>CM042034.1:61144278-62364278 GCA_023525975.1 Smallanthus sonchifolius
ATTATGGTCAAGTTACGCTCAGTTAAATTCAGCACAGTTTCTGTCCAAAATCAATGGTTGCACTTAAGTGGTCCGTTTAGGGTTTTAAGATTACCGAACGCGCAAATAAAAATTAGACAAATGTTATTATGTTATTATAATACATAATATAATCATATTAGGTTAGCCAAAATGTCCCGTGTCACCGGTCTAGCCATGATATTCACAGAAGCGTTTTGGAGAATCACAGAATGCAATCGGCATAGCCGACACGAGCAAGCGGATTCTATATTTAATTAGCGTTTGAGTTCATATAAGTGATAATATAGAATAAATAACATGTTTTAAGTTAGCAAGAACATACTAAAGCATCGATAGAGCCACTTTTGCAATAGTTGTCTTGAGGATTCGTAGAATGCGACGGCATAGCCGCCATTGCAAACGGGATTCTTTGTTTGTTACTTGGTGATGTTAGCTTGATTTATTAGTTTGATTAAGATTATTAGAGGGTTTTTAGGGCTGATGTTTCACATGATCAAGTGATCATGGATAGAAAATAGAAAAAGATTGAGGGGATGAAGAAAGAATAAAATAAAAAGACGGTATTCAACTTCGGAGGGTTACTTACTTGTTTGATCTTCAAACTCTTGGAATCCTCTAAGGGATTTTCGAAATATTCAAGGTTGGGAAGGGATTTCACAACTTAGGAGGGGTTGGGAGTGTTTGAGGGAGAATTAGCAAAGAAAACAAGATCCTAAGCCTCCTATTTATACTAATGGTTGAAGGGGTGTAAATATGGAATGTCTTGGAAAGCAATTTAGGATTTTAGGGCCCTCAAATCTGCTAAATTTTCCTCAATGGGGCTGGGTTTTTTTTGATTTCTTGCTTGGGCTAGGTCCAAGAGTAGGTGGGTTGGGTCCTAGCTTGATCCGGTTGAGTGCGCGCATTCGAAAATTGCGATTTTAAGCATTTCTAAGCGAAATTGGCAAATGTTTTCAACATTAAAGTTGATTATCATAACAAAAAGAGTATGTTTAGCTAAAAACATTAAAGTTAAAGTTACATTATTCGCGTATAGTAGTTGGCGATCGGTAGGCGAGAAAACGGACTTTTTGATCGTTTTTCGAATTTCAGGATTTATTTAAGAAAAGTTTTGCAAACAAACTTTGTTTTAATTAAAGAAATGAATATTTTAAACATTTAAAACATAAATTAATGTCATGTTAAACGATTTGTCGGTCGTGGACGGTACGTAGTTAACGACGGTTTAAAAGGCGAACGATCGCACGAAAGTACTAACTAGTACTTTTAAGCATCAATTCACATTGAATGGGTTGTAAGAACATGTTTGAGATGTATGGGGGTGGTTCATGTGTATTTAATGTGTCATAAAGATCAATTAAGTCTACGTGCGATCCATGAATCAATCACAGATAAGTATAAGTCTTTGAAATCAAGCATAAACGTAATGTTTCACATGTGAACTAGTATTGTAACAACGTCTGAATAGGATTTCAAGTAAAATGAAATGTCATGCAGATTTTCATTGATAAGTCTAGAATGAGTACAAGTAGTGAAAATCAGAAGTGTCACAGTCTCCCCTAGTTAAAAGAATTTCGTCCCCGAAATTCAACTAGTAGAGGTTGTAGGGTCTAGAAAGAGATGAGGGTACTTATATTTCATTTGTTCTTCACGTTCCCAGGTTAACTCAGGACCATGCTTGGCTTCCCAACGACCTTTCACGATAGGGATGCGGCTACGCTTGAGTTGCTTGACTTCACGGTCCATGATTTCAACGGGCTTTTCGACGAAATGCATAGAGTTGTCGATACGAACATCATCCAGAGGAACTTGAAGTGTGTCATCAGCAAGGCACCTTTTAAGGTTTGATACATGAAAAACGTCATGAACGTTACAAAGTTCGGTTGGTAGCTTGAGTCTATAGGCTACTGGGCCAATCCTTTCAAGAATTTCGAATGGCCCAACGAACCTATGGGCTAGCTTTCCCTTCTTCCCAAATCGGACAACACCTTTCCAGGGGGAAACCTTGAGTAAGAATCTATCACCGACTTGAAATTCAAGGGGCTTCCTACGGTTGTCAGCATAACTCTTTTGACGATCGCGAGAGGCCTTGAGTCTTTCTTGAATTTGAAGTATCTTGTCGGTGGTTTCTTGAATGAGTTCGGGACCGGTGATTTGAGCGTCTCCGATCTCGGTCCAACACACCGGAGATCGACACTTCCTACCATATAGAGCCTCGAAAGGGGCGCACTTGATGCTCGTATGGTAACTATTGTTGTAAGAGAATTCGATGAGTGGCAAGTGTTGATCCCAACTTCCTCCAAAGTCAATCACACAAGAACGGAGCATGTCTTCCAAGGTCTGTATGGTCCTTTCACTTTGACCATCAGTCTGGGATGGTAAGCCGTGCTAAGGTTCAAACGAGTTCCCAAAGCTTTCTGTAAAGATTGCCAGAATCGGGAGGTAAAACGGCTATCACGGTCGGAGATAATGGATAGAGGGACACCGTGACGTGTCATGACCTCATTGATATAGAGTCTGGAAAGCTTCTCCATTTTGTAGTCCTCACGGATTGGGAGAAAATGAGCGGATTTGGTTAAGCGGTCTGACCCAGATGGAGTCATGACCACTAGAGGTTTGCGGAAGCTTAGTGATGAAGTCCATGGAAATTTGCTCCCATTTCCATTGTGGGATTTCGGGTTGTTGGAGAAGACCAGATGGTTTCTGGTGCTCAGCTTTAACTTTAGAGCAAGTAACTTCCCTACATAGAGGGCGATGTCTTTCTTCATTCCTGGCCACCAATAAAACTCTTTCAAGTCGTGATACATCTTATCAGCACCGGGATGAACAGAATAACGGGATTTATGTGCTTCATCAAGGATAAGGGTTCGGAGCTCACTTGAGTCGGGGATCCAAATTCGACCCATGAAGTAAAGGAGATCATCGGGTTTGGGTTCCAAGTGCTTTTCGACACCACAATCCAAATCCTTCTTCAACTCATCATTTGCAACAACTTGTTTTTGAGCTAGGAGGATCTTATCTTTGAGACTGGTTTGGACCAACATTCCCATGGCTCGCACACGGGTGGGTTTGATTCGGTCCTTACGGCTAAGGGCGTCAGCCACCACATTAGCTTTCCCCGGGTGGTAACGAATTTCGCAATCATAGTCACTAAGTAATTCAACCTAACGTCGCTGCCTCATGTTGAGTTCTTTCTGGTTCAGAATATGTTGAAGGCTCTTGTGATCAGTAAAAACCACACATTTAGTGCCGTAGAGATAATGTCTCCAGATTTTCAAAGCAAAGACCACCGCACCCAACTCAAGGTCATGAGTGGTGTAGTTCTTTTCGTGAACCTTGAGTTGTCTGGATGCATAGGCTATGACCTTGTCTCGTTGCATCAACACGCAACCAAGACCTTGGTTTGAGGCATCACAGTATACAACGAAATCATCATTGCCATCGGGAAGACTTAGAATAGGGGAGTTGCACAATTTCTGCTTAAGAGTTTGGAACGCATCTTCTTGCTTTTGTTCCCAGACGAAAGGCTTATTTTTCTGAGTTAATGTAGTGAGAGGCAGGGCAATCTTTGAAAAGTTCGGTATGAATCTTCGATAATAACCCGCCAAACCCAGAAACGAACGGATCTCAGAGGGTGTGGATGGTGTACTCCAATTCTTGATAGCGGTGACTTTGGCTGGATCGACGTGTATACCCTGGTTGTTGATCATGTGACCCAAGAAATGAATTTCTCTAAGCCAGAATTCACACTTGGAGAATTTAGCATAAAGTTGTTCCTTCTTCAAGAGTTCCAAAATCAGCTTAAGGTGGGTTGTATGATCCTCTTTGGTTCGGGAGTAGATCAAGATGTCATCGATGAAGACAATGACAAATTGATCTAGGTAGGGTTTGCAAACACGGTTCATGAGGTCCATGAACACCGCGGGCGCATTGGTTAACCCAAAAGGCATAACCATGAACTCGTAGTGTCCATAACGAGTTCTAAAAGCAGTTTTGGGAATGTCCTCTTCATGGACTCGGAGTTGATGATACCCAGATCGGAGTTCAATCTTTGAGAAACAAGTTGCTCCTTGCAGTTGATAGAAAAGGTCATCGATCCTAGGTAGCGGGTAACGATTCTTGATGGTAAGCTTGTTTAGTTCACGGTAGTCGATGCACATGCGGAAGGACCCATCCTTCTTCTTGACAAAGAGAACCGGAGCTCCCCAAGGTGAGAAGCTCGGTCTAATGAATCCCTTGTCCAACAGCTCTTGCAGTTGGCTAGATAGTTCTTGCATCTCAGAAGGGGCTAGGCGGTACGGAGATTTGGCAATGGGGTTAGCTCCCGGTAAAAGATCAATCCGAAATTCAACTTGTCGAGTTGGAGGGAGTCCATGCAAGTCAACAGGGAATACTTCCGAAAAATCTCGGATGATCGGTATATCTTGTAATTTCTTTTCTTCAGATTTCTCGACCACATGTGCCAAGAAAGCATAGTATCGCTTCCTTAAATATCTACGTGCCTTCATGCAGGAGATGAATTTCAAACCTTTGCAAGGTTTCTCTCCAAAGATTTTCAAGGTCTCACCGGATGGTAGAGGGATACGAATGAGTTTCTCCGAACAGTTGATTTCCGCATGATTGTGGGATAGCCAATCCATTCCCACGATGATATCAAAACTCCCAAGAGTGATGGGAATCAGGTCGATAGAGAATGTGTGATCGTTGAGAGTTAGAGCACAACCTCGGACAACGGAATGCACAACAGTTAGTTCGCCATCAGCTATTTCTATAGTATAAGAAGGTTCAAGAGCGGTACGACAAGTTTTAAGTAAAGGTTCAAATTCTAAGGAGACAAAGCTTTTATCCGCTCCGGTATCAAATAAGATAGAGGCATAACGATTATTGATGAGAAACGTACCAGTAACCACGGCATTGTCATTTCTGGCCTCGGTTGCTCCTATGGCAAAAGTGCGAGCACATGCACCTCGGTTATTGTTGTTGAGCTTCGAGCATTGGTTTTTGTAGTGATCAGGAGCACCACATTCATAACAGGCCCTACCATTGACGATGGCAGGAGTGGCAGTTTGGGTAGTAGCAGCCTTTTCAGCTACGCAACAAGCGTTAGTAAAATGACCAAGCCTTCCACATTTAGTGCACGAACGACATTGAACAGTACTGGGTGATGGTATTGACACCTTGCACACAGCGGGTGAGGTCCACTATATGGCTTCCTGCCAGGTGCAGGTCTAGGTGCTACTTGGGCAACAGGAATAGCTGGGGTAACCATGGCAAAGCTTTTAGAGGTCTTTTGCTTCTTGAGGCGATACTCAGGCTTTTTCTCCACTTCCTCCTTAACTCTCTTGTCACCTTTCCTGAATAGAACTCCAGACTTAACTAGATCGTCCGTTAAGGACGCAGATAAACGAATAGCAGCTTCAAGTGTTGATGGGCTACTACCCATGACAGTACCCCGAAATTGAGGCGGAAGGCCTCCAATATAACGATCAATCATTCGGGTCAAGGGTGTAACCAGATGAGGGACTAGGATGCAGAGTTCATGAAAGCGTGTGGTGTACGCCTCACTCTCCCCACTATCCTGGGTAAGGTCCCACAGCTCAATCTCCAACTTCTTCATCTCATTGCTAGGACAGAACTCCTCGATCATAATTTCCTTGAGCTTATCCCAAGTCATAGCAAGAGCTCCTTCCCTACCCGAATTTTCTTTTCAGCATTCCACCAAGTCAGTGCCCTCCTTTGGAAGGCACTTGAAGCATATTTTACCTTAAGTTCATCGGGGCAGTCACTCATCTCAAATGTGTTCTCCATGCCTTCAAACCATTGCAATAGCCCTGTCGCACCTTCACATCCAAGGTACTTGTGTGGGTTACAAGAGTTGAATTGCTTGAAATTACAAACACTCCCACTAGATCCTCCGGTTGAGTTGTTGATTTGAGTGACAATAGTGGGTAAGACCGCAGCAAGTTGTTGAGTGAGCAGGGTGGCTATGGCGGTGGTTTCGGCGGAGGCTTCACTGGAGTTAGCCACGATGTTATCAGGATCACGATGAGGAGGCATTCTACGAAAAAGAAATCATAAGTCGGTAGTTAGGATAGACATTCAAGAATTAAAAGTGACAATATTTATAAATAAAATCACTCATTCATTAATATTAATGTCTTACAAGATAAATAAAACATATATTTAAAACATATATGTCGAATTACAAATGAAATATAAAGACAAAACTGACTAGTCAAAATTCAAGATTCGGATGAATGATACTAGTGAGACGTGTTTTAGCCTATAAGTGAGCACTCACTCCAAGGGTCCCCAGGTAAGTGCGACTCGTAACGAACGTGCCTCACTTTCCTTTGACAAGACCCCCAGTGTACAGGCGCTCACCCTTCCAGATTACACGTGTCTCTAGTATCACTATCCAAGCCTTTGATTTTGATGAGAACATTATGGATTGGGCCTTGCCAAAGAGTTGGATTCAGCTTCACAAGTCAGCTTTCTTTTCTTGAATGGGAGTTGGGCCTCAGAAGTGGTTCCAACATGGCTCTCTTGGTCTTCGGATTCCGAATCACCTGATATGTTGATTACTTTAGGCTTCGGTGCAGGCCGGCTTGTCGCATCGGAGATTAACTCGGGCTTGACATTATGTTTCGAGGGTAGCAGGCTTCCAGAGAAAGATGATCGTGGTGAGATTAGCCTACTCCAACTAATTGGGCTTTGGGACCCATCATCGGAAATAAGGCTTGAATTGCTAGAGATGTCAGCAGAGTACGACGACATACTAAAGATAAGAGAGTTAGTGGATTAGAATCACATAAGCATATAAGTTTCAAAGGGGAGCTTAGGTTATAGTCTAGGTCAAATGGTTGCCTAATTCTCTATAACCACGGCTCTGATACCAATCTGTCACACCCCAACCGTGCATCTTAACCACGGGTGCGACTTAATTGACAAAAGAACACAATGGAATAAAGACATTTACTATTAAAGTTTCATAATATTAAAAAAAATCCCAATTACATGAGTTTCAAATTAACCCAAACAGATAACATGTTCAAAAGACAAGCAACTTAAAATAAGATTCTTCAATTGATATCTAGGCAAATCCTATGTGATATTGACTTGACCTATCACGAGCTTAATCACCTGAAACATGTACGAAAAACAAGTGTCAACTAAAAATAGTTAGTGAGAAATCACAGGTTTAATAAAAGTATAAGTTTGGCAAAGGTGACAATTCATATTCCAAGATCATCATATAGCACGTAATAAAACAAACACATGATTAGCAAATCCAACCTAAAATGATGAGTAACGAATAAGTGGTACAATTAGCAAGTTGCACTAATAACGAATAAGATGTCCAACCAAAAGTTGTCCATAAAGTATATGCGGTTTCCATCCTATGGCCCATATCTGTACTACCGTTGGCTTGAAAGTTTCAAGTTAAGGATTTGCAAGTTTAACGTTTATCATGTTGTGTTCATTTACTCACATACATATATGATTCGCTTGTTTTAGAATTGTTTGAAAACGTGTTTTAATGCGTGCCAACGCGTACATGTTTCCCCCAAAATGATTTGAATAAAGTGGGGCTATGAAGTCTCACCTTGAAAGCTAGACGAGATAAGAAACTTGAACGAATAGACGAGATGAATCACGGACCAGACCCTAAACAAATAAATAAACCAGTTTTAGGGTAGGTTCGATGGTTACGAGTGTTAGATAGGCGGTTCGGGTCATAAGATTAAGAATTAGTTGCAAAAATAGAGTTTTAGTTGATTTTCAGATTTGGACAACAAAGTAGCTGAACAGAAAAGGGATTGTTAAAAATATCAAACGATGTCTAAAAATTATGAAATTTTATAGGGAATTAGTTTAAGTCGTTCCGAAGAAGTTTCGTTTAGAAAGTTTTTCCATTTGAGACTCGGATCATAGCCAAAATAGTCCAACAAGACAGAAGGTACTGAAAAAGGTTTCTGTCCCGTTTTGGCTACTACAGAGTCATACTTTTGAATTAGAAAACGATCCAATTATGGTTGGAAAGGAAATTCGACGAACTACGTCGTGGAAATTGAGTTTGATCAGTTTAGATTAATTATGGTCAAGTTACGCTCAGTTAAATTCAGCACAATTTCTGTCCAAAATCAATGGTTGCACTTAAGTGGTCCGTTTAGGGTTTTAAGATTACCGAACGCGCAAATAAAAATTAGACGAATGTTATTATGTTATTATAATACATAATATAATCATACTAGGTTAGCCAAAATGTCCCGTGTCACCGGTCTAGCCATGATATTCACAGAAGCGTTTTGGAGAATCACAGAATGCAATCGGCATAGCCGACACGAGCAAGCGGATTCTGTATTTAATTAGCGTGTGGGTTCATATAAGTGATAATATAGAATAAATAACATGTTTTAAGTTAGCAAGAACATACTAAAGCATCGGCAGAGCCACTTTTGCAATAGTTGTCTTGAGGATTCGTAGAATGCGACGGCATAGCCGCCATTGCAAACGGGATTCTTTGTTTGTTACTTGGTGATGTTAGCTTGATTTATTAGTTTGATTAAGATTATTAGAGGGTTTTTAGGGCTGCGGTTTCACATGATCAAGTGATCATGGATAGAAAATAGAAAAAGATTGAGGGGATGAAGAAAGAATAAAATAAAAAGACGGTATTCAACTTCGGAGGGTTACTTACTTGTTTGATCTTCAAACTCTTGGAATCCTCTAAGGGATTTTCGAAATCTTCAAGGTTGGGAAGGGATTTCACAACTTAGGAGGGGTTGGGAGTGTTTGAGGGAGAATTAGCAAAGAAAACAAGATCCTAAGCCTCCTATTTATACTAATGGTTGAAGGGGTGTAAATATGGAATGTCTTGGAAAGCAATTTAGGGTTTTAGGGCCCTCAAATCTGCAAAATTTTCCTCAATGGGGCTGGGATTTTTGTGATTTGTTGCTTGGGCTAGGTCCAAGAGTAGGTGGGTTGGGTCCTAGCTTGATCCGGTTGAGTGCGCGCATTCAAAAATTGCGATTTTAAGCATTTCTAAGCGAAATTGGCAAATGTTTTCAACATTAAAGTTGATTGTCATAACAAAAAGAGTATGTTTAGCTAAAAACATTTAAGTTAAAGTTAAGTTATTCGCGTATAGTAGTTGGCGATCGGTAGGCGAGAAAACGGACTTTTTGATCGTTTTTAGAATTTCAGGATTTATTTAAGGAAAGTTTTGCAAACAAACTTTGTTTTAATTAAAGAAATGAATATTTTAAACATTTAAAACATAAATTAATGTCATGTTAAACGATTTGTCGGTCGTGGACGGTACGTAGTTAACGACGGTTTAAAAGGCGAACGATCGCACGAAAGTACTAACTAGTACTTTTAAGCATCAATTCACATTGAATGGGTTGTAAGAACATGTTTGAGATGTATGGGGGTGGTTCATGTGTATTTAATGTGTCATAAAGATCAATTAAGTCTACGTGCGATCCATGAATCAATCACAGATAAGTATAAGTCTTTGAAATCAAGCATAAACGTAATGTTTCACATGTGAACTAGTATTGTAACAACGTCTGAATAGGATTTCAAGTAAAATGAAATGTCATGCGGATTTTCATTGATAAGTCTAGAATGAGTACAAGTAGTGAAAATCAGAAGTGTCACAAGGACTCACCAGAAAATCGGGTTCTAAACCCTAGTCGGCCAGAGAATGGGACCTCAGCAATGCTCGCCGAAAAAACGGAAACAAGTTGTGCTCGCCGAAAAAAACGACCATCGCCGGAAAGTAGATCCAGCCATCACAGCGGCTTCATCCCTCTTCCGATGCGGTCTAGAACGCCTACTACTTGTCATCGCCGTCACCGTTAACCCTTTTACACCACCGTCTATGCCGCTAAGGATAAGGTGGAACCCTAGCCGCCATCGTCTTCTGAGGTCGTTTCCACCCTCACCACCATGAACCAGAGGGAACCGCCACAACTATTGGAATCAGGGTGACGAGATCTAGCGGGCTAGATGGTGCACTTGCCGCCACTCGCCGGCGCCGACGCCGTGCTCTGCCGTAGGTCCGCCGGAGTCCGGCCACCTTCTCTCCCCTTCTCCCATTTTCACCTTTTGTGTGTGTTAGAATTTTTAGATAAAATGAGGAAAATAAGGGATGTTCTAATACTTATAGGCGGGGTTTTAACGAGTTTAGTTCATGTAACTAACCCGTCTCCGTCATGTTCCTGCGTTAATTAATTCCTCGATATTTATTTTAAAATGCTTAGAACCTTGAAACGTCATTAATATTATTATTTAAGTATTTTAAGCCATGAGATTTAAGTTTCAGTTACTGCACGTACCGGTACGCGTTGGTACCACGTTTTCACACATTCGTTCTTTTAAACGTTCCTCGCTCCAATTTTATAGAATATTACTTTATTAATGATATTGAAATACTATTTATTATATTTGTCGTATCGAATACGTATCGGTAACAATCGTACCGTTATTGTTGGTTTTACGAGCATCTAAGACAGTTTAACGTTCGTATACACGTACTACGTGTGTATTTATCCGAACAATCTCTCACGTGAAAATTAATACTTACTATTAATAATTAATTATCTTATTTAAGCGTCTTACCGAATATCCCAAAATAAATCGATGTTTAGCGTGTTAAACGTTAAAATTTCTGAGTTGCGTATATGCTTACATCATTTCACAAGTCCATAGAATTGCGTAACAAGTTTTTAAACGGAATCGAGTGACTAGTATGATGTTTGTATTGTTAAAATTGGACCTCTAACGAGCTTGGATTTCAATTGGGCCTTATTGAGCCTAATTAGGTTAGCCCAACAACCGGGTTTTAGAATCTGGAATTTTGTATGTGTCACAAGAGCCAGGTTAAAATTTTGTTTTCTTTTATAACTTTTAGTATATAATATTTTATAAAATATAAAATCTATACTATCTAATAAATAAAAATAATTTATGTCATGTGTCGTGTGCACATCTTTTCTCACCTTTTTTCTTCGCCTCACTCTTATTAAATGCACATCTCTTTTTTTAATAATGATTATATTTAAAAAAAATATTAATTTTACTTATAAAACATATTTATTTTAAATTATCTCTTATTTTAAGAAACTTTGAAATTTAATTATGTTTTTTTAACTAAATAGTGATGTAAGTCAAATTATATTAAATAGAAAATAATGAATTCAAACCGTGTAATATACGGGTTTTTAAAGATATAAACTTTTTATTACTAATTATATAACATTATATTTTATCAACCCATGTAATACACGGGTTTTTTAAATTATAATTTTTTATTACTAAGTATATAATATTATATTTTATCAACATGTATAATACACGGGATATTAACCTAGTTCTAAATATACCGTTGAAAAATTCTTATTTTTCATAAACAAACCCCTCGTAGTTATGTATTAGTTACCTATTAGAAGCACATGTAATTGCCAATGAGTTGGTGGTGGAGTGGTAAGTAAGAGACCTAGTGTTCCTTGTGACCCAGGTTCAATTCCTGCTCTCCCCATTGATTTCTGAGGCATGCAAATGAGGCCTAGTTCTTAGGCTGATGCACCAGGGTTTTACACACGCCGATCCAGGGTTCGAGCCTCGGTTCTCCCTCAAGCCCGGAAGGGGCTGTATTGAGTGAGATTTTTCCTTGGATGCTCTATAACTCTGACGCCAAGTGAACCCGGTTAAGATAACATATTGGCCGGAGTTGGACGAGACTCTCCCATATAACGGGGGGTGCGACGTCACAACATTTAATATTCGCTGATAAAAAAAGAAACACATGTAATTGTGAATGAATCTTACAAAAACACTCTTTTCTTTGAATGTGATCGGATATTTGAGTAAAGATCACGCAAGAGCATATAATATTTTGCTTCTGGGTTGTTATTAAAAGATTAAAGATGAAATCGTTCACTTCCTCATGCCTTCTTACATTGGTTTTCTCATATTTCTCTCTTAATAAATACACATGTATCTTATTAAATATTAATGATCTTATAAATTATAAATATATTATTAAAGAAAATACTAATTATACTAAATAAGAATATATATATATATATATATATATATGATTAGATTCAGGTAAAAATGATTTTAATTCTAAGAAAGGTGAGAAGGATTTAGGGCCATTAGATCAAATTGTAGAAAAGATTTAATAGTTGAGATTAAATTGTAGGAGAAAAAGTTGTTGGAAATATATTTTAGTCTTGGTCACTTTTGTTGACTTTTTATCAAGTTCCCCCCCCCCCCCCCATTTTAAAATGTTCATAACTTTTACATACGACATTATTTTTTCAAAAAAATTACACCATAAAAACGAACGTTTTTTATCTTTAAAACGAGTATAGTGTCGTCATAAACAAAAACAAATTTTTTTTTACGTTTTCCAGCTCATTGGGTAATTAGTCAAGTCAATGTGTAATACAATTTCATTGTGTAATACAAGTTCATTGTGTTATATGTATTTATCATTGTGTTTTACGTTTTCCACCTCATTGTGAGATTAGTCAGGTCATTGTGTAATACCACGTCTGGTCATTGTGTAATTAGTCAGGTCATTGTGTAATACAAGTTCATTGTGTAATTAGTCAGGTCATTGTGTAATACAAGTTCATTGTGTAATTAGTCAAACAATTGTATAATACAAGTTCATTGTGTAATACCACGTCTGGTCATTGTGTAATATTTGGTCTTTGTGTAATTATTCAGGTCATTGTGTAATACAAGTTCATTGGGTAATTAGTCAGGTCATTGTATAATACAAGTTAATTGTGTAATACAAGTTCATTATGTAATTAGTCAAGTCATTGTGTAATACAAGTTCATTGTGTAATTGATGCGTGTAAACTATATATATATTTTTATAAGTATTTTTCACACAGTATGAGTTTTAAAAAGGGTTTTCACCAAAGACTAATCACACACACATCGGGCAGTGTACCCGTCGGATAGCAATATAGTAAAGGTAAGAACCGGATATCAATCCGTGGACACGGTGGAATGCAATAATTAACCGGAACTAAGATTCAATCAAGTAAGGGTAAAAGATGTTTTGAAGAGTTTGTTTTAATTAAATATCATGCAAATATATAAACTAAGCTAAAATCACAAATCAAACAATCAAGGAGAAAATATCACTTTGGTGTCGAATCCATCTAGAATACATTCAATACACTCATAGAAACATGGCAAATACACGATACATAAATTGACTAAATTCTCGTCAAAGATATCTAATCAAATGACCATTCGGAAAGCTAGCATGAATTACACAAACCAACCACCTAAAGTCATACAATGAGGCTCACGTGTTTAATAATCATGTCAATGTTTATAAGGATTGAACTAGCTTCCGATTAAGGTACAACTAGTTGGAAAGATAATATGAACAACACACTATCCACCTCAAGTTGATTAAATTAGACAACAATATGCATTTCTTCAACATACAATGTTCATATAAAGGTTATATAAATTAGGAGGATGTGTCAACAATTCCTAGATAAACATAATACTAAATATGACACATCATAACAAATACTTTGTCTTTCCAAACATAAGCATAAGGTTATACATACAAATATAATGATTCATAAACAAGAATTCATTCACCATTCCTAGTCAAATGCCATAAACTAGTATAAATACATACACCAATCATGAATATAAGCATAAACCATATGTTTTCCAACATAATATGGCATACACAAATACAAGTCTTGTAAACAACTCAAAACACTTGAATACATAATTTCATCAAAGAATAATCATACGGTTTTCATAACATTAACACAATAATTGTCAATAATCCATGAATGTTATCAAATGTATCTAAACTTCATCTAAACCAAAGTGAACAAGAGTTTTAGCTCATCATGAGCACCAAAATTACAAATAAGCAGGGAAAAATAGTGAGAAACATGATATGAAAACAAGAATCAAACCACTCCTCCAAGCCTAGATGTTGTTGTTGATGTATGGTGATCCTCTTGATGTTGTATCCTCTCCAAGAATCTTGAAATATGGCTGGAACAAGGAAAACTCGAGCTGGAACAGTGGGTTTTTCTCCTGGTTTGCTGAATGTCTGAATGAGAATTAAGTTCTGTTTAAATAGAAAAGGGGAGGCACGACCGTGCCAGGAGAGAGGGCACGACCGTGCCTGGTACAAAGGTGCGGTCGTGTCTAGGTCTTGGCACGACCATGTGATAGAGGTTTGACCGATCCGTAGCTTCCATTGGGTACCACTGATCGAGGACGTACGGCTGTTCAAACTCACGAGGTGACACGCGACCGTGGGAGGCCAAGGCACGGTTATGCCTTGGATTTTGGCTTGGCGCGGTCGTGCAAGATGTGGGCGCGACCGTGCCTAGGGTTTGCGAGCCTGGCACGACCGTGCCAAATAGGGGCACGACTGTGACTCCATCACAGAAACCCTAAAAACTTCACTTTTTATCCTGGAATCTTCTTGTTTGTTCACCAAGCTTCACAAAAACTACAAAACAGGAAATGAAGCAAATAAGTGTCTAAACATTGAATATAACCAAGAATTGATCATTAAATGAGCGAAGTTTTGTGCCAAAAAGATGTGTAAATACTAACACATCAAACAACCCCACACTTGAACATTCCTTGTCCTCAAGCAAGAAATCAAAATGAAACAAAACTTCCAATGACACTATGGATCAAATCGGAAAATCGTAAGCATTAATAAACTTATAAAGGTTTGAAAAGATTTTCAAGAAATGCAAATTAACTAAACGAAACCCAATGAGCCCAATGACGTAACAACCGAATGAGCAAATGAATATGCCTAGGAAATCATTAGCATGCAACTTTATGCTTCTCACAATGTTCACACACACTCGGGGATATATATATGATCATACAAGTAATGGAGTATGTATAGAACACTCAAATGCCAAGACAATAAATCATGCATAAATCATAAGATTGCTAAAATATCAAATCTCTACCACTAACATGAAATAAAGCATAAATCAAGAGGGCTTTAAACAGGTTGTAACTTGGCAATGGCTAAGGGTAAGGAAGTGGAATTTAAAAGTGGCTAAATGGCTAAATACCCGGCGGCTATGCTAACTCAAAAACTAAACCAACTTCTAATAAGAAAAAATAAACTAGCTAATACTTCCGTATAGATAAGAGCTAACAACCGAATTATTTCCATCTTTGCTCACAATCTTGCTCTAATCGGCTATAATTCACCTAATTTTGGTGAAAAAAAATTTTTTACACTATTTCTTTTCTTTCTTTTGAAGGGACTAAGTCAATATGCATATTTCCTTAGCTAAAAACTTCTCAAGAATTTGAAATTTACAACAAAATAAAAGCTATAAAATTAACATTAGCCGACCGGATTTCTAACACGGGCGAAAAATAAATGAAAAGGCTAATGAAGGTTTGAATGTGGTGTAAGGTGGGTGATAAAAGAACACGACAGGATAGGCACAACGTGGCTAACTAGTGGATGTGTTCGGGTGAGGGAAAATAAAAATAAAAATAAAAGGCTCACAAAGGAGGGTTTATCCTAATCCCTCAATCATTTTTATGCAGTATTTATGTTCATGATTTCGAAATGTATTCTAAAAGCAAGTTCTAATAAGCATGAAACATACGGCACACTCAAATCCGCAAAACGAGAGCAAACAATGTCTAAAGCTATCAAGGCTCAAAAATAAACTCATGGAAACGGAAAGGAATGGGTGTAAGCAAAAGGTTACATGCAATTCATTCGTTTAGCCCACTAAAACTACTGGTTATCACAAAAAAATTGGGTTTGACTCGATGGAATTTCTATTTCAATTGCTTTCGAAAAATGAAACCTCTATTACTAAAAATTGTGAATGCTAAACGGTCAACTTTTATTATATTTTTGTGTTTTTCAATTTTATAAAACTGATTTAGTGTCAATAAAAAATATGAAGGAAGATTTTGCAAAAAAAATGAAGTGATAAAATGCTCAAAAGGACAAACATCGCGTGAATAAATTCCCACCCTACACTTAGAATTCTACATTGCCCTCAATGTAGAACAAAAATAATGCAAAGCAAAGAATAAACACCCAACCCCACACTTAGAAATATACATTACCCTCAATGTATACAAAAACATGAAAAGCAAAGTGGAATGCAATTCAATGAAGCGTGAAGGGAGAACTGAAACTTCCCTCATGTCGATCATGGCACACGCAAAAAGCCTACCCACAAAAATGACGTTCCACGAAGTTCCACAATTCGAAGATCTAATCAAGACTAACAACATCAAACACAGATCAGTAACATCAAGCCAAAATATCAACAGAAATGTAAAGACAAATATATATAACAGTACATGAAAATAAAAGTACAACAAAAGAACAACATAAAACGCCGAAGCGTGATACAAGAGTTTGTACAACATACAAGAAAGTACAACTCACAAAAATGATACCAAAATGCAATGGGAGGTACTACTCCCACTGCACGCCCTCAAGGTCGATGTCGGTGGCCCCGCCTCACTCGCCTCCTGCTGCTGGTGATGGTGGTGGTGACTGATGATGCGGTGGAGATGTTGGTGGCTGATGATGCAGTGGAGATGGTGGTGGCTGATGATGCGGTGGAGATGGTGGTGGCTGATCGGGCTGCTGCTCTGGCTGCATAAAGAATGGAAGGGGAACCACGTATGGTGCCCCGCCAGCAGCAGCAGCGGCGCACTGGACCTCATACTGCCAGGTACAGTAACGCATGAACAGGTCATGTGGAATGACAATCGCAGGCGGTGGTGGCGGAGGCGGAGGAGGCGGCTGGTCGGGCTGCTGATGCTCGTGCCCCTGCTCCTGCTCCTGCTAAGCAGCGTGTGCCTGATGGGCGGCGGCGACGGCCTCGGCCTTGGCCTACACAAGATCTGGATCGAGACCCGGACGGTCTGGATCCCACGTCCGTCCCCATCTCTCTACCAATCTGATCCCTCCTGCGCCACGACGAGCGACGTGCATGTTTCTCAGGGTCTGCACGGTCATCACGACGGTCTCAGCCACAGGGGTCAGGTTCCCTATCAAGTCGTCGGTAAGCAGCTAAAAATGCCTCGCCAGCTTGGTCACGAAGTGACCTCCACAAATGGCGCTGGTAACATCGCGCCCGGAGCTGTTCACCAAGTACCCCGCGATGGAATGCGCAAGATTGCAGGTGCGCGGGCGTACAAGGAAAAATAGGTAAAACAGCTCCCTAAGGTTCACTACTGTCTCCCCCTGACCTCTCCCAGAAATAGAATAAACATTGCAACGATGAAGAACACGGTGCAAGGGATCCCGATGGCTCGAAGCCTTGGTCAAACTCGGATCATACATCCCGAATCCAAACTCATGCCAGAACTGGTCCTTGTCCTCCTCTGTCGGGAACTCGGTGATACCATCGGTGAATATCTCAGTATGAAGCTTCTGCCTCGTATACAGGCCCAATAATCTCCCGAACCTGGCAACTGACATCACTCGCCACTCCCCTCCTAGCCTAAACCTAATCGTCTCCGGCTGCTCTAAGTCCGCGCAAGGATAATCGAACTCATAAGTGGAGAAAATTCCATCACAAGCTCGACATATTGAATCGCGTGAAGTCTAAACAAGCGGCGCCACGGGGCGGTGACGAGGTCGTTCCACCGGTCCCGCTGACCGATGGCGTCTATGGTGGCCGGCTCCAAACGACGAGCGGCTAAAATCCGGCCTTTGCGTGGCCACAAAACATCCAGACGAGCCTCGTACTCATGTTCGTTCAAGTCAAACTCTAGGTATGGGTGGTCCCTGTTGCCTGCCATTTGTACGACAACAAAATTAAAATCAAAACAGTTATGAAGATGCTAAACTGAAGTTATGAAGTTTCTGACCTCATTATGAAGGGGGCACGGTCGCGCCTGGGACGGGGCACGACCGCGCCTAGGCCAAAATCTGAGCCCACGGTCACGATGTGGCCGACCACGGGCACAATTTCTCGACAACACGATCGCGCCAGGTGCGGGGCACGACCGTGCTATGGCAAAATTCAAGAGGCACGGCCGCACCTGACTAAACCAAGTCCACCTGGGATTGAAACTCCGAGCACGACCACGCCTGGTCTGGAGCGCGACCGTGCTCAACCCATTTTAGGGTTTCCAAAATTCAAATTTCGCCATTTAATCACGTTTTATAAAAGGGTTTCTTGGCCTAGAATCCAAGTGGACATGTGTGACCCAAAACAACTACATATAATAAATAAACGGACAAAAATTACAAAACCTAAAACTAGCTAAAATTTTGATTTCTAGAGTAAAATCCTAGGGCTAAATACAAATGCAAAAGAAAAAGGGAGGGGTCGGAAACGTACCTTAGATTGCGAAGAAAGAAGTAACGCGGCGGAAGTTAGGGAGAATCGCACATAGGGGGTTCGGTGGGTGAAAAATGAAAAATGAAAAGTTTCTGCCTTGAAACCAATTTGAACTGCCCCAATCTCTTAGGCACGACCGCGCCAGGTGCTTAGGCACGACCGCGCCTAGGGTTAGAGGCACGACCACGCCAAGTGCTTTGGCACGACCGTGTCTCTAACCCAGCAGATAGAAAAACCTGAGTTTTAAACAGCTTGAACCCAACCAGACAACGATTCTTCCAAACTAAAATGTCTAAAAATTCAGAAAACATACATGAGACATCCCAATCACCAACCAAAGTCCACTTGATCCAAAACACGTTCCGATCACCTAAACTAAAAAATAAATGGTAAAATCTTAAAAAATTAAGAAAATAAAATTAAGAAGATAAACATAGAAACAAAATCTAAGAATTGTTACCAAAGATGATTCCGGAACAGGCTAAGTTTATTAACGAGTCGCTAGACTCAAGTCCCCGAATTCATTTGTCCTTGGGGTGGAGGTCAACTACCTCCAATGCCGGGTCAACCGGTCCGTCAATGTATGGTTTAAGAAGATGACCGTTGACCTTGAAGATCCTCCCATCTTCGTGCTCAATCTCGACGGTCCCAAAAGGAAACACCTCCTTAATCGTGTAGGGACCCGTCCATCGGGACTTCAACTTCCTGGGAAACAATCGCAACCTAGAGTTGTAAAGCAACACACGACCACCCACTCGGAATTCCTTCTTGTCCTTCGAGCGTCGGTCATGTAAACTCTTAGTGCGCTCCTTTTAAATCGTGGAGTTTGCATAGGCTTAATTCCTCAACTCATCAAGCTCATGAATCTGAGTGAACCGGTTCTCTCCCGCGCTCACCAAGTCAAGATTCACCGCCTTCAACGCCCAATAAGCCTTATGCTCCAACTCCACCGTAAGATGGCACGCCTTCCCATAGATCAACCTAAATGGTGTGGTACCAATAGGCGTCTTATAGGCAGTCTGGAAGGCCCAAAGTGCATCATCTAACCTGTCCGACCTATCCTTACGGTTCTGACCAACCGTCTTCTCAAGAATCCGCTTTATGCCCCGGTTCGTGACCTCTACCTGTCCACTGGTCTGTGGATGATAGGTTGCGGAGAATCTATGGTTTACACCATATCGTGATAGAGCCTTCTCCAACTGGGAGTTGTAGAAGTGGGTCCCACGGTCACTAATAAGAGCCTTGGGGGCACCAAAGCGAGAGAAAAGCTTCTTCAGAAATTGAACAACCACCCTAGCATCATTAGTAGGCAAGGCTTGAGCCTCGGCCCACTTAGAAACATAGTCAACAGCGACTAGGATATACCGGTTGCCAAGAGAAGCTGGGAAAGGTCCCATAAAGTCAATACCCCAGACATCAAAAATCTCACAAATCTGGATGTTGTTCTGGGGCATCTCATTCCAAGACGAAATGTTGCTCGCCCTCTGGCAAGCGTCATAAGCTCGGATCATTTCATGAGCATCCCGGAAGATGGTAGGCCAGAAGAAACCGGCGTCAAAGACCTTCTTCGCGGTCAAGGTAGCTCCATGATGTCCACCTGTCGGGCCCTCGTGGCAGTGTCTAAGCACCTGACGTGCCTCATCTCCAAATACACACCTGCGCACGATCTGATCAGCCCTGACTCGAAACAAATAGGGATCCTCCCAAAGATAGTGCTTCACATCCGTAAAGAACTTTCGCTTCTGCTGATGCGTTAAGCCCTTAATCACAATCCCACTAGCAAGAAAGTTTGCAAAATCAGCAAACCATAGACACTCCTCATCCTGTGTCTGGATGTGCATGAGAGACTCGTGGGGAAAATTTTCATTTATGGATGACCCCACAAGTTCAGATGAAGCTGAGCACTCAAGACGGGATAAGTGGTCCCCTGCTACATTCTCCGCGCCCTTCTTATCGCGGATCTCAATGTCGAACTCCTGAAACAGCAAAACCCACCGGCTTAGCCGGGGTTTGGCATCCTGTTTGCTAAACAGGTGCCGAAGGGCTGCATGATCGGTGTATACAATGGTATTTGATAGGACGAGATAAGACCAGAATTTTCGAAAGCGAAGACAACGGCTAGGAGCTCCTTCTCTGTCGTGGTGTAATGCTCCTGTGTGTCATTGAGCGTCTTGCTCGCATAATAAATCGGGTGAAACTGCATCTCTCTCCTCTGTCCTAAGACCGCCCCAACAGCGAAGTCACTCGCGTCACACATGATCTCAAATGGCAGCTTCCAATCAGGATCCACCATGATAGGGGCATTCACCAACTTCTCCTTCAACAGATCAAATGCACTGAGGCACTCGTCAGAGAACACGAACTGGGCTTCTTTCTCAAGAAGCTGGGTCATCGGTCGAGCAATCTTAGAAAAATCTTTGATAAAACGCCTGTAAAAGCCCGCGTGACCAAGGAAGCTCCGAATAGATTTCACAGAAGTCGGCGGGGGCAGCTTAGATATGGTGTCAATCTTAGCTCTATCAACCTCAATCCCCGTGCGTGAAACCTTGTGCCCAAGCACAATGCCCTCCTTCACCATGAAGTGGCATTTCTCCCAGTTCAACACTAGATTGGCTTCTTTGCACCTAGCCAACATCCTCTCCAGATTCTCGAGGCAATGATAAAAGGAACTCCCAAACACAGAAAAGTCATCCATGAAAACCTCCATGGATTCCTCAATCATATCATTGAAAATGGCCACCATGCAACGCTGGAAAGTGGCCGTAGCATTACATAATCCAAAGGGCATCCGCCGATAAGCAAATGTGCCATAGGGACATGTGAATGTCGTCTTCTCCTGGTCCTCAGGAGCAATCGGAATCTGGAAGTAACCAGAGAAGCCATCCAGGAAACAATAGAACATCTTTCCCGCTAATCTCTCCAACATCTGATCAATGAACGGGAGGGGAAAATGGTCTTTCCGAGTAGCATCATTGAGTTTGCTGTAATCGATGCAAACTCTCCAACTGGTGACTGTACGAGTAGGAATCAGCTCATTCCTCTCATTGGTGATGACAGTCATGCCTCTCTTCTTAGGGACAACCTAAACCGGGCTAACCCAAGGTGAATCGGAGATGGGATAAATCAAACCAGCATCCAGTAACTTAATCACCTCCTTCTTCACTACCTCTTGCATGTTCGGGTTCAACCTCCTCTAGTGCTGCACAGCGGGCTTGTAGTCATCCTCCATAAGGATCTTATGGGTACAGAAAGAGGGATTAATTCCCTTAATGTCCATAATCCTCCATGCAATAGCCTGCTTATGCTGCTCAGCACCTCCAGTAGCCTCTCCTTCTCATCACTCGTCAAATCAGAGGCGATAATGACAGGTAATCGAGACTCACCATCTAAAAAGGCATACTCCAAATGGATCGGGAGCTCCATAAGCTCAACAGGTGGTGGGTCCTCAATAGAAGACCGCTCAATCGGTTCAGACTCTCTATCAACCATCGAAAAAACCGATGAACACTGGGGAAACTCATAGCTCTCCTAGCTATGCAGCTGCTCATCAAACTGATCCTCACCAACTAGATCAAATGTCTCCCCTCCTACAATCTGGGTGTCCATGGACTCCTCCTCAGCTATGTCATGTAGATGATCACTCACACAAGAATAAATAGCCTCAACAAAGTAAAATGAATCATCCTGATTCTGGGTGTGCTGCATGGATCTCCCCACATCAAAGGTCACTTCCTCTTCATCCACCCTCAATGTAAGCCTCCCCGAATACACATCAATCAGGGCCTTGGCAGTGGCCAGGAACGGTCGACCTAGGATAATAGGGACATTCTTGTCCTCATCCATGTCCAGAATCACAAAGTCTACAGGAAACACAAAACGATCAACCGTAACCAACATATTCTCCACTAATTCTCGCGGATACTTGACCGAGCGATCGGCCAGCTGGATACTCATGCGTGTCGGTGTGGGTTCTCCCAACTCAAGCTTAGCAAAGACCGCATATGGCATGAGGTTAATGCTAGCACCAAGGTCAGCTAAGGCGTTGCTAACCGACAAGCTACCTATCAAGCAGAGGATGGTAAAACTCCCCGGATCTCGTCTCTTCTCCGGTAGCTTGTTCTAAATCACCGCCGAACACTCCTCATTCAGCTTCACCTGAGACAACTCCTCCAATTTCCTCTTATTCGTGAGGATATCCTTCAAGAATCTCGCATACTTAGGCATCTGAGCTAGAGCCTCCACAAATGGTAAGTTGATATGCAACTGCTTAAACAACCCTAGAAACTTACCATACTGCTCCTCCATCTTCTGCTTCTGCAATCTGCCTCGGTATGGAACGGCGAGAGTGTAATCTCTCACAGGCTCGCGAGGGCGCGATGTGCTCGCCGGTTTACCCCTAGGCGGTGTCTCATCAGGAATCTCAATCACAACCTCCTCCTCAGATGACTCATGCCCAGGAACCTGTGGATCCGGTCCTGTGTCTCTACCGCTCCTCAAAGTGATGGCCTTCACATTAGCATTGGGATTGGGCTCAGTGTTGCTAGGCAGGCCACCTGGCAGTCTCACAGAAAGAAGCTTCGTGATCTGCCCGACCTGGTTCTCTATGGTCTGGATCGAAGCTTTCTGATTCCTCAACTCAGTCTCATGCGTGTGGAAATGCTCCTCCATGTATCGGTTCTGCTTCTCTGCCAACTGATTCTGACTCTTTGAGTTGGCAAGTAGCCGTGCAACCATGTCCTCTAAACTGGATTTACCCTCAGGTGTGGGTGGTGGACCCTGCTAGAACCTTGGCCTTGAAACTGACCCTGCTGAGGTCGAAACTGGGAACTCTGTCACTGAGACTGGTGGGACTGATGCTAGAATGGGGGGCGCTGAATGAATCCGGGTGGTTGCTGGCTATTGTTGCCAGACTTCCAACTGAAATTCTGGTGATTCCTCCACCCCGGATTGTATGTGTTGCTGTAGGGATTATTCTGGGGACAATTCTGGTTGGACATGAAATCAACCTGCTCGTGGGCCCCCTGATCCCCAACCTGACAAGCACTCGTGGGATGCGCCCCACCACAAAACTCACACAAGGACTGGGCCTTGTGGACGTGCATCTGATCAATCTTGGTGGAAAGTGCTTCCACCTGGGCAGCTAAAGAGCTAATTCCATCCACTTGATGGACACCCTGCCTCTGAGTTCTCGCTCAGGAAGTATGCTGAGTGTAGGTCTTTGCTGCCACCTTCTCTAGCAAGTCATACGCCTCCTGGGGAGTCTTCGTTCCAATATCTCCACCCGCGTATGCATCGATCAGCTGCTTCCCAGTCATCTCTATACCATTGTAGAAGGTCTCACACTGTTGCCACTTCAACAATCCATGGTGGTGAACCTTCCTCATCAGTTCCTTGAATCTCTCCCATGCCTCATAGATCGTCTCCCCGTCGTCCTGCTGGAAAGAAAGAATCCTAGCCCTCAACTTTGATGTTTTCTCCGGAGGGAAGTACTTTTCTAAGAATTTAGCAGCCATCTGGTCCCAAGTACTAATGGACCTAGGGGGAAGTGACAGTAACCAAGCCTTGGCTCGATCCCGTAAGGAAAACGGGAACAACCAGAGCCGAATAGCATCGTCGGTAGCGTCACGAATTTTGAAAGTGGCACAAATCTCTAAGAAACTGGCCAAATGAGTATTAGGATCCTCGTGATCCTTGCCATCGAACTGACACATGTTCTGCACCATATGTATAATGCTGGATTTGATCTCGAACTGATGTGCTCTAACCGTCGGCCTATTGATGCTCGACTCCAAACCCTCAAGTGTTGGTTTGCCAAAATCCGAAAGCGTCCGACCCGCATCCTCATTCGCCATCTCCTCTACCTCGTCAACAACAACCTCGTCAAAAACAACCTCGTCAAATTCGAGTAACCGGGCCACAAATCGGGAACGGGCTCGCAATCTTCGATGAAGATCACGCTCCGGCTCGGAAGACGGCTCAAGAACCTCCTCGACGGGAGTTGAGAACATACACGATCAGCACGATAAGTTAGATTTAAATACGCGAACCTAGGACAAAGAAAACACAAGTTAGACAAAAAAAAAAAAATAATAAAATAAAATAAAAAATGAAAATAAAAATAAAAAATAAAATGGGATAAAAACCAAGATATATACAAATGAAGCTAAAAATAACAAGTAAAATGCAAAAAAATATCTATACACACAAAGTTGCAAAATAACAACAAGGAAACACGATATTCACAAAAATATATATACTAAATGACTAAAAATTAATTCCAATCGTTCTCGCAAAACCGTGTCCCCGGCAACGGCGCCAAAAACTTGATGCGTGTAAACTATATATATATTTTTATAAGTATTTTTCACACAGTATGAGTTTTAAAAAGGGTTTTCACCAAATACTAATCACACACACATCGGGCAGTGTACCCGTCGGATAGCAATATAGTAAAGGTAAGAACCGGATATCAATCCGTGGACACGGTGGAATGCAATAATTAACCGGAACTAAGATTCAATCAAGTAAGGGTAAAAGATGTTTTGAAGAGTTTGTTTTAATTAAATATCATGCAAATATATAAACTAAGCTAAAATCACAAATCAAACAATCAAGGAGAAAATATCACTTTGGTGTCGAATCCATCTAGAATACATTCAATACACTCATAGAAACATGGCAAATACACGATACATAAATTGACTAAATTCTCGTCAAAGATATCTAATCAAATGACCATTCGGAAAGCTAGCATGAATTACACAAACCAACCACCTAAAGTCATACAATGAGGCTCACGTGTTTAATAATCATGTCAATGTTTATAAGGATTGAACTAGCTTCCGATTAAGGTACAACTAGTTGGAAAGATAATATGAACAACACACTATCCACCTCAAGTTGATTAAATTAGACAACAATATGCATTTCTTCAACATACAATGTTCATATAAAGGTTATATAAATTAGGAGGATGTGTCAACAATTCCTAGATAAACATAATACTAAATATGACACATCATAACAAATACTTTGTCTTTCCAAACATAAGCATAAGGTTATACATACAAATATAATGATTCATAAACAAGACTTCATTCACCATTCCTAGTCAAATGCCATAAACTAGTATAAATACATACACCAATCATGAATATAAGCATAAACCATAAGTTTTCCAACATAATATGGCATACACAAATACAAGTCTTGTAAACAACTCAAAACACTTGAATACATAATTTCATCAAAGAATAATCATACGGTTGTCATAACATTAACACAATAATTGCCAATAATCCATGAATGCTATCAAATGTATCTAAACTTCATCTAAACCAAAGTGAACAAGAGTTTTAGCTCATCATGAGCACCAAAATTACAAATAAGCAGGGAAAAATAGTGAGAAACATGATATGAAAACAAGAATCAAACCACTCCTCCAAGCCTAGATGTTGTTGTTAATGTATGGTGATCCTCTTGATGTTGTATCCTCTCCAAGAATCTTGAAATATGGCTGGAACAAGGAAAACTCGAGCTGGAACAGTGGGTTTTTCTCCTAGTTTGCTGAATGTCTGAATGAGAATTAAGTTCTGTTTAAATAGAAAAGGGGAGGCACGATCGTGCCAGGAGAGAGGGCACGACCGTGCCTGGTACAAAGGCGCGGTCGTGTCTAGGTCTTGGCACGACCGTGTGATAGAGGTTTGACCAATCCGTAGCTTCCATTGGGTACCACTGATCGAGGACGTACGGATGTTCAGACTCACGAGGTGACACGCGACCGTGGGAGGCCAAGGCACGGTTGTGCCTTGGATTTTGGCTTGGCACGGTCGTGCAAGATGTGGGCGCGACCGTGCCTAGGGTTTGCGAGCTTGGCACGACCATGCCAAATAGGGGCACGACCGTGCCTCCATCACAGAAACCCTAAAAACTTCACTTTTTATCCTGGAATCTTCTTGTTTGTTCACCAAGCTTCACTAAAACCTACAAAACAGGAAATGAAGCAAATAAGTGTCTAAACATTGAATATAACCAAGAATTGATCATTAAATGAGTGAAGTTTTATGCCAAAAGGATGTGTAAATACTAACACATCAGTAATACAAGTTCATTGTGTAATACCACGTTTGTTCATTGTGTAATACAAGTTCATTATGTAATATCTTGTCATTGTGTAATACAAGTTCATTGTGTAATTAGTTAAGTCATTGTGTAATACAAGTTCATGATTAGTTTCGGATAAAAAAGATTCTAATTCTAAGAAGGGTGAGAAGGATTTAGGGCCATTAGATCAAATTGTAGAATTTCATTGTGTAATAAAACAATAAAAAGACACATGTGAAGCCCAGAATCCTTCTTACCCTTCTCATTTTTAATAAAATTTCATTGTGTAATACAAGTTCATTGTGTAATACAAGTTCATTGTGTAATACAAGTTCATTATGTAATACAAGTTCATTGTGTTATACATGTTCATTGTGTAATACAAGTTCATTGTGCAATACCACGTCTGGTCATTGTGTAATACAAGTTTATTGTGTAATATCTGGTCATTGTGTAATACAAGTTCATTGTGTAATTAGTCAGGTCATTGTGTAATACAAGTTCAGGATTAGGTTCAGGTAAAAAAGATTTTAATTCTAAGAAGGGTGAGAAGGATTTAGGGTCATTAGATCAAATTATAGAATTTCATTGTGTAATAAAACAATAAAATGACACATGTCAAGCCCAAAATCCTTCTTACCTTTCTTATTTTTAATACAATTTCATTGTTTAATACAATTTCAATGTGTAATACAATTTCATTGTGTAATACAAGTTCATTATGTATATGTATTTATCATTGTGTTTTACGTTTTTCAGCTCATTGTGTGATTAGTCAGGTCATTGTGTAATTAGTTAGGTCGTTGTGAAATACAAGTTCATAGTGTAATTAGTCAGGTCATTGTGTAATACAAGTTCATTGTGTAATCAGTCAGGTCATTGTGTAATACAGGTTTATTTTTTATTACCACGTCTGGTCATTATGTATATAGTCTGGTCATTGTGTAATACACGTTCATTGTGTAATACAAGTTCATTGTGTAATTAGCCAGGTCATTGTATAATACAAGTTAATTGTGTAATTAGTCAGGTCATTGTGTAATACAAGTTTATTGTGTAATACAAGTTCATTTTGTAATACCACGTCTGGTCATTGTGTAATACAAGTTCATTATGTAATATGACGTCTGGTCATTGTGTAATACAAGTTTATTGTGTAATTATTCAGGTCATTGTGTAATAAAAGTTCATTGTGTAATACCACGCCTGGTCATTATGTAATATTTGGTGATTGTGTAATACAAGTTCATTGTGTAATATCTGGTCATTGTGTAATACAAGTTCATTGTGTAATTAGTCAGGTCAATGTGTAATACAAGTTCATTGTGTAATTAGTCAGGTCATTGTGTAATACAAGTTCATTGTGTAATTAGTTAGGTCATTGTGTAATACAAGTTCATTGTGTAATACCACGTCTGGTCATTGTGTAATATTTTATCATTGTGTAATTAGTCAGGTCATTGTGTAATACAAGTTCATTGTGTAATTAGCCTTGTCATTGTCTAATACAAGTTCATTGTGTAATTAGTCAGGTCATTGTGTAATACAAGTTCATTGTATAATACAACTTCATTGTGTAATACAAGTTCATTGTGTAATACACAGTGACCATTATGCCCTCACTTTAAAAACAATAAACGTACACATGTCAAGCCCAAAATCCTTCTTACCCTTCTTATTTTTAAAACCCTTTTTACTATAACCTAACCCTATATATATATATATATATATATATATATAATAGGAAATCAAAGTAAAACTAATTAAAGAAACATACTAATTTATTATATATATACACACTTGATATATTTTGAGACGATCATAATAGTCTGACAAGTTATGACGTATTTACAAATATATAAGTTATATCGTTTTTAATATACAAACGTGTAATACACGGGATTGTAACCTAGTTTATATGAAAACAAACAACAAAAACCAAGATAGTTAGCCGTTCATCCGCAACAAAGAACTAACTACTAGACTTCAACATTTCTTTGTTTTTTTAAACCTTAATTTGAAATATTTTCATACTGAGCTATTAAACTTTAAGATATCTCATGAAACATAAGCTTGACTTTCTTCAAAGATAAACGGATACAAACAATGTAAGTGTGTTAGAGAAAAGAAAACTGATGTCATTTTCTCACAAACTCAAGTCTTGCAATATTATCTATAGGTTATGTATTGTGGGGAACATGATACCTATAAATGATGATATTATTTAAGTGAACTTCTTACTGATGGGAAGTTTCTAGCGATGATGAAATTACTATTGACATAGTTAACTTCAGACTATGGAGTGATTGCTGCTTGTAGGGTAACCCCCCTCTCCATGTGGAGTCCCAAACTTCAACTGAGTACATACTCGTTCAACGTCTTTCTCTTATCCAGTTCTTTCAATTGGGCCCTTAACTTTCACGATTTCTTTTTACGAACTCTGGGTTATAGAGAGAGCTTCTTTACCTTGATCTTTGTTTCCTCTTCCTCCATTTCGTCGACATCTTCTATTATGGGGGTATCATCTCTCATCATCCCTGATAAGTATGGATTAGGGTCATTGCTACTCCTAACTCTCTGTGATACAGGGGTAGATGTGTTTGTCGTCGTTTTTTCCTCCTAGAAGTGGAGGTATTTCCTTCTCCAAGTTTTTATCTTGTTATCTATCTCCCCCTAGATTTATCATTCAGTGACTATAAGGTGTTAGGTTTATGCAAGAGTTCTTAAAGCTTTTCTTAGACGCAAAGGTCCCACGGATGGCGCCAATGTAGCGGCCAATCTCCACATGTCGGGGGTAATGGAGAGAGAGAGCCCCCTTCAGATGTTCTCTGACCGTTCCCATATATCCGGTTTCTTTCCTTTCTTTTGGCGGGAATTGAGCAGACATTTTGGTGGTGGGTCTGCTTTAATGGCTCTTTCCTGATGGTTAAAAGGATCCTCCTTTTTTGTTCATGTTGATGAAGACTTATGCTGATACAAGTCTGTGCATTTATGTTGAAATTATTATTAAAGTTTGTTGGCGATGTTTTATGTCACTATCACTGACGTCAACAACACAAAATGCATGAGCTGATATGCATTAGGTTTTCTAGGTATCTTTATCTCTCTCTACACACACACATATGGGTGTGTGTGTATATATATATAGGGGAAGGATCATAAGAAAACCGAAAAACTACTTATTTAAGGTAAAAAAATAATAATAAAAAAATCATAACTCAAAAATAAATCAAAAATTAAAAAACTGCTTCAGAGACCTTGTTTTCCACGACGTACTCGTTCAAAAAAAACTCGAAAAGTAGTGGGTTAAGATTTTGGGTTTTGGAGGGGTGGGGTGGGGGGTTTAGGTTTTTGGGGGGTGGCTGAGGGGGTAGGTGGGGTGGAGTTAGGTTTTTGGGTGGGGGTGGGGTGGGGGTGTAGGTTTTTGGGGGTGGATTAGGCTTTTTGGTTTAGTTTAGGTTTTTGGAAGGGTGGGGTGGGGGGTTAAGGTTTTTGGGAGGTGGGTGGGGGGTTTAGGTTTTTGGGGGGTAGGTGGGTGGGGTGGGTTTAGGTTTTTGAGTGGGGGTGGGGTGGGGGTTTAGGTTTTTGATAGTGGGTTGGGTTTTTGGGTGTACTACACATATGCAGTAGGAGTTTTTTGGTTTTCTTATGAAAATGAGTTTTCTATTGAACTCACCTATATATATATATATATATATATATATATATATATATATATATAGGGGAGGGTTCCAGAGAAAACCACATAAAAACCGAGAAAACCACTAAAAAAAATTTAACCAATAATAAAATAATATTTTTTTATAAGAGTATTAATGTAATATTACACATTTTTACCAAAAAATCATTTAAATATATGTTTACTATACGTAACCCATAGTATTACGTACACGTAAGCAGAAAACAAAACAATTGTGGTTACATATACGTAACCCATAGTATTACACATTGTTTGTAAGACCCCAACCCGGGCACCCTACAGTTGATTCTCATAACGGGTCATTCTCTTTAAAACGAATTATTATTATTCAAACTACAGCGAAAGTCTTTCTAAAATCATTTATTAGCATTTAAAGTTAATAAATATACCTCACGAATGCCTGCATACCAATCTGAGTAGCACCGCTCCCAAGCCAAGATACGTCAACGCAACGCCTACCTGCAAAACAATCTATCGCACACACAAAGTTAGCTACGCTGAGTGAGTTCTAATAGTTTAGTTTAATTAAAAGCCAACTTGTCATAAAGGTTGTTTAAAGTTTACTTAGAACCCACGATCCTTATAAATTAGTTTACCAAATCGTTATAATTAGATAACCCTTGTTTCACACGGTATCCCATAGCTTTCCATTACCCAAGACTCGTCCCACAATAATAATAATAGTAATAATAATAATAACAATAATATTTCTCCAGCCCTCTCGACATAAGTCGAACCTACCACACTAGTCACTCATACTCTAGAATACGTATTAACTCGATACTTGACTAACACAACAAAACTCTACACATCCGCTTACTCAGCCCTAACCAAGTCTGTCACAATTAACGGACACGACATCTATATACGTTACGTCACCGTATTGATATAACGGTCAATCTAACTCTGCGTACCACAATAATATTACCCACACATCACATTATAATCGCCACATAAATATCATCACATGCATAAAAATTATAACCCTACGTTTGCATGCAATTCAACACCACATAAATATACTCGTAAACACATACCTCGTCACCGCACCCTCGTCAGGGCGTTCAACACACCCCAAGCTCACCATTTTCCTGTTAAATAAATGTCACCGTTGGTGACTTCCTGAAGGACCTCATCCTTCCCAATCCCGTTTGCTTTGCCATAAAGACAATGATGCAAACACAATACATAAATATAACACATATTATCACATATCATCTATGTGACTCATTAACTACGCTTATCCCTCACGTATAACCCTAGAACAATATATCTCTCACAAGAATTCATAAACATATAATATAAGGCACGATACTTTCCGTCTGACCCTTAACACATCACGCATTACCAACCCATATCCTTAACTCACGCATTTCCGCGAACCCACCATAGACCCTACAATCCCTTACTAATTATCTTAGATTCAGAACACATCGGGTTAGAACCCAAACCCTTAACACAATTAATAAAGCAAACTCATTTCATAAGTATGTACGATAGCCCTAAAAACATTAAAAACATTTAAATAAGTGGGGGATTAGAAACTCATAGGTTAAGCTGAGTCTTAGTCCTTACGTTGCAACTCATCCATCCACGCTCGAATCTCAATCCTAACAAACGCGTGATCACATAATCAGAACACGTTCTAAACATACGTTGCCTAACGTATAAATAATTAATACCCTAATACTTGGTCTTGACTACTCGCCCTTCTAACTCACCGAATCCCTTATTACCTGTAACATCCCAAATTTTAAGGAAATGAAAGTGCAGGGGCAAAAATGTAATTTCCCCAAAGATCAAGGGCTTAAAACAAATAAATTGGAAAATCAAGCGGGTAGCGGACCGCTACCAAGCCAGTAACGCTCCGCTAGTCGCAATTATTCCGGACAAGGGGAAGGTGACACATGTATGGTGACTCACTGAACAAGATTGGGTACCGGACCGCTACCTAGAGCATAATGGTCCGCAACACGGTGGGCAAGAAAGATGGCTGGCAAGAGGCGGTAGCGGACCGCTACCCCCATTCTTAGCAGTCCGCCACCGGGGCGATTTCAGCCTATAAATAGATGGTCAATGTGATCATTTTGAAAACATCACAAACCATCACCGCTACACACACACTCACACGACTCTCAAGGAGCCCAGAACGACAGTTACGAGCTCGGTGGTTACGAGTGTGGTACGAAGAGAGTACGGTTCGAGTAAGAGAAACGTTTAAAGCGAGGAACGAACTTAGGAACTACATGAGGATAATGTACGTACACCGGACCCGTACCCTAGACACGATTATGTGAATTACGTGGCTATATGATATGATTATGTGATACGTGATATATGATGATGAGGGTACGGGGTAATGAAGGATTAGTCTAAACACTAAACGGGAATAATGGAGTAGTCACGACGTATCCAAGGGGTGGTGGATACGCCGATGGTACTTCCTATATATAAACCTCTTTTGTACTTCGTGGTGAAACCATTATGAAAGTTTAGGGGTATAGACTAATAACGAATAAAGAAATATAGTAAACGTATGGGAGAACATCCAGCCGGTATGTAGTTATCTGACAAACGGAATATCCTGTCTAGGAAAGAGCATCTCTCCTAGACCCGTCGCTCTTTCCTGTGGACATCTCTGTTGTAGGTACTACTCTGGAAGAAAGATCACCACAGTTTACAATATATGACGAATAAGAATAAGATATGAAAGTATACCATGCATAACGAATGTGAACACGTGATGAATATGAATACGTGAAATGTATGATGAATACACGAATGCATGATGATATGTGTATACATGAATGAGTAGAATGAAAACGAGTCTAAACCTAAAATAGAGTAGCGGAGTACTCACGAAGTACTAGAGGGGTGGTGGATACGTCGCTGGTACTTCCTATATATAAACCCATCAAATACATCGTGAAGAAAACGTTACAAAGTTTTAAGGTAAAGAATGGTTAATAAATATGATGATACATGTATACATGAATGAGTATGATGGAACGAGTCTAAACCTTAAAATGGAATAACGGAGTACTTCCGATATATAAACCCTTCTGATGCGTCGTGGAGAAACCGTTACGAAGTTTTAACGGTGAGGACCGGTTGGTGGATAAATAAAGCATATACATGAAATGAAAACAAATGCTTGATACATTTGGGAGGCTGTGAGTCAAAGATACTCAAAGTCGAAAATGAAATGAGATACCCGGCCTGTAAGGTGGATCTTAATAAATAAAGAAGAAAAGAAAAGGAAAAGGAAACTCTAGGCCTTCAGGGCTGAAAGAGTAAACTCTAGGCCTTCGGGGCTGAAAGAGTAAAAACCTACGTGGCCGAGGAATGAATGAGTCTTCATGACAAATGCAAGGATGCCTATACTGACGAGTATAAGGACCTTGCCAATTCTCGGACCTGAGGCAGAGGCCTGTGATGGTTGCGAGGGGGTTAGCATACCCATAAAATATACCAAAGCGTGGCCGGAGGTACGTCCGGAGATGGTCACGTGGGCTCGAGAGCCCCAGAAAACTTGAACAATAAGGAACCTAAAGGGTTCATAATAAAATGAACGATGCAGTGTACTTACTTAGCGTAAGCTAATTCAAAAACGTTTTCCAAACACTGCCAAAAAGAAGCACATGGAATAGAGCTTCCTGTGGACGAGGCTGGTCGGAATTGGAAGATCCCTATATAGGATGATGTAATGATATTACCCTTTTGTAAAACAATATTATTATAAATGAAAATTTTACCTTAGCCATTACGGCAAGGTTTTGTTAACCTGGGACAAGTTTTTCGCAATAAAATACTTTGATAAAATAAGTAAGATATGTAGGGTGTTTCAAGTTGGTATCAGAGCACGGTTTGAGGGATTTAAGTATCAGAAATGGTACTTAAACTCAAACCATAAGTGCTCATGAAATAAATAGGGATTCATTCTGAGGTCGTCCAAGGAAGCAGGTATGTTAAATTCCAGTGCTTAAAACAGAAATGGGTGACTATACGTGGGCAGAACTTTGTATGAGATAAGCTCCATATGATAGTTGGGAGTATCAGGATGGTAATATACATTACCTTATGCCTGGCTAGTATAAGAGTTAATGCATGGGACCATCATGATATCCCAAACACCATATGATAAGTAATGCCAGCAGATAGTAAGCCGGGAATGTGAATATGCATGATTATGATATATGCATATGTACAAATACATGAGTATGAGCTTTATATGGAAATCCTTGAATAGGATTAAATTGATACAAGGCCTGTAGTATAAAACCCTATACTATGATTAGGGTAAACGTATGAGAGATTAAGCGACATCGTGTTTCAGCAAATGGCTGAACATCAAAACGACGAAATACGTGACGAAGGATGCCATAGGAGAACCGAATCTCCACGTCATGATGAGAATGAGGTGGAACAAGTCCCTGAAAACATCCGGAGATAAATAGCAATAGAAGTAGGAAAAGCGTTCGATGCGAACTTTCCGATCCTACAAGCAGATTTACAAAACTTGTTAGAAAGCTGGTTTGAAAGCCACAGGGACATTACTCATAATAGAGAAGGAGAAAATCCGAAGGTTGATACGAAATCATCCTGTGGCACGTATAAGGATTTTATGATGTGTAAACCATTAGAATTTAAGAGAGTTGTTAACCCTTAGAAAGTTAGAGGTGGATCGCCTCGATAGAAAGGGCATTCAATACATGTCACTGTGAGAAAGAGGACGAATTCACCTTTGCCACCAATCAGCTGAAAGAACGAGCTGATGATTGGTGGGGAGTCGTGAAGAGAGAGAAAGGTAGAGAAAGAATTAAAGAGTTGAGGTGGGAAGAATTCAAGGATATCTTCCTAAAACATTATTGCCCTCGAGCGCCAATTGAAAGAATCACTGAAGAGTTCCTTCAACTCTGTCAAACCACGGAGACAGTAGATGAGATCACGGGGATCTTTTATGACAAAGCTAGGTTATGTCCAGCTTTATTGACAACCCTAGAGATGTGGATGACAAGATATCATATCGTTCTAAAAACAGAGATTAGAGAATTTATCCATCCATCCAAGTGCGCGAACTTGGAGGAAATGCTTGATTCGGCTCAAGAGCGAGAAATTGAGCTCAAGAGGCAAACAAAGAGAGACGGGAAGAGAAAAGGAGAAAGTTATCCTTCCCCTATGCCTCTTAAAAGATTTAAGTTCAACAAACCTGGAGGCGGTTCCTCCCCAAGAAAAGGTTTTCAGAGTTGTAAGACTTGTGACAAGAAGCACCCGGGAGAGTGCCAACTCAAAGTGACAAGTTGTCACAAGGGTGGGAAGACAGGACACACTGCATTACAGTGTATGAGTGACAGCCGAATGTGCTATAACTGTTATAAGCCAGGACACTTCAACATGGAATGTCCTGAGCTAAAAATTCAGACAGAGAAGATGGGATAAGGGTCTAGAGTAGCAGAGAATGAGATAAAGAGGATCAAAGCTCCGAAGCCAAGGGGTAGGGCTTTTCAGATTACTACAGAGGAAGCGAAAGATGTTCCTGACATTGTATTAGGTACATTCCTCTTGAATTCCCTACCTATTTGTGTTTTATTCCATACAGGGGCTAGTCGATCATTTATTTATTTAAAGTATGCAAACATTAGAAACTTGAATAGAAATAAGTTGGATAAGGCATTAGAAGTTGAAATCACGAGTGATCAAAACTGCGTAGTAACCAGAATATGTCGAGATTGCCGACTACTGATAGAAGAAGAAGAATATATTGTCGACCTAATTCCCATGCCGATGCAAGAATTCGACGTAATCATTGGAATGGGCTGGTTATCTGCACACGTGCAACGATTATATGCAATCAGAAGATTGTCCGATTCATGACACCTTCAGGAAAGGAAGTTAGTTTCATTGGTGAACGGGGAAACCAAATCACGTTATGTACGATGGCAAAGATAAGTAGCTACGTGAGACAAGGTCACCAAGCCTTCTTAGCCTACGTAGCTGATGTAAAGATGAAAAGGAAGGAACTAGATCAGGTCCCAGTAGTGAAAGAATTCCTAGAAGTATTCCCAGACGATCTTCCAGGTGTTCCACCTGAGAGAGAAATCGAATTTAAAATTTATTTAATTCCTGAAGCTAAGCCGGTAGCTAAGGCTCCGTACCGGTTAGCACCAACTGAGATGAAGGAATTAATGTCACAACTCTCAAAGTGTGCATTCTAGTTAAGAGAAGTTCAGTTTCTAGGCCATGTTATAAACGCAGAAGGTATCTCAGTAGACCCAGCAAAGGTAGAGGCTGTAATGAAATGGTCTCCACTTAAGAATCCATCAGAAGTTAGAAGTTTCTTGGGATTAGCTGGCTATTATAGAAGGTTCATCCAGGACTTCTCTAAGATAGCCACCCCATTAACTAAACTAACTCAAACAAATTCGAAATACGAATGGAATGCGGCACAAAAGAAGGCATTCCAGATATTGAAAGAAAGATTGGCACAAGCTCCAATTCTGGCATTACCAGAAGGAGTAGAAGACTTTGTGGTATACACCGATGCCTCAAAACTTGGATTAGGATGTGTTCTGATGCAAAGAGGAAAGGTGATAACCTATGCCTCTCGACAGCTAAAGACACACGAAGCAAACTATCCAACCCATGATCTAGAATTAGCTGCAGTAGTGTTTGCACTAAAGATCTGGAGGCATTATCTGTGTGGAACGAAGTGTACAATTTACACAGACCACAAGAGTCTTAAGTATTTCTTTGATCAGAAAGATTTGAATATGAGGCAACGACGATGGTTAGAACTGGTCAAGGATTATGATTGTGAAATCTTATATCATCCCGGAAAGGCTAACGTAGTAGCCAATGCTCTAAGTCGAAAGGAAGAGCATCATCCTATTCGGGTGAAAGTTTATAAGTTAGTAATAACTCCTGATTTCATGAGCCAGCTTCGAGACACACAAATCGAAGTCTTAAAAGGTGAGAATGTTAAAAGAGAAAGAATGGCTGGTCAGGAGAAATTTCTAGAAGAAAATAAGTATAAAGTCTAGACTCTATTTGGTCGTATGTGGATACCACGATCATGTGAGTTTAGACTTAAGATTCTCGATGAAGCTCATAAATCACGATATTCTATTCATCCGGGTACTACAAAGATGTACCAAGATCTACGAAAAAATTATTGGTGGCTCGAAATGAAATTTGATATCATGAAATATGTAGCTAAATGCTTAACTTGCCTACAAGTTAAAGCAGAACATCAGAAGCCATACGGAAGATTACAACCATTAGAAATCCCATAATGGAAGTGGGAACATCTCACTATGGACTTCATAACCAAGCTACCAAAGACAGCTAGGGGTTATGAAACCATTTGGGTGGTTGTAGATCGGTTAACTAAGAGTGCTCATTTATTAGCGATACGTGAGACATACTCTCAGAAAATTTAGCTGATTTGTTCATCAAAGAAATTGTTTCCAGATATGAATTACTAGTCTTGATTGTTTCTAATCGAGATACTTGTTTCACTTCACGTTTTTGGAAAAAGTTCCATGAGGAGATGGGAACTAGATTATTGATCAGCACGACATATCATCGTCAAACTGACGGACAAAGTGAGAGGACAATACAAACTCTAGAGGATATGTTACGTGCTTGCATAATTGATTTCGATCGAAGTTGGGATAACCATCTGCCATTAGCAGAGTTCTCATACAATAACAGCTACCATTCCAGTATTGGTATGCCACCCTATGAGATGCTATATGGTAGAAGATGTAGGACTCCTGTATGTTGGGGAGAAGTTGGTCAGAAGGAGTTAGGTAGCAAAGAAATAGTTCAAGCCACGTTATCAAGGCACGTTTGAAAGCTGCACAAGATAGACAGAAGCCATACGCAGACAAAAGACGTAGACCAATAGAATTCTAAGAAGGAGATTATGTCTTGTTGAAAGTATCTCCTTGAAGGGTCTAATCCGATTCAAGAAACATGGAAAGCTAAGTCCATGATTCATTGGTCCTTTTAAAATCACTAAAAAGGTCAGAAATGTAGCTTATCAATTAGAACTACCTGAAGGATTGAGTAAGATACACAATACGTTCCGCTTATCTTATTTAAGGAAATGTTTATCGAATGAAATTACACACGTTCCTTTAGAAGAAATAGAGGTTGATGATAAGTTAACATACGTTGAGGAACCTATCAAGATTCTAAACACAAAAGAGAACAGCTACGTCATAAGACGATTAAACAAATACTGGTGCAATGGAGGCACAGAAAAGGGTCAGAGATGACTTGGGAAAGTGAGGACGAAATGAGAAAAAGTTACCCTCAGCTATTTAAGGATTGATAGGTTTTAAGGACAAAACCTAATTTAAGGGGGGGGAGTTGAAACATCCCAAATTTTAAGGAAATGAAAGTCCAGGGGCTAAAATGTAATTTCCCCAAAGATCAAGGGCCTAAAATAAAGAAATTGGAAAATCAAGCCGGTAGCGGACCGCTACCAAGCCAGTAACGGTCCGCTACCCGCAATTGTTCTTGACAAGGGGAAGGTGACACGTGTATGGTGACTCACTGAACAGGATTGGGTAGCGGACCGCTACCTAGAGCATAACGGTCCGCTACATGGTGGGCAAGAAAGACGGCTGGCAAGAGGCGGTAGCGGACCGCTACCCCCTTGCTTAGCGGTCCGCAACCGGGGTGATTTCAACCTATAACTAGATGGTCATTGTGATCATTTGGAAAACATCATAAACCACCACCACTACACACACACTCACACGACTCTCAAGGAGCCCCGAACGACGGTTACGAGCGCGGTGGTTACGAGTGCGGTACGCAGAGAGTACGGTTTGAGTCAGAGAAACGTTTAAAGCGAGGAACGAACTTAGGAACTACCCGAGGATAATGTAAGTACACTGGATCCGTACCCTAGACATGATTATGTGAATTACATGCGTATATGATATGATTATGTGATACGTGATATATGATGATGAGGGTACGGGGTAATGACGGATTAGTCTAGACACTAAACGGGAATAATGGAGTAGTCAAGACGTATCCAAGGGGTGGTGGATAAGCCACTGGTACTTCCTATATATAAACCTCTTGCGTACTTCGTGGTGAAACCATTATGAAAGTTTAGGGGTATAGACTAATAACGAATAAAGAAATATAGTAAACGTACCGGAGAACATCCAACCGGTATGTAGTTATCTGACAAACTGAATGTCCTGTCTAGGAAAGAGCATCTCTCCTAGACCCGTCGCTCTTTCCTGGGGACATCTCTATTGGAGGTACTACTCTGGAAGAAAGATCACCCCAGTTTACAATATATGACGAATAAGAATAAGAGATGAAAGTATACCATGCATGACGAATGTGAACATGTGATGAATATGAATACGTGAAATGTATGATGAATACACGAATGCATGATGATATGTGTATACATGAATGAGTAGAATGAAAACGAGTCTAAACCTAAAATAGAGTAACGAAGTACTCACGAAGTACTAGAGGGGTGGTGGATACGCCGCTGGTACTTCCTATATATAAACCCTTCTAATACATCGTTAAGAAACCATTACAAAGTTTTAAGGTAAAGACTGGTTGATAAATACGATGATACGTGTATACATGAATGAGTATGATGGAACGAGTCTAAACCCTAAAATTGAATAACGGAGTACTCACGAAATGCCAGAGGGGTGGTGGATATGCCGCTGGTACTTCCTATATATAAACCCTTATAATGCGTCGTGGAGAAACCGTTACGAAGTTTTAACGGTGAGGACTGGTTGGTGGATAAATAAAGCATATACATGAAATGAAAACACATGCTTGATACATTTGGGAGGCTGTGAGTCAAAGATACTCAAAGTCGCAAATGAAATGAGATACCCGGCCTGTAAGGTGGATCTCAATAAATAAAGAAGAAAAGAAAAGGAAAAGGAAAATCTAGGCCTTCAGGGCTGAAAGAGTATACTCTAGGCCTTCGGGGCTGAAAGAGTAAATGACTACGTGGCTGAGGAATGAATGAGTATTCGTGACAAATGCAAGGATGCCTATACTGACGTGTATAAGGACTTTGCCAATTCTCGAACCGGAGGCAGAGGCCTGTGATGGTTGCGAGGGGGTTAGCATACCCATAAAATATACCAAAGCGTGGCCGGAGGTACGTCCGGAGATGGTCACGTGGGCTCGAGAGCCCCAGAAAACTTGAACAATAAAGAACCTAAAGGGTTCATAATAAAATGAACGATGCAGTGTACTTACTTAGCGTAAGCTAATTCAAAAACGTTTTTCAAACACTGCAGGAAAGAAGCACATGGAATAGAGCTTCCTGTGGACGAGGCTGGTCGGAATTGGAAGATCCCTATATAGGATGATGTAATGATATTATCCTTTTGTAAAACAATATTATTATAAATAAAAATTTTACCTTAGCCATTACGACAAGGTTTTGTTAACCTGGGACAAATTTTCCGCAATAAAATACTCTGATAAAATAAGTAAGATAAGTAGGGTGTTTCATTACCTCATCTCCTACATCGGATCGTCCTTGACCCTCTTAAAACCCGTATACCTGAAGGTTTCACCTTCCATGCACGCACGCAACTCACGTCATGCAAACCCTTATCCACATGTCTCCTTGAATCTGGTTACCCTCGGCTTCTTTGGAATCTGTATGCACGCATGTTTACGTTCCATTCAAAACCTTTGGTCTCGTAGGTGACACATTCGCGAACCACAACTCCTATGCGCGCCTCCACCTTGCCATGCAAAGCCCTAGGCTCACATAACCCTATCGGGTGTGACCAGATTCCCTTCTTCCCCCATGAACCACCACTGCGAACCACCACCGAGCTCCGCCATCATCTTCTTCTTCTAGCCACAACCCTAATCATCCACGCACCACCATGGCTCCTCACCCTCCTCCCGTCGCTAAGATTTAGGACTATCCGAGCCGCTCTATAATTCGGAAACAAAAACACCGCTGCCTTCCGCCGTTCGCCGCCGTGATGCACCATCTCAGCCGTCCTCGGCTGTTTTCGAGCACCACCACCTGACGATGCTGTCATCTCCGACCACCCCCGAGGTCATTACCATCTTCTCCGGACACACACCTCTCCCTTTCTCACCTCCCGGTCTTCGGCCTCTCCTGCTCCTCCGGTCACCTCCTCCACACGTTACCATCCCCATCGTCGCGGGTCTCCTTCCGCACCTACAGTGCAACCCCCACAGCGAACCGCTATCTCCACTATTTTTCTTTCGTCGCTCACGGCCAAGTATCCAATTAAAACCCTAACCGGGTTCACAAACCCAAAAGAAAAATAAACACAAAGTTTTAGGAGTATACCTTACCATCGGTGTCCGCCGTGAAACCACCCTATTCAGGCCCCCTTCCCCCTTCGCGTCGTTCTCCCGGCCGTCGCACGCCTAGAGTCAAGAATGGCCCTAGGTTTTGCTTTTAAGTGGTTTATATACTACTCGAATTTTAGTTTGACTCCCTCCTTTTCCTTCGTTACGTCTTTTGATCTCTAACAGTGCGTTAACTGATCAACTTGGTCCTCTAATTCTTGTTAAATTAAGTTTTACTCATCGATCCATACTAACCGTTTCATTTATTAGAATCCTCGGGTTACCTGTTAACCTGACCCATTAGCTATTTGGTTTTAGGGATGTCACATTGTTATAGTGGTTTTCTCGGTTTTCGCCTAACTTTGTGATTTTCTGTTGATCCCTCCCATATATATATATATATATATATATATATATATATATATATATATATATATATATATATATATATATATATAAGTTCATGAGAAAACCAAAAAACTTCTCTTTAAAGGTACTGCATATGTGTAGTACAACCCAAAAACCTAAACCTCCCACCTACCCCCACCCAAAATCCTAACCCCACCCCACCCACCCCCCAAAAACCTAAACCCCCCACCCCAACCACCCACCCACCCATCCAAAAACCTAACCTAAAAGCTAAACTAAACCCAAAATCTAACCCGACTATTTTTTGAGTTTTTTTTAACGAGGATGACGTGGGAAACATGGTCTCCGAACCACTTTTTTAGTTTTTGATTTATATTTTGAGTTATGATTTTTTATTATTTTTTTACCTTTAATAAGTAGTTTTTTTGGTTTTCTCATTAACAATGATTTTTCTTTTGATCTTTCCCCTATATATATATAGGTAGATAGAGGTTAGGCTAGAAAGGGATAAAACTCTACAAAGTCTAGGAAGGAATCTGGGCCATTAGATCATGGTCATTTATGGTGGAGATTAACGCATTGACATTTTGGTAAATAGCTGGAACTTGAAAACCACCAGGAGGGGTATAATAGGAAGATTAAACCCCAAAGCTTGCACATGCAAGTCACATGTCATTTCCCCCATTTTTTTAAAACGTCCATAACTTTTTTATACGTGATTTTTTTTTTTTAATTTCACCATAAAATCGAGCGTTTTTTATCTTTCCAACGAGTATGGTATTGCTATATATATATATATATATATATATATTCTTTTAAATCATTTTTGTTTAAATTACATTAAAGTTGTTTTTTTCAACATGGTGTTTTACATCTGTGGTGTTTTACATCTATGGTGTTTTCAACTGGGTATTTTTTAACATTGAGTTTTTCTAGTCATGGTATTTTTCAACATTGAGTTTTAAAAGTCATGGTGTTTTACACCTGGGGGTCAATTTGATCATGGCGTTTTAGCTTTTTTAGTCATGGTGTTTTCATAATAACAAATTTCAACATGGTCTTTTTTGGCTTTTCTGGTCATGGTGTTTTGACGTGTTTATGTTTATGGCGTTTTGCTTCAGTCATGGTTTTTTACACTTTTAGCTTAAAATGTCAACACCATAATCATAAACTTGGTTAAGGTTGTGTTCGAATTAAAGTGAGTTTTTTCAACATGATGTTTTACATCTATGGTGTTTTTAACCGGGTGTTTTTCAACATTAAGTTTTTCTAGTCATGGTATTTTTAACTTGGGGGCCAATTTGAACATGCATTTCACCTAGGGGCCAATTTGTTTATGGTGTTGAGATTTTAAGCTACAATGTAAAATACCATAACAAAAGCAAAACGCCATAAACATAAACACGTGAAAACATCATGAACAAAAAAAGACCATGTTGAAATTTGTTATTGTGAAAACACCATAACTAAAAAAAGCTAAAACATCATGTTCAAATTGGCACCTAGGTGTAAAACACGATGACCAGAAAAACACCATGACTAGAAAAACTCAATGTTGAAAAACACCCAGTTGAAAACACCATAGATGTAAAACACCATGTTGAAAAAACTCACTTTAATTCGAACACAGCCTTAACCAAGTTTATGCATATGGTATTGAAATTTTAAGCTAAAAGTGTATAACACCATGACAGAAGCAAAAACACCATGTAAAATACCATTACTAGAAAAACTCAATGTTGAAAAACACCATGACTAGACAAACTCAATGTTGAAAAACACTCGGTTGAAAACACCATTGATGCAAAACACCATGTTGAAAAAAACACACTTTAATTCGAACACATCCTTAACCAAGTTTATGTTTATGATGTTGAAAGTTTAAGCTAAAAGTGGAAAACACCATGACAGAAGCAAAACGTCATAAACATAAACACGTCAAAAAGCCATGACAAAAAAAAACAAAAAAGACTATATTGAAATTTGTCATTGTGAAAACACTATGACAAAAAAAAAACTAAAATGTCATGTTCAAATTGGGCTTAGGTGTAAAACACCATGACCCTTAAACTCCATGTTGAAAAACACCATGACTAAAAAAACTCAATGTTAAAAAATAAACAAACGAATAATCCGTCCTAACAAACAAAATTAGTTTCTACAAAAAAATTAAATCTTTTTTATTTTTTTTTATTTTTATTAGAAAGTTTTTCTAAATATGTTTATATGCAAAAACATCGGAAAAAACGTAAAAATAAGTTTTTCACATGTAAAAATGAGTTTTTATTAGTTTTTCACATGTAAAAATGAGTTTTTATTAGTTTTTCACATGTGAAACACATGGTTCCCCACTATATATATATATATATATATATATATATATAAGGGAAGGATCAAAAATAAAAAAGCGTCGAATAAAAAAAGAAATAAAAAATATGTAAAAATTAACCAAAATCAGCGTTTTTGCACTACGTCAGCATTTACATATGTAATAAACGTCAGGTTTTTTTTTTTAAATCGTTCGGCTCTTTTTGGAAATTTTTTCACCAAAAGTGATAAAATTGAATTTAGAATACATCCCAAAAATAAAAGTTTTTTTTTACATATGTAAAACAGGGTTTCGTGGGTTTCTTTATCTCAAGTGGATTTTTATTATAACCATCCCCTATATATATATATAAGTTGAGTTCATAAGAGAACTCACTTTAATGAGAGAACTAGAGAACCACTAAGAAAAGAATGGGTGAAATTTTAAAGATAAAGGGTAAAATTAGAACTTAAAATATATAAATCTTTAAACATTTCTATCTTTTGCATACTTTATTATTTTTTAAAACAAATGCATTGGCGAGTGCCCTTTTTAGTAAAATCGTCCGTGAAATGGAAGTCCAGTTTGAAATGACCGTTAGACAAAGAGTTGTTTTTGAGTGTCTACGAGCACCACATGCTCAAGATTACCTTCTCGCGATCCTTATAGATGGGCTAGGCCAACATATGTCGTCGGTGGAGTATCGTACTATCCTTAAGTATCGCCTCATGATTCCACTATACCCGATTGACGAGTTATGCCCTGTTTGCCGTAAGGCGTGTTTAGACTCCTATGGGGAGCATGCGGTTCATTGTAGAGAGCTCCCAGGGTTCAAGTACCGACACGACTTGGTTAGGGATGTTCTTTTTGACATATTTAGGCGTGCCGGGGTTTCTACTAAGAAAGAGGCACCAGTGAATTTCTTGACGGACCCATTGGAAGGAAGATCAACACTTAGACCCGCTGACATTTTGGTCTTTGGGTGGATAGGTGGGAAACATGCGTGTGTAGATCTAACAGGGGTCTCCCCTCTGGTGGGCTTGGGAGTTAGTGCTTTCACGGTGAGTCAGGCTGCTCTAAAAGCTGCTTCGAGCAAAGTGACCAAACACGAGAAAGCGTGTCTTGACAACCAACACGTGTTTATACCATTTGCTTTTGACACTTTTGGTTTCCTTGCACCAGAGGCCGTGGAGTTACTTAACCGAGTACAGCGGGTCATGCATAGTAATGTTATGACCCCAAGATCTGTAGATGTAGTTTTTCAAAGACTTGGTTTTGCTATTCAAAAAGGGTTGGCGGCGCAGCTTGTTGCCTGTTTGCCTTCTATCTCTATGTAATTTCCCTTTGGGAGTTGTGTTTTAAAACAAATTGCACCATTAAATCATGAATTTCTTTATCTTTCATTTGAGTATAAATAACGTTGTAAAAAATAAGAATTAAGTCGACGTTTTTTTTGTTATTATTTTCAATATTGGATATGTGTAGTATCACCCCAAAAACCTAACACACCCCAAAAAACCTAAACCCCACCCCCACCCAAAAACCTAAACCCCCACCCCACCCAAAAACCTAAACCCTCCACACCCACCCCCAAAAACCTAAATCCAGCACACCCACCACCAAAAACCTAAACCCCCCACACACCCCCACCCAAAAACCTAAAACCCCCACCCGCCCCCACCCAAAAACCTAGACCCACCCACCCCCACTCAAAAACCTAAACCCACCCACCCCTACCCAATAACCTAAACCCACCACACCCACCCACTACCCTCAAAAACCTAACCCTAAACGTAATACTGCATATGTTTAGTACCACCCCAAAAACCTAACCCACCCCTAAAAACTTAAACCCCTCACCCCACCCCCACCCAAAAACCTAACCCCACCCACCCCCCAAAAACCTAAACCCCCCACCCACCCCCAAAAAACCTAAATCCCCCATACCCCCCCCCCCCCCTCCAAAAGCCTAACCTAAAAGCTAAGCTAAACCCTAAAGCTAAACCGGCTATTTTTTCAAGTTTCTTTTTTTTTTAACGAGGACGACGTGGGAAACAAGGTCTCCGAACCAGTTTTTTAGTTTTTGATTTATATTTTGAGTTATGATTTTTTTATTACTTATTTTTACCTTTAAAGAGGAGTTCTCTAGTTCTCTACCTAAATGTTAGTTTTCTTATGAACTTCTGTAGGTCCAGATTTCACTCGGAAATCTCACAGATGATCGATTCTCCACACACAAAGGCGGAAACAGTGTGTATGGAGGTGAAACGAAGGATAGAAACATAATTGGTGAAGCTAACAGGCTAACCACGCGCAGAATCAACACAAATATGATATGAAATTGTAAGAACAGTGCACAAAACTCAAAATACAGATTGTATTAATTGAAGAACAATTAAAGAGATGGCTCAGGGTTACAGCCGCTTCTCACACCCTAAACATTCTCAAACTAGGTTATTTATTGTAGATGACAGGTATCGAAACTATGTCAACCGAAACTACTAGTTTCGGTTGAACATTTACAAGTGAATGAACACCCTGTCGAAACTACTATCTATCAAAACTACTAGTTTTGATTGAACAAACCTCAATCGAAACTAAGTAGCTTCGATGGCCCAGACTTAAACTATAAAAGTCGTAAATTACATCAAAATGAAATTACAATACTTAAATGACAAATAAGTAAACTAAACTAACATTGTTCAAAACATAATAATGACAACAACTTAAATTACGTGACTCTACAATCTCCCCCTAAGTTGTTGCATTCATGTCTTCAGCTCTCTTCTAAGCAGTTGGTCCTTCAGTAGGCTTCTGTATGTAAGGCTTGACATGAAGGGTCAAAACCCGTTGATATACCTTAGCATCCGCCTCATCTTCGTCACTGTAGGCCTGAATATGGTTCTTGAACAGCACCTCCAGATCCTCAGGTTGGAACTTCAGCAACTCCATTGGTTTGAAGATCACCATATCTTCCTTGCCTTCACACTCAATCACGGCACTACCAATGTTTGGATTGTAGTACCATTTCTTGAAATTTTGGAGTTGGACAGGCACTGATTTGGGAAGAGTGATGGTTTTGTGAGTATGTGTTGTTTTATACCTTAAGAAGACATAAGGCTTTTTGGTTTTGGGATGAAACCTAGTCTTTGAAATTTTCTTTTTGGTTTTTCTGGGCTTCATCCCCTTGAAGTCATTGTTGACTTGGGTGTGCAGGTAATGCTCAAAATCTGAGGCCATCATCACTTTCCCTGGATTTTGAAGGGGAAGCTTGGCCAGATCTCTGAAGTCATAAAAGGGGAGAGTTTGGAAGTCAGTCATATTCTTAAAGTGCTTAACTCCTCCCCTGCATCTTCTAATGATGAACAACTTCCTCTCAGGATCATACTTCCAACCCACTGTAGGCCTTTTCAGCTCCTGATGCTCAGCTATCCACTCATATGTTTGTGAGCTCTCCTCTGGTACAATCTTTCCCAACCATGGTTTCTTCGGGCTTGGGTAGTTAGGATCAATAGGAGGTTGAGTTGGAGCTTGAGTGGATTCAGATGCTATGGGAGTTGATTCATCAGGAACAACAGGCTTCACAATGTTCACCTGGACATCCTCTTCATCTTGGTTCTCATCAGATAGAGTCTGAATTTCATCTCATTCTTTTGTAAAGTATCGGACTCTTTCAGTCTGTAGCTCTTCTGTAGGTAGGATTTCTGGATTAAGAACATTGTATCCAAAGTTGTCTATTTCATCTATTAGGGAATGGAGCTCATCATCAGATGCCACATCCTCTTCATCCAAAATTACTGTTTCAACATCAGTCTTGATTCCCTTCCATATCTTTCTAGCTTCTCTTCTTTCACTTGCTGAGGGAAGGTCGAACTCTTGTTCTTCTACTTTAACTTCCACAGCCTCCTTTGTCTTGGCAGCATGGCCAGAAAAGATAGTCATTGCTAACTCAGGGTTTATAACAAAGGCAAGGGAAGAGGGTCCACCAGCAGAAGTGGTCTCCCCTTGAGCTGTGGAGGCAGCAGCTTGTTGTTGAACCAGCTTTTCTAAGGAAGCCTTGAGCTGCTCAACTATCTTCGATAAAGCTTTGAATTCTTCATGTTTCGTTGAGATAAGCTTTTGGTATGTTTCCAATTGAGTTTGCTGGACCTCAAGTTGGGTATGTAAGCCCCCAACTTCCAGCTTCAGGTCTTTGACCTCTTCTTTACACTCATTTAACTCTTTTGCTAATCCTTCAATCACCTTATCCTTTTCTTGAATGTGATCATGCAGTTTCTTTACTTCCAGACTTAGGGATTTAACTTTAGGCACTGGTGAAGTTGGTTCATGAGATGGTGAAGCAGGTGGAGAAGGAATGTGTACTTGTTGACGTGATGGTGGTGGAGTAGGTTGTGGTGATGGTGGAGGTGTGGGTTGTGATGATGGTGGATGTGTGGGTTGTGGTGATGGTGGAGGTGTGGGTTGTGGTGTATCAAACATGGAATCAAAGGAAGATGATACATCTTCAAACCCGGTCTTTATTTTCTTGGCCTTAGGCTCTTCAAGTTAATAATCTGAGTCTGAGTCAGCTTGCCTCTTCGAGAATGATTCAGGATGTTCGTTTTGAACATCGGAGTCTGACTTGTAGTAGTCTGACCCATATATTCCTACGTCCAGAGTTCCACTCGACTCTGCAATCTCTTCTTCAGCCTCTTGTACAATTGGAACTTGTACTTCTTTAATAAAATGAGCTTCTAACACATGTTCATCAGCAGGTTGATCTTCTTCTTGAAGAATAGGGATTTCAATATCAGCTTCAACTTCAGCCTCTTGTTGATTCCCTTGATCTTGTTCTATCTCAACCTCTTCTTCCTCAGATGATGACAACTCTTCTTCATCTGGTAGATCAGGGTCAACATCAGGTACAAATTCTTCTTCTTCTCCAATGATATGACCAAACAGAGGGATGTTGGCAATCTCCCTGTTGGTTCTTTTGCTTTTACTTTCATGTAACTTAGGATCTTGGCGGTCATGTGGTTAAAGACAAGCACATGGCCAACTTGTTGTAGATCAGGATGAAGATGGTTGATGCTAATTTGAAGGAATCTTGGATAAACTAAGAACTTCTCTTTAACTGCTCCAGTCAAATTTTCCTTTAGATGTTTGAACACTAACCCAGAGAAATTGTAATTTCTTCCTTTGATCAATCCCAAAATTGCAGAAGACACCAGGGCATTAGCAGAGACAAAACCTCCCTTTCTGATGGACATGTAGTGGATGAACACATGGACAACATATATCCAGTGTGGTGGAAGGGAGTTCTTGATAATTTGACCACTTTTAAATTCATCTAGGTGGCCCATTCTTCTAAAACATTCCTTGATGTAGAAACTTGGAAACTCTGTAGGTGCTTGATGATCATCATTAAAATGCAACGCCTCTCTAATAGTATCTTCAGAGAATAGAACTTCTAACCACGAATAGTTGCCCTTATATGCTCCACATCCTCAATGATCACTGTCTCTGTAGTTTCCCAGAATTGCCCGATTGTGGTTTCAAAGACAGGTACATTGTGACTGATGGCAAAGCTTATGTTGGAGTTTGCTAGGAAATTCAGGACTTGAACAAAATCTGCACTTTTAGGATCGTTGGCATCAAGAAATGCACAGACATTGTGCCTCTTAACAAATAGAAGATCCATATCTGCAAACACACAAGAATGATCAATGTTTGATACTTAGAGAAAATTTTAGGACATACCTGATCGAAACTCTTTAACCCAACACTTAGAAATATTTCTGAAACAGGCCCTATCGAAACTACTAGTTTCAAGTGAATTAACTCAATCGAAACTATAAGTTTCGGTCAACACTTAGAAACTTTAAAAATAAGCCTTATTGAAACTATTAGTTTCGATCGAAACAACAGGTTTCGGTAAACACTAGACGATTTCAGAACTGGGTGACGAAACTGAATAGTTTCGGGCGAAGAGACTTCAAACATTGGGCAAATTTGGGTATCGAAACTACTAGTTTCGATTGAAAAACCAGTTTAAATTTTGAAAAAACCTATTTTAAAAGATAAGCATCCTTTTATCGAAACTCCTTAGTTTCGATGCCCAAACCCTTGAACATACTTAGACGCCCAGAAACTAGACTCAAAGAAATATACAGACTCATATAAACATGAAATTAAAGATAAAAGAAGGATTAAGAGTGGTCTGTGAGTGTCGAAACTTCATCTTACCGATGATTCACAGAAAAATCTTCAAATACATACACACAGATGTTAAGACATTGTACGACCCCAACCCGGGCATCCTACAGTTGGTTCTCATAACGGGTCATTTTCGTTAAAGATACATTTATTACAATTCAAACTACAGCGGAAGTCTTTTTAAAAATATTGACAACCATTTAATGTTATTAAGATTACCTTACGAATGCCTGCACACCGATCCGAGTAACTCCGCTTCCAAGCCAAGATATGTCAATACACTGCTTACCTGTAAACAATCTAACGTACACACAAAGTCAGCTACGTTGAGTGAGTTCTAATAGTTTAAATTAGATAAAAACCAGCACACCAAGTTCTTCGGTTTATCTTACCCAGGACCCTCGGGTCCTTATAAAATATAAGTACGCTTTATTAATGAATGAGTAATCCCGTGTCACCCCATGACATCCCGTAACCGTTTAATTACCCAAGACTCAACCCGCACTACCAATACAAATAGTAATAACCTTACCATCACAACCGCATAGACTCAACATGCTATGCTAGCAACTCATACCCAAGAATACATATTGACCCGACTCTGGGTTAACACAATCTACGCTATAACACTAACACGTTCGGCCTTAACCAAGGCTCTTCCATTAACTGACACGACTCTTATACGCGTCACGTCATAATTCCTGACTTAACGATCAGTCTAACCCTACACACCACAACTCAACACGTCTCAACAACAAAAACTTATACACAGAAAATATAATTAAACATTTGCATGCACATTAACACTTATATATATACGCATGCAACCACATACCTCATCATTGCACCCTCGTCGTTAGGGTGACCAACACACCCCGAGCTCATCATCAACCTGTCAACTAACTGTCATCTTTGGTGACTTCCCGAAGGACCCCGTCCTCCACGATCCCGTTTGCCACGTCATAAAGACCAAGACGCAAACACAATACCCGCCGTGTCACATGGACAACGACACGATGCACACAACACATATATAAACACATAACATTATATTCTATGTACCAGACTCATTTACTGCACCTGCACTACACACATAGCACTAGGATAAGGTATCATGCTCGTATTCATAAGCGTTTAGCTTGTCCTGACTAACCCCTAATAACTCATAACATAAGACTATACTATTATAGAAACACACATACAAATATTATGTATCGTTATCTAAGCACATACCATGTATGTGCACATCTTGTAACACCACCTAGTCGTATCCGCACCACATATAGACTCCTCCCCTATTAGGTCGCTATACAACCCACGACCATATACCCGCCTTTAGGTCTAGATCACATGATCTCAAAAAAACCCTCGTAGTCCTTCCGAATCATTACTGAATATTTTGGTTCATAAACACATCGGGTTAAAACCCAAAACTCTTAACACGTTTAATATGATAAACATCTTATATAAGTATGTACGTCAGCCCCAAAAACAGTAAAACGTTTAAAAGAAGGGGGATCAGAAACTCACTTGTTATGTCGAGAGTTGATCCTTGTCTTGTACTCCGTTCACCAACTTGTAACCCCGAAACTGTCAAATGTATGATCACCTGATCAAACGACGATCTAAACATACATCTAATAATGTATAAATTAATACAATCCTGACCCTAGGTCTCTTCTGCTCGCCCTTCGGATTCATCAAACCCGTAGCTCTACGAACACACTTACCGGGTCGTCCTTGACCCGTTTAAAACCAAACACCCTAACCGTTCTTTGATCTTTATTAGAAAAATTAATAAGATTCATTGCATCATAGAATCTCACAATGATCTTATTATCTTTATCTTCCACTCTGGCTTCACCAGTATTTACATCCACATACCACCATTTCATATTTCCTAGAAAATCTTGTGGTATTTTCTTCAATGGAATCTTTTTCACTGCTCTTATCGGCTTGAATTTATATTTCCAAGTAACTACACCAGTATTCTGATCAACAAACTTCACTCTCTTTTCCTTCTATGGTTTCAGCTTCTCATACTCTCCCGATCCACCTTCTTTACTAATCAGTTTAGCTATAACATCAGCTAGCCCAAACTTTGATCTTTTTATCAATGATTTAGTAGCAAGACCATTCATTTCACACCTCGGCAAGGTATTGAAATACTTGATCCTTGGCTTTAAGTACCGAATACCATCAGATCTCTTGAGAGCAAACAATTTAATTTCTTCGTCATAGAACCAACTAATGATTCTTCCAACACAACGCTCTTTATTTACATATCTTTCCTTTTGAGCTGGTTATATAGGAGACTTAGGTAACACTTCCTTCCAGCTGTTAACTACTTCCTTCCACTGTTCTCTAGTCATACCTGTATTTCTGTACATCACAGGTTCTTCAGTAATCTTAGGAGACACAGAACGAGTAGTATCAGCTTCAGTATCCATTTTGGATTGAGCAGCATCATTAGGCTTTGTAACGTCTTCAACAGAGTACATAGAATTTGTCACTCCGTTATTTGAAAATTCAGGAATAACATCATCCTGGATGAAGTTATAAGGCACATTCAGACCGTCACAACCTTCATAAGTAACTTCAACTTTACTCTTCTCTATTTCAATCTCCACAATTTCTCCTTCTTCAACTTCATTATCAATCATATCATCTTCAACATCATTAAACAGTTCATCAATATCATCCAAACACTCTAACTTCTCAGCATCATCTTCTTCAACATCAGAATCAGTTTGAAAGAATTCCAGTAACAGAATCTCTTCATTAACACCAGAATCTTTCTTGGTTCCTTCAATATTACCTGATGTAGATGACTCCCCCTGAACTCTTGATATTGGATTCACGTCAGCGTATTGACGATCACCCTCAATATTGCCACTAGGATCATTGGCATCACCATCCTTTCTTTGTATTGACTCGGCATGACAAGTATCATGGATCCTTAACTCCCCCTGAGCATCAAGACGCTCAACAAGTTTGGAAACCATGACCTTCATTTCATCAATCTGTTGTGCTTGAGTCTGAAGGACCTACAAGAAATTGATCATTTTTGCTAGTTTTCACTTTCATGGAGTTTTCAAGTTCTTGAGGTTGATTTTAAGGCCGAATTTGTGTATTTGAAGATGTTTTTGGTGAAATTAATCCGATAGAAGTGTTCTAAATCATGAAATACTAAATCCTACGGTTCAATTTCCTCAAATTCCATCAAATCAGTGAGAAATGATGATTTTCAGAACTGTTGATTTGTGTTTGGGTTGAAGACTCATCTTCCTAAGTTCTTATAGCTATGCAGGCGAACTTAGTGCTGGAAATCTGTTACAGGCGAACTTAGCAGGCGAACTTACCTGATTTACTTGATTAACAAGTTCTCTTGGGGTCAAGTTCGCTTGATAGGCTTGAAGTGAAACTTATTATCTTCACCTATGTGTGATCTTGTTCAAGACTTAGTAATTTTTCTGAAAATGGCAAATATGATGCAAGTGACAAATATGTTCAATTATGATAATGAGATTGGTACATCTCATAAACCACCAAAGTTGTTAAGTTTTGTTGATTATCCGAACTGGAAAGATCGATTTGATCAGTTTGTGTCCTTTACCGATACGAGCTTATGGATTCCAATGTTGGAAGGCTATATACATCCGACATACTCTTGGATGGGAAAGGATGATGTTCCTAAACCAGTTTATGCCTTGACTACAGAAGAGAAACAACTGTTTGATAAATAGAAGAAAGCTATGGCTAGTATTTCAATGTCTCTTCCTAAGGAAATTTATCAGAGTTTTAAACAATTCAAGTCTTCTAAACAATTTTGGGATACTTTACAAAAGAGGTGTGAGGGTAGTCTGGATGTTAAGAAAAGCATAAAAGAATTATTGAAGAAGCAGTTCTTAGTGTTCAAGCATTTTCAAAATGAATCTTTGGATGATCTTGCAACGAGATTCTATCATTTGCTAAGTGAATTATCCAGTGCCTCGGTTGTCTATGAAATTGAAGAGATAAATGATAAGTTCTTGGATTCTTTACCATCAAGATTTGATGTGTATTCAGTTTTGATAAATGAGAATATCAAGTATAAAACTATGTCTCTTGAAGATGTTCTTGGCAAGATTTAATCACATGATTTGAATATGAAGAAGAAGAAGGAAACCAATATGGAGCATATTCAAGATCCTTCAATGTATTATGCTAAGTCTTCTGGCAAAACCGGTACAAGTGTTGCTTTCTTTACTGGTGATAATCAAGATACTTCAACTGAACATGGTTTTGGAGTTCCAAGTCAAACTGGATTTTCTGCAAACACAACTCCTTCATCGTCTGGATCACATCATATGAATCAAAGAGTTCCTGATGATTATTCAGCAATGTTTTCTTCCTTTATGGCATCTTATGAGAATTTTATTGGAGGTAAGATTCATGATACGGATGTTATTGAAGAGGATTTCAGACAAATTGATCTTGTTGATTTGGAAGAAATGAACATTCAATGGAACATGGCCATGCTTATGCGACAAGCAAAGGACTTTTTGAAGAAGACTGGAAGGAAGTATATTGGTTCTAACAGTCGATCACGAATGGGGTTTGACAAAACAAAAGTTCGATGTTATACTTGTCAAGAATATGGTCATTTTGCCAAAGAATGTGTGAAGCCGAAAGTAGAATTTGATTCTCAGAAGAAGCCTAATACTTTTCAGAACAATCGTACTCCGTCACATGGTTCCTCTGGATCTGGGAATTCTTATCATGTATCCACATCATCTGCATTGGTTGATCAGAATGATGAAAATTATGATTGGGGTATTCATCTAGAAGATCTGGTTGGTGCTGTGAGTCGAGCTTTGGTAGCTGAAATACACTCTGAAAATCCTGAAGAGTCAACTGATGATGATAGTTCAAGTGATGGTGAGAGTTTGCACAGTACTGATGAAGAGCATGTTAAAGTACAAAATGTTGATTCTGATATTGCTTATGCCTCTGGTGTATCTGAGGATGATATAGTGTTGACTAAAAGATCTTATGATGATAATGTATTTGAAGATTTTCCAAGTCTTCATGGCAGATATGTCAGATTCTTCAAAGGTAAATGATTCTATCTGTAATATTTACTGCTCTAATTGCATATGTGTGAAAGATAAAATGCAAAAGGTTATGGATGATAACACAAATTTAATTTGTGATATAAAATCTATGCATATGGTAAATCAAAAGTTGAAAGATAATGATAAGTTGTGTATGGATAGAATTGAATCTTTGAAAAGAGATTTAAATTCTTAGGGGTGGAAATATAAGGAACAAGCATATCATCTGGATATGGCTTATGTTGAAATTGAAAAGCGAAATGAAATTGTCGCCCAGAAAAACAAAGAGATTTCTGACAAGGAATCTGAAGTGATCAAATTACATCAAAAGCTGGAGAGTTTTGGAAATTCATCTGTGGTATTGGATTATTTTAATGACAACGCTGATCCTATAAAGCGGGTTGCTGGAGTTGGGTTTGTTCCTCCACCATTCAATGGGAATTATGTAGTTTAACCAGAAGTTATTTATGAGGACAAAATTGATCCAAACACAGTGTTGAAGGTTAATCCTGTAACTGGTGAAGAAATAGTGTATGATTCTGATACTGAAGATGAATTGTTTGATGAAAAAAAGTTGAAGGCATCCCTAAGGAGGTAAAAATTGATGAACCAACGGTGGTGAAACAAGTTACCCTAGATAGGTGCATTTTGACAGAACCTGATGAAGTGATTTAACCTAAGCTTTCCAAGGTGTTACAAACAAGTGGTTTTGTTGCTGCTGGTCATCAGAACAAGCTATCATCAAAGGTGATTAAACAAGTTTATGTTCAAAAGAAGACGGTTGACAGTTCAGTAAAATCTTCTGAAGCTTGTTCCTCGGGTTGTTCATCAAATTCAAGAAAAAGTCCCTATATCAGAAATCATTATGATAGAAGACTTTCCTTTCATTGTAATGAAGCGGGTCATATTCTGATTCATTGTCCTTATAAGAATCAAGAAAAGAGGCGTATGATTTCAGAAAAAGGCAAATCCAAAAGTATTCCCCCACAACAAAAAGTGGTGACGATTCTGAAACGAACTAATATGGAAAAGCCTACATCTGATGTTTTGAAGAAAGTTCTTTTGAGGAAATCTGTGCCTACTCAATCATTTGCTAAATCTTCGGGATTTAAGCAAAATGAAAAACATTTTTTTAAACCAGTGGTTGCTCATACTGGTGTGAGAAATGTTGATGCTTTTCAAAAGCATTTTGAGATTCCACGTGTTGGAATCACAAAAGATTCTCAACCTGAGGTCAAACTTTCTCGACCACAAAGGAGGAGACGTAACAGAAAATTGAATAAACTTTTGGAAACATCTGAATCTGACAATCATAAATCTAATAATGTTTTTCAAATTAATCATATTGTGTCTCCATCGAGAAGGTCTGATTGTGATCTTTATGTCCCAAAGGTTGATGACAAAGTGGATTGTGAACTAATTGAAGTCGTTTATTTTGATCCTTCTGGACAACCCAAGACCACAATGGCTTGGGTTCCCATTTCTAGCTGATTTTCTTTGTTTATGTAGGGGCAACCAAGGAGGATTATCAACAATATGTGGTATGTGGATAGTGGTTGTTCTCTACATATGACAGGAAATATTCGTTTGCTTGAAGATGTTATTAAAATTGATGGAGGTTATGTCGCTTTTGCTGGGAATAAAGGCAGGTACATAACTGGTCAGGGTACTTTGAAGAATGACAAGGTCATGTTTGAGAAAGTGAACTATGTGGAGCAACTTGAACACAATCTTTTGAGTGTATCTCAAGTGTGTGACAAGAAGTTTTCATTCCATTTCAATGAAACTGAATGTTATATCTTGAAACCGGGATTTGTTATTCCTGACGAATGGATTCTAATGAAGGCTCCGAGGAGAAATGACACATATGCTTAGATATGAGTGATGCAACGACAACGGATTCTATTCCGACATGTTTACTTTCTAAGGCGTCTGAATCATATTCTATTCTGTGGCACAGGAAGCTTGCTCACATCAATTATAGGAAAATGAATTATCTAGTGAAGAATGATCTGGTTATTGGTGTTCCGAAAATGAAATTCTCCTTTCCTGATGACTTTATTCCTTGCAAGAAGAGGAAACAACATAAGAAGTCCCACAAACCTAAGACAAAGAATTCAATTGTGACTCCAATGGAGCTGCTACATATGGATTTGTTTGGACCGATTAGTATAAGGATCATTGGCGGTAAATCTTACTGTTTGGAAGTAACAAATGATTTCTCTAGATTTTCATGGGTTAAGTTCCTTGCTTCTAAAGCTGAAACCACAGACATGGTGCAATTCTTAATCCTGGGTTTAGAGAACTTGTGCAAACCAGAAGTTAGAAGAATTAGGAATGATAATGGCACAAGTTCAATAATAGCAAGATGGGTTTATTCTGTCTACAAAAGGGAATTCATCATGAATTCAGTGCGCCATATGTACCTCAACAAAATGGAGTTGCTTAGCGAAAGAACGGAACTTTAGTTGAAATGGCACGTACGATGCTTACAGATTCTAAGCTTCCAGTTACTTTTTGGGCTGAGGCTGTGAATACTGCGTGTCACGTTTTAAACGGAGTTTTGACCGTGAAGAGGCACAACAAGACATGCTACGAGTTGCTTAATAATCGGAAGCCAAATCTGGAGTATTTACTACCTTTTGGCAATCCATGTACCCTGTTGAAAGTTAGAGATGTCCCAACCAAGTTCAGTGCTAAGGCTATTGAAGGGATCTTTCTAGGGTATGTTGCAAATTCTACTACCAAAAGGGTTTATAACAAAGAGACTCGTCAGGTTGAGGAATGGTTTCATATTGACTGTTCAAATCGTTCTTTACCTCAAATGGCGATTGGACCAGGCTGGACTTTTGATTATGACAGCTTATTCAAGTCTTTTCATTTACCTTCTGATATTTCTCCTGAAGAGGCTGTTGTGTTATATGAGTCTTGTCAGGATGCACATAATGGTGGCTTTATACCGACTGTGGTTCAACATTCATCTGTTCCATCGACATCTACTCTAGATCCTAATGTTGTTTCTTGCTCGGGACCACAAGATTCTGATAGTGTGGAAGAAGATGTTGTTTTTCAAGATTCTTCTTCTGATCCATTATTAGTTGATGAACCTTCTACTTCGACACAAGCTCAGGGGGAGATTCATACAAATCTGGACTCGGAGATACCAGTTAATCAGGACTTGTCTTCTCATTCTGAAACGACTCAAGTTGATGTGTTATCGGTTCCTGAAGTTGCATCAATCAAAGAACTCAAAGATCATCCGGTGACAAATATAATTGGGAATTTGAGAGATGGGGTGCAGACGCGCTCTATAATTGAAAACACTTGCTTGTATACATGTATTAAGGATACTGGTGTTCATGCTGTTTGCTCACATTCATGTTTTATTTCTCAGGTCAAACCAAAGAATGTCGAAATGGATTTGCGTGATAAAAATTTGATAGAAGCAATGCAAGAAGAGCTTGCTCAATTTGATAAACTAAAAGTCTGGAAACTTGTAGATCTTCCAAAGGGCGTGTATCCAATTGATACAAGTGGGTGTTTAAATGCAAGAAAGACGATCGTGGTGTTGTGGTGAGAAATATGGCAAGATTAGTAGTACATGGTTTCAAGCAACAAGAGGGAATTGATTACACCGAGGTTTATGCTCCTGTTGCTAGGCTTGAAGCTATACAGTTGTTTCTTGCTTTTGCTTCATACAAAGGGTTTAAGGTGTTTTAATTAGAGGTGAAGAGTGCTTTCTTATATAGAAAGGTCAAGGAAGAGGCTTATGTGTGTCAGCCGCCGGGGTTTGAAGATCCGGTTCATTTGTCTAGAGTATTCAAGCTTGATAAGGCTCTCTATGGATTACATAAAGCTCCCCAAGCGTGGTACGAAATGTTGTCTAAACATCTTATGGACAATGGCTTTGTGCGTGGCCAAATTGACTCGACCTTATTCATAAAGAAAGTAGGGGGAGAATACCTACTGGTTCAGATATATGTAGATGATATTATTTTTGGCTCTACGAATGAAGGGTTGTGCAAAGAGTTTGAGAGTGTTATGAAATCGAAGTTTGAAATGTCACCTATGGGAGAGTTATCGTTTTTCCTAGGACATCAAGTTAATCAGAAGGAAGATGGTTTCTTTATTCATCAATCCAAGTATGTCAAAGACATCTTGAGCCGGTTCAAGATGGAAGACTGTACCCCATATGATACTCCAATTCCGGTCAATCATAAGTTGAATTCTGACCTGGATGGAAAAGATATTGATTGCCGACTCTACCGTGCAATGATTGGATCTCTCATGTACTTAACCGCTTCAAGGCCAGATATAATGTTTGCTATGTGTATTTGTTCCAGATTCCAAGCAAAACCAAAGGAGTCTTATTTGATTGCAGTAAAGAGAATCTTTCGTTATCTGAAAGGAAAACAAAGATTGGGACTATGGTTTCCACATGGTTCTAACTTTGAATTCAATGCATATACAGACTCTGATTTTGGTGTTTGTTGTTTAGACATGAAATCTACAACAGGTGATTGCCAGTTCTTGGGTAATCGTCTAGTTTCCTGGCAGTGCAAAAAGAAAACTACGGTCTCCATTTAAACATGTGAAGCAGAATACATTGTTACTGTAAGTTGTTGTTCACAGATCTTGTGGATCCAACAAAAATTTTTCATAGTTCTTGGGTAATCGTCTAATAGTATCATTAGAGGCGAACTTATTAAGCTCTGATACCACTTGTAGGTCCACATAACTCCACTACAGATCGATCTCGTGACGTGATGTATAGAAGACACGGAGTGCGGAATCCAACCGTATTAATGTATGTATATAATAGATGACTGTCACACCCCCATATTTTATTTACTTATTAAATAAATACAGGTTGTAACGATTGGTTCATTACACGATAGCGGAAGCTGTAATAATGATTTCTAAGACTTGATTACATATACAATTACTAAAACTAAGAAATACTATGATCTAAGTTCTTCTAGATCACGACAGACTTGAGACTTGATATTCTACGTCCTTCCAGCTACTAGGAATTGATCCAACATAGCTAGCCTATTCCAACCGCGCCATGGCTAGAGGTCACCTGAGAAACATACTTGAAAGTGTCAACACGAAGGTTGGTGAGTTCACAGAGTTAGTTATATTAGTGCTTATAGTTTTTCCCCAAAAACCTGTTCATGGCTTTACCGTCATAAAACTAAGTAGTTTTCATTTGAAAACATTATCATGACTTAACCGTCATAAAATATGTTTAAACCTGATCGATTTAACTAATCAGAACCCTTTTGTATAAACATGATCACTTTATCCGGATCAAAACTCTTTTGTTTAAACCTGATCACTTTAACCTGATCAGAACCCTTTGTTTATACCTGATCACTTTAACCTGATCAGAACCCTTTGTTTAAATTCAATTGTTCGTAAATAGTTTCAGGTGTATGTGATAAACAGAATAAGAATTGTTGACCCATTTGTAAACTAGCTAGGAATACAAATAATATGTTCATACATGAGGCGTAACCAAACCATGACAATTTGTACACGCCCCTAATTTCGTTATCCGGTTCTATGCGGCCATAAATCCTCCAGATTGTGGTTAGCGCGACTAACCATGACCGGGAGACGTCACTCTCCATAGTACTATTCATAGGACCCTAGGCTACAGTTAATGGTTACTACGTTGTTCCAGGGGACTTTTCCGGCCTCAAATTGTTGTTCTCATCTCATGTAAACATACAAGTCGTGTCTTATTCTCTTGTTATCCCATAAAATAATTGTAAGTATGTGTTTCCTCCAATCGTTGAGTGTTGTTCATCCGAACAATCGTTGTGTGTTGTTCATCCGAACAATCGTTGTGTGTTGTTGTGTCCAGCTGTTTAGTTGAGCAAGTTTTCTCCCCGTTTGTTTAAAACCAATTTAAAAACCAGTAGTAAAAGTGGGGTTGGGAGACTCACAAGAAGTTAAACCAAAATGTTCATATTGTCAAACGTATAAACAATGTAATTCATGTTTTCAAAACATAACAAGTAAGTATGTTTCTCCCCCGATGTTTACAAAACAGTAAAAAGTTAAAAGGGGGCCGTGAACTCACCTTGAGTTTGTGTATGCTTGCAATGATAATTGTTCTAGCCGAACTTGACTATTCGTACCCTAGATACCAAAGGGTAAATTGTGTTAAGACCGAACGTCTCATATTGCAAATTGTTCATCGACCTAGTAAATCTAGTTGCTTTTGTTTAAATATCTTCTTAGATTTTCAACACTTGTTTTGCTATAAAAACAGTTCTAAGTTACTGCCCAATGTGACTGATGAACAGATGTCGAAACTTCCTAGTTTCGATTGGGCAATTGAGTATCGAAACTTCATAGTTTCGATTGAGTAGTTAGGTATCGAAACTATCTAGTTTCGATTGAGTAGTTAGGTATCGAAACTATCTAGTTTCGATTGGCAAGAAGGGTATCGAAACTATCTAGTTTCGATTGAGCAATATGTATCGAAACTACCTAGTTTCGATTGAACAACTAGTATCGAAACTCCCAGTTTCGATTGAGTAAACTTGTATCGAAACTCCTAGTTTCGATTGAATAGGTATCGAAACTCCTAGTTTCGATTGAATAACAGGTATCGAAACTCCTAGTTTCGATTGAACAGGTATCGAAACTCCTAGTTTCGATTACTGCACTTTGATTGACAGAATTCGTCCTGTATATTTTTATGTTCAAATCTTGAATTTGACACACTTTTCTTGTTATCTTACTTGCGATTGAACCTTTTGTATGCTTAGATACGGTTTTAAAGAAAATAAAGTGGATAATATCGAGTTTTTACCTCTGGACAGAGATGACGATTTTTGAGAGAAAAAGAGAATGATCTTGACTTTTCCTGCTAAAACCCTTTGAGAAAACACTTGGAACTCTCCTTATAGCACCGAAATAAAGGATTCGAGTCTTCGATTATGGAAGAACCCCAAAAGAAAGTGGAGATAGGTATTCTTGTTGTTGTCGTAGAAGAAGAGAGAGATGACAGGGGTTGAGGGTTTTTGCTCTTGATGAATTGATAGAAAATGAGGTGGTATGGGAGATTGCTTAAGAAAGTAGAAGATGTTGAAATTTAGGGTGTGGGATGGACCCACATGGCCTTGAGGCCGAGATTTCTGGTCAATGGGAGTGGGTGAGGTTAAATAAATCAAACCATTTGATTTAAGTGTAAATTTAACCACTAGTGTTCGTATTTAGACGGGTTATCCTGGTACGTGAACCGGTAACTCCTAGAATTACCAGAATGTGAAATGAGACCCTGTACGATTTTTGTTAGACCTTAATGTCCTTGTTTGTGAAATTAAGTAAATCACAAAACAATTATAATTTAAACTTGTTTATAACATGTACGGATATTGACCTGAAATGTCGGGTGTCACAATGACAGAAACAATAACAATCACAGTGTAAATAATCTTCTCTTCTATTTCTTTATCAGACACTGATTACAATCTCTCTCAGATTCTCATGTCTGATCTCTCTCTGAAGTTTTCCAAGTCTTCTCTACACTAAGACTTGTAAACACCTATTTATAGGAACACACAGCACCTTAGGAGAACTTAACAAGTTCGCTCCTAAAGATGCTTAGGCGAACTTGTTAAGTTCGCCTCTCTATGAACTTAAACAATATTGTTATCAACAGTTACAAAACATGTCCTAACAGACTCCCCTTTAACTGTTGCTAACAATTCTATCAATTACAAGTCAAAGACTCGAAGACTAAGACATAATATCTTCAAGATCGTTGTCACCTGAATATGCTTCAACAGACTCCCCCTTCACAACAGCTTTAGAAGATTGTCATCCGTCTTCATATATCAACATTAAACAAATTGTAGTCTTCGTCTTGTTCATATGCACACTCTTTCAACTTCTGTCTGCAAATATCAGCATTAAACAAATTGTATCTAGAAGAAAACTTGGGAGAAGGACCCCTTGTCAACTTCTGTCTGCAAATATTCAGATTTTGCAAAGGAGAACAACCAAGAATAACCAACAATTATGATTTCCATGGAAGCTAGAAAAATAAAATCTTTTTCATTTTTCAAACATAAGAAACACAAAATCTTTTTGGTTTTTCTTTGTACAAACTAAAATGAAAAATACAAAATCACATATTTTTGGTCGAACATCACGAGTAAGAAGATCATATCAGTATAAACAATGAATCAATCACACATTTTGGATATAAAATCTATATAATATCAAATGGTATCCTATGACATTCTGTCAAGTCTTGACCAATCAAACCAATATCTTTTAAGATTATCACACTCTACTTTCATATTGCATGTTATGATACGCGATAAGCATTCAAAGAAAATAGGATCAGGCTATGACACACAAATTCAAATTGTCAATATTATAAGATTTGAAACTAAAGCATCTCATTCCCACTTTCTTGTCAAATTGTACACAAATCGTCACAAATGACTCACGAATCACACACAAATCACGAGCATAAGCTCTGATACCACTTATTGGTCCACATGACTCCACTACAGATCGATCTCGTGACGTATAGAAGACAAGGAGTGCGGAATCCAACCGTATCAACGTATGTATACAATAGATGACAGTATAAATGATAACAATCAACAAGTAAATAATCTTCTCGTTGTATTCCACAAAATCACAGAGTTTACAGAAACAGAGTGCTTAAAGACTTAGACTTAAACTGAAACTGCAAACTCCTATTTATAGACAAAGTATCTGCTATAGGCGAACTTAATAAGTTCGCATCTAATGATACTAGGTGAACTTGCTAAGTTCGCCTCTAGCAGAACTTATACAACACTTAACAAAAACTAAACATTAACAAAACATAAAGACAATAAGATCTAAACTATTACAAGCTTTTGCCATACATCTATGTCCTAACAACCCGTCACTCTAATCCCGTTAATCCAAGCGCCTCGTGAAGGCTAAGAAAAACCAAAGTTGTTAAACTAGGATTTGGTTTATCCGTTAACCCGAATTATAAATTTATGAAAATCCGGGATGTTACTAGTCTACCCCCCTTTAAAGAAGATTCTTCCTCGAATCCTATTCTGGCTCAAAACCGCACAATTCCTCCTTATGATCCAAACGGCGCATCCAAAATCCTTTGGTGCCATCCATCCACTATACACATCAACGCCATCACTTTATTCTGCCACTCGGCCCCCATCCTTGGTGTTCAAGGAGATCCTCTCAAGTGCCCACTTTCGACTTTGGAGCTTGTAGGATTACCTACATATTCCCTTATCACTCGTTCTCCAACTTTCACTCCTATGGCGCAACATCGTCAATTGCTTGCTTACTTATCTTGTTTTCTGATTCACTCACCGCACATATCATGTCATTTCCTTGCATGGCCCTGATAAACTCGTCATTCCGACGGCCATTTCCAATAAGGCTCTTCCCCCTACAAAGTCAGGATCGCTCGTCTTCCTTCTCCTCTCGTAATTTAATCGCCATCCAACGACGATTAGTAACTCAGGCAACACTGCCTTTCTCATAGATGTGATATATCTCTTGCTCTCAAATGACCTCCAAGACCTAGTGCCAACCTTTACTGAACTCTCCTAATGGTTCCCCACCACATTATTCCTTTGCTTCTTTATCGCGTGTTTAATATGACCCTCAAGTATGTACACACACTTAACACTAGGGTCATTTCATCAGCCCTCGATGTCCTCAAAAGCTCACCTACCACCATCATGTCTATTTCAATAGCCAAAATTGGCATCATTTCAAAGCTCCATCGAAGCTCCCTATAAGCCAATCGTAAGTTCGTCAGCGTAGGCCTTTCCTTCTCAGTCACTTATGTGCACTCTGCGCTGAAATCTCTTGCGTCATCACCTCGATCACGTCATAACTAGTTCCGATCAAGCACCCACGTAACGCTTTCATCGTCATCTTTGACCGCTGCATCCCTTGGCTCTGTGCTCCACATTCTCGAGATAGAAGTATAGGTATCTCATAAGAGCACCTTGCCGATCGTCTCGAATGACGTCATGCTTCTCGCTTCACCTTGATGTATCAACGTCGAGAAAATCGTCAAGATGGAAATATTATTCCTGAGCACACTGACTACCCGTCCTATGCACGACTAAGCGTGTACTACAAGGACACACACCGACATAACGAAACTACAGAACTCACAATGTCCTACGCACGTACTAGTATCCCCACCTTCTAACATGCACAAAGTGCACACACAATTAGCTAGACCTGAGCAAATCTACCTGTGTACAATATAACCTCATCATTTATAGTCACACACACACATAATGAACACTATCTTCTATTCACCCAAGCGGGTCATACCGATGGTTTAGGATAACGCGTTAATCAGTCTAGACACAAGACACCACCCTAATCTTTTATACACCTAATATTTATAAATCATAGCTTCTCACAGGACCTCGTCCCGAACCTTTGTACCTATACACAAGGTACATAACCACAATTTCTCACAGGGCCCCATCCTTCACATTCACACAAAGTGCAATACGCCCGTTGCACTACAAACCTCACCTGATCATTAGCACATAGGTGACACTACCTTAAGATTGTAGACACAACAAATTTCAAAACTCATACAATGTAATTAACCATGCTCTAGCACCACAGCAAAAATTTCATTTAATATGAACTCACGTTGTTCAAAGGTAATCACATAATCACACAATATCGCATTAAATCTAACATTGTACCCACCATAGTGCGATATCACCAGCACAACAATCATTAATCACACTCAAGTCATCCCGTGGTATTACTCGTAATCAATGTCGAAATCAACTAGTCAACATTTGAACTAGGTATCCCACCACGTAAACGACTAATCAATCAAAGTGTCAAATCTCCCTGGGACCTCTCATGACAACAACCACACACACTACTCATCAAGCAACCGAGCATCCTAAGTACTGCTCACTGAATCACTGCTAGACTAGGTCAGGTGCATATAGCATGTCCTCCTCTAGTTCTTCCCAAAACAAAACTCTCTTAACCAACGCATGTGGTCAATCTCTCAACCGTGCAGGTCCACATCCTGGAGGAAAATCCGGTACAGCTTGCACTGCTCTCCTTTTCCATCCCGTCTTTCCAATCATAGCTCCACGCGGTATGTCGCCGACCGAAGCTCTAATCACACTTGACACGGTAAGCGCCAAAACTACTCCCATTTCACAAGTAGTTTCACCCGCGACAGTCGTCGTCTTGACAGGTCGTTCTGCATTCCCCCTAGCAAGAGCGTCATGCCTGACCATTCTCGTATGCTTCGTCTTAGCCACCTAATCCTACTCAAGATAGAACGCTAGAGTGATTACTATGGGCACAAATTCAGAATATGAGAGTAATCATTGACTGCCAAATCACGATGATCAAATGCAATTTGGTGGTCCACATCACTGCTCGGATTCTAAACCTCTCCCATCATACCCACACTAACTTTCTACCTTCACGCACACCGGATGCACATCCATCCCACACAACTCACATAGCACATAACAATAATCTAACTAGTTATCATATTCATCACAAATGCACACCACACATGGTTACACACAAAATCACTAACCATGCTAACACACCAAACCATTTCACATAACGTAATCAATGCTAATCCACATTAATCAGCTCATAAAACATGATTTTACTAAATCACACAACACAACTTCACATAATTCTGCACACTACTACAACACATAGCACACATCATGTTCCCACACGGAACCGTAAATCACTCATTCACACCAACCGCTTTACCTATCGTAACACTACACAATAGTAAATAATAATTATTTCTCAACTTGAAAGACGTACCTCTTGGCTCGCGGTTACTCGTGCTGGCATTCGTTTCACCCTCGTCCCATTTTCGTTTTAAGTTAAAGTATTTTATTTGTTTAAAAATACCGGTTTTCTCTTAAACCACAACTCTAATATCAACTTGTAAGACCCCAACCCTGGCATCCTACAGTTGGTTCTCATAACGGGTCATTTTCGTTAAAGATACATTTATTACAATTCAAACTACATTGGAAGTTTTTTTAAAAACATTTACAACCATTTAATGTTATTAGGTTTACCTTACGAACGCCTGCACACCGATCCGAGTAACTCCGCTTCCAAGCCAAGATATGCCAATACACTGCTTACCTGCAAACAATCTAACGTACATACAAAGTCAACTATGCTAAGTGAGTTCTAATAGTTTAAATTAGATAAAAAAACCATCACACCAAGTTTTTCGGTTTACCTTGCCCAGGACCCTCGGTCCTTATAAAATACAAGTACGCTTTATTAATGAATGACTAATCCCGTGCCACCCCATGACATCCCGTAACCGTTTAATTACCCAAGACTCAACTCGCACTACCAATATAAATAGTAATAACCTTACCATCACAACCGCATAGACTCAATGTTGGGTATAGAAATGAGACTGATGGTGTCAATAGAAACTACAGTATCGAAACTAGTAGTTTTGGTTGAACATTTGTTCAATCGAAACTACCTAGTTTCGATGCCTGTTTTTCAGACCTCTTTAGCGATAGCTTAGAAAACAAGGCACATGAGGCCTCCTATATATAGAAGAATACCCATTAGGAGTGAGTGTGTTTGTAGAGGGAATCACCACCCAAGGGGGAGCTCACCCTAAGGTGAGACTAATTGTTAGTGTATGATGAGCGTTTATTTTCATTTCAATTAAAGAATCATACATTTTATGCTTTCAATTAACTGTTTTTTTTTTCTTCACTTTTATACATTTCTGTTCGTGTATGTGATTCCCGCACCCGTCTCTACCATTTGTGATTCGATAGTGATACCGGATCCAGAGATTCCGCCTCTCGGTCCGGACTGTTTGTAGATTTCAACTCAGATCTGTGTTCTACAGGTCTGTTTCGGGACCTACACTCAACATGCTATGCTAGCAACTCATACCCAAGAATACATATTGACCCGACTCTGGGTTAAGACAATCTACTATATAACACTAACACGTTCGGCCTTAACCAAGGCTCTTCCATTAACTGACACGACTCTTATATGCGTCACGTCACGTCACAAGTCCTGACTCAACGGTCAGTCTAACCCTACACGCCACAACTCAACACGTCTCAATAACACAAACTTATACACAGAAAATATAATTAAACATTTGCATGCACATTAACACTTATATATATATATGCATGCAACCACATACCTCATCACTGCACCATCGTCAATGTCACCCTCGTCAGGGTGACCAACACACCCCGAGCTCATTATCAACCTGTCAACTAACTGTCACCTTTGGTGACTTCCCGAAGGACCCCGTCCTCCACGATCCCGTTTGCCACGTCATAAACACCAAGACGCAAACACAATACACGTCGTGTCCCATGGACAACGGCACGTTGCACACAACACATATATAAACACATAACATTATACTCTATGTACCAGACTCATTAACTACACCTGCACTACACACATAGCACTAGGATAAGGTATCCTACTCGTATTCATAAGCGTTTAGCTTGTCCTGACTAGCCCCTAATAACTCATAACATAAGAATCTACTATTATAGAAACACACATACAAATACTATGTATCGCTATCTAAGCACATACCATGTACGTGCACATCTTGTAACACCACCCAGTCGTATCCGCACAACATATAGACTCGTCCCCTAGCAGGTCGCTATACGACCCACGACCATATACCCGCCTTTAGGCCTAGATCACATGATCTCATAAACACCCCCCGTAGTCCTTCCGACTCATTACTGAATATTTTGGTTCATAACCACATCGGGTTAAAACCCAAAACTCTTAACACGTTTAATATGATAAATATCTTATATAAGTATGTACGTCAGCCCCAAAAACAGTAAAACGTTTAAAAGAAGGGGGATTAGAATCTCACTTGTTACGTAGAGAGTTGATCCTTGTCTTGTAATCCGATCACCGACTTGTAACCCCGAACCTGTCAAATGTACGATCACCTGATCAAACGACGTTCTAAACATACGTTTAATAATGTATAATTTAATACAATCCTGTCCCTATGTCTCTTCTGCTCGCCCTTCGGATTCATCAAACCCGTAGCTCTACGAACACACTTACCGGGTCGTCCTTGACCCGTTTAAAACCAAAAACCCGAACCGGTTCCTAAACACGCACGCATGCACACGGCCTTGCCATGCAAAACCCCAATCCCCAAGCATTGTTGAGGCTCATGTCGGCCCGTCCTTGGTATGATTAGAACCTGAGTTCTCAAACCTGGTCCCCATGCACATGCATGTTACCATGCAAACACTAGTCACGGGAACCTTACTCGTTAATGTCTCTAACCGGTCCTCTGTTTCCCTCCTCGCGCATTGCTTAGCCGCTCACCATCAAGCACCACCGTGTCGTATCCATCTTCTTCTCTGTAACCTCGCCGTGTACCGCTAGCCCGCCTCTGCCACGCACCTTCACCGGATTCCGCAGTCTTCCTGGAACAGCCACCCTACCCTCGGCCACCACCCGTAAGCCGTCGCAGCCGTACGCACATAACCTAGCAGCCACAGCGAGTTTCGGCTGCTGGTCCTCGTCTTTCCCATGATTACACCACCACAACCTTGGCCACCTTCATTGTTTACCATGCTAATTGATCACAATTTCTACGTTACATGCCACTACTAAAAATCGTGTTTTCTTTGATGAAGTACTGGATGCGTGAGCAAGATCTCCGTACACACACTAAACACGCACATAGCTCTATCCTATTTTCATCTTCACGGCTAAATAATGCATGCTCAGAAGTGGAATGAGATGCTTACATGAATTCGTGAACAATGGCAGCCCCACATCGAGCGTAACCTCAGCGAGTCCCGCAAATCGCCACCTAGCTTCATGGCTTTAAGCTCCAACTATTTGCGCACCATGTTATAGTTCTGATAGGATGATCGCTGGTGGAACAAGAAGGAGTTAGGAGTGCCCCAAACCACTGCAAACCGTCGTCGGCGTCCCTTCCTTCTTGCGGCAGCCGTAAGCCTCCAAAAGATATCGCCTAGGGTTTGCTCAAAGGATTATATATATACATATGGGGTTTACATCCAGGTCCTCGTATTTTAAATCCGTACACTTTGGTCTCAAATATCGCTCCATACGGCCACCCGTCATTCTAATCCCGTTAATCCAAGCGCCTCGTGAAGGCTAAGAAAAACCAAAGTTGTTAAACTGGGATTTGGTTTATCCGTTAACCCGAATTATAAATTTATGAAAATCCGGGATGTTACAGACATGGATAATGGAGATGTTATAAAACAGTAAATAGCACCAAAAGGACCTTGATTATGAAGATTTAGTCGTAAAAACGTTACAAATGAAACCCTAGGTCTGGCATTTTGCAAAATTGCACATTTTAAGCAGAAGTTCAGTACCTGATGATGAAGACGACGAAGACGACGAGGGGAATCAGATGAGAAACTGATTTTGCAAACTTAGACTGAATGGTTTGAGAGCTTTGTGAGTGAGAGAGAAAGTGTAAAGGGATCGGAGACGGTAAAGAGGCTTGACGAGAGACATTTAATTTTCTCATCTAACAAAAGACCAAAATGCCCCTGTCGAAACTACTAGTTTCGATAGACAAAGAGGAGTTTCGAGTGGCAGAGTAGTTTCGGGTGACTGAGGCAAATTCAATACTCATTAAAACAGATTAAGTAAAACTCAAATATTTACAACTTTATACAAGACTTAAAAAGAAATATTCACAGGTTATTCACACTTATCTTTTTGGAAAAGATCCAACATGATATCAGATTTGGTCAGTCTCTTGAAACACTTCCTTTTGCAATCAACTACTGTGAGTCCCTGAAGATAGCTGATATTTGTGCAAAGTAAACCCGAACATTTGTTTGTACATAGTTTTTCATGTGATTAAATGGTACCAATTAAGCATGATACAAGGTGTACCCCACATATTGAAATAAAACGGTTTTGAAAACCAATCAATCCTCAAGAAATACCCGCATTCATCCTATCATCTCTTTCTGATTGGCCAAAGTACCATCTTAGTAAGTTAAAGATACCACCAAAATAGAAATAAAAATCCAAGTGGATTAGAAGATGTAAAATAAAAGATATCCAAGTGGATATTAAAAGATACGAACATTCTAGATCTTTGCGTAAGCAAAACAGAAGAAGTCGTAAAATTATCCAAGCGGATAGGAAAATATTAAACACCCGAGATCTTTGCGTAAGCAAAATTGTAACCTTTCTGATTTTCATGTTTTTCCTATTTATTTTATGCCGTGCAATAAAAGATTTCAACCTTACCTTTATTGTTCATATACACTTACAAGCATACACGCGTTCATTATAATACAATATTAACGAAAACAATCTTACAAACCTCGAGGACCAAACTTGACCTAAACTTGACCAAAACTCAAAACAACATCAATATTACAAAACTACAAGGACTAGTCTTGAAACTTCCAAAAACCTACACAAGCACGGTCGCGCTTAGTCCTAGGAACGGTCGCGCTTGTGCCATGACCACGGTCGTGCTTATCATTAAGCACGGTCGTGCCTCGTTTGCAGTTTGACTCCGTAAAAGTCAAACCGACTCAAATCTTGTCCAAAAATAGATCGTAAACACGTTTAGAAGGTTGCGAGACTTGCAGAAGACGATACTCGGTTTATTCAGCCTAATACCCGACCAATTACACATCCAAAAGCCCAAATTCGCGCATCTTTGACCAACCTACCTTTTTTAAATCAAATCAGATAACTTGAGCAAGAATCAAACGAATTAAGTTAAGCCCATACCTACCCGAGACACATATAAACTTCCCTAAACCCTAAATCCATCATTACATCGCCTCTATCTCGTCTGTCGATCAAAGAAAAGCCGCGAAGTCTCCCGTAGCCGTCTGCACTTGTTGCCCATTCAAAACAGGTTAGTAATACGTAATTAGGATCGTCTCTCCAAGCTAATCGAAAGCCCTAACTTAATTCGTAACCACATTACACGATTTTACCGAATTGAATCTGAGTTTTGATAAATAAATGTTTTAATCAAACTACACATTAAACAGGTTATAAACCCAATTAATTGACCTAATTGGATTCGCAAACACCTAATCAATGAAACCCCTACAAATACAACTGATTTTATTACAAGGATTCGGAGAATCGCTTCTGGAATGGACCAGACACGGTCGCGCCAGCCTATGAGCGCGGTCGTGCCTGACCAAGCACAGTCGTGCCCCGTAAGAGGCCCGGTCGTGCTTACCGAACAAACCAAGTCCTGACCTAGTCAAAACCCTAGGCGCGGTCGTGCCGGATACGGACGCGGTCGTGTCTCAGGACCAGACTCTTGTTTGACTTCTGACCAACCACGGGCGCGTTACCGACCAAGCGCGGTCGCGTACGTGCTGGGCGCGGTCGTGCCGTAAACAAGCACGGTCGTGCTCATCCCTTAACAGAATCTTTATTTTTATTTTTATTCTGTTAATTTAATAAATAAATTAAATTACAATTTAAATAATTATTTTTATAAACTAAATACTGGAATACCTTACACTTGTTCCAAACGAACATTAATTATTTAAACTTATACAAATAATTATATATAATATCCTAAATAAATAACATAGATAATTATTATTTTTAAAACAAACCCTACGCGTTTAAGAATGACAAATTCACTTCCGTCATTAAATAACGCAAATCAATAACGCATATACATTGTTCATTAGGTCGAATTTAGCAATCTACGACACATCGCTGTTTTCCATTTTGCTTGTGCAATCAACACGCTACATAACACGTGAGTTACATAGCCCCTCTTTTACTCTATTTTACAAACGTTTTGGGGTGGAACATGCGTTATATTTACATGTTTTCAATTATACACATATACAGTTCCATCCTATGCATGTTTACAGTTTTGCGCTTTGTGCTTGAGTACATTTTGTAGACCAATTATTATGCTCTTCATGTACAATCATTAACTAACAGCCGACAGTGAACAGTGATAGATCTATTGAGTCTGACAAACCCACCCAGGTAGGGTGACTGTTACTGACAACACAAATTTTGAGTGCAAGTTACAAAGGTTTGATTGTATAGGTCACACGATGTTTTTCTCTCCATAAATGCCTTAATTGTCATGATTGTATTGAACTGTATGCACACCACACATGTTTTGCTATCACACGATTAAACCTATGTATTCTCACCAACTTTCTAGTTGACCCTGTTTTAACCATGTTTCAGGTACTAATGCTTGAAGTGATCAAGATATGCTACACATAGGACTTTGGACCTAGAATTTAATTAAACTAGCTTATTTGATGTAATTTACATTTATGTTTTGTGGATTGATTGTGCTTTGTTGAACTTATCTATTTGCAATGAAAACAATTATTAAATTATTCAAACTTTAGCAAACCATGAGCAATGAACAGTCTGCACGCTTCACGCCCCGACGTTTCCGCCGTCGGTTGGGGTGTGACAAAAATAGACGGGGTCAAATCATCCAAGTGGATGAGAAAAGGATGAACACCCGAGATCTTTGCGTAAGCCAAACATACGGGGTCATCGGTGGTAAATATCGTTACTTTGACGGTCACCTGGCGTATGAATAGGAATCCAACATGTAGGACTATATCTGATTGAATTGGTTTTCTTAGATAGATAAAATGGGTTAGATGTTTCAATAATGGGTTCAAACACACAAGTATGAGATAGGATTTAAGTTTTCACACTACTTACAAGTTTTAATCATATGTTGGGCCTACTAGCTATACCTCAGTAAACACCATCGCTTTTGGTCCATTCCATGTTCAATAGATGTGATCAGACACTATCATTTCTCAAAGATCAGATTCAATTTTCCTGAAACACAGAATTTTGATACCACTTGAAAGGTTAGAATGTACAGAACTATGTTCAAGACATAAAGATGCAGCTTCTTTTTCTTTTCTTGCAAAACTATACACAAAGCAATTCTTTTCAAATCTATCATATCAAATCCTTATTTCTCTCCTAAAAGTGTTGCTTGTAACTAAAAGTAACTATACAGAAAAATAAAAATCTTTTTGGTAATTTTCTTGACTTTTAAGCATAAACATAAAACAGACTGATATACACAATAATTACTGAAAATTGATCATGCCAAGCATCTCCACCAGTTGGGCAAATCTGGTAGATTCAAAAGCTTTTGTGAAGATGTCTGCGGTTTGCTTGTCGGTTTTGACTTCAATGATTTGGATATGTTTCTTTTCAACACAATCACGAATAAAGTGATGTTTGATCTCGATGTGTTTGGTTTTGGAGTGCTGAACTGGGTTTTTGGTGATATGGGGAACTGTAGTGTTGTCACAAAGGATTGGTGTCTCATGGAATGTGATCCCATAGTCAAGCATCTGATGGTGTATCCATCTGACTTGGGAACAACAAAGGGCTGTGGCAATGTATTCGGCTTCGGCGGTGGATTGGGAAACGATGGATTGTTTCTTACATTGCCATGAGACAAGGCGGTTACCAAGGAACTGACAACCTCCAGAAGTGGATTTGCGGTCTAAGTTGCATCCCCCGTAGTCTGAATATGAATAAACCACAAGAATAAACAAATCATTTTTAGGATACCAAAGACCCAATTTTGGCTTATACTTTGAATATCTCAAAATACGTTTGACATCAGATAAATGAGAGAGTTTAGGATTAGCCTGAAAACATGCACACAAGCATACTGCAAACATGATGTCGGGTCTGCTGGCAGTGAGATACATGAGAGATCCTATCATAGAGCGACAGAGGTGCTGGTCAACGCTTTCACCATCCAAATTAGGAGACAGGCGATGTCGAACTTCCATGGGATTTTTGACTGGATGGGACACAGCCATTTTGAACTTGGTCGGGATTTCTTTCACGTATTTCTCTTGATGGATGAGAATTCCTGACTCGGACTAATCAACTTGCAGTCCTAAAAAGAACTTCATTTCTCCTATAGAGCTCATTTCAAATTTAGAACGCATCACTTCTTCAAATTCTTTGCACAGACGAGGGTTGGTGGATCCAAAGATGATATCATCAACATAAATTTTCACCAAGATTGTATCCTCTCCATCCTTCCGTTTAAACAGAGTTTGGTCAATTGCTCCTCGTGTGAAACCATTATCAAGCAGATGCTTAGATAACATCTCATACCACGCACGAGGTGCTTGATGAAGACCGTATAATGTGTTATCTAATTTGTAGACTCGATCTGGAAAGTTAGGATCAACGAAACCCGGTGGCTGCTTGACATAAACTTTCTCTTGAACTTTTACAAAGAGAAATGCGCTTTTGACATCCATTTGATGAACAGTGAAGTCCATATAGGCTGCATAGGCGAGAAAAATTCTGATAGCTTCCAAGCGAGCAACTTGTGCGAAAACTCCTTCAAAGTCAATCCCTTCTTCTTGATAAAAAACTTGAACTACCAAACGAGCTCTGTTTCGAACCACAATTCCTCCTTCATCCTTTTTGTTGCGAAATACTGTAACAACCCCAAATTTAGGGCCTAAATTTTTCTTAATTATTTAATTATGTGCTACCAATTTTGATACTTGGATTGCTGGATAGCAAACTTGAACACTTTGGGCTACCAATTAGAACCCAATAAACACATGGTGCTTACACAAACAAACTAGGCCCATTGGGCTTGGCCCGAACTGTAGATAAACAAACTTGGCCCATTAACGGCCCAACTAAAGGCCCAATATATGAACCGAGTCCGAAACAAACTAATGAACCTTTGTTTGATGGATCGTTACATGATTCGATATAATTTATAATGATTAAGACCTAAACCGTTTACACGGAGAACTGATAGAACGACTAACGCGCTCGTATGGGTTATTACCGGTTATCTGATGCGATAAAGTACTTTTGGCATCAAAACTCAAATAAATAATATTATTAAATACTAATATTTAATTCGGGCGACTGATTAGGAGTTTACGCGAGAAATGCACGTTGGAAGCACGACTGCAACAAACACCGGTTTGGACATCAGTGGGTTTTGCTAGATCCGGTATAACTAAATAATATAAAAAAGTATTTATTATATACCTATCGTATTAAAATATTAATATAATTATTTAGCACGTCATAACTAACTACGGAATGCGACACATTTTATCCGGAGCGGACGCGTGTGAACACGCGGTACCGAGTGATACCGCGTATTTTAGAAGTAGCATAATAAATATATTGTTATTTATTATTATAGTTAATAATATTAGTATTAATAAATAGTAGAAATTATCAAAGCACGAATCGTTTGTTTGAGTGAGCACGTTTGGCACGCACGCTATTAACATATACCGACTTAGACAACAACCGGGACGGAGATTTCACAAATTAATATTTAAAAAATATTTATCATAATGTTATATAAAAATATAAATCATAGAATAAAATTCGGATTTAAATAATAAGACGGAGATTCGAAAAGACACATGGTATGTCCTAAAATATACTACCTCTTATAGACACTACAAGATTTTAGTATTTCCTTTTATTAATATACACGCACTCATGTATTGTTATACGTCCACATAACCTCACAAAGTATTCAAATATTATCACACAATATATACACATTATTTTTCATATTAAATCCTTAAACCTTTGTAGATAAACCTAAACCTAGTTTATAAAACTCTAACCTATAAAATTTAACTACTCCATCTCCCTGTGTCCATTGAAAACTCGGTCACCATCCTCTACAAACAATTACCTAATTTGATTTCCTAATAAATCTAATATAATCTCAATAAAATCTATATTAAGCAATGAGAAAACAACTACATCTTTCTAGTTTGCATATCCATCCAAAATCTTTGTCAATCTCATTCAATTCTCATCCAAATCTCCAGAAAATCCTCTCATTTCCTAGGTATAATCTGCTCAATATCAACACCCAACCAAAACCCATGCAAAGATGACAAACAATCCAAATAAACCAACACTCAATCAAGCTTTAATCACCAATTCAACACTCAAACATTCTCTCTCAAATTTCCAGCCATTTGAAACCACCCTTGAAGCCTTCGAAAGCCACTGAATTCCCTCTCATTGCTGCTGTGTTCGGCCAGAAGGATAGCTCCAGAACAGCCCCGGTTCGATGCCAACATACACACACTTTACTTTGAAACTTTGATACTTCTACATGTGAGTTTGGAATTTTACCCACCCCTAACTTGTATCACAGAAGGATCACAGCCCCTTTTCCTCTCAGACTCGACCTACAACAGCCCCATAGAAGTCCCAAGTCGGTCCAAAAAGCAGTTCCTATAAAGGTAAACCCGAAAACCATTGTCAAAACTCTCAAACTTCTCGGTTTATATCTTTGTTCTCCACAAGCTTCTACTGTAAACTCTCTGATATATCATATATCCACGTTCTTCACAGATCATTTGGACCCTCTTGGAGCCCATATTCGTTCATCATGTTCACCATATTTAAAGGTATCAAACTCCTAATCGTTGCTTACGTTTATTTTCCTAAAATATGGATTTTTCACATTTATTAGGCACTAATAGTATCCTATATGAAAGATAATATAAGTATACTTATTTCTAGTAAATATGTACCACATAACCTGAATAAAGTCATAATTCATCTTAAAAACGCACACTCACACGTTAAATGCGTGAAGACCGACAATTTATGCGTAATCAAAAAAGAAATCCAAAAATTGTACAAAACTTATGAAAAATAATAAAAATACTATTTTTAGAGAAACTTTAACCAAAATGCTGATATTAGGAGAAAATGTTACTTTATTTTTAACTTACGAGTTAGACATACGGTTAATAAACATTAAAAATCTAAAACCGAGTTAAACACTAGAAGTTTTGCATCTAAATTTTCATGATACTTATATTTACTTTAAAAATCATAAAAATGCCCTCACAATTCGTTCCCACATTTATACAGTAATTATTCTAATTTTCATCATTAAAATATTAATAAAAATATCTTTATTTAAAAAAATAAGACCGAAAATACAAATATATGCATTTTTACAGATAAAATTTTAATTTATGAGAATAATTAATTTTATACTTAATAATCTTTCGATGACATTAAACTTTTAATTTATGCCCTAAAATCGCATTTTTGCCAAAACCGACATATAAACTTCGATTACATTTTTGTTTCAGGTTACTTTGACTCAAAATATAAATATTAATACCTATATAATCTAAGAGTATTTGTTTTGACATTAATTAAGCTATCAAGAATTAAAGTTACAATTTTTAAGAACACTATGATATATTTTCGTAAATGAGGGACTAAAGTTGCCAACATGATGAACTCATGATATCAAGAGTGACCTGATCCTAAAATATAGTTTCACAAATTAATATATACAAAACTTTATTTTCTTTTAAGTTGTGGATATATAAGACTTATTAATGCATGTTTTGGGTAAAAACAAACCCGACAACCATTATATCGTTAACGGAACTAACGAAACAAAGATATTAATTACTTAGACTTGAACAAACCGATTATTATGAGTTCTATACCTATTGTAACTATAACTAAACCTTAAGAATTGATATTTATCTAACTTGTTAGTTATCTTGTAACATGACTAATAATACCATATAGTATTACAACCTAAGTCTAAAACACCCAATATTACAACTTTCTAATGAAGGAAACTTGATTACAACTCTTAACACAATAAGCCGTCACAATCATATACAACCTAAATTAAGGCATTAACATATACGACTAGGTCACAGGCACACATAAAATGATGCATATCGCTTTTAGTAACACTTTATATGGATTTAGGAATGTCTTATATTTGGAGCTGTTTCCGGCATATACAAGAGTATTGTTGTCTTCACGTTTAGACCCAGGTGAGTTCATGTGCTTTCCCCTATTTTACTTAAACTTTTTGGGGTGATTACATGCTTCTGTTTTGTTTACATACTTGGTGTATAAATTAAATAAGGCCATTTTTAGCTGCCATAACGAATCCTCGAACTTTAGCAAACAATCATTAACTCCTTTGGAGCCAGCGAATATATGGGTAGTACTATCTGGTAAAACCCCCGCACACCATGGGCCCGACGTAACCAGGACAACCTCCCATGGAATGATAATCATATGATGATGATAAATATCTTGTGACATATATTCGTTTAACAGTTTTGAACTTATGTTGTCAGGCATGAGTAATTAGACCCATAACAATAAGGGGTATGGGTTAGGGGAATATTATTATTTCTAGATGTCCACAGGTTGTAGGCACAGGGTTGATTATAAACTTGTTTAATTTTACACCATACATATTTGGATTCTCAATATAAATGCTCTATTAACTAAACTCGTGAACTCACCAACTTTTTAGTTGACACAATATTTTTAAGCATGTATTCAGGTACCATTCTCGAGATTGGAAATTAGCAACCTAGACACGAGCCTGCTTGAAGATAGATGATTCCTTAGAAGACTTGTGTCGAGCCATAGATTCTACCCGAGAAAGCTTTGATGAGAAGATAGAATCTATTATTTTATCATATTTTTAGTTAGTGTATAGTTAATATGAACCTTTGTAAATGTATATTTTGACTTAGTTGGACCAATGACATTTATAAATTATATGTCACGTTACTTCCGCTATTTTTGTTTTGGTATTCGATCGTCACGCCTAGCCCCCTAGTTGGGTTGTGACAATACCCAACGAGTGCCGATTGGGACTTTTTTCTTGGTAAGATCCACCAGATTCCACACATTCAGTTTTGAGAATTTGTTCTCAAGCAAAGCTGCTTTGATATTCTTAGGTTCGACTTGAGATATAAACCATGAGAACATGTTGTTGTCTAATGCGTCACAAGCACTTCGGGTACGAACACCCACATTGAGCGGACCAATGATGTTGTCAGTGGGATGATTCTTGTGAATTCTCAACTGAGGAATCTCATCTTCTTCCAAGAGTTCATCCAAATTTGTGATATTATCAGCAGGAGAACCAGCTTCAACAACAATATGATCTTCAGCAGTTGATTGTGGAGCAACATCTACTATTGGAATGGCATTGTCTTCAACAGTTTCACTTGTTGCACCAGAACCGGATGCGTCCATACTGGATTCAGCATCAGCATGTGCAGGGATTTCATTTTGAGTGGATGAAGAAAAACTTTGATCATTCATGTTCACTAAATTGTTCACAGAAAGTAAGGATTAGCAGGAGTTAACTCATTTGAAAGCACAGGAATATTAAATGATTTAAACAATGATTCGACATCAAAAAGCCAATTAGGACCATCCCCAACGTCCGTATGATTGCTTTCATTCCAACTGATATCAATGGACTCCAGCACCATCCTTCTCTGCTTGTTGTAAACACGAAACGCTCATTGATTACATGAATAGCCCACAAAATAGCATTCATCTTCTTTGGCTTCAAACTTGTTCAGCTGATCTGACGTGTTCAGCTGATCTGACGTGTTCAGCATCGTGCACACACATCCAAACTTTCTGAAGAAATCAATAACTAGCTTTCGCTTGTCCATAATCTCATAGGGTGTCTTGTTGCAGCTTTTGGTGATGAGAACCCGATTTTGCACAAAACATGCAGTGTTGACTTCTTCATCCCAGAAGGTCACGGGAAGCTTGGAATCAACAATCATAGTTCGCGCAACTTCAATCAGCGTGCGGTTTCTTCTTTCAGCTACACCGTTTTGTTGAGGAGTACGCGGTGCATTGAATTGCCTAGAAATTCTATTGCTTTCACAGGAGGAATCAAGAGTGGCATTCTTGAATTCTGTTCCATGATCATTCCGGATAGTCTTCACACTCAGATTGAAGAGGTTTTCAATTTGAAGCAGATAGGTCTTTAGAATCTCTGGCGTCTCATCTTTCTTAGCCAGGAAGAACACCCAAGTATACTGAGAGAAGTCATCGGTTACCACCAAATAGTAAGATTTTCGTCCAAGACTCATGACACTCACAGGACCGAAGAGATCCATGTGAAGTAATTGGAGAAGGGAGTCAATGGAATTTGTGGTTTTGGGCTTATGAGAAGATTTGTGCTGTTTTCCCTTTAAACAGAAGATACAGTGTTCCACAGGAGAAAAGTCTTTGAGAAGCAATCCAGTGACAAGGTTTCCTCGAACCAGGCGGTTCATGGTTTAAAATTTACGTGTCCCAACCTTTTATACCATAGAAATGATTCATCTTCAAAAGCCTTTGAAAGAAAGCACGATTCAATTCTCGACGGGTTGTTCATATCCAAGCTATAGGTGTTGTATCTTCTGGGAGCACGCATGAAAATGAGTTCTTCTGGAATCACCACTCTAGGCTTCAAAATCATACATTATTTTGAATTAAACAAGGCACAAAAATCTTTTATCACAAATCTGAGAGACGCTCATCAGATTGTACTTCAATTGGGGAACGAAGTTGAAATGCTCCAAACTATTTACACCATTCGAGATTGTTCCTTGACCTTCAATCTTTCCTCCCCTTGGATTGCCAGCAGAAGCCACATAATCTCCATCCATGGGATGATAATCTTGTAGCAAGTTAAATTGACCGGTCATATGTCTGGAACATCCACTATCTACATTTCAAATGTTATCTCCGGTTCTTCTTGGTTGACCCTATACACAACGAACCATTTAGAAATTTTGACCAATACCATTGCTATCAAGAAGTTTCTTGTCAGGATAGGTCATCACATGTTAATCATAATCAGAATCTTCCTTAGATGAAGCATGGTCATCATATAAGACATTATTTTTAATTTTCCATGTTCTTTTCAAATAAGTTTTAGCATTCTTAATTCTTTTACGCTGTTTTTCTACTGTGAGAAGATTTAGACAGCATATTTGAATTCAATGAAATTTTGGGAGACGATTCTTCATTACAATGTATTGTTGTCAAATTACAACTTTTTGAAACGTGATTTGAAGCACCACAACTAAAACAAACTTTATCATAAGACGCCTTAGCCTGATAATTTTCATCAAAAGATGAAGATGATTGTGATGTTGAGGCATCTGAACTGGATACGATTCTTTCTTCAATAACATTGTCATGAAGACGTTGTTCTTCCTTTAATCTGAAAAATTCCATATTGCTCATAGTTTCACGTGGTACATCATTCACAATAGTTCCTACACTTTTAAACTTGGTAACACATGGCACATCATTCAAAGATTTAGGAAAAAAAGGCAAAACATTTTTAAACTTAGAAATGTCACTTCCCAAACCCATATGCTCAGAAGGCATAGAATCAAAATACAAATTTTCAACGTGTTCACAAATATTTGGTTTTGACACGGACATATTACTACATTCATCCGACACATGTTCATTTAAAACAATTCTAGAACAAGTACTCTCATCACAATCATCATCTGAATTTACACAATTTGACTCTACACATGAAGCAAAATTGTCAGAATCTGAGGATGTAATACAATCATCAGCAGATAAGGTACACACAAAAGGAGTAGGAACATGAGCAACAGGCATGTCAGCAAATCTACCTGATTTAGAATAAGGTGGTGGATGAGAATATAACCAAGACCGTCTGTGCCTTTTCTGTTAAATTGTTTATCAATTATACCAAACAGAATTTTCTGATCCATATCCATGTGGTCAACTTGTAATTTAGCCTTTTTTGCCTTTTAGACTCTTTCACTCAAAATTTTATTATTAATGGTTTGAGTTTTAAGTTGTATGATTAAAGAACGGTTTTCTCCAGAAATGTCTCAAATTTTCTTTAAATACAATTTCTCATTTTTGGCCACAAAGTCATACATCACCATAATATGGTCTCGTTCGTCAATCAAAGCTTGATTGATGAATCTGTATTTTTGAATTTCATTTAAACAAGATCTAGCACTACAAAGTTTAGAAATAACCTTAGCTGGTACAGCAGTGAGATCCTCAGCTGGCTCGATCATGACACATTTGCCTTTGTCCTCCACATCTGCCATCAAGGCTTTGTCAGCAGCTTCCTCGGCTTGTTCTCCCCAATGATAGTGTCCATCAGCTTGACAACAAGAGCTTGAAGGTGTGCTAGTTTTGGGAGGATTGACAGCTTGCTTTCCAAATGAAGTCTTCTTCTCATGCTGATCCTTGGATGAAGGCTCCTTGCTGTTTCTTGCAAAGTGTCCCAGCTGGTCACAGTTGTAGCATCTGACCTTCTTGATGTCAAAACCAAGAGTCTTTCCCTGCTTGAATCTATCCATACCCGTTCTTTTGATGAATCTCTTGGCCCTTAAAGTCAGCATGGCTATACACCAATCAATGTCCATTTTCTCCAAATCATCAGGATTGATCTGCTCCAAGTTATCAGGTTGAAAACTGACCGGTGTCAGGTTTCCAGAAATCAGTGCATCATAGCATGACATGAAGGCAGTCATGATTGGGGCATATTCATCAGGAATCACGGCAATAGTCTTCTGAGAAGCAGAGGAACTGGTAGATTGAATAGCAGCAGATTGAGGAACATGAGTCTGGAAATATGAACTACTAGAAGAGCTTGATCCAGCAATGAGAGAGGTGTTTCCAAACTGGTTGGTGGGAGTAACTGCTCCTTTCTTGATCTCAATTTCATAAGATTCAAGGATGTTAGAGAATTCTTATTGAGACAAGGTGCTCAGGTTCTCAGTCTTCTTGATCATGATACGGTACATATTCCATTCCTCAGGAAAAGCATCTAGAACTTTCTTGTTCAGCTCCACAGTTGGGTACTTAACACCCATTACCTTCAGTCTAGACACGATGCTTGAGAAACGGTTGATCAAATCAGACATTGATTCTCCTCTTACACTACTGAACATCTCATATTGTTTCTTGATCAGATCTCCCTTACTCTCCCTAACTTCAGCACTTCCCTCAAATATGGTACACAAGGCTACCCATAAGTCCTTGGCTGTGGTGTACTCGGCAAAAGTGTTGAAGATATCCATAGGAAGAGCCATAGCAATAGTCCCATAGGCTTTGTTGTCTCGGGCAATCAAAGAAATATCCTTTTCATCATATTCAGCCACAGTCTTAGGACGCTTAACATCAGCAGTAATGATAACGGGTTTGTGGGGACCGTCTTTGATGGAGTTCAAAAGGGTATGATCATAGAATTGAAAGAAAGTATTCATCTTCTTTGTCCGGTCATCAAAATCTCTTGTGGACACAAGAACAGGCGGTTTGTTCCCTCCAGAAAACTCATTTGAACTTGAAGTTGCCATTAACTTAGAAATCTGTACTAAAACAGTAGCTAGTTTCGTGTGCACAAGATTGATCGAAACTACTAGTTTCGATTGAAGAAAAGCTTATCGAAACTCCTAGTTTCGATTGAGAAATGACTGCCCGAAACTTCTAGTTTCAATAGAGAAACACAGAGCCCGAAACAACTAGTTTCGATAATAAACACTTAGCAGGAAATCCAACAACCTCAGTAGAAACTACTAGTTTCAAGTGAAACTAGTTTCAATACCCAAGTTTCGGGTAAACACGCTGCACAGAGTAGTTTCGATTAGAATAAGACAAAAGGACAGTTTCGATTGTACCTTCTCCAGACAATAAGTACAGACAAGAAGTTTCGATGACCAACGAAATTCAGAGAATGTTCCCCAGGTAGTTTCGATGCCTTCTTCTCCAAATCAGAAAACCTCCATTGACGATCAAACCTCATAAATCAATATCACCGAAATAGCATCCAATCCAGCAAAAAGATGAGTCTAATACTCCTGATCACTAATCTAACCTCCAATCTTGAAACCACAAACAAAATGCGCCAAAAATCGATGAAACAGTACCGTTTTTTTAATGGAACAGTGCTCATAAAATCTAGATACATAAAACTTCAAAAAAACACAGAAAAACACCTAGAATCGATCACAAAAACCTGATAATACTCAGAAACAAGAGCATAAAGCTCTGATACAAATTGTAGGTCCAGATTTTCACTCGAAAATCTCACAGATGATCGATTATCCACACACAAAGGCGGAAACAGTGTGCATGAAGGTGAAACGAATGATAGAAACAGAATTGGTGAAGCTAACAGGCTAACCACGCTCAGAATCAACACAAATATGATATGAAATTGTAAGAACAGTGCACAAAACTCAAAATGCAGATTGTATTGATTGAAGAACAATTAAAGAGAAGGTTCAGGGTTACAGCCGCTACTCACACCCTAAACATTCTCAAACTAGGCTATTTATAGTATATGATAGGTATCAAAACTATGTCAAATGAAACTACTAGTTTCGGTTGAACATTTACAAGTGAATGAACACCCTGTCGAAACTACTAGTTTCGATTGAACAAACCTCAATCGAAACTAAGTAGTTTCGATGGCCCAGACTTAAACTATAAAAACAGTAAATTACATCAAAATGAAATTACAATACTGAAATGACAAATAAGTAAACTAAACTAACATTGTTCAAAACACAATAATGACAACAGCTTAAATTACATGACTCTACAACTTCACTCTATATATATATATATAGGGTAGAGATCAATTGTAAACCATGTTTTCATGTGTAAACCATTTAACCCAATGAGAAAAAGACACCTATTAATTATTTTCTTTTATTAAAAGGGTATTTTGGTAAAATTAAACATTACCCATCTTTTTTAAATAATAAAAATTTCACATACTCAACTTTCCCCCCATTTAACATTCATAACTTTTTTATAAAACATTATTTTTTTCATAAATATATAAAAAGACACAACAAAAATCAAACCGACATTCAAACATTAATATACGTGTCTTTGAAATGTATTTTCTTTTAGATTTTCAGTGAAAAAGAGTTTAAATTTATTTCAAAGAAAAAATGGGGCTCAAATAGATAAAATGAATAAATCATATACTCAAACTATTATGATTCAAATAGTTTGTGGTTTAAAGTTTGTTTAAGACTCGTTTGAAAATAGTTCGTTTGAAATTTGCTCATGAATAAACGAGTTGAGCCGAGTCAAGCCAACTTGTTAAAGTTTCAACCCTAGGTAAACTAACTCGTTAGGTCGCTCGTTTAGCATGCTCAGGCTTACTTCACCATTTAAAAATCATCACTTTTGTAAAAAAAAACCCACCCGCCTTTTCTTTTGCGGTTATATATGTATGTAAGATCATTTTTTGTTATATATATATATATATATACATATATATATATATATGTATTTCCTTTTTTAAAAGGGTATGTCATTTATATTTACATATATGTAACTGTTGTTACATATATGTAATAATTGACGTTCAAATTTTTTGTGTTGTTTTTTACAAGACTATATTCAAATTAAAGATAAAAAATGATCTATTTAATGGTGTAATTTTTATAAAAAAATAATGTTTTATAAAAAAGTTATGAATATGTAAAAAATGATGGAAAGTTGAATAAGTGGAATCTTTTATTATTAAATAAATATAGAGAAAGATGTGGGAGTTGATAATTGACCTTTATACCCTTAAATCATTTATAGCCACTCATTAATAATAAATTCAAATTTATTGTAAGGGAGATAATAAAATATTATAAAACTAAATGAAATGTTGTAAATTTGTTTTTTGGTTTACACAATAAAATGAGGTTAACACATGATCCTTTTCCTATATATATATATATATATATATATGGTTTTTTGTTGTGAAGTGTACGAAGTGATTATAGACCATTGATCTAAGAATTCAAGGGTTAAGATCAAAAGCGTACATAGACATATTGACTTTTTTTAAGTTTCCCCATTTTTTAAAACACGTATAATGTTTTTATACCACATTATTTTTTAAAAAAAATTACACCATAAAATCGAGCATTCTATTCTCTATAATTTGAGTACACTTTTGCTATATTTAAAAAAATGAATTTTTTTTTTGAAAGGTTGATGTGATAGGAGTGATTACATGATTGTGTGATTACATGATTATGTAATTAATTTATGAAAATTTGTTATTATACAACATGCTTGATTACGTGATTATACAAATGTTTTGATGTGCTGAGAGTGATTACGTGATTATACAAATGTTGATGCGTTATTATTACGCGGACGCATTTACCCCTCGCCCACTAAACATGTGTCGCATGTTGGTGCCTTCGTATTCGTATGCTAAAATCACTTTGTATAATAACCGTCCCCTATATATATATATGTGTGTGTGTGTGTGCGCGCGTGCGTGTGTGCACGCGTTCGCGCATGCGTGTGTCAATTAATGGAGTCTTAGATTCTGTAAGGTCTGAATTCCTGAAAATCTTCAATCAACGGATTCAACAATGTGTTGAACTTGGCGGAAACAGATTCGACACATGACTTGTAGGTACAAACAGTAAGGACGAGAAACAATTGATTGTCAAGCGATTCGTATATTGATAAATCACTTAAAACAATACAGAATGTCGCTTAACAACTCGTCTCGCCTCAGTCGTCCAACTTCTCTAACATGAATACTGTTACAAGATAAGCAATTTATAACCATGACAAAAGTATTCGATGGGCCTGGGCCTGGACCGCATACTTCAAGTATGCTGCGTGAACGCATACTTCAAGTATGATGCTTGGCCTGCATACTTCAAGTATGCTGATTGGACCACATACTTCAAGTATGCGGCTTGCACTGAAGTATGCTGCCAGATGAAGTATGCTATTGACCATGAAATATGTTGCTAGATGAAGTATGTTGTCATGAGTGGTTGATAAACCCGTGTTAATTATATATAATCATATGTTTTTAACCATAATTATGTGAGAAACAATTATTTTACCTGATGTTTATATTTTATAGACTTTTATATATAATAGGCTAAAATAGTAAATATCATATAAACAAAATTTTAAAATGATTAAATGCTAATTAAACTAAAATAAAATTAATTGAACTTAATTGGTTTGTTTCATGATTCAAGTTCAAATGAAAACAGAAGGCACACGTGCAATAGAGTTTTTTTTTTGGATATTAAAAAGTCAACAATTCATGTATTGCTGAATTGATGGATTGCATTTTAAAGCTTTGTTGATTTGCTATGGGTCGAGAAAAAGAAACGGCTGAATTGGGGTGCACGACGGCTGAATTAGGAGGTGTCTTGGGCATAGTGCACGAAGATCGAAGACTGAGTTCGTTATTATTATGATTGGGTAAATCATTTGTGGCTTCCTTCAGGTGGATTGTTCATATAGTTTTTATGTTTTATTCAGTTTGTTTATGTTTGGATCTTGTTAGTTTTTTACACAAACTTGATAGATTGATATAATAGTTATTTTAAACAATTTATGTTGATGCTTTGAGTTTTCTCGTTTACAATCTTGTTCGGTTGATGACAAAACCAAGTAGCAGGGTTGAGTGACTAAAGGGGGTAAATTGGTATTCATAAACTGGGTGATTGAATTATACTAATTTGTGACGAAACTGATTGTATAGGTTGCTGACAACAGTCTGTCTTCAATTATTGTTTTAACTGATTTTCCAATATTATGTCTATGTGGTCTCCAATTAAATAACTGAATTTTACATAAACCTACAACCTGAAGTTTGGAGAGACTTACATATTTATTTGATCTGTGTTTTAATTATAATTTACTAACTTAAGCAATTAATCTTTCCACTGATTTCTTGTGGATTCGACAACCCTACTTCCCTGTCTACAGTCTAAGGTAGCTAAGGAGTAGTTTTTATAAATATTTTTTATTGACCTTAACACCGCGATCAAAATGGCGACGCTGCCGGGGAATCGGTGCGCTTAGTTTTTTTGTTTTAGTTTAATTAAAAAAAATTGTAAAAACAAAAGCCCAAAAATATACTTTTTTTTTTAGTTTTTTTTTTAATATTTTTTTTAGTTAGTTTTAATTTTGTTTCGTTCAGAACTACTTGAGTGTGTTATTTGTGTAGGTTCTTATGGACGGGAAATATGATGATGAGAGGAACTTAAGTGCGGGGATGGAGGATTGCAAGCACCTCACCCGGCCACTATAAGAACAGTAAGGTACACAGTGTCTAGCTGAAGACATTAAACTTAGCGCTCTTAGGAAGCAGCCTAAGGTATGTTTTAATTGTTGTCTAGTTAAATGAACTTTGCAAGTGTGTTCTCTAGATCGAGGACTTCGATGATCATCTCAGGCAAGTGGTGAATGGGATACCGATGGGTTTAAATGGCTTGATGCATACGCTAAATGCATCCGTGATTCCTACGAAAGTGAGTTAGGACTTTATATTTTTGTTTTCTTTGTTTTGTGTGTGAGCCGGCTAAGTGTGGGGAAGTTTCATGGGTTATCAAGTGAGTGTGCGTGTTTTCAAATGAATGGTAGCCCGTTTGTAGAGGTGTATGATTTTCTGTTTTATCGAGCCAGTTTTATGTTGATTATATATATTGAGTCACAAGTGTAATGCTAGAAGATCAAGTCTCGCCAGAAGACACTTGATGTCATTAGTTTAGAGGGAGTGTTACGACATTCTTTATAAACTGATGTTTATCAGTGTTAGTGATAGATAGAATTTGATGCTATAGTTAAGAGAGAGTCTGTAGAAGCATGTTTTAGTAACTATAGATAAAATTCTACGTATCGGTGTACGAGGCTAGTACGTAGGAGGGTGTTCCTGCATAATTAGTCTGCACACCAGATTGGTCCCGCGTACTTAGTAAGTACGCAAGGCTTTTGTCCTGCGTACTTATCAAGTACGCATGACCAATCACCTACGTACTTACTAAGTACACAGGTAATGTTCCTCCTATAAATAGAAGACTTGTCTTCATTTGTAGGTAGAACTTCTAGAAAAAGGTTGAGAGGTGTTCGGGCGGGACGAGCTCTCCTACCCCTGTACCGTGAGTGTAGATGAGAGATGTGTGCTCCTTCGGCATGTGGTCTGTAATACGGGATGATTTCTATGTTATGGATTACGTATCGTTTGATTCTATTGTCTTTCATCTTTGCTTTTCTCTGTCTCGTTTCTTTGTTCCCACACGAATCACGAACAGATCTTTGTTATTTCTGTTGCGCGACGAGACTCCCCGGACCTACAAGTGGTATCAGAGCCTCGGTGTTCGTTGATTTGTGTTCCAGATTCGAGTTTTTAAGGTTTTGAGCAGATCTGTGTTCTTCATAGTTTGCTACTTTTTCTGTCTAAAATCTTTAAATTCGAGTTTGTTATCGCTTCATTTGGTGTTTGGAAGGCTAAGGGTTTGTTAGATGATGATTTCTAAGCTTTTGGAAGCATCAATTTTTCAGATCCAACACTTTTCGAGCATTCTCTTCAAGATCCGTCAAGAACGCTGCTACTTTTTGACAAATACGCAATATCACTTTTTCTGCGTGCTTACTAAGTACGCATGGGTTAGCCCTGCGTACTTACTAAGTTCACAAGAAGAGTTGCCATGCGTACTTACTAAGTACGCAAGGGTATTTGGGTCTACGAACTTACAAGTACGCATGTGGTCTTGGCTTTGCGAACTTACTAACAACGCAGAAACACCCAATATCTGCGTGTTTATTAAGTACGCATGAACTATCATCTGAGATTAAAAAATAAAAAACTTTTCTTGGTCAATTTTTTTAGGGATCATTCATAAGCTTGTTTTGGGCCATTTTTTAGAAGATGGTAATTTTGGTTTTTTCGGACCAAAATTTGTATACGATGTGGCTTGGCGAAACATGGACGAGATTTTTGTTGGATGATACCAATTGTCATACATTGTTTAAGTGTTCAAACCTGAAAATGTAGGCAACGAGTATCCGGGATACTTATTTAATAGGGAATGAATGCTGAATTAATTGGAGCAATTGGGTCGTCATCGGCTAAAGGTCTCGTTCTATTTGTGAAGATGTCGCTGCTTTGAGTCTTTTGGAAAAAGAATCATATTGTTTAGGTATTCAAACCTGAATATGTAGGCTACGAGTATCCGGGATACTTCTTTAAATAGGGGATGAATACTGTAACAACTTGAACCCAAGGATTTGCTGTTTTGGATCTTTGCAAAGGAATAAAAGAATAAAATCCTAGAGTTGACTAGTTTTGGTTTTTGAGGACTCTAGTGAGGTGGTAATGAAGCTAGTCATAGTTTACAGAGAAATGAGGGGGATAAAATTTACAAAGTATTCATGAGACATTAAAGAGGTGGTGGATAAGCCATTGGTACTTCCTATATATAAACCTCTTTAACGTACCATGGATCTCAACTATGATTTCTCGTGTAAACTATATTTTTCGTGCTCATTGGTCAAGCATGTGTTCAAGATTTGATGTGATTTAATTATGATTGGACTTCTCATTTGGGATCTGGGCGGAATCCAAATAGACAACCTAGTTATGGAACTTCACCGAGGTGAACGTATACAGATTAGGAGGTGTGAACCAGGAATAAAGATCTAATTGAAGAATGTTGAACTTTGGATACAGGATGATCACTACTGACATGATTTTGTGTTAGATTATATCAAGTGTTTTCAAGATGAAGCTGGATATCCGTTGGATTATTAGTTGAAGATAGAACCTTTATCATTTGCCGATGGGATAGAAAACATTCCCTTGTTTCTGGTCTAGTCAGATGGAGCTTACATTGAAAGGGGAAATTGGAAATGAACATCTTCGGGAATTTGGTTAACTCATGAAGATATAGGATAGAGTTGGAGACATCTGGTTGAAGACTTAAGTTTATCGTAATGGAATTCCTATAGGAGCTGATTAGTTTGATGCAGATTATTGAAAATTCAAACTCTCTATCAAATGCCAGCTGATTTGGAGATGTCTTAGTCTACTATTGTTACCTGTCTAGGAAGACACTGTCAGACTCAGATTTCTAAGTCAGGGTGGAGCAAGTTACTGCTGAAAGGTTGAACTACAATGAGGTTTGTTAGGTTAGTTGGTTATTATTGAAGCACTTGGTTTGGTCTACAATGAAAACTACAGTTAAGAGGGAGTCGGATTTGTGAAATCACTCGGCAACTGAAGACTGAAGTTTGAAGATTTGAAGATCACAAGTGGAATGCCAGAAGATCAAGTCTCGCCAGAAGACACTTGATGTCATTAGTTTAGAGGGAGTCTGTTAGGACATTCTTTGTAAACTGATGTTTATCAGTGTTAGTGATAGATAGAATTTGATGCTTTAGTTAAGAGAAAGTCTGTAGAAGCATGTTTTAGTAACTATAGATAAAATTCTATGTATCGGTATACGAGGCTAGTACGCAAGAGGGTGTTCTTGCTTACTTAGCCTGCACATTAGATTGGTCCCGTGTACTTAATAAGTACGCAAGGCTTTTGCCCTGCGTACTATCACCTTGTAAGTCCCAAATCGTATGGATCTTCGAATAAAACACAACCAAGATATCAACTCTCACAATCACAAGGCGAAAACTGGTGATTGTGGTGATTCAAGAACACGAAACACTTGTAATACTCGTATATTGCTTAACGGAATTACAAAGAGAATTACTAATCAAAACCGCTAACCCTACACAGTTAGAGAAAACATGAATATATACTAAACATAAATAATTTAGCACATTACATGTTCTCGGCCTTGAAGCCGGCCAAGACCCAACTCATGAACCCCTGTTCACGGTTACAAACCCGAATACCCATCTATTCGGTAACACCAATAATTATACTTATTTGATAAGCGTGAGCCTCACAAATATAGACCCAACAATCTCCCCCTAGGATGATGCTATCAAATTATCTTCATAACTCGAATGCAGCACTGTGATCACCACTTCCATCATACAACATTGTCATCAGAATCTATGGTTGTTGTTGTGGTGTCGATGTTGGTGTAGATAAGATTCAGCATCTCTGAACTCTCAAACTTGATTCTCTCTTCTCTTGGAGTTAAATCCACATGTGGATCCTAATCAGCACTTGCTTGATCATCTTGCTAAAGAGGATGTGAGAGGAGGATTCTCAGTAGCTCTTTTTTCATCCTTTTTCTTTCAAGCAGATTCACAGGTACTTCTTCATATGTACTTTCATTGTCGGAAGATGAAAACACATCTGGATCTTCTGACTCAAGTACATTCAAGCTTGTCAGTTGTTAACACTTCTTCATTCTTCTTCAACCCTGGTTCTTGATTTGAAACAAATTCTGCAAGTTCTCAGAAAATTTATAACCATACATTTATATGCAACAGGGAATCCAGTATTCACATGAATACCTAGTACATCCATGTACTAACAAACCTTTGAAATTTCAACTCTTTTGATAATAAGTCTTTAAATCCAACAATGGTCAATATTTATAAAGATAAAGAAAAAATAAAATAAATAGAAAATCTAAAAAACTTAACTATAACTGATGTAAAATTAAAGATAAAATTTGAAATAAAATCTTTTTGTAATTTTCTTAACAAAATGCAACACAAATTTAAACAAACAGTAATTAACACAGACATGTAACAACGAGCCTTTAGGAAGTTTGCAATGGGATCAAATCGTTCTATAGGCAGAACAAGGAAAAGTTTTCAGCATGTATATTTCCTAAGACGTGTCAAGAAGATTGCTAATATTTTGATCCTTCTAAACTCATACTTTAGCATCAAACCTAAGTTTTACACTGTGATTTAATTTATCATGTTTTGGGTGGAGTTAGCTACGACTTAATGGGTCCCACACTCATATCTTAGAAACCTGTAACTTTATGAATTATGTGAATTATTGATGAACTTTAATGGACCCCACAGCTTATAAGGTAAACCTTCCCTTCCTCATTATCTTTTGAGCACCTAAATAATAACTAGCACGGGTTTATGCAACTTTTCAGGGAATCTTTGACAAAAATTTGATCTAAAACATAGCACTACTGGCTTACATGTTCAAAATCAGCAAAAACTCAGGGTCATAGCACTACGGATTTACATGCCTTGACAAGAGATCCCTTCTTAGTCACATATTCCCAAAAATAAAAATATTTACAATAATAATATGTACGTCTTTAGACATATCTTTTTGATGTATGGCATTGCATATCTTTTGAATTTATTCTTATAGCACGACATTAACATTGCGTGTCTTTTTGCTTAAAATGTTGCTTTGCAGATTAGCTTTGCACTATCATTGAGTGTCTTTTCACCTATTGCATGTCAATGCATGTCTTTTAACTATATAGATATATAAAATTTACAGACTTGTATCAATTCAAGCTCGCAACCCCTTTGTGAAGGGTCCCGGTTAGTGCAATCCCCATAGAACAAGGGTTATCTGTAGGTCCTGAGCAGAACTGTAGACACAGATCTGCGGAGAAATTCTTCAAATAGTCCGGATCGAGAGGCGGAATCTCTGGATCCGGTATCACTCTCGAATCAGAAATGGTAGAGACGGGTGCGGGAATCACAAACACGAACATAAATATATAAAAGTGAAAAGAATAGATAATTGGAGCATAAAACGTATGATTCTTTGATTGATATGAAATTAAAAGGCTCCTCACACACTCTACAATTATCTCACCCCAGGGTGATCTCCCCCTGGGGTGGTAATTCCCTCTATAGACACACACTCACTCCTAGGGCATAATCTGCTATATATAGGAGGCCAAGCACATGCGCCTTGTTTTCCAAGCCACCGCCTAATGGGCCTGAAAAACAGGTATCGAAACTACCTAGTTTCGATTGAACAAATGTTCAACCGAAACTAGTAGTTTCGATACTGTAATTTCGATTGACAGCATCAGTCTCAAAATTATACCCAACATTATCCACATTTTATCAACCTTTATGTTTAAGTTCTCGATTATTAACAGGAATGACACATTACATTAATTTATGAGATGTTCCCCACTAAGGCCATAAGACTATTTTGTTCAAATGTATCACATGCAAAGCCTATCAATGTATCCAATACTAATCCTAGCCTTTTCAATTTACAGCCTTACATGTGTTGATCCTAGCCTTAAGAAACGAACATTCATATCACTTCTCATTTGATTGCAAAACTTCCGACTCAAACATAAACAATATTTTTGTATTTTTCTTTTAAATGAACTGAATATCTCCCCCTAAATTTGTGCATCAAAATTAAAATAATGTACAAATTTAACTTATAAAGAAAAATATATTTGTAACCATTCTTAAATTTCAAAAACTCATTAATTTCAAAGAATAATGTATCAAAGTTAATTGTACATTTATTGCTGATATTACCTCCCTTTTCTCCTACAAAGGAAATGTACCCTTCGTTAAAGTATCGTATGAAGCAGAGAGATGTCACCGGTCATGTGCCTGAAACAACCCTTATCAACACACCACTCTGGTTGTTGACAGTCCTCCTTGGTTGTCCCTTCATGAAAGAGAAGATTAGTTAGACATAGGTACCCAAGCCATAGTTGACCTAGGCATTCCTGAAGCATCAATGTAAGATACTTCCTGCAAACACATATCATTTTTAGAATCAAGGATAGGTGTTGCCGCAACATTTTTCTTAGCCTTCCAGACAGGCTTTGATTGAACATACGGTTTTGTCTCTTTTGAAACTGAGACTTTAGGTTTCACCGTTTGCTTATTTTGTTTAACTTTTTGTCTTTCAAAATAAGCCTGTATGTTTCTCTTTGCAACATTCCAGTCACCATCAGAGGGCTTAACTCTGGGAGTCTGACTCTTCATTGCCTTTGGCTGGTTAGCCTTCATTGGCTTAGAGTAAGTTCTATCCCTTGGTGTAGTCCTCTGATTTTTCGTGTAATATGACTCATAAGGACGATGCATGCAATGTATTGCTATGTGACCGGCTTTGCCACATGTATAGCATGTCTGCTTCCTAGCATATGCAGCATATCCAGATCTGTTTGAAGATGATGATGAAGATGATGATGATTGTGAGTGATAAGATTGATCGCATCTTCTCTTTGAGCAGCTTGCATACTTCATGTTTTTCTAAGCATGGTCTTGTTGAAACCTCTTATGATGATGATCATACTTTGTATAAAACTCAGCTTTGGTGAAGTGCTTGGGTGAAGCACTTGAGGTGTGAACACTGACCATTGGTTTTTCAACCTGCTTGTTTTTCTCCTTCAGCTTGTACAGGTCCCTATTGGAATACTTAACAATATTATCAGTGACAGGTTTAACAAATCTAGTTTTTCCATCACTATGTAGGCAATTTTGAATCTGTAAAACCATTTTTCCAAGCCTGCACATAGGGTTTGTTGCTCTTAGAAGCAGTGCTCTTGGAAGTATCAGTTTTATTTTTACAATTTAAATTAGCATTAATTTTATTTTTGCAAAAACACGCCTCTTCATACTCATCATTTTCACTATCACATTCCTCGATCTCTACTTTTTCTGCACATGAAGTAGAAGCATCAGAATAGTTCACACATTTAACAGTTGAAGCTAAGGATGATGATGATTCGGATCCATCAGAGCTTGACAGATTTCCAGGAGTGAACATGAAGAACTCCTTTACTTGTTCCTCAACAGAGGGAGGAACAATGGTACAGTTTTCGTTGAACGGAGGAGGCACGTTATTATGTCCAAGCCCTTTGCTCCCATTACCCGGTTTGTGGAGTTGAGTTTCAAGCATATCAACTACTTTACTTGACGGACCAAATAATTCTATTTAGAATTTTGCTTCATTAAAATTTGATTTAGCCTTTTCTAATTCAGTGGTCAATCTAGAAATTTCTTGATTAGCATCAGTAAGCAAACAACATTTATTGCTGAGTTGAGACTTTAGTAATGAAATATCTTTTTACCAGCATCTATTGCTTCTTTATAATCCTTTTCAGACTTAAGAAGCTTCTTTTTGTGATATTTTAGATTTTCATTTTCAAACCTCAAATCATCATTTTCTTTTCTATACATCTCTATCTTATCAATACACAATTTAGAACAGGGATTAGATGTTACCTCAGATGGAATTGAACCTAAAAATGATGAAGCTTGTCCTACTACTCCAAATGTAAAAAACATCTTGTTAGAGATATCCTGAACTTTCCCACCAAAATTTTGGCTGAAAATATAATGTTGTCAACTTCTCAGAAATGAGTCCAAATAGATGTATAAATGTCCTCTCAAAATTTTGACCAAGGAAAATTTTCAAATATTTTTCCACCAAAATTTTCACCAAAAAATATCCGGTATTTTCAACTTTTCAAAAACAACTCCAATTAGATGTGTAAACGATCTCTAAAAAATTGAAGCAAAAAATATTTTCCAGCCAAAAAACTCTTTTTTTTAAAAAAAAAATTCTGTGAACTAATGCTAAACCGTGAAGTTCTATCTGACCGTGAACCTTTATCCCAGCCGTGAACTCCTCAATCTGTGAGCTAAGCCCGTAAACCTTATCTGACCCGTGAAGTTGGAGCACCCGTGAACCTCAGTCTCAAGCGGTGAAATGAACCTGTGAAGCTAGTCTAACCGAGTAACAAAACCGTAAATTTGTCCCGAGTAACCAAACCATGAACTTGTTCTTCGTCGCGAATTGTATTAACACCGTGAATACAGTAAAAATAAGCTAAGCTGTGATCCCAGCTGTGAAGTGAAAGGAACCCGTGAACTCAACAGAAGCCGTGAACACAGAGCCCGTGAACTAGTCTTCCCGTGAACCTGAGCCGAGTTGACGTGTCGTGAACCCTGTTACCGTGAACCCAACGAAACCCGTGAACACAGAGGATACCTGTCTCTTGATTTGGTTTCCAAATTTAATCCCGAGAATTAAGGGATTTCAAAATTTGAATTTCAAAACCGTGAATGCAGACCCGTGAGTTAATTTTGACTTGATCTTCTTTCTAAAATTAATCCCCAAAATTATGGGATTCAAATTTCGAATTTCAAATCAAATCCAAAAATCCCGAAAACGAATTTATGATTATTCCACAGCAGGTTTCTCTCACTTTAGCAAAATACCAAGGATTTCACACCAGAACTTTGAAACTCAGCAGAAAACCGATGAACACTAAGAACACAGCAGCAACAAATCCGAAAACATTGATTAATCTCAACCCGGAATTCTCTTCACAGCAGCAAACTCACCAAAACTTCTCAATAAACTCTGATACTCTAACACACAGCAACTGTTAGCAATAAAAACAGCCGAAAGTAGAAACCAAAATACTTTTTTCTTGAATTGTTGATATCCAAAACTGGGCCTTGAATGACTTCAATGGCTCTGATACCAATTGTAAGTCCCAAATCGTATGGATCTTCGAATAAAACACAACCAATATATCAATTCTCACAATCACAAGGCGGAAACTGGTGATTCAAGAACACGAAACACTTGTAATACTCGTATATTGTTTAATGGAATTACAAAGAGAATTACTAATCAAAACCGCTAACCCTACACGGTCAGGAAAAACATGAATATATACTAAACATAAACAATTTAGCCCATTACATGTTCTCGGCCTTGAAGCCGGCCCAAGACCCAACTCGTGAACCCCTGTTCACGATTACAAACCCAAATACTCATCTATTTGGTAACACCAATAATTATACTTATTTGATAAGCGTCAGCCTCACAAATATAGACCCGACACACCTGCGTACTTACTAAGTACGCAGGTAATGTTCCTCCCCCTATAAATAGAAGACTTGTCTTCATTTGTAGGTGGAACTTCTGTAACAAGGTTTAGAGGTGTCCGGCGGGACGAGCTCTCCTGCCCATGGACTGTGAGCGTAGATGAGAGATGTGTGCTCCTTCGTTATGGATTACGTATCATTTAATTCTATTGTCTTTCGTCTTTGCTTTTCTTTCTCTCGTTTCTTTGTTCCCACACGAATCACGAACAGATCTTTGTTATTTCCGCTACGCGACGAGGCTCACGGGACCTACATAAGGTATTGATCAATATAATATTAACGTTTCACCACAGGTAACATACGGATTTAAAGCTAGTTGTTAATAAACAACATGCTCTAAATTCAATATGAATTTCTCTACTTATTCTCACACAACAAGTATCCAAGACGAATCACCCCCTTGATTCACTCTAGATCTATACTATATAATAAATAAAGGTTTTTTCATGTCACATGTCGCCTTCACATTCATTCTCATTATTTTTTTCGTCTCTCTCTCTCTTATTAAATGCACCTCCTATTTTTAACAATAATATATATTTTAAGAAAATATTAATTATATAAATAAAACACATTTATTTTAAATTATCCGTTATAAAACTTTGAAAATCTAATTATGTAAATTTAATTTTCAATCAAATAATAAAATAAAAAACAATTACATTAAATAATACTTAATTTATTTTCAAAACCCAATTATATATTAGTTTTTACATATTTTTAGTTTTGTTTACTATCCTTAGTATATGATACATTTTTACATGTGTAAAATATACACATACAAATTTAAAATTTTTATTTATTAATTTTTTTCACCTGTATGTATACACGGGATCTAAACTAGTTATCAATAAATGGAGAGTGAATCCATGCGATATTAGTGTAAAATGAGATTTTGTAGACGGCAAAAGTATATGATTGATGACTCATTTCACTAAAAATATTGCTTTTGAAATTATTGATTTGCTAAAGATTGTGGGAACACGCTCAATTAGCTTAAGTATTTAAATAGAGTGCAAACAACATTAGTCGATCTTCAAGTTGAGCAAATTATGATTTGTTAAAGTCTTTAATTTAAGCGGATTTGCTTATTTGTCCAACTCTTGAATGTTCTCTCGAAACGAGTTATCAACCATAATAAGCTGAGCTTGAGACTTCGATTTTTATTTGTTAAAGCTGAGTCTCAAGGCTAAATAGGAGCAATTTCCGGACTTACAAACCAAAGAACTCATGGAGTCATATACTCCTAAGTAGAGGTGCACAAATCGGGTTTTTTTTGGAACCGGATCCGGTTCGGATCCGGACCGGTTCCGTCAAAGTTGGTCAATAACCGGATCCATTAGAACCGGTTCCGGTTCGGATCCGGTTCCGGGTGTGGAGACTTGGAACCTATTGGGACCGGTTCGGACATTTAGAACCGGACCGGTTAAAAAAAACCGGTTCCACCGGTTCCGAAAAAAAAAATTAAAAATTAACAAAGATACACTATAAAATACATGTTTTATTTATTTTGTAGATTTTTTTAAGTTATTTAACAATAGTTCGTACAAAAAAAATACAAAAAACATAATTGAATCACAAAGCATTAATTATTTATTATGTTTTCAATATTCTTCGTCGTAGTCTTTGTAACATCGGTTTTCATTCTTCTTCGCTTGAGATACGTTGGGCTTCATCGTAAGCTTGTTCTTCGTCCGAAAGTGGAGTCGCCGCCCCATGTTCTACTTCGAATTCATGTATTTCTTGTTCAACGTCAAGCTCGCCTTCTAATTTTGCAACATGTTGTACACGTTCGGCGGCATCCAAATGGTCCTTCAAGCAAATACACATCTCCATAGATTCCGGTGTAAGCCTCGTTCTTCGAATAGATAAAACCCTGCCACTAAGAGAAAAAGCGGATTCCGAAGCTACCGTGGAAGCTTGGACGGTTAGTAGGTCACGGGCCATTGCGGCTAGAACGGGATATTGGGATTCCCTTCCTTGCCACCAACTCAAGATATCAAAGTTTTCAAACTCTTCGGATCTTAGAGTAGAAATAAAGTCGGTTGCTTGATATCTCCCAAGCTCGCTACTTGGTGTGGTTCCACGAGCTCGTTTAGTATTTTCGTTTCTTAAAGTGTTAAATAAATTTAGCATCGGGTTCCTTGAACTACTAGAAGTTGAACCCGAACCCATTGATTCACGTATGTTTGATGGATCACCACTTCCACCATATTTGCGTAAATAATAATCAAACATATTATTAAAAGCCGAATTGAAATCCCTTATTGCATTTGATTCAAAATTTGGGTCTTCCTCGAACATATTTAAATCATCCGATATTGATCCAATTAATGTTTCAACACCGGTTACATTAATCGTTGGGTTTAAGGCGGCCGAACATGTAACAACGGCCGGCATTTCTGAAAAATATTTTTTAAATTTAGCTTTCATAGGTTTTACCATTTTTTCAAAAATAGTGCCGTGATATTCAAACTCTTTTAATTTATTACATATTAAGTATAATTGTTGAAGTATTAGCGAAGACGTGGGATAATAAACTCCCGATAAACATGTAGTTGCATTTTTAAAAACCTCAAGCAAATTAGTTAGTTTCTCGATCATATCCCAACTTATATTATCAAATTTTTGTAAACAACGTTTCTTTTGCACAAGTTCATCATGGAAATGTTTTAAAGTAATTCTTTGCCTTAAGGCCGATTCAAACATTTTCCAAGTCGAGTTCCATCTAGTAGGTACGTCCCAATTCGGACCTAAAAAGATGGAATCCGTTTGTTGGCACAAGTTTCTATAGTTTATATATCTTTTTTTGCTTGTGCTAAAAACTTCACGTAACATCACTTTAAAATTTTCTTTTACGTCTCTTATTTCTTGGACGTTTAGACCGTCTTGCACAACCAAGTTAATGATATGTGCAACACATCGACTATGAAAAAAAACACCGTTACAAGGCGGTTCATATTTTATTTTTAATTTTTCGACCGCGTTTGTGTTATTTGAAGCGTTATCAAAAGATATTGAAAATATTTTCGGTTGAATTTTATAAGTTTGAATTACCGAGTCTAAAATATAAAATAAGTTTTCACCGGTATGTGGATATCCAAAATAATCAAACGCAATCGTACGCTTCATCATTTGCCACGACTCCGGTTGAACCCAATGTGCGGTAACGCAAAGGTACGATTCGGGTAAACCATGTGGAGCGGACCAAACGTCCGTTGTTAAGTTAATGCCGGTATTTAATTTTTCAAAACCTAAAATTAATTCTTTTTTGGCTCTTTTCCACATTTTTAAACAATCTCTTCTCAAAGTAGAACGACTTACATTTGTGTAATTCGGTTGAAGCGTCTCTTGTATCATCCTCGTCAAGCGCGGATTATCAAAATGATCAAAAGGCAAGCCTTCTTGAATGACGAAATGTGCCATTCTCTCACGAACACTTTCGACATTGTATTGCCAAACTCCTCCATCCCTACCAATTTGAGTTTGATTTTCACCTTCTTGAGTGTGTCTTGCGTGACTAGCAATATGTTTCCTTAAACTGCTATTTCCCGCCGCAGCTAAAAGTTTACCACAACGTTTGCAACGAGCCTTTTGCGAGCCGTACGACATTTCGCATAAATCGAAATAAGCCCATATTTCTTGGTTTCGGGAGCAAGGAAGTATTGACACAACCGTAACATCGCTAGTAGAACCACCAACCGAATTTTGAGTGCTTGCGGAAGCGGAAGCCATGAGAGCGTTTTTTTTTTTGCTTAACGTGAGCGTTTTTTTGCGTTTTGAGAGCGTTTTTGAGTTTTGAGAGCTAGAATGTTGTGGTGAACTAACACAAACACCCAATACCTATTTATACTAAATTTCAATACTTAAAAACAAAAAAAAAACAAAAAAAACGGCCATAAAACGGCTATATAGCCGTTTTTTTTTAACCCCAACGGCTAGAACCGGTTCCGAACCGGTTCCAAAATGTCCGAAAAAAACCGGTTCCAAAAAATCCGAGTTTTATCCGATTTTTAACCGGTCCGTCAAAAAACCCAGAACCGGTCCCGGAACCGGCGGTTCTCATAATATCCGGACCGGTTCTAAAAAAACCGGTTCTCACCGGATCCGGTTTCGGATAATCCATCGGATCGGTTCCGGTTCCGGTTCTTTTGTGCACCTCTACTCCTAAGCTAGTAGCACCAAGAGCAAGCTAATTGCTCCCGTTTTGTTATTAGTTTTTTTTTTTAAGTTCATTAGTTAATTCAGATTTTTTATGCAAAAACTTTTTATTTTCTTTATTTTGAGTATGTCATTATCAAATCTATATTTTTTAAACCTAAAACTGAGTTATATAACACCAACAAAAGTTGACCAAGACCGAGCAATATAACTTTCAAATCATCAATTTTGATGTAATCATTTGATGAATTTTGGTTTCCTCAACCCCCCCCCCCCCCCCTAACAGTAAAATAAGTAACACTATGTATTAAACAACCTTTACATATACTGTATCATATAGAGGAAAGATGGGTAGGGGTAGATATTGAATTTGAACCTATATTAAATACCCAACATAATTCTAATAAATATAATTAAATTTAACTCAAAATAACTATTCAAGGCCACAGCAATAGAGGTTAAACCTTGAGGAAGATTATGATCCATGATCTATGAACCCTTTAACCCATATGGTTAACCAACCATCAAGTTTACTTAGCCGCGAACAAGTTATTGATTTTGGTCCCTTAATCATCCTCCAAAGGTTCAAGTTTCCACAACATTTGGACCTTCAAGAAACCTTGTTTTCTTAGAAATGGGTCAATCATGTCAACAAACATCTCTAATTCACTAGCCCACTTTCTTCCCTGCACAAACAATAGGATTACAGAAGTCAATGGTTGACTACAGAAGTCAATGGTTGACTACAAAAGTCAAAATTAGTAAATAAGCACTTACCTCTTTGGAACCATGATCTTCGAACTGCTTGGCGAACCTGGCGTTCATGTCTCTCTAAAAGTTCATCAATCTGATTTGGTTGAGACAGCAAAGGTCCCGAAAACTCGACCTTCTCTTCGTGATCTTGATAAATCTAAAACACAACATTTAAAAAACTCAAATTTCATATTAATCGGTGGCTAACCCACTAGGGGTGTAAACAAGCCAAGTCGGTTCGTGAGCGGCTCGTTAAAAGCTCGAACTGAGCCAAGCTTAAACAAGCTTTAAAGTCGAGCCCGAGTCTAAAGTAAGTTTGTTTAATTAACAAGCCCGAGCCCAAGCCTCACTTATCGAGCTCGAGTTGGCTCGCGAGCCTATTACTTACATCATTTTTTATTTTATATATTTATATAATAATTAGTATATATAAAATTATGATAAAAATAGCTAAATAATATATACTATGTTATATATAAAAATTATAATAAAAAATGAAACATAATATTTTTTATAATTATTCTTATATATTTTATATTAATTAATATAATAAACGAGTCGAGCTCAAGCTTGAAAAACTACTCACGAGCCGAGCTTTAGAAATAGAGCTCAAAACGGTCAAGATTGGCGGGCTTGGCTCGGCTCGTTTACACCCCCCCTATGACCACTTACCATATTCATTCTCTTCACAAACCCATCTGACCCTGCATCAAACGAATCGGGTCGCTCTAATTGGCTCCAGTTCTTAATGACCAGACTATTGGCTTCTCGGCCTCTGGAATTGGCCCGGTCAAGATTTTCATTACATTTGGACTCGTAGTTTTTCAAATATAAAGCGCCAGAAGGTTCAGAAATCAAGCTTCTTGAACTGGACCGGCTGCGTGACCTTATAGATAAAGAATCATCTAATCGTCTTCTGGCCCATGCAAACCCACTTGAACCCGGAACTTGTAACGGGCCAGAATATGGAATGTCTTCTTGAGATGCATGTTTTGTATGTGATCTGTCATCTGTTGTGTTTGTAGACGGCTTCCGTAGCTCGAACCCCAAAATTATATCTCCTGCTTTCTTATTATCTAAACTATTTCCGTTGACTTTAATCCTGGTTTGACTTTGACCTGGTAAACTCTGTTAATAATGTTCAATTAATCAAAAGATTAGATGAAAAATGAACAAGAGTCCATAAGATTTGTGTAAATACAAAAACAGACCTCTTCTGGTGCCAATTTAGTCAAGCCATTTTGTTTTTTGGCCAATCTTCTTGAGATTTCGGGCCCACGAGTCCTCCCAACGGGTTTTTTCCTAAAAATGACATGATTTTTTTCTCAATGGGGATTATATGGATCATATACAAAAAGGTTTGAAATCAAGTTGTTACCTTCTTGAATCTTCACGATGTTTTGCATCGATCTCTTTGTTTGGAGGGTATTTTGGTAAACTTGATGGATCACATGCATACGGCTTAGTCTTGAAATACTATTGTTGCACAACAAAAATGTTGCAAAATCATTATATTGGTTGTATACCAGAGCATAAATTTGCATATAGGTGATGAAATTGTCTGCTCATTTGACTTTAAAATGTCAAACTTGTATTTTATTAAGTCAAAAATTTTCCATACTTTTACGTTCTCAACGTTAATTCTTCTTCTAGTTATACCGATTCTTTTAACCTTTACTAGCTTATTGAACTTGTATTTAAAATCTAAAAACACAACGGTGTCTGTTTTGAGTATCTGGCTTGACTTTCAAAGTCAAAATATGACAACTTCACAAAATTAATTAAATGGGTACCTCAGATGCAAGAGCAGAAGAGGCGGTCCCTCGCTTGTAAGGTTCCACAGACAGCAAGGTTTGAATAAGTTCCACATCACATTTTGGCAAGTCTCTAAAAGTCTCCCATAGACAACTTTCATAAGCATGTTGTGGTTTAAACAATGTGGCATGAGGAAGCTTTGACTTTTTCCAATAGTCCTCCGGTGGTGAGCCACAAAGCTTAAAGATTTTGTGCAATTGCTCCACCTGTCGACGTGTCTCATCAATACGAGTTCAAATAACTTTTAACAGGTTTTCAAGATGCAGCAAATAGTTTCTTAACTCTTGATAGTCAAAAGTAGAGATTTTCTAACCATAAAATGTAAAAAACCTGTTAATTATTTTCAACAAAAATGGTTTTAAATGACTAATTGTTACATATCGTACAATACCCGTTGTAAGGTTTTTGCTATAAATCATAATTTAGAAGTTATTTTGAAGTTGAAAAGTAGTCAGTTTGACTTTTGGTAGTCAAACAGAGTGAATACCTCTGTTCTTCCTTGTAAAATTGGTGAACCAAGAAGCATCTCTGCAAAAACACACCCAATGCTCCATAGATCCACCGAAGCTTCATAATCCGTTGACCCCAACAAAAGTTCGGGTGGTCTGTACCATAAGGTCACAACCCGACTAGTCAATGGTTGTTTCTTTTCACCAACAAAATTGCAGAAATTCGCCAAGCCAAAATCACCAATTTTCATAACTCCTTCATTATTTACCAAGAGATTCGCCCCTTTAATATCGCGATGCATTACACCGCGCGAATGACAATGTTCAAGCCCAGATAACAGCTGCTTCATGTAACATTTAATCTGTTTCAAGATTTACAAAAAGTCAACCTTTTGACTCCAAAATCCTTAAATTTAAAAAAAGTTCTCTAAACTAACCTGGGATTCAGTGAACTTAATATATGGACAAGAAAGTAGGCCAGAAATATCATGTTCCATGTACTCAAAAACAAGATATATGCTACATGATACTCTAGATGTTATGATCCCATCCAATTTCATAACATTTGGATGATCAAGCCTACGAAGAATCACTATTTCCCTTGCCATAAATCGAACACTTTCGGGTTCAAAATTGTCAAACCGGACCTTCTTCAAGGCAACAATCCTCCCTGTTTCTAGCTCACGAGCGCGAAAAACACTACTGTAAGTACCTTGTCCAACCTATTAAACCAAACTCAAACACCCAAACTGTTATGATTTGGTTTTGAAATAATAAATTACACAATTTTGACATCCTAAAAAGAAATTACATAAACTACACAATTTTGACACCCCAAAATTTTTTTACATAAATTACACAATTTTGACACCCTAAAAAGAAATTACATAATTTTGACCCCCCAAAAAGAAATTACACAATTTTGACCCACTAAAAAAAATTACATAATTTTGACTCCCCATAAAGAAATTAGAGTCGATTCTTAACATTTTCCCCAATTTTGACCGACCCTTAATCCAAGATGGGATTTCATGTTAAAGAAGATTCATGACCAGAAATGTGTGTGTGTGAAATCATTTCACCTTTTCTAACTTCTCAAAAGATTCAGCTCTGAGTGGCACCCAACCCTGAATAGCTTCACCGGCAACCGCACTGAGCCAAGCAGGCCAACCTGCAGCCACATGTTCTGCTTCCACATACTTATGCAAATTCCCCAACCTAAAACTCACTGACTCACCACCGCCGTTGGTCGAACTCGCTCTCCCTGACTCACCCAACTCGCTCCCGGACTCGTTCTTCTTGTTCTTCTTATTCCCCGATTCCGCATTGTCCCGGAAAACGCCGGAATGATCCGCCGCCGGCGTCACAGACACTGCCTGCTTTGATGTCACACAACCCATTTCTCAAGAAAAATGATTGAAACCCAGATCAAGATTCAGGAGGAACTCAACTGGGTCATTGTTGATTCTTGGAACAGGTGTGTGTAGATCACGGGAAACTATCGACTGGTTTTCTGGTTTATATATGTGTATTCGCTCAGCATTAAAACGCACTCGTTTTGCATTTCTCTCACTGGAAATTAAAGCGACAATTGCGGAGGAGAGAGAAAATTTGGGTTTCAAACCATGCCTAAATCAACGGGAATGGAACTAGCATAGATTTTATGAATTAATTCACAGATTCTATGAATTAATACCGTGTCGTTAACAGCCATCCATCTCACAAAAAGTCCTATTCAATATGTTACATTAGTTTTTCTCTAATCATTTTCATAAACTCATTTTACCCCAACACTACAATACCCATCTATCTCACAAACAACCTCACTATTTCCTTATAATCTTTTAAATAATTAAATAACTAAATAATAAAACAAAAATTAAAATTATATTAAATTAAATAAAAATAAAAAATACAATAATACATAATCAAACGACAATGAGGCTTAAACTAAAAATAAAAAAAATACAATAATACCTAAAAATTGAAACTACTAATTGCGTCAAGCCATGTTTATATTTCTCTTTGATCTCGTTACACAAAGTTTCATGTTCTGCTCGTTGGTGTGGATCCATATGGCTTGTGTCGATTAAAAGTATTTTCTTTTCTTCCACCATAATTTTCCTATGTTCCAACTCGTAGAACTTATCAATTTTTTGATCGAACTGCTCGATCGCCTGCTTCTTCACACGGTTTGTCTCGGCTAGTTCTTCAACGAGGCTTAACTTCTTTGCCTCGTAATCAGATGAAGACATGGTCTTACCCTTTGCTTTGTCCTTGTCCCTCCCCATTGATTTGGCCTTGTCCCTCCCCATTGATTTGGCCTTGTCCATCCCCATTGGACGACTTGGGGGTTCCTGTTCTACTTGAATATCATCGTCGTCATCATCAAGTGATATTCCAAATTCATGAGTATTCGTGCTGCTTGCATACTCCCCTGTGCTATTTGATTTTTGTCTTTTGGGGGGCTTGATGACCATGCACTCTGCTATAACTATCGTGCTTTGGACAATCTTTCATAACCCTCCACACATGTTCATATGTGAAGGCATTAGAACTCTTATTAGAGGGATCATTGGTGTAATCAAGTTTGGCCTCATTAATATATTGGTCATCTGACCAACCGCTTTTGTAACGAGACTTTTCTTGCAAATATAACTCATTAAACCGGCTTACCTTCGTTTTAATGTGGTGCCAGTGACTTCTTAGATTGTGAGCAATTCTTGGAACTTTAGGTCTCTCATTATTGTAGTAGTCTGCAATCCTTCCCCAATATTCGGCGTTGTTCTGGTTGTTTCCAATTATTGGGTCTTTAGAAATGAAGATGTAACCCTTTGTTAACAAGACTTCGTCACTTGGGGGTCACTTGATACGATTACTATTTTCTTGTTCATCAGCGGGTGTTGTTTCTTTTGTGCTAATTTTGGTTTTCTCTTTCTTCTTTCGGGAAACTTGTAGTTTCTCATTCCTAATTTTGGGTTTCCCTTTCTTCTTTCCTAGGTTTACCCTGATTTCACTTTTGGCCCCCTAGGAATGAAAAACTACAAGTTTGACCTAATAGTTTGCACATTTGTAACAAGTTTGGCCCCTAAGTTGGATGGAGGTTATCTTTTAGGGTTAATTTTTTTAAAATAACCTATATACCCTTTATATATTAAACACTAAAAAAGAATTTAAATACCTACCCCACCCATCTTCTCTCCCTTTTTATGGTTCCTCTCCCACCACCATATCGGACTAACAGGCCACCGCCACTGCCACCGCCACTGCCATCGCCATCTATGGCCGACAACTTGACGGTCTGACAAATCAATCTTGTTGGAACCACCACTTAGTTGTCGTTATCACTGAGCTGGAACCGTCCTTAGGCCACCGCTGGACCGCCTGTTTTTGGGTCACCGGAAGGCAGCTATCGCCATCTAATTATATCAGGGGTAATCATCTTAACGAGACCCACTAAAACCCACCCCATTTAATTTTATCAATCTATCTTCTTCACCACCTCTCCCAACAAACCCTAGTCTCCACCTGCACTTCTAACCACTAGGGGTGTAAACGAGCCAAGCCAGCTCACGAGCTACTCGAGGACTCGTTAAAAACTTGAATCGAGCCGAGCTTAAATGCTCAAGCCTAAGAATAAGCTTGTTTAATAAACAACCACGGACCCGAGCTCAGTAATCGAGCTCGAGCCGGCTCGCGAGCCTAAACGAGCATGTTTTTTATATATTTTTTTAATTGATTTATTAAATATATATTTATAAAATAATAATTAGTATATATAAAATTATAATAAAAATAACTAAATAATATATATTATGTTACATATAAAAATTATAATATTTTTTTTATAAAAAATAATATATAAATTAATTAATAAATAATAAACGAGTCGAGCTTGAGCCGAGCTCGAGCTCGAGCTTGAAAATCTACCCACGAGCCGAGCCCGAGCTTTAGAAATAGAGCTAGAATCGAGCCGAGCTCGAGCTCGAGCTCACAATAAGTTAGCCGAGCTCGGGCCTAGTCGAGCTCGGCCTCGGCATGGCTCGTTTACACCCCTACTAACCACCACCGGGCACCACCCTTACTTGAACCCCCTAGCCACTCTTGCTTGAACAGGAACGGATCCACCCCCACCGCCGCTTTTATTCGTCGATTTGGGCCGTTGAAACTACTCCGACTACTTGATCTTCATTCCAAGCTGTGGAAAACGATTTTTCTAGATGAATTCATCCGAGGACTCTGCGTGGAAACGCACGTATTGATCCGTCAGTTGACAGTGTTCTCGTTTTCACAAATTTCATGCTTGGAGGATTGCTAGGGTTAGGGTTTGTGTTCAGGTACACCTTCAACGGCTTCTCAAATTAGAAAGAGAGAGAGAGATAGAGAGACAAGGAAGGTCGTCTGGATCGTGACCGAAGGAAGATGAAGATAGAGAGTGACGTGACGGAACAGACGTCGGTTCATTATCTGTATCGTTAAGCAACGGTGACGGCGGAAGACGGTGACGGCGTCGTTACATTATTACCTTGTTTCGCATTATAAATATATAGATCGCGAAGAGTCAACCGTCGTTTGTTTTTGTTTAGATTACATCCTGTCTGTTTAAAATACCAATAACTACCTTTTTGAAAGATCCTAACCCTTTAAAATACAAATTTTTGGCAGTTAAAGAAATATTTGAAGTTTATCACACGGATCATCCCTCATCACTCGGATTACACACGTCCCTCATTCCTCATTCCATGGAGTTCTAACTCCCCAAAACTGTTGGCGTCCTCTGCATCTGATACACATACTCCCCCATTCTCTCTCTCATACATGGATCGTCTCTCAAAAATCAAATGGAGAAATGACGGATTCATCGAGTATCCAGTGCATCTTCGATTCTTCGTTGAAGGTAATCATCGATTAAAGGGATTCGCTTGACTACGATTGTAGAAAATTCATATGAAACCCTAATTTCTTCGTCGCCGGAGGAATCACCCGTAACGGTTTCAGCCGGTGAAGACTTGAAATCATGGTCGTCTTCTAATCACTTTCAAATGTACGTACTACATCGTATTCTGATTTCTGTTTGAAATTTTGAATGTTTAAAATTAGACAAAATTTGCTTCAATTCTTTAATTAAGGGGGTGTTTGGGATTGCGTTAGAAAACTGCTTATTGACTTATTGGTTTTTTCAAAAGCCAATAAGCTAAATAAAGTATTTGGCAAACGTAAAAGCACTTTTTGTTTTAACTTTTTGATAAAGCTAAAAAGTTGTTTTTTAAGAAGCCACGAATTCCTGGCTTTTCAAATGGCTTTTGGCTTTTGCAATAAAATATTACCAATTTACCCCTAACAATTTCTAACAAATATTATATATATATATCATCGATCAAAAAAAACCCTAGAGAAGAGAGCATCCACATTCGTCTGCCATGATCGCAAGCTTCGCACCATCCTTGCATCCTCTACAAGATTGAACGCAGGTCTTCCACCACTGTGATCGCAGGTTCGGTTCGTAATTGATTTTGATCGCAGTTTTTCAATCACAGGGGCTTCGTGTACCGATCGCAAAGCAGTTCTTCATCTACTGATCGCAAAAAAAGGGAAAAGGGCAAAGGGCAAAGCAGGTCTTCTCTCTGAGATCGCAGGTCTTCAATCACTTTGATAGCAGGTATTACTATGATAGAAGGTTCCTGCATCCTCTTTGATTTTAACCTTTTTATTATGTTGACAAGGTGGCGATTTTTTTAGTTATATATTCTGTGAATTATGTTTTTTTCTAAATTACTCAAAGAATGCATTATATATTCTGGATTTGTGTTTGTAAAATATACACAGTAATGAGTTGGAATGTGTCTAATTCTTTTGGATTGATATGAGATGGAATGTATCACCACCTTGAGCTCTTTGTTTCCTCTCTCCAATTAAGTGTTTGTTTTGTAATGGGTCTTTTGTGTTTGTCAGATAATGGATGAAAACCACACTAATGTTGTTGATTGTGAAACATCAAATAAAAAGATTAAACCAAAAATCGTGTGGGATAATGCTACTTTCTTGGAGTTTATCGATGCCTGTTTGACTGAACTTAGAAAAGGGAATAGACCCGGTACTCACTTCAATAAGCTTGGGTGGGAGAATTTAGAAAAAAACCATGAAAGAAAAAACAGGCAAAGTGTTAGATAAAAAACAACTTAAAAACAAATAGGATAACATGAAAAAAGACTAGAAGCTTTATGACCGATTAATGAGGTGTGAAACTGGAATCGGTGGGACAAGAAGCTTAATCGATGCATCAGATGAGTGGTGGGAGGAGAAAATAAAGGTAAGTTCTACTATTATTTTTAATCATTTGTAGTTATGATTGTATCGTGGAATCCATGAACCACTTTGTCTATCTTGTAGGCAGATAAAGAGTTTACTAAATTTAGGGAAGCAAATTTGGACATATACGAGACACATTATGCTCCTTTGTTTCGGGATTCGGTTGCCGTTAGAGATCAGACTATGAATCCGTTACAATTTCAAAACAATAGCAATTCGAACGATGTGCGAGTTGAAGAAAATAAAGAAGGCAAAGGAGATAGTGAAGAAATCAAATTAGATGATGATGAGCCTTTTTTCACTACTTTTGGTGAAGGTAGTTCGAGTAAAAGGAAGAAGTCCAAGGATGTTGCTAAGAACCGTTCAACCAAGAGTAAAACTTCATCTTTTGAAGAAAAGCTAGATGTTGTATTGGACGCCTTATCTACAAAAAGCACACAAAATTTTCCACCAACTAATCTGTCTCTAACAATATCAGATTGCATGAACATTGTCATCACTTTTCCCGGTTTCAATGAAGGTTTCAAAAAGTATTCACAAGCATTGCATTTCTTCATTAAAAAGGAAAATCGTGAAGCTTTTATGTTTCCAACGACTCACGAAGCAAATATGGATTTCCTTAAGTTATATATGGAATAATGATTTGTCATTTTATTGTTTGACATTATGTTCTATCGTTTGACATTATGTTTTATCGTTTGACATTCTGTTCTATCGTTTTACATCATGTTCTATCGTTTAACATTATATTTTATCGTTTGACATTCTGTTTTATCGTTTTACATTATGTTCTGTCGTTTTGAATTGATATTATATAGGATGGATAGTGACGACTCTGATTCATATGATGCTGATGAAGAATATTGGGTGGACGAGGATCTAGAGTTCAAAATGTTATGTGGAATACTTGTGAAATGGATAATAATATATCGTAACATGCGTAAGGCACGAAAGCCGTGTCACACCTCAGATCACACGAGGAACATATTTATTAATGATATATTAAATGGTCATGCAAGACGGTGTTATGAAATATTTAGACTGCATATACCAGTTTTTAGACAGTTATGCACAGATCTTGCTACTAATTACGGATTGAAAGCAACACGTAATATGTCTATCGAGGAGTCGGTCAGAATCTTCTTGATGACTTTGGCTCACGGATGTACGAATAGGTTTGTGCAAGAATCTTTTAATTATTCTGAGGAAACCATTCATAGACATTTCCATACAGTTTTGACAGCCGTGCTTAAGATGAGTGCCGACATCATCAGGCCAGCCCCAAACTATAATGATGATGTACCCGTACATATCTTAAATAATCCTCGGTATTATCCAATGTTCAAGGTATTACTCAATGTTCCATTTACTTTGATGGTATTCAAACTTTAACAAATGATTTAATTATATTATCTTTTTGTATTTGTAGGATTGCATTGGCGCTATAGATGGGACACACGTGAGGGCATCGGTTCGACAGAGCGAACAAGCGAAGTACATTGGTCGAAAGGGATATGCTACACAAAATATAATGGCCGTTTTGTGATTTTAACATGTGCTTTACATTTGTATGGGCCGGATGGGAGGGATCGCGCATGACACAAGCATTTTCAATGAAGCCTTAGAGAGACCGTCGCATCAATTTCCACATCCAACGGGTGGTTAGTATATTTTTTTTAGTAATTTCCACATACTTGTTTAAAATGAATAACAACTGTTTGTTTTATTTGCAGATAAATATTACGTTGTTGATGCAGGATACCCAAATACTAAAGGGTATCTTGCTCCATACAAAGGTATGCACATTCGTTATCATCTACCGGATTTTCAATGTGGACATACTAGTGCTATGCGTGCTCCTCGCGGATCGAAAGAAACATTTAACTATCACCACTCATCATTGCGAAATATCATTGAACGAACTTTTGGAGTGTGGAAAGCTAGGTGGGCGTTATTGAGAGATATGCATGTTAATTACATGTATGAGCATCAAGTGAGTATTGTGATAGCGTTGATGGCGATCCATAACTTTATTAGAAAGGCCGGTAGGTTTGATGAAGCATTTAACCGAGCACAACAAGAATCATACAATCCCACTCAAGGTGGTACTAGTAATGAAGTTCATGAAGAAGGTCCAAGTACACGTTGTACAAATAATGATGATTTGTATATGACAGCGATACGAGATATTATTGCACAAGATATAATGGAATCGCGGGGATGAATGAACTATGACATCATTTTGGTTTTTTTTATGAATTATTAAGAATTTATATGAACTTATTTAGAATTTTTATGAATTATTTTGGTATTTTTCTATGAATTATTTTGAATTTAAAATTGTTATGAATTATTTAGATTTTTTATAAATTATTTTGGTATTATATATAAAAATGTCTTTTTTTGTCATTTTACGTGAAAAAGCTAAACCAAACACTTTTAAAAAACAATTGATTGACTTATTGGTCTTTTTCACCACAAAAGCTAATCCAAACACTTTTTTAAAAACTCATTTTTAAAAAGTTATAAGCTAATAAACATTTAAAAAAAAACAATTTTGGAGTTAAATAAGCAAATCCCAAACACCCCCTAACACTGCTATTTTGTTCTCTTTGGAATTTGTTTGACTGAAATATAGATTGTTTCCTGTTGTTAAGTTGAATTTATGGAAAATTAGATGAATTTTTTAAGCAGACTATATAGACGATGTTAGGGTTTCTGCTGTCGGATCGCTTACAGTCCTCTTCAATAATCACAGGGTAAATTGCAATTAGCTGTAGTTTTGTATGTTAATTGATTCCGTTTATTGATATACTAAATCGATTTATGCGCATGATAGGATTGATGTTTTTTGTTTAGGTATACTCTGAAGTTGGAACCCACCTAGCTTCTTTATGACAGACTCCCATATATCCCTTCAAACTGTTCTTCAGTGAAGCTGAACCTGGAAAAGGAGGAGAATCATTGTATTCTGATCTCTCTTTGAGTCATGTCATTAATGAAAGGATGAAACAGGAACACTCAGGATGATATGTGAATGCATAATCTTATCTTATTACTGTTTTATGTTTACTTCTATTCATCTTTGTTTTTGATAATTATGTTGTTAATTTATAGTAACCTGATTTGTGTTTAGGAGGAAGATGCAGTGGAACAGGTGCATGAAATTACCCATAGAGTATTTTCTGGATGTTGACATTAAATTGTGATCATCAATGATAAACAACAGTTAGGTATGATCCTTTATTTATATGAAGGGTGTCTGATTTGAATTGTGATTAATGTAGAAAAACTTTTCAATCTCATCTTTGAATTTAAAATTTTTGAATTTAAATGTATGGCATGGATCTATCATTCTACTTCGAATGCCTTTTTTTCTCTTATATTTATAGATTCGGATTCCCTCTTCATCGCCAAACTTGAAGAATAGCTTAACAATCCTGCATCAAGTTCGTGAAGGTCATGTTGGGGTTTCCTGGTTGGGGGGTGCCCTCCAAAAGACAATTACACATCCAGGTCTATTAATACATTATGTTTTTTATATAACTATGAAGCAACCGCGAACTTCTTTTTCTGAACATTTGATACATCATGGATTTTAGGCTTCCATTTGAACTTACCTCTAATGAGTCTGTTCAGGTGACCCATCAGACATATATGGTAAGAATTTCTTAAATATGTTGTAGAACACATTATTTGCTTCTTTATTAATATTCAAACATTTAAATAATATTGTGTCTCATTAGTCGTTAGACACACAATTTCAGGTTCTTATGCTTGTTATTGGTGTGTGAAATTGCCCTGACTATTATGATGAAGAAGATGACGCCACCAGTGCCCCCAAGCCCCATCCTCATCCTCATCCTCATCCTCATCCTCATCCTCATGCCCATAAATGTGCAACTTTTTATGAGGTACTTTGCATCTCTTTCTGCATGTTGTTAATATATATATGTATATATGCATTTTTACGTTGGTAATTGAGTAGCGTAGCAGTTATCTAATACAACCCCTCTCGATTTCTTGTGTTTGTATTGCTTTTTATGTTCATTTTTTGTATGGTTAATTTCCAGTTGTATGTTTCTTTGTATTTGCTCCAATACCATCTTAACTAAATTAGTAATAATTACTAATGAACAGTGTCAAAAGGGGTTGCAATCTGTTTTTGTTGCAGAAAAACCCCTTAAGAACAAAAATGCAGAGCTTCCCCTTCAGGCATAGGTGAATAAAAAAAATTTTAAGCCCAATTTCTCTATTGTTTAAGCCCCCCTCACACAACCATTGGGTGAAGAAAAAGTTATTTCAAGAATTTTATTTTCAGCTTTCAAATTGAAAGTTATTATGAATTAAATCAGTAAACTTGTGGTCGATTTGTTCCTGGTTGCAGACAGTCAGAAGCTTGCTGATTGAGCCATTTCCAGAATCTGCATTAAATGATCAGGCCGACAAATTGCTGCTTGAGAACTATGATGAGTATGCTAGGCTTGCCAGGTTAGCTGCTCGCTCATCCACTCCATCTTAAAATGGGTCAATTTTAGTTATATTAATTGATAACGGGTCAACGGGGTAAAACCGAAAAGGTTGGATAAAAAAAGGAAGCGCAAACGGGTTGAATTTAAAAATCGATCAAAGTATTGTCAAGTGCTTACAACATATTCTTAATCACTCATAACTATAGAGAAATTGGGACCCGTCATTATTTATGACACATTATCAAATTGTTTGATGAAATAATTACTTTTAGAAATATATTAGTGATAACTTCCAATATGGGTACAAGATTCACGAGTGACTTTTGAGGCGCTAAGAGATGAGAGAGAGAATGATCTGCGTGAAAGAATTGAGATTGCTCATTGCTCAGAGTCATGCATTTGACAAGCCCTCACTTCTTGGGTAGCCTTGACTGCATCCTGTTTGGATATCAAACAAGTAATAAAAAGAACATGTTACATGTGCAACAATGTTTATTATTTATTGTTTTTCTTTTAAGAGTTATAACTACCATAAGCTCCTATAAAACAATTATGGTGTTTTCTATTAGTAAGTTTTTTAATGTGAACATTTTAGTAAAATTTTCATTTTATTATTTTGGAAAACCGGGACTTGGTCATGTAGTTTTAGAGTGCCCTGTGGCAACATAAGTTATGTTTTATGGCAACATAAATTACATTGATATGTTATACATGGACAAGTTTTTCTTTCAAGAAATCTACTACAAAATACAGAAGTTAGGCTATAAAGAGGGAAAGCAAATAGGAGCGTTCATGGCCCGGCTTTAATTGAGTTGCTAACTACAATTTTGAAAATGGCAAACGGTGATGAGCACAAGTATTACAAAAAGGCGTTTGTTAAGTTTGAAAGTTATAAATTTGCTACCTACAAAACCCCTGGAGAGTATGAGGAGAGGTTATAATACAACTTTTTCATATTAAAAAGTACGTCAAATCGTCCGGACGTGTATAAAACTAGTTGCTACTGTTTTGATACAGTTTCCACAATCCAGAAAGCCCTTCCCATTTATTCGAGCACTTTGGCGTCTTCGGAGATTACAAAAATGATGGCAGAAGGGTTTTTGACTTTTGGTGGTGGTAGAAGGCTTTTGTAATTGTAGCAGAGATTTTTGGGTTTTATGATTATTAAGATTTTTTTTAATGTAAGGGGTATTTTGGTCATTTTACACTCACTTAACGGATGAATTTAACGAGCATCCAACACATGGGCCATGGGTGTTACAATCGTGCAAACTATTGGGCCAAACTTGTAGTTTTCCATTCCTAGGGTCCATAAGTGAAATCTAGGTAAACCACAGGGGTCATCCGTGTAATTAATTCTTTAAATTATCAAGAAAAAAAATTAAAGAGTAAATTACTATTTGAGTCCATAACGTTTGTCCACTTTAACTAGTTAAGTCCCTTATGTTTCAAAATCTCGGTCTAAACCCTGACTTTTCATTTTTGACTCCATTTGAGTCCAGATGGCTAACATCGTTAGATTTAACAGTTAACTTTTTCCTGAAATGCCCAAAATATCCTTAAGGACTCAAATGGTTAAAAAAACGTTCTCTCTTCTTCACCACCAACGCCACTACCGTCGTCGCGCACCACCACTACTGTGGTGATGATGGTGTATAATGATTTTTTTAATCATTTTGTAACGAACCAACTTTCGAATTATTATTATAATATAATCATATTATATTATAGGGGTGTAAATAAAATAAAATAGAAAGTTGAAGGTTTGTTATAAACATTAAGTTTTTGTAGTTTGGCAAGAAGGAGATCAAAACTGAAGTTGAGGGACTTATTGTGTAATTAAACCAAATTGGGTTTGGTCTTGGTGGAGAAAAACGCAGACACACACAAATTGTGTGCGTGTCTTGCGAAAATGAGAAGAGAGAGATGTGGAGAAGCTAAAAATCGAAATTGATGATTTGCATGAAGAATCAAGATGAGTGGTGGTGTTCATCTTCTTCAAGAATACAAGTAAGTTCTCTTTTAAACCTTGAATCCACCATTAATGGTGTTCTTGGTGGGTTTTGGGGGAAATCAAGTTAGAGGCTGAATTGGTGGTGGATTATGGTTCATTATTTATAATCTAGCTTGTCTAATGTTGATTGAGTGGTTAAAACATCCTTAAACCATCCAATTTAAGAATCTTGGAATTAGGGTTCTTGGAAGTAAAATTGGGGGTTTTGGAAATTGGGTGTTTGAATGTTGAATTGAGTGTTGATAAGTGTTTATAGTGTTACATAAACACATTAACAAGTAGAAAACTCAATAAAAGTGTTGATTTGAAAATAGTTGAAATTGAGGTAAATTGGGTGAAAACCCAAACGGTTCATTTGGGTTAAGGGAGTGTTGAGTGGTGTTTGAATAGTGCATGAGTGTTGTGGCATGTCCATGAACACTAGACCAAGTAGATACCACATTCATAATTGGTGATTTATGAAATTAAAGTGTTGGGTGAACTTGAGTGATCCCTTAACGGGTCAAATTGGGTTGAAAGGTTAAATGGGGTATTGGAGGTTTGTTAAAGGTTGTAATAACCAAACTAAGTTAGAATTTTGATTTTTAGATCATAATGGTGTGTTGGGTGTTAATTGGTGATCTTTGGATTACTAATTGTAAATGGGTCGTATAGGTGATCAAGTAGTAAAGAAGCTAGCTTTGAGGATCAAGCGGGATCATCATTAGCAAAAAAGTAAGTGCTTTGCACTTGCTTAGTAATAATAGGTGGTAGTGAAGGCACATGTTTGATATACTTGTTGATTTTTTCGGTTATTAAATGCGCATTTGTGTGTAAGTTGTTTTGGTTAAATTGCATATGGCGAAAGTATGCTAAGGGTGGGTACTTAAAGAGTTTGAGGTCTATGAACCTCACAATGTTGTATGATAATTGTAGTCGTTGAATTACTTATGAGTTTAATGGTGTTAATTGTATGTCTATGTTGAATGTAAGGGTTTGTGGTGATTTAGGTGTAATTGAAGTCTTTGAACTTCACAAATATAAATGGTGGAATTGGGATCTTTGAATCCCACATGTCGGTAAATAATGGATGGGTTATAAGTGTTTATTAGTGTCGTGTGTGTACATTTGTTTGTATGTTTAAGAGTCGGTGTTTGAAGTCTAAGAACCTCACACAAAAGTTATTCAGGTCATGAACTTCACAAGGTTGTGTTGTGGCGTTTGAGGTCTTTTATAACCTCATATAAAAGAGATTGAAGTCTAAGAACCTCACACGATAGTTATTGAGGTCACGAACTTCACACGTTGTTTTATGGTATTTGAAGTCTAAAAACCTCACACGGAAGTTATTTGAGGTCATGAACTTCACATAGTCGTTTGTGGTGTTTGAGGTCTTTAGAATCTCACAAAGAAGTGTGATCGTTATGGGTGAAAGTGCAGGGAACATGGTTGTGTTGGTCTGAATATGACCAATTCAGGGAACATGCTTGTGTTCATCTGAACGCAACCATGACAAAAACCTTGCTTTTTCTGATGCTGAAAAGGAGCACGGTTGTGTTCATCTGAACATGATTGTGTTCCGAAAACATGAACATGGTTGTGTTCATCTGAACACAACCATGTCAGAAACTTTTATTCCTTATGTCACACCCCAACCGACGGCGGAATACGTCGGGGCGGGACATGTAGACTGTTCATGAGCACAAGGTTGACTAGATTTCAATAATTTAATCATCAAATTTCATTTCAAACGATTCAAACACAAACAAATTCAAACAAGTACATACATGAAATACATAATATTCTTTATTTAAATTTAACTAAGTCCAAAGCCTATGTGTAGCATGTCTTGATCAAACTCACATATTAGCACCTGAAACATGAATAAAATAAAGTCAACTAAAAAGTTGGTGAGCATACACAGGTTTATACATAGATAGTGTATAGATATAAATAATCAAATCCTTACATAACATGATAAAATAAGGCATTTATGGGGAGCAACTATTGTGTAACCAAAGTACAATCAAACCTTTGTAACTAGCATGCAAATTGTGTTGTCGGTAACAATCACCCCAATCTGTGTGGGTTTGTCAGACTCAATAGATCTATCATTGTTAACCGTCGGCTTGAATAGTTAATGATTGCACATAAATTGCACACAAAAGTTAACACACCTAGCACTCAAACATAAAGCTCAAATTTGCACACATGAATGTAAAGAGGATTTGTGTTTGTATAGTTTGTGTAAATGTAACAATTGTATGTATAGTGTTCATGTTTCACCCCAAAAAGTGTAAAAGTGTGAAAAGGGGCTATGTAATACTCACTTGATTCGAAGGTGTAGCTAGCACGTGAGACTAGGTAGTAAAATGATCCTTGCAACTCACCACGTTAAGCTAGTGTGTAATGTATATTGAATTAATAGTGGGTATAATAGTCTATGTCTAAGTCTAGGATTGAATTGGAGGTGTGTATCAAGAGTTGGAGTTGTAGGTGTTAGTGGTTCATACTTGAATGATGTGCTTTATAAAATGAGAAATTCAAACGAATAGTCTTAGAATAATTAGATTAGGTTTTGGGTTTGAATAACTAAATAAATTAAATAATTTTTATTTAGTAATTTAGTTATAAAATTAGTGTGTGAATTATCCTAAATATAAATTAAATAAATAATTTTGCATATTTATTTATTTATAAAGATGTGTAAAAATAAAGTTTATTTATAAGGATGTGAAAAAAATGATGTGTAAATAATATTTATGTGTAGAGTTAAATATACATTTACCCTTTTTATAATAAATAACTTTTATTTATTTATTTATTTATAATTTAGAAATAAATATTTGATCGATTTAAATAAAGTTAATATTTTATAAATTTTATTAAAATCAATTGTTTTTATTTGGAAATTAACTTAAATATTTAGATTTTTTTTTGTATTAAATATTTAATGTACAATTTTTAGTCATAAATTCATAATAAAAATGAATTTATATTGAAAATTTATAAATCTGATTTTATTATGTTAGAAATATTGTATGGTTTATAAAAATAATTTTTATATAATTTTTGGGGTCCTCTAAACGGTTTTTAAAAAAAGACACAGTTCACCCGGTTCGAACCCGGGTGGCCACTGTGTGAGGCTCTCGACTTAACCACCAGACCGAGGGACGTATCCCTGCCCAAACCCGGAACGGATTACACTTGACCTAATCCTTACGGTGATCCGGGTTGGGCTTTAAGGCTTGCGCAAAAAGGCTCGGTGTTATGGGTTTCGAACCCACGCCACCTGGTTCGGCGGCGCAATGACTTACCGGCCGGACCAGGTGGTTTCGCTGACTTAGTATTGAATCTAATTACTTAAAACACGAAATTAAATTGATCCCAAATTCGAATACGCCTTAGGCCGCCAAGAACTCCAACCCCAATCGATTTCGATATGTAATATGAATGCGAATTGATAAGGGGTTAATGATCAGGGCTCGATTACGATTCTAATGATCTAGAACTTACTTGAAATGATTATGGCACGAATGCGGACGGCTGCGGGCTTGCTCCGATTGTTCTTCGTGATCGAGAGGGTTCCAGAGACGAAATGCAGTTTAATCAGAGGCTGGGAGAGTTTGTGTGGAGGTATACGCGAGTGAGAGAGATGTTTAATTCGATTAATTTTACGTATAATAACCGATTCGATTTCAATTTGACCGTAATGGGTGTGGACGACTGATTACGCGTTAATCCATCGAATCGGGAATGAATTGGGTCTGATAATAGTCCAGGTACACTCGAGGATGACTGGTGCATGATTTCTGGGATTGATTACGTGTCATTTACACGAATTAAACATAAATTGATACGGTTTGACTTTCAGGAGTCAAATTCGTCTGAATTTGATTTATGCCCGCTTAATCGGTTGAATTGGATTGATGTTTGGGCTGGGACTTGGTCGATTCTCGTTTGGGTAAACATGTGGAGTCCAACTCAACAATAATCCGTCGATGGCCACCTTGAATTGTCTCGGTTTGGGATTTTTAACTTTTGAAAGTCAATGGAGTCCAAGAAAAGTCAAAATTGACGTTTTAGAAGTCAAAATTGAGTGTAGGGTTCCAATTTAGGGTTCAAATGGTTTGGGGTTCAAGCAAACGAGTAATTTCTTGTTAGTTGAATAAATGCATCTATGTATGTATGTATTTGTTTGGTATTTACATAAATATATCCGTATATATATATGAATTCAATAATGTATACCCGTGTAAAACCCGTGAATTTGTATTGTAATCTAGGGTTTGATTGTTGGTACGAATAGAATAAACCAGTGTACTAGATTTTGGAATTAAATGCGTTACATTGAATTGGAAATAAAGATAATAAAATCAGAAATGTTACAGTATCCCCATGTTGAGGGAATTTCGTCCCGAAATTTAGCTAGTCGAGGCGATTGGATCGGCAAAGAGGTGCGGGTACTTGAGCTTCATTTGGTCCTCACGTTCCCAAGTAAACTCGGGACCATGTTTTGATTCCCAACGAATTTTGACAATAGGGATACGGCTTCGCTTGAGTTGTTTGATCTCGCGATCCATGATCTCTACCGGTCTCTCAACGAAGTGCATCGTTTCGTTAATGCGCACGTCGTCAAGAGGTATATGGAGATTCTCATCAGCAAGACATTTCTTCAGATTAGACACATGAAATGTAGGATGCACATTGCCAAGTGATGGAGGTAACTCGAGTTTGTAAGCCACTTTTCCAATCCTTTCATGGATCTTGAATGGACCCACATAGCGAGGTGCTAACTTGCCTTTCTTTCCAAAACGGATCACACCCTTCCACGGAGACACCTTTAGAAGAACAAGGTCACCGACTTGGAATTCCAAGGGTTTTCGTCGTTTGTCGGCATAACTCTTTTGCCGACTCCTCGCTACTTGAATGTTGTCACAGATTTGAATGATCTTGTCGGATGTTTCTTGGATTAGCTCGGGACCAGTGATTTGTGCTTCACCAATCTCGTTCAAACAGATAGGAGAACGGCACTTACGGCCATAGAGAGCTTCAAATGGAGCCATATTGATACTTGTGTGGTAGCTATTGTTGTAAGAGAACTCAATTAGGGATAGATGTGAATCCCAATTGCCAACAAAATCAATTACACAAGCTCTAAGCATGTCCTCAAGAGTTTGAATTGTACGCTCGGTCTGACCATCAGTTTGGGGATGGTAAGCCGTGCTCAAATTCAGTCGTGTGCCAAGGGCAGTTTGGAGAGATTGCTAGAAACGGGAGGTGAACTGAGCATCTCTATCGGAGATTATGTTTAAGGGAACACCGTGACGGCTCACAATTTCATCAATGTAGATTCGGGCTAATTTCTCAACCCGGTAGTCCTCACGGATATGCAAGAAATGAGCAGATTTGGTGAGGCGGTCAATGATCAACCAGATGCTATCATAACCACTTGAGGTGTGAGGGAGTTTGGTAATGAAATCCATAGCTAAGTTCTCCCATTTCCACATGGGAACTTTCGGTTGTTCAAGTAACCCGGAAGGACGTTGGTGTTTGGCTTTGACTTTGGAGCAAGTTAGGCATTTGGCAACATAGAGAGTAATGTCTTTCTTCATACCGGGCCACCAATATTGATGGCGAAGATCTTGGTACATTTTATCCGCACATGGATGAATAGAATAACGAGTCGGGTTCATGAGAAACGTACGGAGATCATCGCGATCGGGAACCCAAATACGGTTCAAGTAATAAAGTAAGCCATTAGGTTTCGATTCGAGCTGAAGTTCGACACCACACGACATTTCCTCGTACATGTTACCCTTGGTGACCGAGACATGTTGAGCTTCTAGGATACGATTTTGAATGTCGGTTTGAATTTGGACACAACGAAGCATGACATGGTCCTTTCGACTCAAAGCGTTGGCTACAACATTCGCCTTGCCAGGATGGTAACGAATCTCGCAGTCATAGTCGTTAAGGAGTTCAACCCAACGTCGTTGCCTCATATTGAGTTCTTTTTGGTTGAAGATGTGTTGGAGACTTTTATGGTCGGTGAACACCACACATTTTGTGCCATAAAGGTAATGTCTCCAAATCTTCAATGCGAATACAACCTCACTCAATTCGAGGTCGTGCGTTGTATAATTCTTCTCATGGATCTTGAGTTACCTTGAGGCGTAAGCGATCACCTTGCCTCGTTTCATGAGGACACAACTGAGACCCTGGTTGGAGGCATCACAGTAGACAACTAGATCATCATTCCCATTAGGGAGAGTCAAAGTAGGAGCATTGCACAACTTTTGCTTGAGAGTTTGGAATGCTTCTTCTTGCTTTGGTCCCCATTCATAAAGTTTACCCTTGTGTATCAAAGCGGTGAGAGGAACAACAATCTTAGAGAAATTTAAAATGAAACGACGATAATATCCCGCAAGATCAGGAAATGTACGAACTTCGATGGGGGTCTTCGGGGCATTCCAATTCTTAACAGCTTCGATGTTAGCAGGGTCAACATGAATTCCTTTTTCGTTGACGATATGACCCAGGAATTGAACCTCCTTTAGCCAAAATTCACATTTGGAGAACTTGGCATATAGTTGCTCTTTCCTCAAGAGATCCAAAACCAACCTAAGGTGTTGCTCATGATCGGATTTAGTCTTGGAGTAGATTAAGATATCATCAATGAAGACGATCACGAATTTATCAAGGTATGGTTTGCACACACGATTCATGAGGTCCATGAAAACCGGGTGCATTGGTTAGCCCAAAAGGCATGACCATAAACTCGTAGTGATCATACCTTGTTCGGAAGGCCGTCTATGGAATATCTTCCTCTTGCACATGGAGTTGGTGATAACCAGATCGAAGATCAATCTTCGAGAAGCAAGTAGAACCTTGAAGTTGATCGAAGAGGTCATCAATCCTAGGCAAAGGATAACGGTTCTTGATGGTAAGCTTGTTGAGTTCGCGGTAGTCAATACACATGCGGAATGATCCATCTTTTTTCTTGACGAATAAGACGGGTGCACCCCACGGTGAATGACTTGGACGGATGAAGCCCTTGTCGGAGAGCTCTTGGAGTTGACTTGCAAGCTCTTGCATTTCAGAAGGTGCAAGACGATATGGAGCTCTAGCCACGGGGTTAGCTCCGGGCACAAGATCAATGTGAAATTCTACTTGTCGAACGGGTGGAAGACCGGATAGATCTTCGGGGAAAACTTCGGGAAAATCCCGGATGATGGGGATGTCTTGAATACTCATCTCTTTGACATCCTTTTGAACAACATGGGCAAAGAAGGTCGCGTACTTCTTTTGTAAGTACTTTTGAGCAGTAGTGCATGACATTAACTTGAGTCCTTTGCACGGTTTTTCACCAAAGACTCTTAATGTTTCTCCTGACGAAAGGGGTATTCGGATGCACTTCTCAAAACAGATGACTTTGACATGGTGATTTGACAGCCAATCCATGCCTATGATGATATCTAAACTTCCTAGTGGCATTGGCACAAGGTTAATTGGAAATGTATGATCATTAAGTTCTAGAGAGCAGTCGTGGATAACGGAGTCAATTGTAAAAGAATCACCATTTTCTACTTCGACGGTGAAGGTTTTCTCTAATTTGGATCGTGTTTTTGCAAGTAAGGGTTCAAAGTCAAGTGACACAAAACTTTTATCTGCACCGGTATCAAATAAAAGGGAGGCATATTGACTATTAACAAGGAACGTACCGTTGACCACATCATTGTTGGCCTGAGCTTCATTGGCGTTTATGTTGAAAGCACACCCACGAGCTCCGCCTTGTTTAGCATTGATGAACTTCGGGCACTGGTCACGAAAATGATTTGAGTTGCCACATTCATAACAAGCACGCCCATTTGCTATAGCGGGAACACCTTGATTAGTCACTTGTTGGTTGGTTCGGGTTGGTGGGTTGACTTAGCCTGCAAGTGCTTTGGCTCTACAAACATTGACCGTATGGCCATATTTCCCACAGTGAGTGCAAAGGCGACAGGGAATGTGTTGGAGATGGTGATAATTGCATGTGGCACAGAGTGGGTAGATCCCCACATATGGCTTTTTGACTGGTGTTTGAACCATGGGAGTAGCTTGGTTAGCAGAGATAGCAGGAGTGACCATAGCAAAATTCCTAGCCTTTCTTTTCTTATTATTGTGGTGGGGTTCATTTTTGGCTTCTTTGACGTGTGTAGGAGGGGTTGTGGTGTCGGGAGCTTTCTTGGTGCCTTTTCTAGTCAGAGTACCTGCTTTCACATGGTTGTCGGTCAAAGTAGCAGATAATCGGATAGCATCTTCGAGTGTTGCGGGATTTCTCCCTAAGACAGTATCCTGAATCTGCCTAGGTAATCCGCCGATGTACTTCTCAATGCAACGGGATAAGGGTGTGACTATATGGGGCACAAGGAGACTCAGTTCATGAAACCGGATTGTATAAGCCAGACTTTCACCACTGTCTTGGGTAAGATCCCAAAACTCAGCTTCCAGCTTCCTCACCTCATTCCGAGGACAGAACTCTTCGGTCATTAGTCTATTAACCTCATCCCATGGTAAGGCCATGGTTGCCTCCATACCTCTAGTTCTCTTTTCCCCATTCCACCACGTGAGTGCCCGTTTTTGAAAGACACTTGTGTCATGACGAACACGAAGGTTATCGGGGCAGTCACTATTGAGGAAGGTGCCCTCAATACTTTCAAACCATTGAAGGAGTCCTGTGGCTCCCTCGGTACCATAGAACTTAAGAGGATTACATGAGTTGAAGTGCTTGAAGGTGCATTGTGATGGGTTGGCACCATCACCACCATTAGCTCCATGCTTACCATTTGTGGCACCGTTAACTTGAGTGAGTTGAGTTACAAGTTGTGCAAGGATAGCAGCAATGTCGGTGTTGTTGTTGGTCACGGTAGCACGACGGGGAGGCATTCTACAGAATTGCACAACACAAGAAAAGATGTAAGAACTTATGAAGATTGCTTGGATTTAAAAGGGTAAGGTAACAAGTAAAATAGTTAATCATAGTTTGGATTGTACTCAAACAGTGATATAATCACTTGAATACTATGACACATTAAGGTTAATTAAACTCATAAAATTTTCAAGGAGACATGCTTTAGCCTATAAGTAAACACTCATCCCGGGAATTCCCAGGAAAGCATACGGGTCCCTCGGTTGATTGGGATTTATACGAAATGCTTTCCTAGATAGAAAACCCAGAATACAGGTGTCACCCTTCCAGATTGCACGTGTCCTCAAATAATTAACAAAGCTTAAAAGCCTTAACGAGGAAATAAAGAAATTTTATAGATTTAGATTCATGAGGTTTCCACATGCTATGAAGATGATGATAGAGAAATAGGTAAGAAGGTTATGAGGCTTTAGGGTATAGGTAGGAATATTGTTCATTTAATTTATTATTTAAGTACAGTCTAATAAGTCATGAATTTTAACAAGTAAGGCATCAAAATTGTGATAATAACTAATCATAGTAAGGATGTAACACATAGCATGTAGTACATATCACATAATCATGAAGCATGGCATAAGTGTGTGTCCTAAAGTTATATTCTAGGTTAAGGGTGTCTAATAACTTAGTTCCCTATAACCAAGGCTCTGATACCAATCTGTCACACCCCAACCGACGGCGGAATACGTCGGGGCGGGACATGTAGACTGTTCATGAGCACAAGGTTGACTAGATTTCAATAATTTAATCATCAAATTTCATTTCAAACGATTCAAACACAAACAAATTCAAACAAGTACATACATGAAATACATAATATTCTTTATTTAAATTTAACTAAGTCCAAAGCCTATGTGTAGCATGTCTTGATCAAACTCACATATTAGCACCTGAAACATGAATAAAATAAAGTCAACTAAAAAGTTGGTGAGCATACACAGGTTTATACATAGATAGTGTGTAGATATAAATAATCAAATCCTTACATAACATGATAAAATAAGGCATTTATGGGGAGCAACTATTGTGTAACCAAAGTACAATCAAACCTTTGTAACTAGCATGCAAATTGTGTTGTCGGTAACAATCACCCCAATCTGTGTGGGTTTGTCAGACTCAATAGATCTATCATTGTTAACCGTCGGCTTGAATAGTTAATGATTGCACATAAATTGCACACAAAAGTTAACACACCTAGCACTCAAACATAAAGCTCAAATTTGCACACATGAATGTAAAGAGGATTTGTGTTTGTATAGTTTGTGTAAATGTAACAATTGTATGTATAGTGTTCATGTTTCACCCCAAAAAGTGTAAAAGTGTGAAAAGGGGCTATGTAATACTCACTTGATTCGAAGGTGTAGCTAGCACGTGAGACTAGGTAGTAAAATGATCCTTGCAACTCACCACGTTAAGCTAGTGTGTAATGTATATTGAATTAATAGTGGGTATAATAGTCTATGTCTAAGTCTAGGATTGAATTGGAGGTGTGTATCAAGAGTTGGAGTTGTAGGTGTTAGTGGTTCATACTTGAATGATGTGCTTTATAAAATGAGAAATTCAAACGAATAGTCTTAGAATAATTAGATTAGGTTTTGGGTTTGAATAACTAAATAAATTAAATAATTTTTATTTAGTAATTTAGTTATAAAATTAGTGTGTGAATTATCCTAAATATAAATTAAATAAATAATTTTGCATATTTATTTATTTATAAAGATGTGTAAAAATAAAGTTTATTTATAAGGATGTGAAAAAAATGATGTCGTGTAAATAATATTTATGTGTAGAGTTAAATATACATTTACACTTTTTATAATAAATAACTTTTATTTAATTATTTATCATTTAGAAATAAATATTTGATCGATTTAAATAAAGTTAATATTTTATAAATTTTATTAAAATCAATTGTTTTTATTTGGAAATTAACTTAAATATTTAGATTTTTTTTGTATTAAATATTTAATGTACAATTTTTAGTCATAAATTCATAATAAAAATGAATTTATATTGAAAATTTAAAAATCTGATTTTATTATGTTAGAAATATTGTATGGTTTATAAAAATAATTTTTATATAATTTTTGGCGGCTCCTAAACGGTTTTTAAAAAAAGACACAGTCCACCCGGATCGAACCCGGGTGGCCACTGTGTGAGGCTCTCGACTTAACCACCAGACCGAGGGACGTATCCCTGCCCAAACCCGGAACGGGCTACACTTGACCTGATCCTTACGGTGATCCGGGTTGGGCTTTAAGGCTTGCGCAAAAAGGCTCGGTGTTATGGGTTTCGAACCCACGCCACCTGGTTCGGCGGCGTAGTGACTTGCCGGCCGGACCAGGTCGTTTCGCTGACTTAGTATTGAATCTAATTACTTAAAACACGAAATTAAATTGATCCCAATTTCGAATACGCCTTAGGCCGCCAAGAACTCCAACCCCAATCGATTTCGATATGTAATATGAATGCGAATTGATAAAGGGTTAATGATCAGGGCTCGATTACGATTCTAATGATCTAGAACTTACTTGAAATGATTATGGCACGAATGCGGACGGCTGCGGGCTTGCTCCGACTGTTCTTCGTTATCGAGAGGGTTCCAGAGACGAAATGCAGTTTAATCAGAGGCTGGGAGAGTTTGTGTGGAGGTATACGCAAGTGAGAGAGAGGTTTAATTCGATTAATTTTACGTATAATAACCGATTCGATTTCAATTTGACCGTAATGGGTGTGGACGACTGATTACGCGTTAATCCATCGAATCGGGAATGAATTTGTAAGTCCCCTTTCTCGGGTAACCTCACTTGTTGGATTTACTCATAAACATAGTCATAAATACTGAACTTAAATTAAGACATTCGTCATTCAATTACATAATCAAGACAGCGGAAGTCTTTACAAATAAAAGCATAACATATTCTTAACAAACAAAAGTGGGATGTCAGTCTTGTGCCAGGTAACCTTCACGCCTTCGCACGACCCTTTCCTTTGTTACCTGAAATGTATACTAAAAGTCAGCTAACGCTGGTGAGTTCTAGTTTAAAGACAATCATACATAATATTTATCTTATCCTGAATATAATGTATACATGTATATTCATACTTTTAAATATTCTTTACTTTACTGTTCTCACATAACATTCATTGAGGGTATATACATATGTACATACATACTTTCTTTGGGAGAACACATATTGGCCATAATCTTAAGGGAGATCAACCCATCATACTTGTCGCGAATGTCACGAAGACATCACAGTCAGAGCTACCGTCGTAGCCCTTCTCATAACCGTCCGGCTCTAGAAAACCGTCCGTCATAACATTAAATCCGTCCGGCAACTTTTGTCCGTCCGCTCTTAACCGTCCTACCGTCGTAGTCCGTCATAACATTAAATCCGTCTGCCCTAGGGCATCCGTTTCCCACGCGACCATTATGTATGCAACCGTTCTACATTAGTTAAGGCAATTGCTTCGACCGTCCATTTTTACCTTTTCATACGTCCTATCTTACGTAGGAACGTTTTCGTCCCGGTTGCAAAATAGTCACGTGGTCGTCCGTCTACCGAAGTAGCCGTTGTCACAGAAGGGTTTATAACGTTTACATTCATTCATAACATGCAATATATATAATATAAAGCAAGATTTCATTCTTTTACGTTATATCCTTCTTTCATTCTTTCTTTATATCATACGCTTCATTCTTTATTCATAATTCATTTTCACATATATAAGTATTTATATATTCATATATATACGTATGATCACATTGTCACTTATAGTATTTATCCATTTAGTGTATACACTTCAGCCCCAAAACATTTATAAATCATTTGCACATACATAGAAGGGGGCACATAGAACTCACCTGATGAGCTACTCTAGGTTGTCCTAAACAAAGGCCCAACAGCGTCACTTCCGATCTGGATTAGGTAGTTAAATACACATTAGACCCAACCCCGACTCTAATGGTTTAATCATTCTAAACTTACTGACTTTACTTAACCAACCTGTGGCCTGCTGTCTGCTGCCTGCGCACTTAGTAAGTGCGCAGGGACTTGCTCATGCGCACTTGGTAAGTGCGCAGGAGTCTTCCTCCTGCGTACTTGGTAAGTACGCAGGGACTGCTGCCTGCGCACTTAGTAAGTACGCAGGGATTCCTTCCTGCGCACTTGGTAAGTACGCAGTACCTGGTTCTTGGACCAAAATTTCGAAATTCTTGCATGTTAATCCGATCATGCTAATCTTACAATTTTCTTTGATCAGAACGTGCGGTTTTCATTCTAGATTCTATTTCTAAGCTTATTTTCAAGTTTCATCCGTAAAAACATCACCTATTTAGCTAAAACCCGAGAAACCCCAAAATGAACAAAAACTCATATTATGATCGAATCATTACCTGGATTGGAATTATGATCCAGAGGTTTTGCTCACGATCTCAGTAGTAACGTGCTCCTTAAATCTCGTGACGATCCGTCGACTTTCTCTCTCTAGACTCGGGCTCCCTTTCTCTCTCTAGAATTGGTGAAATGGAGGTGAAATGGTCAAATGGGCTGTCTTGCCCCTTTTATACCTGGGCTTCCCTCGGCCCGTAGGAGTCGAGCCCAAGTCCATCCGTTCTTATTTCGTTTTACGTCGTATAAATCTCCATCGTATTATTATTTACTTATTTACTATTTTCGGGATGTTACAGAATTGGGTCTGATAATAGTCCAGGTACACTCGAGGTTGACTGGTGCATGATTTCTGGGATTGATTACGCGTCATTTACACGAATTAAACATAAATTGATACGGTTTGACTTTCAGGAATCAAATTCGTCTGAATTTGATTTATGCCCGCTTAATCGGTTGAATTAGATTGATGTTTGGGCCGGGACTTGGTCGATTCTCGTTTGGGTAAACATGTGGAGTCCAACTCAACAATAATCCGTCGATGGCCGCCTTGAATTGTCACGGTTTGGGATTTTTGACTTTTGAAAGTCAATGAAGTCCAAGAAAAGTCAAAATTGATGTTTTAGATGTCATAATTGAGTGTAGGGTTCCAATTTAGGGTTCAAATGGTTTGGGGTTCAAGCAAACGAGTAATTTCTTGTTAGTTGAATAAATGCATCTATGTATGTATGTATTTGTTTGGTATTTACATAAATATATCCGTATATATATATGATTTCAATAATGTATACCCGTGTAAAACCCGTGAATTTGTATTGTAATCTAGGGTTTGATTGTTGGTACGAATAGAATAAATTTTGGAATTAAATGCGTTACATTTAATTGGAAATAAAGATAATAAAATCAGAAATGTTACAGTATCCCCATGTTGAGGGAATTTCGTCCCGAAATTTAGCTAGTCGAGGCGACTGGATCAGCAAAGAGGTGCGGGTACTTGAGCTTCATTTGGTCCTCACGTTCCCAAGTAAACTCGGGACCATGTTTTGATTCCCAACGAATTTTGACAATAGGGATACGGCTTCGCTTGAGTTGTTTGATCTCGCGATCCATGATCTCTACCGGTCTCTCAACGAAGTGCATCGTTTCGTTAATGCGCACGTCGTCAAGAGGTATATGGAGATTCTCATCAGCAAGACATTTCTTCAGATTAGACACATGAAATGTAGGATGCACATTGCCAAGTGATGGAGGTAACTCGAGTTTGTAAGCCACTTTTCCAATCCTTTCAAGGATCTTGAATGGACCCACATAGCGAGGTGCTAACTTGCCTTTCTTTCCAAAACGGATCACACCCTTCCACGGAGACACCTTTAGAAGAACAAGGTCACCGACTTGGAATTCCAAGGGTTTTCGTCGTTTGTCGGCATAAATCTTTTGCCGACTCCTCGCTACTCGAATGTTGTCACAGATTTGAATGATCTTGTCGGATGTTTCTTGGATTAGCTCGGGACCGGTGATTTGTGCTTCACTAATCTCGTTCCAACAGATAGGAGAACGACACTTACGGCCATAGAGAGCTTCAAATGGAGCCATATTGATACTTGTGTGGTAGCTATTGTTGTAAGAGAACTCAATTAGGGATAGATGTGAATCCCAATTGCCACAAAATCAATTACACAAGCTCTAAGCATGTCTTCAAGAGTTTGAATTGTACGCTCGGTCTGACCATCAGTTTGGGGATGGTAAGCAGTGCTCAAATTCAGTCGTGTACCAAGGGCAGTTTGGAGAGATTGCCAGAAACGGGAGGTGAACCGAGCATCTCTATCGGAGATTATGTTTAAGGGAACACCGTGACGGCTCACAATTTCGTCAATGTAGATCCGGGCTAATTTCTCAACCCGGTAGTCCTCACGGATAGACAAGAAATGAGCAGATTTGGTGAGGCGGTCAATGATCACCCATATGCTATCATAACCACTTGAGGTGCAAGGGAGTTTGGTAATGAAATCCATAGCTAAGTTCTCCCATTTCAACACGGGAATTTCCGGTTGTTCAAGTAACCCGGAAGCACGTTGGTGTTCAGCTTTGACTTTGGAGCAAGTTAGGCATTTGGCAACATAGAGAGCAATGTCTTTCGTTATACCGGGCCACCAATATTGATGGCGAAGATCTTGGTACATTTTATCCGCACCAGGATGAATAGAATAACGAGTCTTGTGGGCCTCGTTCATGAGAAACGTACGGAGATCATCGCGATCGGGAACCCAAATACGGTTCAAGTAATAAAGTAAGCCATTAGGTTTCGATTCGAGCTGAAGTTCGACACCACACGACATTTCCTCGTACATGTTACCCTCGGTGACCGAGACGTGTTGAGCTTCTAGGATACGATTTTGAATGTCGGTTTGAATTTGGACACAACGACGCATGACATGGTCCTTTCGACACAAGGCGTCGGCTACAACATTCGCCTTGCCGGGATGGTAACGAATCTCGCAGTCATAGTCGTTAAGGAGTTCAACCCAACGTCGTTGCCTCATATTGAGTTCTTTTTGGTTGAAGATGTGTTGGAGACTTTTATGGTCGGTGAACACCACACATTTTGTGCCATAAAGGTAATGTCTCCAAATCTTCAATGCGAATACAACCGCACCCAATTCGAGGTCGTGCGTTGTATAATTCTTCTCATGGATCTTGAGTTTCCTTGAGGCGTAAGCGATCACCTTGCCTCATTGCATGAGGACACAACGAGACCCTGGTTGGAGGCATCACAGTAGACAACTAGATAATCATTCCCATCAGGGAGAGTCAAAATAGGAGCATGGCACAACTTTTGCTTGAGAGTTTGGAATGCTTCTTCTTGCTTTGGTCGCCATTCATAAAGTTTACCCTTGTGGGTCAAAGCGGTGAGAGGAACAACAATCTTAGAGAAATTTGAAATGAAATGATGATAATATCCCGCAAGACCAAGAAATGAACGAACTTCGGTGGGGGTCTTCGGGGCATTCCAATTCTTAACAGCTTCGATGTTAGCAGGGTCAACATGAATTCCTTTTTCGTTGACGATATGACCCAGGAATTGAACCTCCTTTAGCCAAAATTCACATTTGGAGAACTTGGCATATAGTTGCTCTTTCCTCAAGAGATCCAAAACCAACCTAAGGTGTTGCTCATGATCGGATTTAGTCTTGGAGTAGATTAAGATATCATCAATGAAGACGATCACGAATTTATCAAGGTATGGTTTGCGCACACGATTCATGAGGTCCATGAAAACCGCGGGTGAATTGGTTAGCCCAAAAGGCATGACCATAAACTCGTAGTGACCATACCTTGTTCGGAAGGCCGTCTTTGGAATATCTTCCTCTTGCACACGGAGTTGGTGATAACCAGATCGAAGATCAATTTTCGAGAAGCAAGTAGAACATTGAAGTTGATCGAAGAGGTCATCAATCCTAGGCAAAGGATAACGGTTCTTGATGGTAAGCTTGTTGAGTTCACGGTAGTCAATACACATGCGGAATGATCCATCCTTCTTCTTGACGAATAAGACGGGTGCACCCCACGGTGAATGACTTGGACGGATGAAGCCCTTGTCGGAGAGCTCTTGGAGTTGACTTGCAAGCTCTTGCATTTCAGAAGGTGCAAGACGATATGGAGCTTTAGCCACGGGGTTAGCTCCGGGCACAAGATCAATGCGAAATTCTACTTGTCGAATGGGTGGAAGACTGGATAGATCTTCGGGGAAATCCCGGATGATGGGGATGTCTTGAATACTCTTCTCTTTGACATCCTTTTGAACAACATGGGCTAAGAAGGCCACATACTTCTTTCGTAAGTACTTTTGAGCAGTAGAAGGCCACATACTGAATCATATATGGGTAAAATCACTTGAAATTTAAAAAAAAAAAATTCTTGATCAAAGGCTACCATGTCTCAACACCTCATCAGACGCCTTAATGTGCATTTGGATGCACTTATAATTATATATGTAGATAGGTTACAATCTCGTGTGTTTTACGAGTTTAATAAATATAATTTTATATAGTTGGTAATAAAAAATTATTTCTTTAAAAACTCGTGTATTACACCGAAAAATCCTCTAAAAAACACCAAGGTTTAAGCAGGTAATAGTTTCAAGTTCTAGTCCCACAAAATCAAAGAAAATTGCCTTTCAAAAAAAGATAAATAAGTTTGTTTTTCCGTTTCTCTTTCTTAATTCCCAATTTTTTATTACTAAATAATTAATATTTAATTTAATATTTTCTTTGATCAACTCGGGTAATACACATGTTTCACGCCTAGTCTATGTCTATACTCTATAATAAATAAATGTTTTGTTTAGACAAATTTTCCAGCATCTCTCTCATATTAATTGCACAAATTTTCTTTAATTGTTTTTTAATAATTTTTTGTTTCTTATCTCTCTCCTATTAAATAATAATGGTTTCTATAACTCTTTTTATAAAAAAAAATTATTTAAAAAAATATAGGTTTGTTCATAAAACATTTTTAGAAATTGAGCGTTTTTGTATTTTTTTTTTATAAAACATTTTTAAAAAGTAACTATATGACATTTCTGAAATCTATTTTAAAAACTATGTAATATGTCATAAATATGTAATATGTAAATATTTATTATTGAGTATATAAAATTTAATCTATTCATTGTATTTATTTAAACCCGTGTAATACACGAGGTTTATAATCTAGTGATGAATATATATAAAAAATAATTATATTAAATATTAAATAATAACAAACGAGTTATGTTTAAGGTTTAAAAATGGAGCTAAAAATGAGTCGAGCTCAGACTTGACTTTACTCATGTAAACCTGTAATCGCGTGTGTTTAGTATACGATTCAAAACCTTTGGATTTTACATGATAATTAATGTTATACTATGTTAGAAACCCGGTGTATTACATGTATTGAATAAATACAATGTTATATACTTAGTAATAAAGAATTACGTATTAAATATTTATGACATATTACATAGTTTTTAATACACATTTTAGAAATGTTATATAAATATTTTTAAAAATGTTTTATAGAAAGAAGACTAAATTACATAAAACAACTTTTAGGTATATATCAAATTACACCCGTATACCTTAATCTAAATTAATTACACTGGACACCTTTTATTTATATGGTTTGTATCAAGTTATAACATTTAGACTAACCGACGTTAGATTTTTCAGTTAAATGACATGTAAATTACTAATTTACCCTTCATTCTTATACTCATGGGTTGAATAAATACAACTTGTTATAAAACATCAGTTCCTATGTAAATTTGTAAATTCTAAAAATGTTATATAGTTATTTTTTAAAATGTTTTATAGAAAAGAATGAAGAAATGTTCAAATTATAAAAATGTTTTATGAATAAACCTATTTTTTTTAAATAAAAAATGTTTTATAAAAGTAATTTTAAAAATCATTATTATTTAATAGAAAACAAAAACTATAAAAAAAACTAAAAATTTTGAATAATTAATAAGAGAGAGAGGCGGGGGACAAAAATTATAAAAAAATTCTAAAACTTGTATAATTAATAGGAGATAGAGGCGAAAAAAATGTTAAAGATGAAGTGTGAGTGACAAGTGTCCCCTCAAAACCTTTATTTATCATATAGTATAGACTAGCTTAGACCCCGTGTAATATACACGGGGTGAAAAATATTAATACATAAATTTCTTAAGTTTTATTAATATGTTTTATAGATGTAAAAATATATTACATATAATAAGGATAGAAAACAAACTTCAAAATATTTAAAAATAATATATAATTGGGTTTCGAAAATACGTCAATTACTATTTAATGTAATTTGACTTTCAATTTCTATTTGATTGAAAATAAAAGTTACATAATTAGATTTCAAAATTTTTTATAATAAAAGATAATTTAAAATAAATGTGTTTTATTACTATAATTAGTAATTAATTAAAAGATATTGATGCATTTAATAAGAGAGAGAGGCGGGAAAATGATGATGAGATTGAATATGGAGGCGACACGTGGCATACTAAAACCTTTATTTATTATGTAGTATAGATTAACAAATATATATATATATATATATGGGACAATTATCGTACAAAGAGCCTAAATCGTACGAAGGGCCTTCAACTGTCCGATTAATATGATCTAAGGTTGGGGATAACGCGGTGGCATAAACGTAATTACTTTGAAGAAATAACGCGTCGTCCAGATAAAAAAGGGCATAAATGTCAATTTTTTTAAAATAATCACACTTCATGCGTGCTTTTTTTAAGTAATCACGTTTTTACGTAATCACGTTTTTTCATAAAACAATTTACCGTAATCACGTTTTGTGTGATTGCAACTAATTTTAAACATAAATAATGCTAATAAAAACTACTGTCTTCAATCTTATCTTCTTGTTTTTAAGTCAAATTATCGACAAAAAACATTTATCAAAGTTTCTATCGAATGTGTGTGGATCTGGAAACGAAAACGGATAGGAACAAACAAACAAAACTAACTGAAAAATCTAACCTCTGTTAGTCTAAAGGTTATAATTTGATACAAACCATTTAGATAAAGGGTGTCTAGCGTAATTAGTGAAGATAAAGGTCTGCGGGTGTAATTTAGTATATACTTAAATGTTGCTTTCTGTAATTTAATATTCAATTTAGGAAAATGTGTTATGAACAAACCTATTTTTTAAATAAAAAACATTTTATAAAAAGAATTAGGTCATCCGTAGTGATTCATGCTCTGCCACCGTCACTGCCACATTAACACAGGGGCAATCACTGTCCAGAATCATTATCGTGCGTAGTGGTTTCACACTCCACGTTTAATATTTAACTAAACTAAAACAATCATGATGTGACAGAGTAGGATTGGGTTGTAATTTGTTAGGCTTGCCCCTTCCCCATTTAATGCCCTCACCCCCATCCATGCCCTCATTCAGGTTCCTAGGGGCGGTGTTCTTGAAAGGACCAAGTAGATCACCCCTCCCCCTTCCACTCATTACACACTGTCTTATAGAAACTATTATTATTTAATTGGAGAAAGAGTCGAAAAACAAAAAAATATAGAAACAATAAAGAAAAATTGTATAATTAATAAGAGAGAGAAGGTAGAAACAAAGATGCTTAAGATTTTTATTTGTTAGTGGGAAAATCATGTTGTCCCTTTAATATTTTTATTTATTTGTATAAAGATATAGGTTTCATATTTTTATTTATTAGTATAAAGATATAGGTATGAAACATTATTATTATTATATTATTAATATATTTAAGACATAAAGAGCTAAAAATTTAAAAGTTTGGTTGATTTTTACTAACTTCATTTTCAAATTAACACAATAAAATATTAAAATCTTGTGTCCTTTAAATACAAATAATTGTAAGTTGCATAAGAAAAATAATTTATGTTTCGATTTGTCCCAATTAATAATAGTAAAAAATTGTTGATGTCGATTCTACCAATAGTTGTTTAAATATTTTGTTTTTTTATTAAAAAGAAGTTGTTTGATCATAAGTCAACAAACAAGGGTTGATGGTGGGACCGAAACGTGTCTCCTAGCCAATATGAAGTATTTTAGATGAGAACTTGTTTGATGGGTTTGGTGGGAATATTGGACTCCGTTTTATCCGCATATACATTTTCCATTTTTTTTTAATTTTATTTTGTTACATGTAATTAAACTTTATAATGGATTTAGGGTTATGATTTTATAAAAGAAAAGGTATTCAGTTGGTTCAACAATGTGTATCAAATCTCGATTTCATAAATGTGGTCAATCTAAAGGAAATGAAACGTGAAATTTAAATATCATATGAGAAACCTTTTAATGTTTTGTATTGAAGGAAAATCTATTTATTTAATTTAATATAATTTAGAAGTTATTTTGTTACGTGTCATACAGTCTCCATGTTATAGAACAGATAAATTATTATAATTTTTGTGTAACAAAATACTAAAGATAAATTAGTCTAAATTTAAAACTCAAACTTACAGTCACAAAGATCCGTGTCAACTAATTTTTGTTTTAGATATGTCATGTCTTTGGTTCACATCGTAAGTTTGGGTCCTTCCTAGCATGTTTGTTGAAGTAGGATCGATGATATTCAACTATTATTGTACTGTGATTAGGACTATTATTATACCTTTTAACAAAATAAGCCTATGTGAAGGTTGTTAGAGCATTCACAGCAGTTTCCCTATCTCCATTCTCATAATTACACTAAAATCACTATCTTTTCTCTTTCATTTTCAATTAAATAATACTTTTTATACCTTTATCATTACCTTTTCTCTCTTCTCCACTCACAATCACTTTAAAAAAATATTAAAAATTTATACGAATGAACAGAGTTTCCCCCCAAATATATAAAAAATTTATAAATAAATATGCAGGACCTGCTATGAATGCTCTTAGAGGACCAAAGTGTCAATAGAATATTAATGTTGACTGAAGTGTAAATTAAAACATGGCCACAAAGTTGCTCATTACTTATTTCGTCCTCTGTATAAGTCTGAACAATTTGGTTTGGAACTTATGATCACAAGTCAACAAGATAATGGGAAAGAGACTTAAATGGGTATGCATTTCAAATATTCTTTCAAATATATATATATATATATATATATATATGAAAGAGTTCAAATGCTAACCAATTTTTTATGTGATAACCGTTATAAAACAATCATAAATTTTATAAATTATTTTTTCTTTTAATTGTTAAAATAGTATTTAAGTATCTTAAATAAATATTTTGAACGTAAATACGGAGATGATGAGTCTTACGTATACGTACCAAATAATGTTACATATATGTGACACATAGTGTTTATGTATGTGTAACATTATTTGGTACGTATACGTATCACTATGTTTGAGAGTGGTTATCATGGTTATCATATAAATACTGGTTAGCATTTGAACCTCACCCTATATATATATGATAAATGGCCTAAATGGCTTGAATCATTAGCGATGGATAATTAAAGAAGTTACATATACATATATGTAATCCCACATGTTTACATAACGTAAACAAATATATCAGTTACATAATTCGTCTAGGGTTTTTTTTGTTGTTATAGTGTATCGTTTACATATACATAAAAATATATGTAAACATGTTTACATCTACGTAAACACATCTTGAGAACAAACTGAAACTCCAATATAGTGTGTAAAGCCACTCTTTTCTTTGATCTCCGTCTTCACCAGAAGTGTTTGACTCTGTCTCGTACCTTTTTCACTCAACCAATAACCCGAAGTCTTTCATATCCGATCTTCCTTTCATGTCACAAACATCTCCGCATTAAACCAGAAACGGAAGGATGTTTCTTATTTAACCGACATATAATAAAGGTTCCATCTTCAACTAGTTAACAACATATAACCAACTTCATTTCAAATGTACTTAACCAAGTCTCACACAAACATTCGGTAGTAATCATCGTGAATCCAACACTCTTCAATCTGATTTTCATTCCTGGTTAACACCTCCTACTAGTAATAATAGGTTGTCTATTTGGATTCTGCCCAGATCCCAAATGAGAAATCAAACCATAATTGAATCATGTCAAATAATTTAGACGATCTTGATCACTTGAACCGTTTTTGCAAAGATATAAAACATCTGAAAGTTTTATCTCTCTCTTTTCTTTGAAAATACCCAAACAATACTTTATCATGAACAAACCCGAGATCTTAAGTCAATGACAACCCTTTTGTTCAAACTGTTTCAATATTCATCTCCTAATAAAGAAGTATCACATATATTCGTAGCCCACATTTTCAGGTTTGAATACCTAGACAATAAAAAAAATTAACATCCAACAAGTTCGCTTAAAACGTGGCCAAAGAACCCAACCGGGTTGGAAACTGGAAGACTATTCGTCTAGAAATAGCCCAAAACTTCGCGTAAGCATATCTCGGACTAGAAAAAGAGTTACGGGATCCATAATATATGAAAATGGGGTGTGCCGACAAGGAGAATCTAAAAATAAGGTATGTCGGACCGATATCCTAAGCATAACGGTCCGACATGTGTTGCTGAAGCAAATCAGGAGGCTGTGACGCGTGTTTGATGACTCAGCTCCAAGTCGGACCGATATGGTTTTAGACGTCGGTCCGACATGCGGGCGTCAGACCGACATCGTTTTAGACGTCGGTCCGACATGGGCACAGTTTCAACCTATAAATAAGAAGCCTTTGCCGTTCAAAATGAAAACAACAACATCAACACCAACACTACACACACACACACACTCTCTAAGAAAGGTTAGAAGGCCCGGTGCGGTGCATTTAAGTCGGTGCATTTAAGTGCGAGTGCGGTTCGAGTTCAGATAAACGTTTAAAAGCAAGGAACAAACTTAGGAACTATCCGAGGATAATGTAAGTACACTAGACCTGTACCCTGGACATGAATGCGTGAATTATGTGTTTAAATGATACGTGCTATGTGATATTGATATGATAAGGGTACAGGGTAATGGCAGATTAGTCTAAACACTAAACGGGAATAATGGAGTAGTCACGACGTATCCAAGGGGTGGTGGATACGTGTAGGTCCCTGACTCGGTGCGTGACGGATCTCTAGACTCGCGGTACGACACGGTGATAACGTGCGGAATCCATGATTAACGTGCTCGTGTAACTCAATCAACAACAACAATGTAAATAAACGCTTTGTATTTCCACCACAAATCTCAGTTTACAAGTTCTCTCAGTTTTTCTGTTCTGTGTTCTATTCTGATCTGTCATCTAAGACTTGTAAACACCTATTTATAGGAAAACACAAATCCACACAACACTATAGGCGAATTTAACAAGTTCGCTCCTAAAGATGTCGCCTCTTTATGAACTTACACAAAATTTTATCAACAGTTACAAAACATGTCCTAACAGACTCCCCTTTAACTGTTGCTAACAATTCTATTAATTACAAGTTAAAGACTCTAAGACTATGACATAATATCTTTAAGCTCGTTGTCACCAGAATATGCTCCAACAGACTCCCCCTTGACAACAGCTTCAGAAGATTGTTATCCATATTCAAATATCATCAAACACACTGTAGTCTTCGTCTTGTTCATCTGCACACTTTCTCTTTCTATCTAAAATAAAACTTGGGAGAAGGACCCCTTGTCAACTTCTGTCTGCAATATTCAGTTTTATGCAAAGGAGAACAACCAAGAATAACCAACAATTAAGATTTCCACAGAAGCTGAAAAAATAAAATCTTTTTGGTTTTTCAAACATAAGAAGCACAATTTTTTTTTGGTTTTTCTTTGTACAAATAAAATGTAAAATACAAAATCACATCTTTTTGGTCGAACATCACGAGTAAGAAGATCATATCAGTATAGACAATGCATCAATCACACATTTTGGATATAAAATCCGTATAATATCAAATAGTATCCTATGACATTCTGTTAAGCCTTGACTAATCAAACCAATATCTTTTAAGATTAGCACACTCTATCTTTTTCAAGACTTTCATATTGCATGTTATGATACGCGATAAATATATAACGAAAATAGGATCAGGCTATGACACACAAATTCAAATTGTCAATATTATAAGATTTGAAACTAAAGCATCTCATTCCCACTTTCTTGTGAGTTAAGGTACCATTTAAGTATGAAATACAACGTGTACCCCACTAGTATGCCAACAGAAAGTAAATGCACTATCTTTAAGACATATAAGATTTTACTAAAGATTATCCAAATTTCCAGAATGAGGAGGCATCACTTAGCACATGAATAGCAGAATCCAAATTGGGTTGTATAGGAATCAATGAGATTCAGAATCGAATGATCCAATGTCTTGGCTTATATATATGGAATTATAAGATTCATGTATGTGGATCCAACTGTTATCTGAATTATGAATTCAATGGAATCAGTAAAGATGATTTATCAATATGATCCAAGGGCTAGTATATGTTTGACATATGTTGTCAAGTACATATCTTGATTATACTTCAAATTGCATGCTTTTCGGGACATGGGCACTGAAGCAAATCGAATGAATAGTGCTAAGGACCCGAAACCGATCTCATAGGACAATCTTTATTAAAAGCTAATATTCTTTATCTGATAGTGATCTTTTAACACACACACCCAGACATAAAACGGGTTCAAATCACAGTTGTAACATATGCAATTATGTTTTCACACTACTAATGGTTCAGTGACGCTTTTAGTCTACTGACAATTCAAATTATATGTATACACAACACTATCATTTCCTATTTGTGCAGTCTCTGAAGTTTAGATCAAAATATATAATTCAGATATATTAACATAAAGCACCAACCAGTCAATCTAAGGTCATGTGTGAAAGAACATCTACAAATGTACTATAATCTCTTCTTTAACATCAAGTAATGTCGATTTTATCTTTTTCAATTTGTTTGGCTTTTTCAAATCTTTTTGAAAGAAAGTAAAAAAAAAAGAAAATAAAATCTTCCATGAAAACATTTTAAGAAAAACATTTTACTTGGTTACTTGGAATTAAGCAATTCAATCAATTAAAAACTCATACCGATGTAATCGAATGTAATTGAATGCCTTTGCCTTTGTCACCAACACAAATCTGTACTTCCCTTGTCCTGTAGTCAAATGGTTGCATCAACGATTTTATGCTCACCATTGTCATCCTAAGTTTCAGGTTGTCTTTTGGACTTGGTAAAATTCTTTCCAAAACATCATTATGAGTGACATATTCTCCCCCTGAGCATCAAGTTGTTGAATCAAATAGATTTCTTCGTTATCAACAACTCTTTGCTCATGCAGATGCCTTTCCCTATCATGTGCTATTAACATCCCAAATGGTATTAATAGTCCCTCTTGGTTAATCATACACAACTAACAAGAAACATTAATTTGAAATTGGGACCCAAGCCTTGGTAGTCATGGGTCGTCCATCTGTATCAAAATAATAAACTTCAATCCATTCACAATCAAATCTCTCTTCGATTTTCGGTGATTGCTCCGACGAGTCCGAAACAGAAACTTTAGATTTCCAAACATACTTCTGTTCATTAAGTTCTTTTTGCTTAAAATGTGAAGTGTTTGAACAATCTTGTTCATTTGAAAAATGTTTAGATTGTGAAAGCTCTTGTTCTAAAAGTTTTCTCAATCTTCTGTTTCTCCTCCGTCTTTAAGGTCTAGAAAGCCTAACCTCAGATTTTGAATTACCCTTTGGTGTATCACGAGGTTTAACCGCATTTGGTTAACATAAGGCTTACCAGGAGTTCTTACCTTTTCTGGAGTAACATGTTGGTTACCTTTGACTTTGTGAGGACAATCCATCCGAATGTGACCCACAAGACCACAGTAAAAGCAAGATCTCTTCTCACGATAATCTCTCATATAAGGAATCTTCACACAATAAAATGCATTTGAAGAAGATTCGCCTACATGAACTTCTTTTGGAGTTTGAGACGGAACAAACTTTTTCTCAACGGGTTTTGATTCAGGCTTCATCTTCTCAGGAACTACATGCTTCTTCCCTTTATTTTTGTAAGGACAGTTCACCACAATGTGTCCCATCTCATTACAATGAAAGCATATACGCTTGTCTTTATAATCTCTGACATATGGAACTCTCCTTGAATTTGAAGAACTTCCAAATGTATAATTTCTAAATGAATTAGAATCAACCTGTGGTTCCTCAACTTTAATTTCTTTTGGTATCCCCTCTACTTTAGCTTCATCAAAATATTCATCATCACTCTCATCAGAATACACCATATCTTCACTTGTGGATTCACTTTCAACACAGTCTTAGGATCTAAATCCTCATCTTTTATAATCTTAGGTGTAACAGAATAATTTTCGTTGAATGGTGGAGGAATATAACCAATACCATTAGTTCCCTTCCCCTGTTCAGTATTATCATTATAATATCCTAATAAGAATGATTAATTTCCAAAGCTTTCTAACTTTCTATACAATCTGATCACTTCTGCTTTAGATTTAGCTAGTTCCTTATCTTTCTCAGCAAGATCATTATTTCTTTTCTCAATTTCTGCAAAGGACATATCCAGGTGATATACCTGCTCTTTGATCTTCAAAGTAAGAGAACTTATATCCCTCAATAGTGATTGAATTCTCTCAATACACACATTTTTATTATCTTTTAATTTCTGATTTACCGTGTGCATCGATTTCATATCACAAATGAGGTTTACATTGTCATCCATAACCCTCATCATTTTATCCTTCACTGAAATACAGTTAGAACAAAACGTTTCAGAGTTAGAAACTACCGTATCCTTTTCTTCTAAAGAAGATGCACCAGGAGCCATGAAAACGTTATCATCAGCTTCACCCTTTTGAGCAACAATGACAGGCTCTGTATCAATTTCTGATTCACTCTGATCATCTTCAAATGTCTGAAAGCTATCTTCAGTCATCACATCAGTCTCAGTAGATTGAGTACTTTCACCAGAACGAACACTCGCACTATCACTTAAATCTACAGAAGAATCAATTTGAGAATTATTCTGCTTCTCTAATTCTTCTTTGATCAAGACCACAAACGCTTGAGTAGTAGCTTCACCCTTTTTCTTCAAAGCTTCCCATAGATCTCTTGAAGTTGGACACTTCCCGAGACTAAGAAAGATTTCTTTTGGTTAAGACATCGTTAAAGTTTCACGCGTCTTCATATCTCGATCAAACATCTGCTTTTCTACTTTAGTAATAACTGACACTGGTTTAGGAACATTATAATATCCCATAAACTCATAAGTAGGATGCACATATCCTTCTGTTATTGGTCTCCAAAAATTTTCATCAGTTTCTGATACGAATTGTTCGAACCGGACATTCAAGCTACTGTAATCTGATATGCGCAAAAGCCTCAGTGGCATACTTCCAATCTCATTATCATCACAAGAAATTGACTTTTTGAAATTTTTGCGAAAATATCCGGAAAAAATTTCCCGCCAAAATACTCTTTTTAAAAATTTCAAAAATAATTCAAAACAAGCATATAAACTTTCCTTAAAAAAGACTTTTTTTATGAACACTAGCAAACTAGATAAGTTCGACTGAAATTAGTTCGCCTGATACTGCCTGAGCGAACTTAATAAGTTCGCCTGAACTTCACTTAGCGAACAAGACCACAAGCGAACTTGATAAGTTCGCCTGATTTAGTTCGTCTCTAACAGAATGATTAAGTTCGCCTGGTTTAGCTCTTCAACCAAAACACGAATAAAAAATTCCAAAAATAATCATATCTTGCTGAATAGATGGAATTTGATGAAACTGAACTGTAGGATTGAGTATAATGTGATATAGAACACTTCTAATGGATCAAATTCTTCAAATTAATCCAAAATCATTCCAAATTTGTCAAAATTTCTCCATTTTTGTCAAAATTTCTCCATTTTTGTCAAAATTTCTCCATTTTTGTCAAGAACACAAATAAGATGAAAAATTCTTCAAAATCTCTTCAAATTTAGTAATTTTTGATGTAGAATGTACAAGAAAACACCACGAATCTTCTGCTAATCAAGAACCTGGCTCTGATACCACTTTGTAGGTCCCTGACTCGGTGCGTGACGGATCTCTAGACTCGCGGTACGACACGGTGATAACGTGTGGAATCCATGATCAACGTGCTCGTGTAACTCAATCAACAACTACAGTGTAAATAAACGCTTTGTATTTCCACCACAAATCTCAGTTTACAAGTTCTCTCAGTTTTTCTGTTCTATATTCTATTCTGTATTCTATTCTGATCTGTCATCTAAGACTTGTAAACACCTATTTATAGGAAAACACAAATCCACACAGCACTATAAGCGAACTTAACAAGTTCGCTCCTAAAGATGCTTAGGCGAACTTGTTAAGTTCGCCTCTCTATGAACTTACATAGAATTTTATCAACAGTTACAAAACATTTCCTAACAATACGTCGCTGGTACTTCTTATATATAAACTTCTTGGTACTTCGTGGTGAAACCATTATGAATGTTTAGGGGTATAGACTAATAAATAATAATGAAATATAGTAAACGTACAGGAGAAAATCCAACCGGTATGTAGTTATCTGACAAACGGAATGTTCTGTCTAAGAAAAGAGTGGTGTATAAATCTCTCCTAGACTCGTCACTCTTTCCTGGGGACATCTCTGTTGGAGGTACTACTCTGGAAGGAAAATCTCCCTAGTTTATGATATATAACGAATACGAATATGAGATGAAAGTATACCATGCATAATGAATATGAATATGTGATGAATATGAATATGTGAAATGCATGATGAATATGTGAATGCATGATGATACGTGCAAATATGAATGATCATGATGGAACGAGTCTAAACCCTAAAATGGAATACCTGGAGTACTCATGAATTGTTAAAGGGGTGGTGGATACGCCGCTGGTACTTCCTATATATAAACTCTTTTAATGCACCGTGAAGAAACCGTTATGAAGTTTTAAGGCGAGGACTGGTTGGGAAATAAATAAAGCATATACATGAAATGAAAACAAATGCTAGATATATTTAGGAGGCTGTGAGTAAAAAATACTCAAGGTCCTAAATGAAATGAGATACCCGGCCTATAAGGTGGATCTCAATAAAGAAAAGAAAAATAAAAGGAAACTCTAAGTATACGGGGCTGAGAGTAAAAGATTCCAAGCCTACAGGGCTGAGGAATGAATGATTCTTCGTGACAAATGCAAGGGATCTATACTGACGAGTATAAGAACCTTGCCAATACTCGGACCGGATGTATGGCCTAAGATGGTTGCGAGGGGGTTAGCACACCTATAAAATATATGAATGACGTGACCGTAGGTACGTCCGGAGATGGTCACGGGGACGCCGAGAGCCTGGGAAACTTGAACAATAATAAGAACCTAAAGGGTTCATAATAAAATGAACGATGCAATGTACTTACTTAGCGTAACCTAATTCAAAAACGTTTTCCAAACATTGCAGGAAAGAAGCATGTGGAATAGAGCTTCCTATGGACGAGGTTGGTCGGATTTGAAGGATCCCTATGTAACATGATGTAATTATATTATCTTTTGTAAAACAATATTATTATAAATGAAAATATACCTTAGCCATTTATGGCAAGGTTTTTGTTAAACTGGGACCATTTTCTGCAATATAATACTCTGATAAAATAAGGAATAAGTAGGGTATTTCAAGTTGTTATCAGAGTACGGTTTGTGAGATTTAAGTATCAAAAGGAGGTACTTAAACTCAAACCATAAGTGCTCATGATATAAATAGGGATTCAATCCGATGCTATCCAAGGAAGCAGGTATGTGTAAATTCCAGTGCTTAAATAGAAAAGTGTGAGTATACGTGGGCAGAACTTTGTATGAGATAAGCTCCATATGGTAGTTGGGAGTATCAGGATGGTAATATACATTACCTCATACCTGACCAGTATGAGAGTTAATGCATGGGACCATCATGATATCCCAAACATCATATGATAACTTATGTCAGCAGATAGTAAGCCGTGAATGTGAATATGCATGTTTAAGATACATGAATGAATGTATATATGCATAAATACACGAGTATGAGTTTTATGTGAATCCTTGATTAGGGTTAAATTAATACGAGGCTTGTAGCATAAAACCCTAGACTATGATTAGGATAGACGGATAAGAGATTAAGCGATATCATGTTTCAGTAAATGGCTGAACATCAGAACGATGAGGTATGTGACAAACGAAGCCATAGGAGAACTGAATCTCCACGTCATGATGAGAACGAGGTAGAATAAGTCCCGGGGAACATCCGGAGACAAATAGTAATAGAAATAGGAAAGGCATTCGATGCGAACTTTCCGATCCTACAAGCAGACCTACAAAATTCATTAGAAAGCTGGTTTGAAAGTCACAGAGAAGTTACTCATAATGGAGAAGAAGGAAATCCAAAGTTGATATAAAATCAACCCGTTGCACGTACAAAGATTTTATGACATGTAAACCATTAGAGTTTAAGGGAGCAGTTAATCCTTTAGAAAGTCAGAGGTGGATTGCCTCAACAGAAAGGGCTTTCGATACATGCCACTGTGAGAAGGAGGATGAGGTTACCTTCGCCTCCAATCAACGAAAAGAACGAGCCGACGATTGGTGGCGAGTAGTGCAAAGAGAAAAAGGTAGAGATAGAATCAAAGAGATGAGGTGGGAAGAATTCAAGGATATATTCTTAAAACATTATTTCTCTCGAGCGGCAATCGAAAGGATTACTAAGGAGATTCTTAAACTCCATCAGACAACAGAGACTGTGGATGAGATCACAGGGATCTTCTATGACAAGGCCAAATTCTGCCCGACTTTGTTAACAACTCCAGAAATGTGGATGGCATGATATCATATTGTTTTGAAAACAAATATAAGAGAGTTTATCCATCCGTCCAAGTGTGCAAACTTGGAAGAAATGATTGATTGGGCTCGGGAACGAGAAACTGAGCTTAAGAGGCAGACGGAGAGAGATGGAAAGAGGAAAGAAGAAAGTTATCGTTCTCCTATGCCTCTTAAAAGGTTCAAGTTCAACAAACCGGGAGGCGTTTCCTCCCCAAGGAAAGGTATTCAAATTTGTAAAACTTATGGAAAGAGGCACTCGTGAGAGTGCCGATTCAAAGAGATAACTTGCCACAAGTGTGGAAAGACTGGACACACTGCATTGCAGTGCATGAGTGGCACTCGATTGTGCTACAACTGTTACAAACCAGGACACTTTAGTAGGGAATGTCCTGAGCTGAAATCTCAGACTGAAAAAGCCGAAGAAGGATCTAGAGTGGCAGAGAACGAGGTGAAGAGGATCGAGGCTCCGAAGCCAAGGGGTAGGGCTTTTCAGATCACTACAGAGGAAGCGAAAGATGTTCCTAACGTTGTATCAGGTACATTCCTCTTGAATTCCCCACATGCTTGTGTTTTATTCGATACCGGAGCTAGTCGATCATTTATTTCTTTGAAGTATACAAACTCTAGAAACTTCAATAAAAGTAGATTGGCTATAGCATTAGAAGTCGAAATCGTGAGAGATAGAAACTGCGTAGTAACCGAAATATGCCTAGATTGCCGACTACTGATAGAAGAAGAAGAATATCCTGTAGACCTAATTCCAATGCCGACGTAATCATTGGAATGGACTGGTTATCTTCACATGCCGCGACGATTATATGCAATCAATAGATTGTACGGTTCTTGACGCCTACAGGAAAGGAAGTTTGTGTAATTGGTGAATGAGGGAACCAGATCACGCTGTGTACGATGGCCAAGATAAGTAGCTACATGAGACGAGGTCATCAAGTCTTTTTAGCCTACGTAGCTGATGTAAAAATGAAAGGGAAGGAACTGGATCAAGTTCCAGTAGTGAAAGAATTTCCAGAAGTATTCCCAGACGATCTCCCAGGTGCTCCACCTGAGAGAGAGATCGAATTTAAAATTGATTTAATCCCTGAAGCTAAGCCGGTGGCTAAGGCTCCGTATCGATTAGCACCAACTATGGTGGAGTTCACGGGATGGCTGTGGACGCAGTGTGAGTGGTAGCGGTGGTCTGAGAAGAGGCTAAGGATGGTGGCGCGTGACGGTAGTAGTGATGGAGGAAACCGAAAGAGTAAGAGCCTCACGGCGACATCGTTGTGATGGAAAGGTGTAGAGCGGTGGGGCTAGCAGCCGTGTAGGGACACAGCCACGATAGTGGTGCGTGGTGGAGACGGGAAAGGAGACGATGGTGAAGCGCATGGCAGAGCAGGGTGGTGATGTTCAGCTGGTCGTGCACAACGAGGGTGACCGGATGGCGGTGGACGTCGGGGAAGGTGGTGCACGGGCAGACGAATACATCCACAGTGGTTAACCCGGTAAGAGTTTGTTCCCTCGTGCATGGGTTGCCTGCGAGCGGGAACGAGGACGATACATGTGCGTGTTCAGTAAACTAAGCCTTGTGTGGTCTTGGATGTGCATGCATGAGAGCTTGGGTTTGGGTACACGGGTCACATCCAGTTCAGGAGCGACGTTATACGTAAACCTGAGAGACTAGAGTTTCATGGATAGAAATAGCAAGTTGACAAAATGATGTGGGGGTTCATATCTTATGCATTACACAACGTATGTGTAGAACACATTCTGACCACGTGATCATAGAATTGACAGGTTCAGCTTCGAGTAAGTGGACAAGTTGCAAAGCAAGGACAGGGAATCGACATATTCGGTGAGTTTCTAATCCCCCTCTTTTAAATGTGTTTAACGTTTTGGGGCTATCGTACACACTTATGAATTAAGTTTACTCTATTAATTGTGTTAAGGATTTCGGGTTTTAACTCGATGCGTTTTGAATACGAAATAATTAATAAGTGATCGTACGGTCTATGGTGAGTTCATGGAAATGTGTGAGTTAAGGGTACGGGTGATTAATGCGTGTCGTGTTGTACATTAAATGCTTATAATATATCATGTGAGAAATATGTGGTGCTAGGGTTATGCATGAGGTGCAAGTATAGTTAATGAGTCATGTAATTGTTAGTCTGTTTCTTGTGTTGTGTGTTCATCGTTGTATGTTTGCATCATGTCATTATGGCACAACAAATGGGATTGTGAAGGATGAGGCCTTCGGGAAGTCACCAACGGTGACAGTTATTTAATAGGTTAATGATGAGCTCGGGATGTGTCGGAAACCCTGACGAGTGTAACCCTGACAAGGGTGTAGTGATGAGGTATGTGTTTAGGTGGTTGTTTATATATGTGTAATATTTCATGTAAACGTTGAGTTATGTGGATTATGCATGTGGTGATATTAACGTGGTAATGTTAGTGTGACGTGGAGATGTCTTCGTTGTGGTATGTTGAGTTAAATTGACCGTTGTGTCGGGATTATGACGTGACGTGTATAAGTGTCGTGTCAGTTAATTGTGAGAGCCTTGGTTAAGGCCAGGTGTGTTAATGTCTAGAGTTTGTGGTGTTAAACAAGTGTCGGGTTAATGCTTGTTCTTGGGTATGAGCTATTAGTACGAAAAGTTAAGTCTATGTCAACGAGGTGATAAGATTATTATTATTATTACTAGAAGTACGGGCTGAGTCTCGGGTGATGAGCGGTTAATGGATGTCGTGGGATAACATGAGGTTAACTTTCATTAATAAATCATAAAACTATTTTGTTAAGGACCATAGGGTCCGGAATAGAATAAACTAATGAATATGACGTGATGGTTTTGTTCAAATTAAACTATTAGAACTCACTCAGCGTAGCTTTTGTGTGTACGTTAGATTGTTTTGCATGTAAGCGTAGCGTTGGCGTATCTTGGTGATATGCTATCATTTATACATATTTTACATACATAATAATCCCACATTATGGTACTAATTGAATAATAATCTTGCAATTTATGCTTAAAACACTTATATTTTGTAATTGCAGGTTATTCGGTGTTGAGAAAATAAATCAAGCTAAATCCTATCAAAAACACCAAGAATTCAAGCTTCTAGAAGATTCATTCCCGAGCATTGTGTAACGAACCAAAATTCAGGTTTTGTTTTAAATAAATAAATATTTATAATTAATATTATGGTGAAAATAATATTTTAGAAATAAGTTGAAACAAGTGGGTTTCAAGTTAGTTTTGGGGTTATGTTAGTTTTTAACTAATTTTTGCATGAAAATGGAGGAAATGTGAGTTGAGGGACTGAAAGTGTAAATGTGGCAATTATGCCATATTTGACTTGGATGAAGTCAAAATTGGGCATTTATTGGTGAAGGGAGTCGATGATTTCAAGAGAAAAAGAGTGAAACGAGTGTTAAAGCTAAAAGTTGCAATTGAAGCTTGATTTGTGTAGGTTTTGGCTTGCACATCATCTTCCTAACATCAAGTAAGTGATTATCATCCATTTGAATTCACCATTGTTGAGTTAATAGATGGGTTTTGTAGAAATCCAAAATTTGATGATGCATAGGGTTAATTAGTATTAGATTGTTGATAATCTAGCTAAACTAAAGGTAAAGAATGGTGATTAACATCCTAGAACCCTTTTATTTTGATTATGAGAAATTAGGGTTCATATGGAAGGAATTGGGGGTTTTTGGGTTATGATGATAGGATGATGGATTAATAATGATTAAGTGTTTATATGATGTTAGACACTTAAAATAACACCAAATTAACCTAATGATAAATATTGAATGAAAAATTACGTTAAGGAAATGGTAATGAAACTCAAGTAGGTGAGTTTGGGTGGAAAGAGGGTGTTTGGATATAAGTATAACTCAAACGGGTCAGTTTGGGTTGGAAATGGATGATTGGGTTGAGAACCCAAATAAATGTGATTTTTGAAGTATGATAGATTACTAAACTAGGTGTATATGTTTAGGTAATCAAATTGTCAATTGAGAAGGTGGAACGAGATCTTCGAATCTAAAAGGTAAGTGCTCTTGCACTTACTTAGTATTGATGATAAATGGTGAAATATGTGTTATGTTGCATAATGTGTTATGTGTTATGAATGTGTATGAGCATGTGAATGAATGTAGTTATAGTTATAATACTATAATGGAAATGTGCTGATGAAGTTATGGTCTAAGTACCATAATGGAAATGTGGTGATGAAGTTATGGTCTAAATACCATAATGGAAATGTGATGAAAATGATGGTCGAAGTACCATATTGGTAATGTGATGCAGTTATGGTCTTGTACCATAATGGAAATGAAATGATGTCAAGTATGTTAAAGTTGCAAGGAAAGAATGACACTTGTAAGGTGTTATGCAAGTGATATGTTGCCTAATGACTAATTTGGTGGAAACGGGTCAAATGGGTGTATGGGTGAAAACAAGTAGATTTTACTTGTTGTTATGTTTTATCTTCATTACTAATGGTGATATATGTGGTGTTATGTAGGAAAAGCTCCGATGTAGTCAATGTCAAGTCCATGGTGAAAGACGGGTTCTCGTATGCGTTTTTGATGGTTTTGGGTTGTAATTATAAGTTTATATAATAGGTGTAAACCGATACATGAATTTGTGTTTTTGGTGTATAGTTATGGTGTTTTGAAAGTTTTAACCCAAACCCAAGTGTTGGGAGAATTTTATGTGAAGATGGAAAAAGTTGGAAAAATGGGTAAGTGTTGAAAGCTAGGAGAAACTGAGTAAACTATCTGTTTACTCAGGTCCCTCGCGATACGCGAGAACTAGGTAAGGTTCTCTCGCGGTATGCGAGAGACTTGGTTCTCGGGCGGCCACTTTTGGCTCTTGGGACAGAAGCTTCCGCGATACGCGAGGGTTGTAAAAAAAACAAAAAAAATCTTTTCTTGGGACAGAAGCTTCCGCATGTTTAAATGATTTAATAATTAGTGTTTAAGATTTGGGTGTTACGCATTGTCCCCCAAGAAGTCAAAATTGGTCAACAAAAGTTAACCAAGCAGCTAAAAGACAAAACTAGGAGGAAGCAGGGGGATGCACGGCCGTGTATCCCAATGCACGACCGTGCAATGCTATCCCTTGTTCCCCACGGCCTTGTACCATGTCCTCTGTACCCTGTTTGATTCCCTAGGACTTTGCGCGACCGTGCAACCCATTGCACGGCCGTGCATTACACATTTTGAGGCCTATAAATATGAGGCTTGAGTTCTTCATTCTAAACACCAATTCAGACCAAAAGAACACTCAATAAGAGAGCATACTCGTAGTTAGAGTAGAGAGTAGAGAGTAGAGAGTAGAGGGGCTCTTCCTCCTTGTTCCACAGTAGGGGAGCCAACGAAACTCATCATTACACTAGTCGTTATGGCCATTCATGGCTAAAACTTCTTTGTATTGCTAGGGTGAAGATAATGTTTGGTGCATGTTAATGTTTAACGTATTAATGAAGTGGTATGTTTATGTCTTTAACTAATTCGTTCTTAAAAACCATCTTTCGGTGAGCTTTTATTATTGTCTAAATCCGTCTTTATATTTGTGAGTGTCTTGATTTTAAAGAGTAAGATCGTAAATCCATTTTTAATCTACTCCTTTGAAACTCGTACGTCTTTATATGAGCAGAGATTGATAAGCCAAGGCTTGGTCTATACTTCTAAGATCGTACGTCTTTATACGAGATTATTACGCGACCAAGAATTGGTGAACTCATGTTAGTAACGATACGTCTTTTTACTTGGTCCCATTGTTACACCGCCTCCCGGTGAGCAAAATATAATCACCTATTTAACTTTAATATAAAGCATTTTAAGTCCGATGTCTTAAACCATCCCGGAGATGACCATTCGATGGGGTTGAGGGTAACTGTTGTCCCTAACGGGAGACACTACTATTTTAATTTAAAGAACGTAATTTGTGAATCAAATGTAGTGAGGACGAGGCTCTAGCGGTGACCCGGGTCACAAGTTTGTAGTAGTCATACCACTGAATTAGTCAACTTAACATTATCACGTACCAAACTGATTCGAATCCTGAAGCAATACATTCCGTAATCTGATCATTTTCGCCTTATTTACTTTTTAACTATATACTATTCTGCTAGTTACATTTCTGTTACACACTTCACCCCCTTTTATACTTTTTTGTTATTTACTTTACCTTCATTTACTTTTCTGCTTCACAAGCACACAAAATCCACTCACTAATTAATTTGGCTAAACGATAACGAAAGTTGAGTATTGGAGCTCGACCGTGTCCATTGGTTCGATACTTGGTTCTTACCTAACCGATATTACGCTGCGATAGGTACACTTGCCTATTGTGTGTGTGTTTTAAGTTAACGTAATTATCATTTTATAAATTTAAAACCTGATCTTGTGAAATAACCCTAAAAATATATTTATTAGATCAAAACATTCACATCACTTGGCTTGGGAGTGGTGTTACTCGGATTGGTGTGCAGGCATTCATGAGGTATATTTATTAACATTGAATGCTAATAAATGATTTTAGAAAGACTTCCGCCGTAGTTTGATTAGTAATAAATGCTTTTTTAAAAAGAATGACCCGTTATGAGAACCAACTGTAGGATGCCCGGGTTAGGGTTTTATAAGTTGGTATCAGAGCTGTGGTTTAAGAGAAAATCGGTGTTTTTATAAAATAAAATACCTTAACTTAAACTGAAAAAATGGGACAAGGGTGAAACGAAAGCCACAACGAGTAACCGCGTGCCAAGAAGTACGTCTTTTGAGTTAAGCAGAAATTATTAATTACATTTGTGTAGTGTTACACTAGGTAAAGCGATTGGTGTGAGTAAATGGTTTATGGTTCCGTGTGGCAACATGATGTGTGTTATGTGCTGTAGTAGTATGTAGAACTACGTGGAGTATATGGTACGATTAACTGGTATTATGTTTTGGCCATTTGAGTACTGTAGAATTGCATTGATTGTGATTATGTGGGATGGTTTGGTTTGTTAACGTGCTTTAATGATGTTGTGTGTAACCATGTGTAGTGTACAAGTGTGATATATATATATATGATGATTTGCTATATAGTTGTTTGGTGTTAAGTGAGTTGCGTGGGATGCATGTGCATCCGGTGTGTGGGAAAGATAGAAAGCTAGTGTGAATATGATGGAAAAGGTTTAGAGTACGAGCAGTAACGTAGACCACCAATTTGCATTTGATCACCGTAATTTGGCAGTCTATGATTACTCTCATATTCTGAATTTGTGCCCATAGTAATCACTCCAACGTTCTATCTTTAGTGGGATTAGGTGGCTAAGACAAAGCGTACGAGATTGGCCAGACGTGGAACTCGTACTAAGAGGAACGCATATCGACAGATCAAGCCGACGACTGCCTTAGATAGAGTTGACAGTTAGGTGGGGTGGAGCTATGATTGGAAATACGGGATGGAATAGTGGATCTTCCTCGAGGATATGGACCTGCATGGTTGAGAGATCGACCACTTGCGGCATCTAAGGAAACTCCATTTAGAGATGAACCGGTGGAGGAACCGAAAAGTGACGAGGAAAGCCAGAGGAGGACACAACAGAAACACCTGACGTGGCCTAGTAGTGATTTGGCGGGCAGTGTTCGGGATGCTCGGTTGCTTGATGATTAGTTAGTGTGGCGGTTGTCATGAGAGATTTCGGAGTGATTTGACGTTTTGACCTATTATACGTTTACGTGGTATGGTGCTTAATTCAAATGTTGACTATCTGATTCTGATATTGATTTTGGGTTTTACCGCATTATGAGTTGAATAGAATTAATGATAATTGTGTTTGTGACGACGTAGGATTGTGCTTACGGTAGTGGATTATGTGCGGTATGATGTGATTGTGTGATTGCATTATGAATGATGTGAGTTAGCATTAAATGTGAATTTTGTTGTGATATTAGAGCATAGTTGATTAGATGGTGGGAGTAGACTTGTATATACATGAATTTTGAATTTGTCTGTGCCAATGGTCGTATGATAGTGTCACCTATTTGTTAATTTCTAGGTGATGGTTTGAAGTGTAATCGGTGCGTTGCACCTTGTGTGAGTATTCATGACAGGGTCCTATGGGGAGTTATAATTATACATCTTTAGTAGGTGTAAATATTCACGACGAGGTCTTGTGGGAAAATAGGATTATAAATATTATGTGTATGAATGTGTAGAGTGATGTCTTGTGTCTAGACTGAGTAGTATGTCGTCTTGAAACATTGGTACGACCCATAGGACGTTATAAGTCCTTGTAGTACACGCTCAGTCGTGCATAGGACGGCTGGCGGGGATACTCAGGCTTAGTGTTTTTATCCTGGAGGTTTCTCAATGTTAATACATCGAGGTGATACGAGGAGGTTTGACGTCATTCGAGACGATCGACGAGGTGCTCTTATGAGATACCTATACTTACATCTCGGGAATGCAGAGCACAAAGTAAAGGGGTGCAGTGGTGAGAGTTGATGATGAAAGCGTTACGTGGACGCTCGGTCGACGATAGTTATGACGTGATCAAGTTAACGATGCAGAAGATTCCAACAAGAGATAAAAGTTGTGACGGGAGGATATCCATGGAATAAGTTCCATATAGAGAAGTTTTTCAAGGTAGGATACAAGAGTGTGGAAACATTTACTCTGAATAGGACAAGGGGTAGCTGAGGTTTATGACAAGATGGACTTCACGTTCGCATTTAATGAATGAGACGTGATCGGTGATCGTGTGGCAATGATAGGGCAATGGCGACAAACGTGGAACAGGAGGAATGTAAGTGCAGGTTTGCACATAAATGACGGTAAAGGGAATACCTAAGCTGGTACGCATATGGCGAAGTTATAAGGAGCAAGCCCCTACGGAGCATCAAAGGAGATAACGTTGGGATTTTAGAACAAACATGATTGACTAAGTTAAATCATCAGGGGACGGTGATCGAGGCGCTAATGATAAGCGGCTTGTGCTGACCTATGAGTGTCTGAAGTTGGAGAGGAGTAAATGATCCTCCTTTTGAATCACTCCCAAAGGCAACATATCCTCCATTGAAGTGTCTGAAGTTGGAGAGGATGGACCTGTTGCCGGTCATGTGCCTGGAACAAACACTGTCTACAACCCAGGTGTTATCCTTGTGACCTGGTTGTCCCTGCACACGAGGGAGATCTAGTTAGAGGGAGGAACCCAAGAACTTGCAGACTTAGGTAAGTGTGTCTTTGGATCAGCAACATCAGTATGCTTGCACTCAATGGAGCCAATGATGATGCATTGAGGTATAAAGGCTGGGGTCTTGGCTTTCCATTGTTGAGGAGGTGGTTTTCCAGATCTCTTTGCTCTATCAGCAGCTGATGTTGCTTTGGCTGCTGGCAGATTTGCTTGATCAGCAGCAGATTTTGCTGCTGAGGACTTTGGCTTATCAGCAGCAGATTTTGTTGCTGCTGATGGTTTTACTTGAGCAACAGCATACTTGGATGTTGCTGAAGGCTTGTCCTTTGGTTTCTTGGGCTTCACTTGATCAGCAACATTTTTGCTGGCTGCCGATGGTTCAACAACAGATGTATGCTTCTCCTTCTTTACCTTTTTAACAAATGGTTTCTCTGTAGAAATTCTTTTGTAGATTGGCTTCTGTTTAGGAGAGGCTTGATGAAGGATATGGTTGAAGGGATTAAATTCACAATTTGTAGCAAAGTGGTCTGATTCACCACAGATGATGCAAGATTATTGAGGTTTTGGCAGCTGCTTCCTTGGTGGGGAGAGCGAGTTTTTGAAATGAGTTGCCTTGGCTTCAAAGCTTCTTACCTTTTTGTTCTTATTTGTCTTCTCAAAAGCATGTTGCTTGAGGTTTCTTTGATGTTGAAGGTAGTTGAAGGTAGTAGAAGCAGGTGCTGGCAGTATGGTTGTATTTGCCACAAACAAAGCATGATTTAGCCAATTTGTCTCTTTGAAAGTACACGTAGTCCTTTCTCTTGAATAAGTCTTTGAAATTCCAGGGATGGGCTTTGTTGTGCTCAAAGCTGGCTTCCTCCAATGTATTTTGAACATATGGAGCTCTCTCTCCAGGTGCATGATAGTTATCAAACTTCTTTCTAGGTTGAATGGTTTGGTTTGCGTGAAAATTGGTGGAGGTTGAGGATTGTCCCTTTTCAACAATTAACTTTCTCCCTTTAGGAGGATAGCTAATTTTAATCTGTTTGGAGAGTTGAGGTACTGGTACTGGTATCGAAGGGATGAAGAGGCTTGGACTGTTGGTTTGAATGACTTCAAAGGCAGGTAGTGCATTCTTGCACAAGTGGTTCTTTCTTTGAAGGATTAAGATTTCGGTTGGCCAGATCAAGATTGGAAAAATTGAAACTTGGTTCATGAATGGCTACATAGTCAGCAGGTGGAGGCACAACATTGTAGGGTTTTTCAGTTTGAAACCCAAGCCCGGTAGTTACTTTTTCATGAATTTGAGCATCCAAAAGTCTTTGCAGCTTTTTGGATGCAAACTCATATTTTTCAAAATGGACTTTTTGGTCTGCCAATTCAGCCCTTGTAGCTTTTAACTTAACAAGAAGATCATCAATCTGAGTTTCAAGATTTGTTTGTTCATGTTTTAACTATGAAATCTCTTTCTTTAAACAGTTAATCTTTTCTTTGTAACTGTTTTCAACATTTTTGAATTCAGATTTCATTTGGTGAAACTCTTCATTTTGATCTATGAGATTCTGGTTATGTTTTCTGTTTCCAAGAACCTTATCAATACAAGCTTGAGTACAAAGATGTTCATATACCCGAGGTGGTATCTCTGTGGTGTCTGCCATAAGAGTTTGGTTGTTGGCAGGAAGATCCTCATACTGGAAGCTCCAGTCAAATTCAGCAGTTCCAACAGCTGCACATGCTGCAGTTTGAGCAGGAGGACTGGCTTGTTGCTATTGTTGCTGTCTTGGTTGAGCTTGTCTGGGTTTGCCTTTCGTGCCTTGCATTCTCTAGCAAAATGACCAAGTTGGTTGCAGTTATAACATCTCAGTTTGCTTTTGTCCAAGCCAACTCTGGTGTGGGGGGTTTTGTCTGGGATTTGGCTTCCTGTTCTAGAGTAGAACCTTTTTGCTCTAAGAGAAAGCATGGCATAGGAGTGTTGTATGTCCATTTCTTCTAGATCATCTGGATGGAAACATTCCAGATCTTCCTTGATAAAGGACATATTGCTTGAGTTTTCATAGACAAAGGCATCTGAGTTTGTTTGAGGTGGGGCTTCAAGAAAAATGGTGAGTTGTTTGATTGTGATGTTGGAGTCTGGGGATGGGTAACAATAGGAGGGTAGTAGTTGCTTGAACTAGGAACTAAGTGGTCAGAGTGAAGTGCAGAGGAAGTGGTGGTGGATGATGAGGCTGTTGAGTAACTTGAGCTTCTCTATTTGGCTTGAATCATTTCTAATTCATAAGTCTTCAGCATGCCAAACAGCTCAGTCATCTGCAGAGTCTTTAAATTTTCAGTTCTTCTGATTGACACTGTGTAAAGTGCCCAGCAGCTTGGCAGAGACCTGATAAACTTCTTGAGAATGTCTTCATTCTCTAGCTTCACTTTTGAGCATTGTAGCTCTCCCACAAGGTAGGTGTACCTGTTGTACAACACGGTAAGAGACTCACCTTCCTTCCAGACAAAGTTTTCACATTGTTGATTCAGAATGTCTCTTCTATTTTCTTTCACCTATTCTGATCCAGCAAACATCTCAAGAGCCTCCCATAGCTCCTTGGCAGTCTTATATTCTCTGAAGTTGTGGAAAACTTCATTTGGCAAGCACATCTGAATGGCTCCCAAGGCTTTGAAGTCTACCTCCATCTTCTTGATATCTTCATCTGAATACTTTGGGTACATATGGTCCATCTTTAATGGATCTCCACATCCCATACTCTTGATAGCAGAAGAAACTTTCCATCCTGTTCTTCCACATATCATAGTCTTCTCCAGACACCAGTCTTGGTGGTCTGTTGATGCTTCCAGTATCATCAAAACCATTATTTTGTGCCATTTCTGGATTTGTGATATATGGTGTTTTAGCAAAGAGATAGTAGTAAATAGAACCAGAGAGTGATTAACACAAATGTGAGTTTGTTTAATCTGAGAGCCAAAGCTCTGATACCACTTGAAGGATCGGTGATTACAAGATGGTTCTATTTTAGTTGAGATTGGCGGAAACAATCACAACTGTGCAATGTACACAGATAAACAAAGAGAATACTGATAAAAGCAAATTGTATTGATCTTCAATGTTTACAAGATTACAGAGAAAACTGTTAGGAAGCACACTTGTACAAATGTAAGATACAATACATATAAAGGAACTTAGAATCAAGACAGACCCTTGATTCTAAGGATCAGATCAAACACAGACCGTTGATCTTGGACAGTTACAAGCTATACTACTATTACAAGCAATACACAGCCCAGACCTTGGTGTGATGCGTCGCAGTACACGATGAAATTGTCAGTTCCTTCGGGAAGGGATAGGATTGGTGCACTGCAAAGCTTCTGCTTCAACAATTGAAACGCTGATTCTTGTTTATCAGTCCAATCAAACTTTTTGTCCTTCTGAGTTAACGTGGTCAAAGGCAAGGCTATCTTTGAAAAATTCTCGATAAATCGCCTGTAATATCTTGCGAAACCCCGAAATTGACGCACCTCAGTCGGAGTTCTTGGTGCTTCCCAGTTTTTGATAGCTTCAATCTTGGATGGATCTACGTGAATACCATTATTGTTGATGACGTGTCCGAGAAAGTGAACTTCTCGGATCCAAAACTCACAATTAGAGAATTTAGCATAAAGTTTCTCATTCCTGAGTAGTTCCAAGATTAATTTCAAATGATGTTCATGTTCCTCCTTGGTTCGTGAATATATCAATATATCATTGACAAACACAATCACGAATTTATCCAAGTACGGCTTGCACACGCGGTTCATGAGATCCATGAAAACGGCCGGTGCATTAGTCAAGCCAAATGGCATAACTAGGAACTCGTAGTGACCGTAACGAGTCCTAAAAGCCGTTTTTGGTATATCTTCTTCCTAAATTTTCTGTTGATGATACCCTGATCGTAGATCAATTTTAGAATAGAAACTGGAACCTTGAAGTTGATCAAACAAATCGTCTATTCGAGAAAGAGGATACCGGTTTTTGATTGTCAGCTTGTTCAACTCCCGATAATCAATGCACATTCTAAAGGTTCCATCCTTTTTCTTTACAAACAGGACCGGGGCTCCCCATGGTGGGAAACTCGGTCTTATGAAAGGATTACTCGACGAGGTGTCCAAGTTTTTGTTGTATATTGGGTAGTAATGAAACAGTATGAAAATGAAACTTTATGTTTGTCCCTCTTATGCTTTTCGAAAGCATTTTCCCTGGACTAAGACTTTTCTATTATTTCAGGTTTCATGTTTTGTAGGATTTTCCTCTCCATGTGCCTTCATGGAGCTAGGAATTGATGTTCCTTGGGAGCTCTTATTTGCGAACTTCGAGTCTAGTCACCACTTTACTCCTTTGCTTGCACTACCTTTCGAGGCAGACTAGCCTTTGGGTTGTAGCGTCCTGATATGTAAACTCATGTCTCGACTACCATACCTTCAAAGTATGTAAGCCATACGAAGTTCGATGTTTGTTTGGAATATTCACATTCCGTTTAGCTGAGGGAATGAATAGTAATACTGTGAGAATGGTCTCATCGAATTAGTGCTTTCCCCAAAATGGGATATGGGTTTGTCAACCCATTAAGTTGGCAGAAAGGGTTGATAGCCAACTATTAGTCATACAGTGTGTATGCACTCCCTTAGTGTTTGAATGGTACTTTAGTGACTTACCATTACGTATTCCACTCATTCAGGTTATAGCCTCAAAATCCTTAGCACAAGGATAAACTTGAGGTAATGAGTGTTGAACGTCGAGACTTTTGTATTCTAACTGAGCCTACTCCAAGAGATCATTTCTTAACAATATATGCTCTAGAGCTTCCCAATTATAGAAAACTAGGAGTGAAAGATGCGATCACACCTTTCTTCTAGGCTAAAATCTGGGATCCATCCAACAAGATGAACTTTGGGGAAGTGCGAGTACAAAAGAGTAATAAATTATTCTTCTCAACTCTTTGTGGACAGTGGTCTGTTGTGAATAACTCGAGCTTACGACCCTTATGCATATCATGAACTAATGAGATTAGCATGAAATTCTGCATTTGGGACTCCTTTAAGAGTTTTGCATGTCGTTTCCCTGTTAGTGCGACAATAGTCGTTAGTCAACACTTAGGTTTCTTTGGCATCCGCTTGAGCATCAACCTCGGCTTATCCATTACCGAGAGAATAGTTAGACTTAAAGGTATATTGAATGTCAATGGCTGCGAAAGCAACCCTGTTTGACCGATATTCTGAAATGTCAGATTAGCTACTTGTCTCACATAGAGCTTCCACAATACCTCATAGGTACTATGTGTATGCGGGTCAGAAATATTTTCTGCCCCATTACCGAAGTTAGTGCCTGGCACTCCTGACGAAAATTTCAAGTATATGTGAGACTAAATTGTACAATGGATCTTGAGATTATGCTATAATCTCCCACAATAATTGTGCAATTATTGTAAGCGTGGGTTGTGGTAATGCTCAATTTAGAGCTATCTTGACCAGTAGAATCTCAAAGAATGAATGTGTGAATTCCTTCGCCGTTCAGGATTTACTAAGGATTTGTTGAATTCAATTTGAATTTCTCTCGTTCCTCCAAAACTAGGAGAATGCTTTGTGAGCACCTAATTGAGAAGTCTGATTTGTTAAGATTCAATCCTTAATCAATTGACTGAGAACATGGTTTGATCATTAGCTTAGACAGCAAGACTCACTAAAGTTCCCATGCACTGCAAATTATGATTACGTGTGCACCCATAATGATAATTTGCCTTTCCTGATCCCTATAGTGTTTATTCTATCCCTAGCTTTTAATCAAAAGGGATTTGAAATAATCATTAGATTGCGTTTGCACATTTGTACAGGAGTGTGTATTGTTTTATCGGATTACTCTTAATTATGTGTACCAATACTCATGACTCTGCCGAATATGGCTGTTGTCGGATGAGGCTAATGGTAGAGAGGCACCACCAGTGTCTCTTAAAATAAATTGTGTATGGTGAAATTTAGGCACTATGTGTTGGGTAAAGATCCTTAAATGAGTGTCGAGCATCTCCTGCTCCAAGTTTGTATATATGCATGGATCCACATGATCCTGATGTATGTCTGGGTCTCCTGACCCTTGGAATTCTCTCCCATTTAGTCCTGCTTATTTACCTTGAATTCCCTTCTGTCTGGGCAATCATGTCTGCCATATATCATGGCGAGAGTCTAGGCATCCGATCCGACAACTTATGAAGGAGAGTATTTATACCGTATATACGTTAGGAAGATAGTTGCCTCCATGGCTGGAGTAGTTGTGGTGCAGGCATAGGTACAGATTCTGGTACGGGTTCAGCCTATTGTGATACCAAGATCGGTAACTGACGGTTGCTGCCGTCGTCGCCCAAGCTCAGCTCGTAACTCGATCTTCCAAGGTTGCAGTATGCTGAGTGCCCGTTATTCTTGACTCGTAATCCGAACCGTAACTTGTTGTAAGTGTTTATTATTTCCACATTATTGTATGTGTTTAAGTGTTCACTACATGTGCCATGTAATTGTATTAGTGTAGCTAATGGTACCCTAGTGTAACTCCATACACTAATAGTCTACACAAATTGTTCGACAACGGTTGGAATTCCTATGCTCAAGTCTTGGGTGTTTTTAGTGTGATGCAAGTCTTAGAAATCTTGGTCCCTAAATGAGTCCGGTTAGAGCCTAGGTGTCACTAAGGAAACCTAATTCGCTAAAACCATTGCTCTGATATCAATCTGTCACACTCCCAAATTTATTTACTTAATAAATAAATACAGGTTGCAACGATTGGTTCATTACACGATAGCGGAAGCGGTAATTGTGATTTCTAAGACTTAATTACATATACAATTACTAAAACTAAGTAATACTATGATCTAAGTTCTTCTAGATCAACGATAGAATTGAAACTTGATATTCTACGTCCTTCCAGCTACTAGGAATTGATCCAACATCGCTAGCTTATTCCAACCGCGCCATGGCTAAAGGTTACCTGAGAAACATACTTGAAAATGTCAACACAAAGGTTGGTGAGTTCACAGAGTTAGTTATATCAGTGCTTATAGTTTTTCCCGAAAACATGTACATGACTTTACCGTCATAAATAATAAGTAGTTTTCATTTGAAAACATGCCCATGACTATACCGTCATAAAATATGTAGTTTTTCTTTGGAAACATTACCATGACTTAACCGTCATAAATCCAATGTTTAAACATGATCATTTTAACCTGATCAAAACTCTTTGTATAAACCTGATCATTTTAACCTGATCAAAACCCTTTGTTTAAACCTGATCAGAACCCTTTGTTTAAACCTGATCACTTTAACCTGATCAGAACTCTTTGTAAAATTCAATTGTTCGTAAATAGTTCCGGTTACATGTAATAATCATAATAAGAATTGTTGACCCATTTGTAAACTAGCTAGGAATACAAATAATATGTTCCTACATGAGCCGTAACCAAACCATGACAATTGTACACGCCCCTAATTTCGTTATCCGGTTCTATGCGGCCATAAATCCTCCAGATTGTGGTTAGCGCGACTAACCATGACCGGGAGACGTCACTCTCCATAGTATTATTCATAGGACCCTAGGCTACAGTTAATGGTTACTAAATTGTTCCAGGGGACTTTAGCGGCCTCAAATCGTTTAACTCATGTAAACATAAAATTCGAGTCTTATTCTCTTGTTATCACGTAAAAATAGTTGTAAGTATGTTCTTCCCCCAAATCGTTGAGTGTTGTTCATCCGAACAATCGTTGTGTGTTGTTAATCGTTGAGTGTACTTGTGTCCCGCTGTTTAGTTGAGCAAGTTTTCTCCCCGTTTGTTTAAAAACAATTTAAAAACAAGTAGTAAAAGTGGGGCCATGAGACTCACAAGAAGTTAAACCAGAATGTTCGTATTGTCAAATGTATAAGCAATGTAATTCATGTTTTCAAAACATAACAAGTAAGTATGTTTCTCCCCCGATGTTTACAAAACAGTAAAGAGTTAAAAGGGGGCCGTGAACTCACCTTGAGTTTGTGTATGCTTGCACTGATAATTGTTCTAGTCAACTTGACTATTCGTACCCTAATTACAAAAAGGGTAATTCGTGTTATGACCGAATGTCTCATATGCAAATTGTTCACCGACTTAGCAAATCTGATTGCTTTTGTTTAAATATCTTTTTAGTTTTTCAACACTTGTTTCGTTATAAAATAGTTCTAAGTTACTGCCCCATGGGACTAATGAACAGGTATCGAAACTTTCTTAGTTTCGATTGAACATAACAGATGTCGAAACTTCCTAGTTTCGATTGAGCAAACTGGGTATCGAAACTACCTAGTTTCGATTGGGTAAGAAAGGTATCGAAACTACCTAGTTTCGATTGAGTAAACAGGTATCGAAACTACCTAGTTTCGATTAAGTAAACAGGTATCGAAACTACCTAGTTTCGATTGAGTAAAGAGGTATCGAAACTCCCAGTTTTGATACTGTTATTTCGTTTTGACAGAATCAGTCCTGCATATTTTTATGTTTCAAACTTGAATTCGACACACTTTTATGGTTATTTTTCTTCGTTCGAGTAAACTGTGTGTTTAGCTACGGTTTTAAAGAAAATAATATGGATGGTATCGAGTTTTTACCTCTAAACAGAGATGATGATTTTTGAGAGAAAAGAAGATGATCTTGACTTCGCTTGGTTAGAAATATTTGAGAAAATCCTTGAAACTCCTTAGAACACTTTCAAATGGAGGATTTGAGCCTTCGATTATGGAAGATCACCAAAAGAGAGTGAAGATAGCTATTCTTGTTGTTGGCAGTAGAAGGAATGGAGATAAAAAGGGTTTGTGAGATTTTTGATTGAAGTGGTATGGTTTTTATCTAATTCTCCAAGGCATGAGGTATGGGTTGCAGGAAGTGGGAATGGAGTATTCCCTGGGATTTTGGTCGAGAAAGTCAAAGGGGTGGGTTGGGTTAATTTGATCTAATAATTAGATTTAGGTGTAAATTTATTTAATTTAATCACTAACGTTCGTATTTAGTCGGGTCATCCTGGTACGTGAACCGGTAACTCCTAGAATTACCAAATATGAAATGAGACCATGTACGGTTTTTGTTAGACCTTAATGTCCTTGTTTGTGAAATTAAGTAAATCACAAAAAAAAAACAATTATAATGTAAACTTGTTTATAACATGTACGGATATTGACCTGAAATGTCGGGTGTCACAGTCCTTCTTTCTTGTATCTGTCTATGAAACTTCGGAGACCTTCATCTTCCTTTTTCTTGATCTGATACAGCACAGCAGCGTCCTTCATGTACTTCTTCAGCTGGGTGAAATTAGCAAGGAACCTTTGACTGAGGTCGTCGAAAGAATCAATGCTTCTTTCAGGAAGGTTACTGAACCATAGGCGTGAAGTTCCAATGAGTGTTTGCATGAACATGTGGCAACACTCGGCATTCGTCCATCTTTCAACGCCTGTTGCACTAGAGAATACCTACAGATGGTCTTCGGGGTCATCAGTCCCGTTATACTTTTTAATGTTTATCGGCAACTTTATCTTTTTCGGAAAGTCAAAGTTGGCTATTCTTTCAGAGAAGCACGACAATGAAGTAGACCGGTATGGTCGAAAGACTTCATTCGTCTCCGCCCCAGTGGCGGCGGGAACTTCCTGCATCAAGGGTCTCCCTTCTGTTGCCACTGGGCCGTTCGTCATTGGAGCCATGTTTTGTCGAAGCTGTCCCTCACCTGCAGCGGGCCGAACTTCAGGCATGCCGCTGGCTGAGTGTTGCCAGGGATAAGCGATTTGCCAGGGGTTAATGTATTGAGCCATTATGTATGCAGCAAGCTGGGGATGCACCATGTGTGGGTATGTGAACCCAGGGTGTTGAGTTGTGGGAATAGGGCAGCTTACATTCATCGGAGCTGGCATTCCCATACTTCGTGCGACTGGTAAAGACGCCATATCTTGGCTCATCTGTAGTGACATAGGAGAATACATCATAGGATGCGTGAGCTGCATCAACTGCTCAACCGTGTACTCTGGTGTTTCGTGCATCAAGGGAGTCTGGTTTAGAGGCGAAGGATTCTCTCTCTGGACACTAGGTCCTGCTTCTGCTGTGGAAAACCTGTTCTGGTTTGGACCGGGGGTGACAATTGTTTCCTCATGGATAGCATTGATCCCAAAAGGAGGAGGTGGGAGATGTGAGCATGTCACCTCGGGTTCGTCTTCATACGCCAATCGTACCTTGACACCTTTTGCACGTTCTTCTTGTATGTAGCTATTCATCAGATCCCTTAGCCGAAGGAAGTTCTTCTGTACTCCTTTGGGCGTAACATCCATCCTTTCCATGGACAACAAGGTGTCTGGCCGAGGGGATGCACTTGCTATCTTGAAAGGGGAGGGAGTCTGAAACTTAGAGTTGTTCTGCAACAGTTCGACAGGAGGTCCGTCTGCTGTAAGAGAGTTTCTTCCTGCTTCTTCTCGCGACGTCTGGCTAGAAGCAGATCGTAAGTGATAGGGAGGTGGAGTTGCGTCCACCCCCGGAGAAACGTCATCACCTGACATCAAGAACACTTAGTAACAGAAGGAGAGGAACTACGAGTGAAGCTCTTTTCTAAGTGTTGCCGCCCCACGGTGGGCGCCAACATGTTGCTACAAAAAATATACTAGGGGTACTCGCTGCTTCAACAAATACAAGTCAGAGTGAGGGTCTTGACGTTCTCGCTTGAATCAGCTGCTTGAGGTACCTTCTAAGAACAAAGCACCATTTGTCTCATCGCATGAGGGGGCCTCCTGCGATCAGCCTCCGACGTGAGAATAAGATAACGGTTCTTTGGGAGTGATAAGGATCTTTGGAACGAGAATGATAAGTGTAAAAGTCTAAGAGTGAGTAGTGAGAATGGACTTGGGATTTGGAGAGCCCAAGTCCTACTCTTATACCTGGTGTTGTTCTGGCTTCATGCTATGTGCGGGGGTATCCCCTTCTCTTTCCTGTCCCTATAGTAAGGCCCTTTCCCTTTTGGTGTAAAGAACCAAAGTCCTCTATAGGGACAAAGGTCTCTCTCTTTAAGGCCATTAGGACACGCTATGTTATAGCCTTGACTTTCTGGAGATTCCAAATGGGTCGCTATCACTTATGCCACGTCACCTCATTGCTTGGGAGACGCGGCTTAGTGGTTCTGCTTAGTACGTGTGCTTCATCGATGAAGCTGAGCTTCGTGATCATACCCACGTCATCAAGATTAACTCGCCATAAACGCTTGTAATTGATCAAGTAACGTTTGTGTATGATTATCTAGTATTGACAGCTTTAAAATAACAAAGATTGCAACTTATTTGAGTTACCTTTGACTTTGTGAAGTCAAAATTGAATTCCAGGGTCCAAAATTAGTTGAAGGGGTTCAAGAAAGGGTTCAAGGGCAAATAGAGAAAGTTCAAGGCAAAAGAATGGGTTCAAAGCTTGGTAGATTTGTTTAAAAATCAAATCTAATTGACTTAGGTTATTCATAAACTTTATTTTATAATTCTAAACATAAACTCTTTTATAAAAAATTGTTTTTATAAATCCAACCTATTTTATTAGATTTTTTTAAATATTTTAAAAATAAATAACTTCCATTTAAATTACTATTTGTGTAAATGTTTCTTTACTATGATTAAATATAGTTACATATATATTTATAAATGAACACATAAAAGATACCAATACATGATCAACGTTCATAGGTTTAGATTTATATATATATTACCAAAAATAATATATTAGGGCAAGGCTGAAACTTTGAATTTTTATTCTCATTGAAATAATAATTAATGTATCATATTGGGTTTGAACAAGTACGTGATTGAAATGGATTTTAAGATAAAATAGATAAAATTAAAATTAGGCCGGAAAAATTATGGATGTTACAGGCAAGAGGTTTTGTCACCTATGGTGGGTTTCCTACTGAGGGTGGTAGAGATGATCGGGTGGGGCCAGAAGGTTTTCTCACCTATGGTGGGTTAGCCAGGAGGTTTTCTCCCCTATGGTGGGTTTCTTCCTGGGGTGGTGGAGGTGATCGGGTATTACCTTGTGGCTCAGTAATACATGTGGTTATGCAGGGGAAGTATGTAATGGTTTTTGGAACCATGTGTTGTAAATAATTGGGTATTTAAATCCCTGTTACAACCACTAGCGTAGCCTAGTGGCAAAGGTGTATACCCAAGACTTCACTAAAATGGGGAGGTCTTGGTTTCAAGTTGCACCTATGACAAAAAAGGGGGTCCAAGTTGAGTCAGGAGGTTTTGTCACCTATGGTCGGTTTCCTGCTAAGGGTGGTGGAGATGATCGGGTGGCCCAGTGGCCCATCAGTAATCATGTATTGGTATTGTTCATTATCAACCCTCGGGTTGAGAAGTTATGAAAATATCTATCAAAAATATTTTTTCTGCTGTAAAATACTCTGATTTATCCAACATGTTAAGTAATAAATTTGATTAGAGGTGTCAATCTGGTCACACGCCCAGTGTGTCCTGAAACTAGGGTGTGACATATAACATCCCGATCGTAAGGGTTAATACAGTACTTGCAAATCACCCTCCAAACACTCGACCCAGTACCTCCACCATCTTGTCGATTTGGGTACATCTCCTGCCCATGCAAAAACGGTAATGTTCTAACCCATACACTGTCTTTATCTGACACAAACCTCCACCGCCACTTTTGAAGTAACGCTTTGTTGAACCCTTCCAATGAACAATCCTAATACGTCTTTTCTCTATAGACACCATAACTTACTTCCAAGAGACTGAATCTTACTGATGTCGTCCAGACAGTCTATAAAATTAAATAAAAAAACCTAACCTAGACTCCTAAGTAATAAATGGAAAACCTATGAACTAAACCGCATTGACAGGCAACTGGACCTATCGAGTGTAGCACAGCTTAATGGTAAACCGGATTATCGAACCCTTGAGACATTACGAATAACAAAACAGACTCTAACTCGGAATTAAGATTGATTGATTTGGGGGGTTTACTACACTAAAGATTATAACTAAGAAATGCAATAAACAAGAAAGATTCAAACTATCAAGAGAAAGAACTAAGGATGAAATCAAGAATAGGAAGAATACCACCTAGGTCGGAATCCTACTTGCAAAACACAACTTCTACCGGTTCTAGAAACTAGGATGGATCAGGGTTTCTAAGGATGACAACTAAAGACAACTTAGTGGATCCCAAATCACTCTCAAGGTGTCACCAACTAAGCTAACTAAAGTGTAATAAACTCACCAGATTGTCGGGTCCCTTCTTATGTATTTCCAACTATGATAAAGTATCCTAATGGACAAATTACCTCTCAGTCTCACCATCCACCATACATTCAAGGAATGCACGGGGTAATCTTAAGATAACAACTATGACTTGACCTAGCAACAATCAGTAGACACCTAATACTAACGTCCTCTCAGACAGCTGATACTCGGATTCCTAATAATGAAGACTAGACAACTAATTCTCACCTATTGGGTATTGAACTAGGACACGCACTCAACTCTTATCAGTAATCAAACATAACTCCTATGCTCACTGCGTCTAGCAGACCATACAAACGATCACAAACCCTAAGATCTATGACCTAGATACGCTAATCAAACTGGCAGACAACCACAATTAATGTACGGAATTGAAATCAATCACACAATCATAATTAAGCATGTTATATCATCACAATTAATATCCAAGATTGTTTACAAAATCATTCATCAAACAATTAGAATCCAAAACTGAATAAAAATCAATACTTTAACAAATATTCATCGTAAGACCTAGATAGTATCAATGTTTTAGCCTACGATCATACTTAAAACATTCAAAACAGAAGAATTAAACACAATCATGGTTCAAACACAAGAAACAAAGATAAAGGTTCAAGCTTTGGAACCGAAAACGTTAAATATAACGCACCCGGGATCAAAGATTCGACCTTTGCACTTCAATCCACTCCTCCAGCCTCAAAATCGCCTTTTTTTTGCTTCGAAACGGCTGGAAATCGATTCATAAACTAATGTGAGAGTCCCCATCTATTAAACCCTTAAATTAGGTTAAAAAACACGTATCTGGGGTCTCTCGCATACCGCGAGGCCCAGGGGTTGATTCTCTCGCGCACCGCCGGGCAAACAGGTCACGTAAAACTTCCCCGGCAGCTACATTTTTGCCTGTCACGAAGAAATTGACCCCAATGTTCGCTTGGCGCGAGTCTATTTGTATTCTTCTCGTCGAGCTACCCCAAATCGATATAAAATGGGCCCCGTAACTCATTTTCTAGCCCGAGATATGCCTCTTTTAAGGTTAGACTCTTTCCCTACTTTTTTCGTTTCTCATCCCGGGTTCTCGTGCTCGTTTCTTTCACCCCTTCTTGTTCGTTTTAGCTCCAAAGTGACTCGATATCTTACAAAATATGGTATGAATCAATACTAACTATAATTGACTCATAATGACTTTAAAACTATATAAAAACGACACGAAATAGGGCGAAAATACGTGTGTGCTTTGCAACACATCAAACATCCCCACATTTAACCTTTTTTCGTCCTCGAAAAAAGCCTGCAATGGAATCATAACTGAGATCTGACTTTAATAATCAATTACCAATTAGCTATTCAATGTAATCATTTGTTATAAAGCAATAATAAGTATTTCTGTCCGATTAAACCCAAGCACCAACTATCTAGCCCCCGTAATGTGTTCTAATTCCATTTTAGACAACACTCAATCAATCTATGTGACTCACACTTAGAAGCTACAGCTCTATCTAATACCGTCTCACGGTCATGTTTAGGCACGGGTTAAACCATATAGATTTTCCCACCACGTTAAACTAAGATTTACATGTTTTTAGAAATTATGGAATACGGAATGAATGGAATGAGTATTATTAAATATATGAATCAACCTCACCTAGAGGTGCATCTCCCAAGTCACCATCCCGGAAGGTAGCACATAGGCTGCAGTCTATCAATTAAGCACATAAGAATCAACTTAGAGGCGTATCCACATAATCATTATCCTCATGGGAAACACATGATTCAAAACTTATTTATCTAAACCCTGATCACTCAAATCCCAACCCATGGGTGTATCCACCAAGTCTTCATCCCGGAGGGTAACACGTAGGTCAAGACTCGAGCTTTCAGTTTATTAATTACACGCATTATTAGATGGAATTATGGATGCATGCGCCACCGAACTCGGATTTATTCTCATAAAAAGAGAAATGGTGTGCCATGAAATTTTCAAAAATCTCTAAATTTTAGCTTAACGTGGTACCTATCACACTATGTTGACAGTTTCAATATTACCGACACCCTAAGATGATTACCCACAAGATATCATGATTTTATTTCATGATTAATCCTAAGTAACACTCACAGGTTATTTAAGCTATTCAAGCTGCTTGGGTCTACCAAAACATCACTTCGTTTTCTATTATTTAAATCATTAAACCCAACAAGTAGATCCAGTTGTACTATCATTTTTCATTTATTATGCAAAAACTTTTACTTTCAAAGGACATTATTTTTTTGTATTTTTGGATTTTTATAAAGACACAAATTGAAACTAGACTAGACACTCACATCCCCATGCTTGAAAGACACACTGTCCTCAATGTGAAGTAAGACACAACTAAAAATAAAAATGCAAAAATAAAAACAAGAAGCGACTTAGCTGGTTAATGTAAATGCAAACAAATGTGCAACTTCGTTCTTCCTCGTGTGCAACGTATAGCATTTCGGTCGCGGTTACACACACTGCTGGGTTGCTCAATAAGATATCAGGATCAATTCCGTCCGAATGGAGATTGAGTACGGACAGAATGATGTACACCTGCAAAAATAAACTCACACATACCCGCAACATTAAACTGACACAAATAAAAGACTCAAACTAACTCACGAAGACTCTAGATAGATATGCAAGGACACATGCCCGATGGGTGGAAAACACATAGACATGAAAGCCACAGCACGATTAATCATCGGTTACGAATCGGTTCCCAAGTTTCCCATGGTCGGTGGTCGGTGTGTGATAGATGATGGATGAAAAATGAGAATGGTAACGATATGATGGTATAGATGATAAGATGGAAGATGGATGAAAAATGAGAATGGTAACGATATGATGGTATAGATGATAAGGTGGATGGTACGTTATATGGGGATGTTTGGTGGTGATAATGGTGGGTGATAGAAAACGGGTATCGGAAACCATGGGAAACAAAGGAAACAGGGCAAAACCATGTAGTCCCCGCATACCGCGAAAACCAAAGCCCACCTCCTCGCGTACCGTAAGGAGTAAAAAAATCAAGCCGGCCTATGCTTTTGTCTCTCGCATACCGCGATAAACCACAGTCCAAACCTCGCGTACCGCGAGGGACCCCTGGTGACAGAAAGTTAAGAAAATTTTCATGTTTTATACTTAGTATACTTTTGCCTTCTTAAAAATCTTTCTCACCCAAATTCCTTAAAAACTCATTCCATGCATAAAAACATATGTAAACATACCTGAAAATTCGTTTCCAATGATTTTCCATGCCAAATCATGCTCGAATCCCTGCAAGACATGACACACACAAAACACACAATACCCAAAAACACATAAAAGACATGGACTCAACCATGTAATGCATACAAACTCTACAACCCGGGCACTTGCCCGAGAATCACACAAGCCTATTAGGAGACTTCTCCTTGATCCTGACCAGAACCGCCTTCATCCTACACGGCCTCTCGGTCTTACACCAACTCAACACCTTATCACTCCTAGCAACCACTGAACTCATATTACATTTTGCACTAAAATCCTTCCACCACAGCTTATATCTACCCGGTCCGAATGTAATATGCATCAAATAACCAAGTACTTTGTCACCCCTAGATATCCCCACACTTGGGGTTTGCACACTCCCTAAGCAAACTGATCTACCATAGAACGGGTTCTCTTACGTTGTGGCCTAGACCTAGGAGTACTGAAACTAGGGGTCGGCTCCACAGCTCTCCCTCTGAATGGATAACAATGATGGACAAGGTTCTAATGGTGTGGACTCTACAACCTCACTCGGATCTTCGGGATCCTCTACACTCTCCACCAACTTCCCCACACTTGGGGTTTTGCCTATGATCTCATCAAATTCTGCCACCATCTCCAGCAGATCATCAGGCAGCTCATCTCCGTATTCGTCCGGCTCATCTAACAGCTTCCCCAACTCCAACGCCCAATCAGATGGTTCTTCTAACTTCGGGGCGGGCTCCCCTACTTCAATCTTCGGATTAGAGTCCTAATGATGGTCCATGAAGGTATCAAGCATGCACACGGAGTGGCTATGCTCGCCAACATCCTCTACAGACTTCGTGGCATCAAATATAACCGACTCATCCCCCACACGAAGTGTGAGCTTCCCGTCAAAGACATCGATTAATGCCTTGGCGGGGCGCAAGAATGGGCGCCCTAAGATGAGTGGGACTCTGTCATCTACCTCCATATCTAGAATCACAAAGTCCATGGGGAAAACAAACTTACCTACTTTCACTAACAGATTTTCCGCAATTCACCGTGGATACTTGACTGAACGGTCAGCCAAGGATATGCTCATGCGCTTCGGCTGTGGTTTACCAAGGTCTAGTTGTTTATATCAAGAATAGGGCATCAGATTAATGCTAGCACCTAGGTCGGCCAACGCGTGGTGCAAGGGCAAATTGCCTAGGAGACACGAGATCGTGAAACGACCCGAATCTCTCAGTTTCTCTGGCATTTTGTTCTGCACCACTGCAGAGCATTGCTAACTAAGTGAGACTTTAGAGACCTCCTCGAGTTTCTTCTTGTTGGAAAGAAGATCTTTAAGGAACTTGCCATATTTTAGCATACTCTAGAGGGTCTTTATGAGTGGGAGATTGACCTTGAGAAGTTTGAACATGTCAAGGAAGTGACCGTGTTCCCTGGCTTGCTTGAATGGCAGCAAACGTGCTGGGTAGGGAACACGAGTCGGGTCAATCTCGGGGGTCTGCATCTCCGCCCCCTTCTTCTTCTCCTCTGCCTTCTCGGTAGGCATCTCAACTATTATCTCCTCGTCCACGACCATGGGGCTAGGCGTAACAATCGAATACCAAAACAAAACACAGCGGAAATAATACATTTACAAAGTCAAATTATACATTTACAAATGTTCATATCAACTAAACACTAACTAAAAATATAATGAAACATTGGACTCTATCTTCTAAGTCAAATTATACATTTACAAAGGTTCATATCAACTAAACACTAACTAAAAATATAATGAAACATTGGACTCTATCTTCTCATCAAAGCTTTCTCGGGTGGAATTTATGGCTCGACATAAGTCTTCTAAGGAATCATCTATCTTCAAGCAAGCTTGTGTATAGGTTGCTAATTTCCAAAATCGAGAATGGTACCTGAATACATGCTTAAAAATATTGTGTCAACTAAAAAGTCGGTGAGTTCACAAGTTTAAATAATAGAGAATTTATATTGAGTATCCAAATATGTATGGTGTAGAATTAAACAAGTTCACAATCAACCCTGTGCCCACAACCTATGGACATCTAGAAATAATAATATTCCCCTAACCCATACCCCTTATTGTTATGGGTCTAATTACTCATACTTGCCAACATAAGTTTAAAACTGTTAAACGAATATATGTCACAAGATATTTATCATCATTATATGATTATCATTCCATGGGAGGTTGTCCCGGTTACGTCGGGCCCATGGTGTGTGGGGGTTTCACCAGATAGTACTACCCATATATTCGCTGGCTCCAAATGAGTTAATGATTGTGTGCTAAAGTTCGGGGATTCGTTATGGCAGCTAAAAATGGCCTTATTTAATTTATACACCAAGTATGTAAACAAAACAGAAGCATGTAATCACCCCAAAAAGTTTAAGTAAAATATGGGGAAAAGCACATGAACTCACCTGGTAATCTTTATATGCCAAATAATATGCTAAAGTTGCGAGCTTGCTATGGTGTGTAGTTGTCAAAACAAATCCTAATTATAATGGTGACATTAGTATATTGTACTAGAGTAATGTCATGAACCGTGTGGTTGAGCTCGACCGATTCGTTAAAGTGTTGGGGTCGTTTTTTTTTGTACTATAAAAGTGTTAGTTTGACTTGATGTTTGTGTATAATGGTAAGACTTGTGTGTACGCTCTATTATAAGTAATAAAGTAATGGTACGATTCAAACAATGTAACACTAAATATTATTTACTTATACGATGTTTATATAATATATGTAAAAATAAGTATGTATATTCGAAATCAAGATTTATAGTTATATATATATATATATATATATATATATATATATATATATATATATAACTAAGCATAAAGGTCATCCATAATATACTTGTGTATTATGGATCATAAGTATTGAAGGAAGTAATTATGATCGTCTTATATTCAAATAGTTATAATGCTTGGTTTGTAAACACTAGCTAGTAAAAACTAAGTTCATAATTATATGAAGCCACATAAAAATATATTTATATCGAAAATAAATGTTTGAAGTTTATAAAATGTTTGTATATATATGCATAATATATGTATAAAATATCGTGTCAAATATATCTTTCTTTAGCTAATAATATGGTTAAGTAAGCATGTATATATATGTAAGTGAAATAAATGTTTAAATACGTGTTTGGTAGTAATAAATATAAACAAAAGTATAACAATTTTACTATATAATAAAAAGTAAATGTTATATAATAATAATAGTAAGCAATAAAAGTAACGATTTCACTTAAGATATATAGTTCGTGTAAACAAATAGTAGTTTTAATATTAATGAAAATATTTGTAATGTTGATAATATTAGTGTAAAACATATTATGAATTAGTTGAAAGTAATATTAATACCAATAACGGTACTAGTAAATTTATAAATAAAGTTAATAGTCATAATATTATGTTTAAAAAAAACAATAACGTTAGTGATAATAATAATAATTATTATAATAATTAATAAACTTCATGATAATAATACTATATCATTAATAATTATAATGGTATTATTGTTAATAAAAAGTGTAACAGATTTGATGGAGAAAACGTAGATTTATAAGGTTTTATATAAATATATCTTTAGTAATAACAACATTAATAATGAATGTAACATTTTAATAATAACAACTTTTATAATGTAAGTATTAATTAGCTTTAAATAAGTATTTATAATATTTAATCTAACAAAATAATAGTAGTAATAACTAATGTAAAAATAATGTAACTCTTTCAATATTAATAATAATTTACAATGTTAATATTAATTTGTTTTAGATTAATTATTCTTATTTTATAGTTAGATAAAATTAGAATGATAATAATAAAACTACTATGATTTTTAGAGGGACAATTGCTAATGACTCAACCTATGATGGGATTAGTCTGACTAACATGGTAGTGTTTATATATGTTTAAGCTATAACAAACGTATCACAATCAAGCATGCTATCAAATTACTAATCTTTATAAATATGTTTATATAAAATTAAAGCTTGTATTTTATAAATATAACTATATACATGTTATTGTAACTTTCCCGCATCGTATAAATACTTGACTTTAACTTGTATTTATTATTATTTCCGTTCATAAATAGTTTTTATAAATCTAACTTCAAATTAGTATGGGTTATAATTATATATTTGTGTGTATATATATACGTTTTACATTTCTAAATAAAATGTGTGATCTTTATAACTAAATGTGACTTTAATATTTATAACTAAATGTATAAACATAAATTTATATGAATAGTTTATATAAAATACGATTTCTAAATAACTATATGAATGTATACATGTGCTTATATATATTTATTTCTAAATAGTATGTTGTATATTTATAATTACATGATATATGTGTATATATAGAGAGAGATTTTTATACGTTCTTTTTGTTTGGACGGAGACCCGGTTTACAAATAAGATCACACGAACGAGGTTCGGTGTTACATCAAAATCACGAGGGGTCGGGATCGAGCCGGTTTAGCTCAACTAACTATTACACACGTTAAATACAAAACAAATATGATTTACAAAATAGATACAAAAACTTGACGAGCGTTTATACCTCACTACTCGTATGCGAACCCGCTCGTTTAAAGACCCGTTTAGAGAACTGTTGACCCGCATTTTCTTCTGTTGACCGACTTTAACCAGAGTTAACTTTCATTGACCAAAACCCGGGACTTTCGGGAACGACCCGGGCAGTCCGGTCTATCCGGGTGACATCCCACTCCACCGTAACCTGTCCAAAACATTTTATAATACCCGGGAATGAAACCAGCCACTTAACACACTCCGTCTAGCCAGACTAACAGGTTTTTGATAGGAAAACGTCTAAAGTCGAAAGCTAATCTTTAAGCATTAAATCTGACCTTAAATGTCGCCGATCAGGTCGGGGGAGTAACATGCAGATGAGAATCGGTGCATTTGGAGCTACCTGAGAAATCGTCGAAAACTGGGAATCATCGGAGCACACCTCTGGTCGACGGATCTCTAGCCGGAAAACCCTGAGCGGTTCCCGTTGCCGTCGCCACTGTTGGGGTGCACCACCACCGTCGTCCCAGTCTTCTTTCTTTTCTAGACCCGTCTTCGACTGTAGCCGCTTCCACCACCGTCCGCCGTCATCTTGGCCACCAAAACCCGTCACCACCTGTTTCAGCCACCTCTATTGCCGGACCTTGTCTGTTTGTGACTGTAAATGGGAAGAACCGAAGTGGTTGGTGGTGTTGGGTTTGTCTGTGACTCCGGAGGGCCGCCGTCCCTCTCTCTATCTCTCTCTCTAGGGTTTTTATAAGAACTGAAGATGTAGGATGGGGAAGACTAAACTCACTACCGCTATCACCGCCATGAGACCACAGCCTCCAGATCGATCGGAGGGGCCACCGGAATGGCCGGCGTCCTCTTCTCTCTCGGGTTCTCTTGCTTCTCTATGAGAGAGTATGGGTTTTAAGGGAAATTGGACGATTATAGATGATTTTTGGGAAGCGATTTATTTGTCTTTAAAGAAAGGTCGATGGTTTAAAAAAAGAAATCAGTAATTGGTTTAAAACAAAAGTCAATTTATTGGGTTTTGCAAATCGTATTTTGTAGAAGATTTCTTGGTTCAAGAGTTGTGTGATTTGATTAGATTTTCTAGGAAAACTATTTCTATCAGATTTTGTAAGATTTGAAAATATATGGTTTAAACAAAATAATAATTACATATAATAAGAATAAGCTAAAAACCAGTGTATTTTAAACTGTCTTCTCGCATATCACGTGTCCACTCGAGTCTCTGTCGTAACAATTAATTCCGAATTTTGTTCTATAATTCTTATAATAATAACTTGCGTTAATAAATGTTATTTAAATATTTGTTTCATGAAATTCCCGTTCCGATTATAGTCTAAGCCGGTACACGTTGACACTCCGCATACCAAACGCATTCGCTCAAACAGCTGATTCGCGTTCCGATAATTTCTAACATTTAGTAGTACTAATATTATTAACTATAATAATAAACTAGTTATATATTTTATTATGTTATTTCTAAAATAGCCGGTATCGCTCTTGTACCGCGTGCTCACACGCGTATGCTCTGGGTAAAACGTTTCGCGTTACGCACGTAGTTATTAATTACTAAATAATAATAGTCTTAATAATTTAATTTGATGGGTAATAAATAAATACTTGTTTATATTATTTAGCTATACCAGGTTTAGCAATACCCGCGGATTTCTACACCGGCAGTTGTCGCTGTCGCGCATCAAACGTCGCATATCTCGCGTAAACACCTAATAGGTCGCCCGAATTAAATACTAGTATTTATTTATATTAATTATTTGAGATTTGATGTCTAAATCTTTATCGCTTCGGATAACCGGTAATAACCCGTACGAGCGCGTTAGTCATTCTAAATAGTTTTCCGCGTAAACGGTTTAGTCCATAATTATTATAAATTATATCGAATCGTGTAACGATCTGTCAAACAATGTTTATTACTTTGTTTTGAATTAGGTTCGTATACTGGGCCTTTAGTTGGGTAGTTAATGGGTCGAGTTTGTTTATCTATAGTTGGGCTAAGCCCAATGGGCCTAGTTAAATTGTGTAGTCACAATGTGTTTATTGGTTTCTAAATGGTAATCCAAAGTGTTCAAGCTTACTAGTCAGCAGTTCAAGTATCCAGATAGACAGTATGTAATTAAATAAAAAAAACCCGGCCTTAAATTTAGGGTTGTTACAACCTGCTCCTCGGCCATCTTGGCATCGATCCCAGCAAATCGAGACCTCCAGTTAATCTTCTTGACCTCCTTAGGTGACGGAATGTTATACTTGATGGAGTGGTAGTCATCCTCGACAACCTCTTTCTTCTCCACACTCTTAACTGACACGGCCATCACTGAAGCGTTGGAGCTTGAAGATGGACCTCCCTGCCGAGCCTTCAAGCTCTTAGAGATGTCCTCAACCATGCGTTGCAGATCATGGAATGCCGATTGCTGATTCTTCAGTAAAGTGTCATGGCCATACAATCTCTGCCTAGCATTTTTGTCCTGCTGGACTAAATGGTCAAGCAACTGTGTCTGCGTCTCAAGCATCTCCTTAATCGTGGTCGTGTCAACACTGCTTCCTGTGCTAGGTCCTGTATCTCTTCCTCCCTGCTGCTGATACTGCTAGCGACCGTTAAACCCTGGTGGGTTGTTTCCAGATCTCCATAGAATTGTAGTTTTTGTACCCTCGGTTCTGGTATTGGTTGCCAGCATAGCTCACATGCTCTTGATTATTCACTGGGAAATCATGGGTGTCGTGGACTTCCCTACACACTTGACACCGCTGAGCATTGAGCTTCAGCTCCTTAATCTCATTAGCCATAAAGGCAAGGGTAGCAGCCACGCTATGTGACAACCCGACATTTCAGGTCAATATCCGTACACATTATAAACAAGTTTACATAATAATTATTTTTGTGAATTATTTAATTTCACAAACAAGGACTTTAGAGTCTAACAAAAACCGAGCATTGTCTCAGTTCACATTTGGTAATTATAGGAGTTACCGGATCACGTGTTATATACACCGACAAATTCGAACAATAGTGGATAAATTAAATATCCAGGCATATATATATTACACAAATTTTAAGTTGGTCAATAAATTATTTTTAGAATAAAATTATAATACTGTGGGGAAAATAAACCGAATTAAACTACCCCTTTAAAACTCTAATTGATATTAATACCAAAAATCTAATTGTTTTATTATTATAACCCAAACCCCCTAACCCACCCTTGACTTCTCGGCCGAAGTGCAGGGTAAACCATCCCCAATCTCACGTATTTTCAAATTGACCCATACTCCCACTTGTGAAAACCCAGATAAAACCATACCCTACATTCAAAATTCTCACAATTCCCATTTATCTCTCATTTTCACACGGCAAACATTCCAATTCTCTTCAATTCGAAGTCCAGTTTCAAGGCGAAATTCACCATAATTTGCTATTTTAGGAAGAATCTCAAGTGTTTCTGCAAAAGAGTCGAGATCATCTCTGTTTTATATCATCATCTTCATCTCGGTTTTAAGGTAAAAACTCGACATTTTCACATTAGTTTCTTTAAAACCGTAGCTAAACTTACATCTTATTTAAACGCAAGAAAGATAACAAGAAGAGTGTGTCGAATTCAAGTTTAAAATATAAAAATATGCAGGACTGATTCTGTCAAACAGAAGTCCAGTAATCGAAACTAGGAGTTTCGATACCAGTTAACTCAATCGAAACTAGGAGTTTCGATACCTGTTGATCCATCGAAACTAGGAGTTTTGATGCCTTTTACTCAATCGAAACTAGGTAGTTTCGATAGCAAATACTCAATCGAAACTAGGTAGTTTCGATACCTTTTACTCAATCGAAACTAGGTAGTTTCGATAGCAAATACTCAATCGAAACTAGGTAGTTTCGATACCTTTTCTCAATCGAAACTAGGTTGTTTCGACTCCTGACCACTCCATCGAAACTAAGTAGTTTCGACACACATATACTCCATCGAAACTAAGTAGTTTCGACACACATATGCCCAATCGAAACTAAGAAGTTTCGACACCTGTACAACAGTCCCAGTTGGACAGTAACTCAAAACTATTTTATAACAAAACATGTGTTGGAAAACTAAAACGATATTTAAACAAACACAATCAGATTTACAAGGTCGGTGAACAATTTACAATTAAGACGTTGGTCTTAACAACAATTTACCCTTGGTATCTAGGGTACAAATAGTCAAGGTTGACTACAACAAGTATTATCACAAGTATATACACAAACTCAAGGTGAGTTTCACGGCCCCTTTCTTTTTACTGTTTTCTAATATTTGGGGGAAGAACATACTTCAACTATTTTATGGGATAACAAGAGAATAAGACACGACTTTATGTTTACATGGGATGAGAACAACACATTGGAGGCCGCTAAAGTCCCCTGGAACAACATAGTAACCATTAACTGTAGCCTAGGGTCCTATGAATAGTACTATGGAGAGTGACGTCTCCCGGTCATGGTTAGTCGCGCTAACCACAATCTGGAGGATTTATGGCCGCATAGAATCTGATAACGCTTAATAGGGGCTCACACATGTCATGGTTTGGTTACGCCTCATGTATGAACATATTATTTGTATTCCTAGCTAGTTTACAAATGGGTCAACAATTCTTATTCTGCTTATCTCATGCAACTGAATTATTTATGAACAAATGAAGTTTACAAAGAACAATTTGATTAAACCTGTGAACTCACCAACCTCGTGTTGACGATTTTAAGTATGTTTTTCAGGTAACTGAACGTGATTTCAAGGTTAGCAATGTAGATTACATGCATGCACGATGGATACTACTCAAGGAGGATTTCCCTTGTATAACTCATTGAATTGAGTCATATTTGTGAAATCTTAATGTTTTGTAAACTCAGATTATGTTTTGTAATGTAAAACATTAAACTTGTTAATGTATCCATTTATCATGTATGTGTTTGCGGTAATCATATGCTTTGGAAACCATGAACGTTGCGCCTCGCGTTTCCGCCTTGGCGGGGTGTGACAGAAACTGGTATCAGAGCCATTGATTATAGTGAACTAGGAATCTAAATTGGAACCTAGTCTATAATCTAAATGACTCACTAAAACGTTTTCATTGCATAAGCATTGCATGACCAGTCATTTTGTCATATGGATATTGTAGACACAAGCATGTCGTCACATTCACATTCTGATCCCGTCTCTGACACTGAATCAAATGAGGAATTTTCCGCCTCACGTCCCAAAAATCAAGTACAAACCCGTAGCTCCACACCACCTAAAGTCGCTTTGGGAAAACCGCCTATCGTCTACCGAAAGAAAAGCGGAGGACCAGTTAAGGTGCAAAGCGCTAGGAAGAAGGTTCGACTTCCACGCAAAAGGAATCTAGCAGCCCGTGACCCAGAAGACTTGGTGGCTGGTGAAGAACCACCTAGGCAAAGACCCTGCTACCACCCTACTGTGGGAACCATCCGTTGGATGCCTCGTACCCTGGCACGTTGGAGGGAGATGGAGAGCATTCCATCTACCTTTGAGCTTGGAGAGTCTTCTAACTCCCCAACACCCCTACCCCACACTGGGGAAGCCATAGAGCTCACTGTGCCTACCTTGGTAGCTCGCGTTCGTACGCATGAGGAGCGTCTTGATGATCTCCTAGATGACATCCGGGCACAGGGGGATGCAGCCACGCGACTTCGTCAAGGACTCGGATCTCGAGTTCAGACTCTAGATGACCGCACCCGAAACATACAGGATGCCACTAACTATCTAGAGTTGAGAGCTGACATGGACTGGCAGTTCACAGTTACGGTCCGAGACATGGTGGAGGCGCTAGAAGAAAGGACGTTGGCTGCAGAATTTGTGGCTAGAGCAAGCTTTGTTATGGCAGGACTTGCCATGATGATTGGATTGTACTCTCACTTCTTCTTCTAAACCTAATATGGGCGGGTTGTGCCCATAGTACATTATGTAGTTTAAAACTTTAGTACTGATGAGGTCATGAGAACCCATCACTTTTGTATCCGTTTCTTTTGGGAACAATGTACTATGAATGTTTTAACTATGTATATAAGGGTTTACGTTTTGATGTTGTCGTATCCTTATGCCATGTGCTATCATTATTGTCATATAATGTTATTTCTTTTTAATTGATGTGTTAGAAAGAACGTCATGGCACCAAAGCGTAGCACACCCCGTAACACTACTGGAGACAACAATGAGACGATTTCTCCAAATGTAGAACAACTCATAGCACAGCGAGTAGCTGCTGCCATGCAACAGTATGAGGCAAACCGAAATAGTGGAGGAGGAAACGGCAGTGGTACCGGCGGAGGAGGTGCAGGAGGTAGCGGTACAGCTGGAGGTTCCGGAGGTTCCGGAGGTTCCGGAGGTAATAGAATAAATAAGTCGTAACACCTAGTCATGATCCGAATTAATGACGTTATGACTCGTAATTCTACAGATGCTCCAATTAGGAAGTGCTCCTACAAGACCTTTCTATCTTGCAAACCCCGTAACTTCAATGGCACCGAGGGTGCAGTTGGACTAATGAGATGGATAGAGAAGATGGAATCGGTGATTGATATTAGTGAATGCACCGCTGACTGCATGGTGAAGTATTCTACATGCTCACTCACTGATAAAGCTTTAACTTGGTGGAATTCACAAGTAAAGACTTTGGGAAGGCAGACAGCATATGAGTTGTCATGGGAAGACCTGAAGGCCATGATGATCGAGGAATATTGTCCTCGAAATGAGTTGCAAAAGATCGAATCTGAAATGTGGAACTTGCAAATGACAGGAGATGATGTTGCTGGCTACACTGACCGATTCAATGAGTTAGCAATCTTGGTTCCACACATGGTTACCCCGGAATACAAGAAGGTTGAAAGATATTTGTGGGGACTCGCACCCCAAATCCGAAGTCTGGTGACTTCATCGAACCCTATGGATGCCAAGAGCGCCATAACTTTAGCTTTCAAGCTAAGGGATAATGCTGTACGTGATGGTTTGTTTGAGAAGAAGGAGACCGAAGGAGGGAAATCTGGAGAAAAGAGGAAATGGTTTGGAAAACCAATTAATCAAAACAAGAATCAAATTTACAAGAGACCTGAAACTATGAAAGCCTTTGTCGCCAACACTGTGGAACAAAAAGGATACCTTGGAGCACGACCAAGGTGTGACAATTGTGGATATCATCACAGTGGGAAGTGTACCCAATGTGGAAAATGTAAAAAGTATGGACATCTAGCCCTTGACTGTAGGAGCAATGCGAACCCTAACAAGATAAATCAAGTAGCAGGAAAAGTCAACCCAGGAACAGAAAGGATGAATCAAGGATGCTTTGAGTGTGGAGATCCAAAGCACTTCAGAAAAGACTGTCCAAAGTTGAAGAACCGAAACGACAATCAGGCCCGTGGAAGAGCATTTGTGATGGGGGCTGGTGACGCACGACAAGATCCAAACATTGTCACTGGTACGTTCCCGATAAATAATCACTATGCCTCTATACTTTTCGATACGGGTGCTGATTTGAGTTTTGTGTCAAATGACTTTAAGTCCCTACTCGGTATTAAGCCCAGTAAACTAGACCAAAAGTATACAATTGAATTAGCGAACGGAAAATTAATTAATACCGAAGAAGTCATTCAGGGTTGTACCTTATGTCTTAAAAACCACACATTTAGTATAGATCTGTTACCCGTTGATTTAGGAAGCTTTGACATTGTTATTGGCATGGATTGGTTGTCAAAGAATCATGCCGAGATTGTTTGTTTTGAGAAGATTGTCCAAATCCCACTCTCAAACGGAGAAGTTCTTTCGATTCAAGGTGAGAAGAGTGGAGTAACGTTATGGATGATAAACTGCATGAAAGCTCGTAAGTATCTACGTAAAGGCTATTGCGTATTCCTGGCTCACGTCGTCGAAAAGAAACCCAAGGAACGTCGACTTGAAGATATTCCAATCGTTAGGGATTACCCCGAAGTTTTTCCTAAAGACTTACCTGGATTACCACCACCGAGGCAAGTCGAATTCCGAATCGATTTGGTACCAGGATCCGCACCGATTGCGCGATCGCCGTATCGATTAGCACCTTCTGAAATGCAAGAGTTATCAAATCAACTACAAGAGTTGCTTGATAAAGGTTTCATAAGACCGAGTTTCTCACCTTGGGGAGCTCCGGTCTTATTCGTAAAGAAAAAGGATGGAACCTTTAGGATGTGTATAGATTACCGAGAATTAAACAAGCTTACAATCAAAAACCGATACCCACTACCTCGAATAGATGATTTGTTCGATCAACTACAAGGTTCTAGCTTCTACTCTAAGATCGATCTACGGTCAGGGTATCATCAACTAAGAATCCAAGAAGAAGATGTACCAAAGACAGCATTTAGGACTCGTTATGGTCACTACGAATTCCTAGTTATGCCATTTGGTTTGACAAACGCACCAGCTGTTTTCATGGATCTCATGAACCGCGTGTGCAAACCATACTTGGATAAATTCGTGATTGTGTTTATCGATGACATATTAATATATTCACGAACCAAGGAGGATCATGAACATCATCTTAAATTAATCTTAGAACTACTCAGAAACGAGAAACTTTACGCTAAATTCTCTAAGTGTGAGTTTTGGATCCAAGAAGTGCATTTTCTTGGACATGTCATCAACAAGGAAGGAATTCACGTTGATCCATCTAAAATTGAAGCGATCAAAAACTGGGAAGCACCAAAGACTCCGACAGAAGTACGTCAATTTTTAGGTTTGGCCGGCTATTACAGACGATTCATCGAGAATTTTTCAAAAATAGCCCTGCCTTTAACCAAATTAACCCAGAAAGAAAATAAGTATCATTGGAATGACAAGCAAGAGTCAGCTTTTCAAATACTAAAGCAGAAGCTGTGTAGTGCACCAATTCTATCCCTTCCTGAGGGAATCGACAATTTCGTCGTATACTGCGATGCATCACACCAAGGACTGGGTTGTGTGTTAATGCAAAGAGACAAAGTCATCGCATATGCCTCACGACAACTAAAAGTGCACGAAAAGAATTATACGACCCACGACTTGGAATTGGGTGCAGTTGTGTTTGCGCTCAAAATTTGGAGACATTACCTTTACGGTACAAGATATACTATCTTTACTGATCACAAGAGTCTCCAGCATATCTTTGATCAAAAGGAACTTAACATGAGACAACGTCGTTGGGTAGAACTACTAAACGATTATGATTGTGATATCAAGTACCATCCCGGGAAAGCCAATGTCGTAGCGGACGCTTTAAGTCGCAAAGAACGAGTTAAAACTCTTCGTGTTCGTGCCTTAGGATTGACAATTCATACGAATCTTACTACTCAAATTCGGATGGCACAACATGAGGCAATCAAAGAAGAAAACATTCAGAATGAAGCTTTACGAGGAATGATAAAGCAATTGGAGCCAAAGTCAGATGACACTTTATACTTCATGAATAGAATTTGGGTGACACGTTTTGGTAACTTACGGGAGTTAGTTATGGACGAAGCCCACAAGTCCAGGTACTCCATTCACCCAGGTTCAGATAAGATGTATAAGGATCTAAAAGAATTATATTGGTGGCCCAATATGAAAGGAGATATTGCCACATATGTCAGTAAATGCCTAACGTGCTCAAAAGTAAAAGCCGAACATCAGAAACCGTCTGGTTTACTACAGCAACCTGAAATTCCCCAATGGAAATGGGAACAAATTTCTATGGATTTCATCACAAAATTACCCAGGACTTCCAGTGGTTATGATACCATATGGGTTATTGTCGACCGATTAACAAAATCTGCTCACTTTCTGCCAATGAAAGAAACTGACAAAACCGAGAAACTTGCAAAGCTTTATATCAAGGAAATTGTGGCTAGGCATGGAGTGCCAATTTCTATTATCTCGGATAGAGATAGCAGATTCGTGTCTAGAATCTGGAAATCATTACAAGAAGCCATGGGCACACTTCTTGACATGAGCACGGCATATCACCCACAAACAGATGGTCAAAGTGAACGGACTATCCAGACACTAGAAGATATGCTCCGTGCGTGTGTAATTGATTTCGGAGGAAATTGGGATACTCATTTACCGTTAGCGGAGTTTTCTTACAATAACAGTTACCATACGAGCATTAAGGCAGCTCCGTTTGAAGCTTTATATGGTCGTAAATGCCGCTCACCGTTATGTTGGGCGGAAGTTGGTGAAAAACATTTAACAGGCCCTGAGATTGTCCAGGAAACCACTGATAAGATTTTCAAAATTAAGGACCGTTTGAAAGCGGCCCGAGATAGACAAAAGAGCTATGCTGACAACAGACGAAAACCATTAGAATTTCAAATTGGTGACCGAGTAATGTTAAAAGTCTCACCATGGAAAGGCGTTGCGAGGTTTGGTAACCGTGGTAAGCTTAACCCTAGATACGTTGGTCCGTTCGAAATACTGGCTAGGGTTGGCCCTGTAGCTTACAAACTCAAGCTACCACAAGAACTAAACAATGTACACAATACATTTCATGTGTCAAATCTCAAAAAGTGTCTATCAGACGAGACTTTGATCATACCGCCTGATGAAATTCACATTGACGATAAACTTCATTTCATCGAGCAACCAACTGAGATATCAGATTGGAAGGTTCAGAAGCTGAGACGTAGTCGAATCAAACTGGTTAAAGTACGTTGGAACTCAAAGCGTGGTCCTGAGTATACATGGGAACGAGAGGACCAAATGAAAACAAAATACCCATCCTTGTTTGAGGATGCACCAGTTCAAGAGGACACGAATTGAATTTCGGGACGAAATTCTGTTAACATGGGGAGAACGCTAGAATCAGGAGTGACCTGTTGCACACCTCTGGAAGATGAGGTGGATGATCTAGCACTAGGAATGGAAGTCCTAGTAGATGGATACTGCTGTTCGGCTTGAGCGAAGCTCTCGAACATCTCCTTACACTTGGCACGCTCGAGTCTTTCCATGATATGGCCTCTCGCAGCTTATTGAACATTTGCTGCTTCTCGAAGGTAAGGCCATTATAGAACTTCTCCACTATCGCCCAGTCGGAAAGACCATGCTGGGGACACTGACTCAACAGCGTGTTGAACCGCTCCCAGGCCAAGTGATAAGGTTCGTCGGGATCCATCCGGAAGGAATGGATTTGATCCCTGAGGCGAGCGGCCTTGGAAGGTGGATAGTACTTTTTGTAGAACTTGACTTGAAGATCCTCCCAAGTGGTAATAGAGTTGTCTAGGAGGGTGTCAAGACAAGTGGATGCACGCCTAGAGAGCGAGAATGGAAAGAGACGCAGGTAGATAACGTCCTCAGATACACCCGTGATATTAAAGGTATCGCATATACGAACAAAGCGGGACAAGTGTCCGGGTGCATCCTCATCCTCAAGGCCATTAAACTGAGTAGCTTGAGTGATCGTACTCATGACATGTGACGGGATATGCCAAGAATTGGCATTAGGAATAGCGGGATGAGTGATCGAAGACCTCGCGCCTGTGACCCCATCACTGGACCTCTGGTGTACTGTACGCCTCGCTGGAGGATCAGCGTCGCCCATAGTAGGAAATGGAATAGGGCTAATAGGATGTACTTGGTTTTCGCACAACTGTTTCAAAAGCTCCCAAAATTCGCGAGTGCGCTCGTGAAGCTCTTATTCGGGCACTAAGAAAGCAGAATATGGTGGTGATCCTTGCGAACGAGTATTATGCATAAACAGAAAGACTCAATAGGAAAAAGAAACAGAGACTCTAGAACAAAAAGACTCGATTCTAAGTTAGACACACAAGAAAACACGTAGGACAAGCACACAAGACAGACTCTAATAAAACAAAATACCAAAAATCTAACAAAGAACAAATCAGAGTTAATATTGCTATTGCCAAGTGTCCCCGGAAACGACGCCAAAAACTTGATGTTGTCCAGAAGGTCTATAAAAATAACTATAAAAACCTAACCTAGACTCCTAAGTAATAAATGAAAAACCTATGAACTAAACCGCACTGACAGACAAGTGGTCCTACCGAGTGTAGCACAGCTTAATGGTAAACCAGATTATCGAACCCTAGAGATACTACGAATAACAAAACAGACTCTAACTCGGACTTAAGATTGATTGGTTTGGGGGGTTTACTATTATAAAGATTATAACTAAGAAATGCAATAAACAAGAACGATTCAAACTATCAAGAGAAAGAACTAAGCATGAAATCAAGAATAGGAAGAATACCACCTAGGTCGGAATCCTACTTGCAAAGCACAACTTCTACCCGTTCTGGAAACTAGGATGGATCTGGGTTTCTAAGGATGACAACTAAAGACAACCTAGTGGATCCCTAATCACTCTCAGGGTATCACCAACTACGCTAACTAAAGTGTACTAAACTCACCAGATTGCCGGATCACTTCTCAGATATTTCCAACTATGATAAAGTACCCTAATGGACAGATTACCTCTCAGTCTCACTATCCACCATACATTCAAGGAATGCACAGGGTAATCCTACGATAACAACTATGACTTGACCTAGAAACAATCACTAGACACCTAATACTAACGTCCTCTCAGACAGCTGATACTCGGATTCCTAATAACGAAGACTAGACAACTAATTCTCACCTCTCGGGTATTGAACTAGGACACACACTCAACTCTAATCAGTAATCAAACACAACTCCTATGGTCACTACGTCTAGCAGACCATACAAACGATTACAAACCCTAAGATCTACGACCTAGATACGCTAATCAAACTGGCAGACAACCATAATTAACGTACGGAATTGAAATCAATCACACAATCAGAATTAAGCATGTTATATCATCACAATTAATAGCCAAGATTGTTTACAAAATCATTCATCAAACAACTAGAATCCAAAACCGAATAAAAATCAATACTTTAACAAATATTCATCGTAAGACCTAGATAGTATCAATGTTTTAGCCTATGATCATACTTAAAACATTCAAAACAGAAGAATTAAACACAATCATGGTTCAAACACAAGAAACAAAGATAAAGGTTTAAGCTTTGGAACCGAAAACGTTAAATATAACGCACCCGGGATCAAAGATTCGACCTTTGCACTTCAATCCACTCCTCCAGCCTCAAAATCTCTTTTTTTTCTTCTAAACGGCTGGAAATCAATTCATAAACTAATGGGAGAGTCCCCATCTATTAAACCCTTAAATTAGGTTAAAAAATACGTATCTGGGGTCTCTCGCGTACCGCGAGGCTCAGGGGTTGATTCTCTCACGTACCGTCGGGCAAACAGGTCACGCAAAACTTCCCTGGCAGCCACATCTTCGCGTGTCGCGAAGAAGTTGAACCCAATGTTCGCGTGGCGTGACAAAACTTAAAGACAAAGTTTATTTGTATTCTTCTCGTCGAGCTACCCCAAATCGATATAAAATGGGCCCCGTAACTCATTTTCTAGCTCGAGATATGCCTATTTTAAGGTTGGACTCTTTCCCGACTTTTTTCATTTCTCATCCCAGGTTCTCGTGCTCGTGTCTTTCACCCTTCTTGTTCGTTTTAGCTCCAAGTGACTCGATAACCTACAAAACATTGTATGAGTCAATACTAACTATATTTGACTCATAATGACTCTAAAACTATATAAAAACGACGTGAAACATGGCGGAAATATGTGTGTGCTTTGCAACACATCACTTACTTTCATCATTTTTGAACCCCAAAGAAATGAGATCGAATCCTTTCCAAAATCTGTAACACGAAGGAGAAACCACAAATATAGAGAAAATATATCCCAATGCATCAAGAACTGAGGAATTAAGAAGTGCTCTAAATTTGACTTCCAAGAAGATAAATGACCTTTAAATTTCTCAATAAGACCCTTTCAATCTTCAACCTTTTTCATGTTCGATCCCACTGGTAAACCAAAACTAAAAAAAAGGAATTTTATCTAGAAGACAACCCGCCAAGGAAGCTCAAGCAATCACCTCCTCATGCAACACTCCGACCCCGTAAAGATTAGATATTAACAAATTAATCTTTAGTCCGGACGACAAATAATAACAACTTAAAATTCACACTATAGCATTAATGTTAGACTCAGACCATTCTCCTAAACAAATAGCATCATTCGCATAAAATAAGAGAGAAATACACTCGCCATTAGTACCAATCCGAGCCCTTTAAAAATCCCCACATCTATCGAGTCTTCTATAGATACATGTAATTCTTCCATTGCATTTATGAATAAAAAAGGTGACAAAGGATCTCCCTGACGTAACCCACAATGCATGTCGAACTCCTTCGTGTGACTCCCATTTACTAGAATAGATAACCGAGTTGAATCTAAACATCCTTTTATCCATGTATCCATTTAGAGCCAAACCTCATGTATTCCATCATTTTATACAAATAATTCCAAGATAACGAGTCACACGCCTTCTCAAAGTCAATTTTGAACAATATCAATTTATTTTTCTTCTTTTTGAACCATTCTACCACCTCGTTCAGAATAAAAGATCATCCAAAATCCGACGACCTTTTATGAATGTCGATTGTTTCGGGCAAATAATGGTAGCTATCACCTTTGACAACCGATTTGCTAGAACTTTTGCAACAATCTTGTAAATCACCCCCGATAAGGATAATCGGCCGAAAATCTTTTACCATAACAGGACTTCGATTCTTCAGAATCATGGTAACAAAAGAAGATTTGCACCCTTTAAGAAATAAAAACTTACGAAAAATTAGTTTATAGCCTCAAAAGAGTCTGACTTCATTACTTCCCAATATTTTTTTACAAACGCAAACGTAAAACCATCCGGACCGGTGACTTATCCTAACCACAATCCCAAACAACTGATCTCAACTCCAACATGGTAATTTTGTCTTCAAGTTGTTCCCGAGACACATCATCGAGTATTTTGAATTTGTTGCTTCTACTTTATAAATCCACTCCTACAAAAAGTTGAAATTTATTTGAATAATAACAAAAAAAAAATACCTTTTTAACTCGATTGGGCTATGTAATCCACTCCCCTTTATCTTTTATTCCCGATATAACCATTCGCTTGCATTTTTCTTAAATAAGGTATTAAAAAGTTTGAGTTTTCATCTCCTTCCTAAGCTCACTTATACTTTAATTTAAACTCCAAATCTTTATTTTCTAGTTGGATATGCTTTGCTAATTCATCTAACACAACTTCCTCTCAATAAACACCGCTACATCATTAGATCATCTTCGATTAAATGATCGAACTCTATCAATTTGGCTTCCAATTCAACTTTCTCATCTTTAGATTGTACTCTTTTCACACCCACCTAAGTTTTCGCTTCTTCTTTAAGGAGCTCCAATCTATTATTAAGTTTAACTAGACCATTCCCAACCACATCCTCTTCCACACATCCTCTAGCACCTTATTAAGTTTAACTAGGTTTGAGTAGAGTACAATTAGATTAGCGCCGCTTAAAAAATCTTTAAAACATGAAGAATAAACTTCTCTAGATTTAAACAAATTACCCATATTTTAAGTTTAAAACTTTTATTGAACTTTTTTGTACCTTTTTATTTTATTTTTACACATTATTCAATATACTTTTTAACTATGGACATATGCTACAAAAAGTGTGAAGAATTAAGTTATTTTTTATATTGTACAGTTGCTTCGGCTGCTAATTAACTTGTAAACTACACATAAGAACAGGTAAAAGTTTCACGTGGTTGTATAAAACGCAGAAACTGAAATACGTTACTGCTCACACGTTGATTATTGTTTAGTTAGTAATTTCTTGCTTGTACATCAACTCCCTAGTAGATACTTTTTGAATATTTTGAGTGGATTTATAACCCAAACACTACACTTCGTAATTGCCCTTGTTCCTAGCAACTTGATAGGGAATTCTTTTGAATGAAACAAAGTTAGGCAGTTCAAAAAGAAAATCCAAAATGAGTAATTATTCATTTAAAAAAGAAATTAAATACTATGATTTAAAAAGTTTTTTTTTTGAACCGCCAACAAACAGAAAATTGCCTAGTTACTCCGTACGGGGTGACCCATTGGCAAAAAGCCACCGCCAGCTGGCCCAACCCAGCCGTATGAAGCCATTAAGCGCCCCAAGTTATATCCAGTTCCGGGGAAAACCCACCCACCCAAAAGCCCACTGGTGGTAAAACCCGGACGCCCTCAGGATCGAATCGGAGATCACAAAGATCCCGGTCTTCCTTTATTGAGTCACCATGCCCCTTTCCAAAGTGATGCATATAGGATAAAACCTGAGGTCTTTTCTTAAAAACAATCATGCTTCTTACCACCACATACACCATATTAAAAGTAGCATGATTTAAAAAAACTACCCTTTTTGTTGATTTAGACTACCTTTTATATGAGATGTATAAAGCAAGGTAAAAAGAAATGATTAAAGTGGGAAAAAGAAAGAGGAAAAAGACAAGGAATGCAAGACTGATATATGTCTACTAGCTATTCTTTTTTCTCACTTTTGCTCATGAAAACCAAAATATTATGAATTTTGACCCTATAAAGATATCTAAAGGCAATATCCGAAAGCAAAAAGGTAATAAACTTAATCACACCCTATGTTTTGTTTACATTGCTGGATGGCCATAAATTTTGGCACTTACTTCCCTCTTTTGACTATTTCATAATTTAGTATTCATCAAGTAAATATAAATGATTTTATTTTATTTTTATAAAATAATGATATATGATTTTAAATGGCATATATATGATACTGTTTATGTATCTCATATCTAATTGCTTTGTTTATTTATCCACATCGTAAAAATTAGCAAACAGTCCTTTATTTTTTTTTAAATTCTTTATCTTTTCGTATCATTCTAAAATTTTGATGTATTATAATGAAATCTATACTACATAATAAACAAGTAACATAGGAGAACAATTGTCATAATTCTGGACCTCCTTATTTTTCATTTTCCCGTTTGTCTCTTCTATTAATAATCAACTCCACTATTTTAGACAACTAAATTAATTATTTGTTTCAATTTTTATCGACACATTTTTAAATTTAAAATTGTGTTTATCTTTAGTTGATTTGTTCAATCATGTTTTTATGAACTCTGCAAACTGAAAACAATTTTATAACCAATTAGGATTCAAATAAAAACCTTTAATCATATATTTACATATTCACATTGTTCCATTTTTACAAGTGTATATATGTTAATAAATTACATTATATTTTATTCAACCCGTGTAATACACGGGTTTATTAAAGTCGTGTATTACACGGGTTTTAAAAACGTAAACTTTTTATTACTAAGTATATAACATTATATTTATTAAACACGTATAATACACATGATTATATTTATTCAACCCGTGTAATACACCGGTTTCTAACCTAGTAAATTATATATATAGAAAAAGTTTAAAATATAAACGGTTTTTTGGTGCGAAAATACGAAGTGATTATAAACTATTGATCTAAGAGTTCAAGGGTTAAGATCAAGAGTGTGTCTAGTCAGCTTGTTTTTAATCGTGAAAAGAATCTGAAAGGGTAAATGGGTATAGCCTACATTTTTTGACTTTTTTCAAGTTCTCCCATTTTTTTTAAAACACGTATAACTTTTTTATACGACATTTTTTTTTAAATTACACCATAAAATCGAGTATTTTATTCTATTTAATTTGAGTACACTTTTGCTTTACTTAAAAAAAATAGACTTTTTTTTGAAATGTTGATGTGCTGAGAGTGATTACGTGATCGTGATTATGTGATTAATTTATGAAAATGTGTTATTATATAACATGCATGATTAAATGATTACGTGATTATACAAATGTTGATGTGTTATTATTATGCGAACGCATTTACCCCTCGTCCACTAAACATGTGTCGCATGCTGGTACCTTCGTACGCTAAAATCACTTAGTGCAATAACCGTCTCATATATATATATATATATATATATAGGGTATATATAGAGTGAAAACCCATATGAGTTGTTAAAACTAATGAAAACTCTATGAAAACTTTATGTAACAACTTTATTTTTTTTTTTAAAATAAGGTAGTTTTGTTACATATTTTTGTCACTTTTTATAAAAAAAATCAAAAAAGCGCCGAAGGAATTTTTTTAAGAAAATATGTAACAATTGTAAAAAAATCCCGTTTTTCAGTTGTTATATATGTAACAATGTCGTAACATTAATTTTTTTACAATTTTTATATATATATTTTTTTAAATACTTCAGCGCTTTTTGATTTTTTTTAAAGTAACGAATATATGTAACAAAACTACCGTATTTTTTAAAAAAATAAATAAAGAAAAAAAATAGAGTTTTGATGGGTTTTTACAACTTATATAGATTTCCATTCTAACCCAACCATATATATATATAAGAAAATGATAAATAAGAAAAGGATAATGTGTAAACTAAAAAACTAAATTTTGACTATTCATTTAGTTTCATAATAATTTAATTAGTAGTTTAAATCAAATATGATTTTTTATTGATAAATGAGTGGCTAATAATAAATAAAGGGTGTAATGGTAACTTGACTTTTTTTTTTCTCTCTACTCACAACCCATTTATTATTTAAACTATAAAACTGTTACGTAATTAAAATTTTATTTATCATAAAGTTAAAACTATTTAAAATTTTATTTATTATAAATTTAAAAATATTTTTCTTAAGATATTTAGAAATACTAAATGTTATTTAAAATTTCATATACTAAATTTACAAGTAGTCAATCTCGGTTTCGTTGGCTACCGTAAAGAAATAAACCGATAACGACGTCGTCATTATAAGAACCAGTAATGGTATTTTTTGTTTTTTGTTTTCTAGAGGCGTAAAAAAATTGCCGATATTCATTTTGGTATGTAACGACTTTATTTTTTTGCTTTTCTTTTGCTATGCTAGTGCCGGTTTTGTGTCGGTTCTGTAACAAAATGAGCCGTCACCAACCTATAATATATATATATATATATATATATATATATAATAGGGTTGAGTTCATGAGAGAACTCATTTTAATGAGAGAATTAGAGAACTCTTCATTAAAGGAAAAAAAAATTCACACCTCACAATATAAATCAAAAAGTAAAAAACTGCTTCGTAGACCTTGTTTCCAACATCGTCCTCGTTAAAAAAACGTAAAAATGCTTAGTTTAGTTTATGGTTTAGTTTAGCTTTTAAGGTTAGGTTTTTGGGTTTAGCTTTTAGGGTTAGGTTTTTGGGTTTAGCTTTTAGGGTTAGGTTTTTGAGGGTGGGGTGGGTGAGGTGAAGGGTGGGTTTAGGTTTTTGGGTGAGGGTGGGTGGGGGGTTAGGTTTTTGGGGGTTGGGGTGGGTGTGGGGGGTTTAGGTTTTTGGGGTGGGTGTGGGTGTATGAGGTTTAGGTTTTTTGGGGTGGGTGTGTGGTTTAGGTTTTTTTGGTGGTGGGGGTGGGGTGGGGCTAGGTTTTTGGGTGGGGGTGGGGTTTTTGTGGTGGTACTACACATATGCAATATTACGGGTTTTTTTTTTGAAATTTTTTTTGAACGGGGATGACGTGGGAAACAAGGTCTCTGAAGCAGTTTTTTAGTTTTTTATTTATATTTTGAGTTATGATTTTTTTTTTGCCTTTATACTCAAATTAAAGGTAATAAAACGCTCGATTTTATGGTGTAATTTGATTTTTAAAATATGGTCGTATGAAAAAGTTATGTATGTTTAAAAAAATGGGGGACTCAGAAAAATATTGGTGTCGGCCACCTCTATCTTCATCTTCTCTACATAAAATAAAAAATCCACTCTCCCCTTCTCATTTGTTTTGTGTACTTCAAAGAGAACGAGAGAGAAATATGCAAGGAAACATAGATTGAAATGAGAGAGGAAGCCGAGAGGGTGGTCGCGGCGGTGGTGGATGATGGCTTGGTGGTGCGAGCAGTGGTGGTGGCTAGCAGTGTTCGGTGGTGGTAGTTGAAGCGACGGTAGTGGTTTTTGCCTATAGATATGATTCGTCAGTAGTGGTTTTTTTGCCTATGGATCTGATTCATGGATGAAGTTGTTAATGGATTCCCTCTGGTATCTTTTCTAGAAAGGTAATTAACCTTTTTTTTCTTTTTAAAACTAGTCTGTGTTTCTTTGTTTGGATGGTTCGAAAAGTCATATTTGTTACTTTTTAGGGAAGAAGAACAACTTGTGAATGAAATACCAAGCATATGCGTATTTTTTGTTTGATTTTTTCTCTCAAAACTATTTGATTTTTTTCTCTCTCAAACTGATTTGGACAAACGGTGTAAAAGGGATGAGAAAATCACCATATCTAGTGTTAGAAATAAAAAAAAAGGATGTTATTTGTTTTTATGAAAAGATATGGAACTGATGTTATTTGTAGTAAGTTATATATTAGTTACCTAAAATTTTTTTTGTTCTAAAACCATGGCAAACTTACTGATTTTAGGAAAAAAAAAATCGTGTCTACTATATGAAAACTGAATTTCTTTTTAATTGTTTATGGATGATTTGAGAAAAATATTTTATCAAATTAGATGATTTTATTTATTTTCTTTAATTAATTTTAATCAATTTCGTATTGTCTACCGAAGTAGCACCTACCTTCTACACCAAGTGGAGGCAATCTTACCGCTCACCGGTGTAGCCATAAACATAGCATCTACGCGAAGTGTAAACTGATTTTTAAACATGTGTAAACTGGTTTTTACACATCTGTAAATTGATTTTTACACATGTGTAAACTTAATGTACACATGTGTAAAGAGTTGTTTATTCATGTGTTTTAAACTTTAATTTGTTTTGTTTATGCAAATGTAGGTAAATTCCCAACACTTGTTATCCACCGAGAATCCCTCGAGGCTAAGGTGAATGAAACGAGGGCAACTGTCAAGTTTCAACTGAAAAAGGTGTTGTGCAGGAGCGTTGTTGTCAGGAACTGCAACCCGGGTGTCTCAGATCGTTACGTGTGAGTGTGTGACTAGTCGAACCGGGTGCAGAATACCCGTGACTAGGTGGAGAATCAAGTAACACAAAGTAAACCGACAGCGAAAACACTTTCAAATTTCGTCTATTATAAATCTTGTAGGCTACAGAGATGTTACAAATGAGTGCGTACATAACTTCTGTCACCATAACCTATTTATACTTGACATGATCTCTGTGCACTTAACAAGTGCGCAGGGCAAATTGTTCCTACGTACTTAACAAGTACGCAGAGTATTCTTGCGTACTTGCTAAGTACGCAGGAAGTAATTCCTGCGCACATGCTAAGTGCGCAAAACACTTAGAGAAAACAGACGACTAGTACATACATTAGTAATTACAACTCGATAACTAATACATACAGACACTAACATACAAAGACTAATACATACAAGACAAGTACAAAAGCTAAGACAATATCCAGAGTGTTTGTCACACAAAAGTGCTTCAACAAACTCCCCCTTGACAACAACTCTAGAGATTGTATTCGGTCTTCACTGCTCCCCAGCTTTAACTTCCATCTTCTTCTTGTAGTCAAGGCAGAACTTGACCACCTTGTCGTATTTAGAAGCAAGGAACTTTGTCCACTCGTCCGTGTACATGCAGTACTTGTCAGCTAACGCCTCCAGATCTTTCATAGAAAAGTTTATGAAGCAGACTTCATCAAAAACTCTGATCAGTTCCTTTGGCACTAAGCTTCCACTCTCGGACCACACCTTTCTAATCACCGTTGCCTTGCCCGATTTAGGATCTACGTGCCAGTACCATATGTTACCGAGGATATCCTGAGATAACTTGCTCAGGGGAATCTTAGTTTCACACAGCACTGGCTTGTATACCAGTTTCTTTAAGCTTTTATGAGTCACGAGATGTCTAACATTCTTGTCCTTGACTCGCTTGGGCACTTGAGGCTTAAACATTTCGAACTTCCCAGATCTTACCTCTCGCTGTAGAACCTGCCACAAACCCATCACTACTGCTTGATTTGAGTAACCCAACAGCATTCGGCTTGCTAGGTTCACAAGATCGTACTTTGGCAAGGAGCTGAAAGCTTCACTGGTTGGTTTCAAGTATTGAACCCCTAGCTCGCTTAATCAGAAACAGCTTCTTGTCATCCTCGAACCTCACAGCTAAGATCATACCCGTCGCTCCATGGTTGTCTATGATTGATGTCTTCTGCCAGACAGGAGTCGGATCCTTTGATGAACTTGTAGGCGTATGTTTGCTTTTCTGCGCCTCTGGATCCACAGGTGTAGGGTCGGTAGGAGAGGCTTCAGTCGACGCCTCAATAGTACTTACAGGCTCGACTGAACCTGTGTCAAGATTAGTTTCAAAGAATGGAGCTTCGAAAATCTCTCAATCCTCAAACTCATATTCTCCTTCCCCGTCGCCCTTGGGAACTTCAATCACACCATCCTCATCGTCCTCATCCCAGTCATCACCAGACTCGATCTCTCCCTCTTCCAGATTGCAGAGAGCATCGATCTGTGCTTCTTTGGAATAGTCTGGCTCTAATAATAAGATCACATCGTCCGACACGTCGCCAGATAGATCTTTCAAAACATCAGCCACCGACTTTCCTTTATCATGACCCGAAGCATCACCTCCACCTTCACTCCGAGTAGACTCCCCCTCAGCCATAGGCACGACAGAAATGGGAACAATCGCCAAAGCCGACGATTTCTGCTCACTTCCACTCGGTCCGGCTTCAGGATCCTTGTCCTGATCATCACCCTTAGTTTGATCAACTAAGTGACAGGCCTCTTCACTGTTAGGCTTAGGTGGTTGCTTCTCCAACAATTCTTTCATTCTCTCCCCTTGAGCAGCAAGCGTCTTGGCCATGTCACAGACCAGTTTAACCATAGTATCATGCTCCTTACGCTGCTTTTCATCAACCGCCTGCTGTTTCTTCAAAGCGGCTACTTCATCAATCAGTGAGTTTATCTGGCCCTGTTGCTTGTCAGATTCTTCACCTGATTTCCGTACAATTTCAAGTAATCCAGCGACTTAAGTCTCTAGAGTAGTGATCCTGACATCTCTAGGATTAGGACCCTTAGACGACGATGCTTCGGCTTGATGAGTTGGGAAGGTGAAGATTTCATCAAAATCAAATCCATGAGTAAAATCCAACTCAGGAAATGGTTCACTGATGTGTTGTAGAGTTGTTGTGGGGATTGAGGTAGGGATGGTGGTTGTTTGGATGGTGGTTGGGTGATGTTGACAGACTCGGTCATAATAGGAGTTGTTACCGCCACCTTGACAGAATGTACAGGGAGGGTTACTATCACAGGAACCTCCTCTGTGATAGTAGTAGTAGCCTCAACAGATGTTACCAATGGCCTCCTCCTCTGTTGTCAATAAAGCTGTTGTGAAGGTGAAGTAGAAGTCGATTCAGTGCTCGCAGCTGCCAATGTTACCTGCCTCTGAGCACTTACTTCCACCTCACGAAGAATAGGTTGATGTTGCCTATCTCCCCGACGCTTGTTGATACTTTCCCGTCTGCGTCTCTGTATAGCAGCATCCGAATCAGAATCGGGCTCATGTTCACTGCTAGTCTCTTGTCTTTTTATCTTGGAAGATGACTCCGGAAGGGTCACCTTCGTCAATCTCCTTGGGTGTGCCTGGGATGGTGCATCATCAGACTCAGATGAATCTGACTTGGTCGCTTCTGGGTAGGAATCTTCAGCACCCCCATTTCCCTGTTCTTCGTCTCTTTCTTCTTCAGACACTTCATCCTCAGATTCAACTTCCTCTTCTTCCTGTTGTTCATTACTGTGTTCACTGAGTTCAGGATCAGACTCTGCACTATATCATCTCCAATCTGTAGGTGCCACATAAGCTTCATTGATCAGGTGGCCAAAGAGTGGAGTATGCTCAGGGGTAGATTCTACACTGCCTGTCGTTAAGAACTGTGAGAAAACTCTCTTGGCCACCCGCTTCACTTGCAATCTCTCCCCAATAGCAGGTAGATTTGGCAATGCATCATTGATCAAGAGTTGCACAAATCTGGGGTATAACAAGAATCTAAATCTCTCCGCTGTATTAATATGATCAACTAAAGCTTTGTATATGTAGCGAGAGAAGTTATAGCCCTTGTTGAGAGACAGCCCAACCATAGCGGCTGCTAGATCATGACCCATGGCATCCTTCCCCGCCTTCCTGGAAGACATGCACAGGATCATAATGTGGGCAAAGTACCTCCACTGATCCAGCACCCACATCTTCTTGTAAGATGAATAATCCCGCACACCGACGTATCCCATACGTTGTCTCCAACACCCATCCACAAAGTAATCAGGATAGGAGATTTGGTCGGTTGCAAGATCTCTGAAATGTAAGACACATCTGATGGTTTCCTCATAAATGGCAATATTATGACCTGCCACAGTAGCCCGAATGACGTTGGGGGTTACTGTGCAGTCATGTTCTGCAGTATCCCAGAACTGCTCCAAGTACGGTCTTGATACGACATGGTCTGCCGAAATAGCATAGCTTATCCTTGAGCAGTTCAAGAAATCAATGATCTCCCGGTACTCAAGTGCAGCACCCTTCCATTCCGGTTCAATAAGTGCTAGCAGATTGAACTCACTTGAAAATGCAAGAGTCATCACTGCAAAAACAAACATTAAACACAATAAGAACAAGAAGCATCATTGGAAATGAATACACATGACCAAGTATAGCACAATCACAATGAACTAAACATCCAGACTTAGAAATATTTCAGAATGGTCCTTCCTGCGTACTTAGTAAATATGCAGGGCTTATGCCTTGCGTACTTAGCAAGTACGCATGACTTATGTCTTGCGTACTTGTTAAGTACGCATGCTTAACACTTGGCCAAATTTCAAAAATCCAAAATTTGTAAAATGTGAAATTTGATGGTGATGTTGATCACCAATGAGTCCAAAAACATGTTATCGCCATTGGAACCAAAACCAACATCAATCTTGTGCTACAACCCGGTCATTTTGACCTTAGTTTCGACCGGTGCAAACTGACGTTCACCCACATAGTCAAAACCAAAATCAACCAGTGTTATGGACAAATTTGGTAATGTAAGGCTTCAAATGATGTTATTAAACTAGCTTTAAGACATAATTTCTTTCAAAAACGCCCAAAATCGGTCTAAATTCCATCATCAAAACCCTCAATTCTCAAAGTCACAAATCGGTTAATATCACATGATTTAACGGATGAAATGGTCCTAAATTCTCACCAAATGTTAGTTAGACGATGTTAAAAGTAGAATCGGGACGAAAAACCGTTCGGGAACACATGAAATTTTGAGTGAAAAATGATCAGGAGTATTCAACAGTCGCTCAGGTTTGAAATGAGATGAAACTCTGAAAAATCCTAAGTCCTGTTTATATACCTCACACATTTGGGTCTTGCGTACTTAGCAAGTGCACAAGACTTAACTCTTGCGTACTTAACAAGTACGCGCGACTTAAGTCTTGCGTACTTACAAGTACGCAAGGTTTAATTCCTGCGCACTTGTCAAATAAGCAGAAACCCTTGTGTTTCACAAATTTCAACTCAAATTATGAAGAAGTCAAAGTCAAATAACGAACAGGATAAGCATATTCAATTAAGAGGATTCAAAGTCAATTCAAGGTTAAACACAACTATATTTTTTCTAATTATAATAAATTGTACATAAACTTAAAATCTTTTTGATCTTTTCTGAATAGAGATATACAAGTATATACACACACACTAATTTTGTTCAAAGACACGAGCAGAGGATCATATCAGGCTAAACTATAGCAATAATGATACAAGATAAACATCAAAGAATATGGGATCATGTCACGGATTACTATTTATTCATATGTAATAAGCACATAAACAAGTAATTCAAGTTAGCAATATTATAAGATTTGAAACCATAAGCATCTTAGTATCATGTTCTTGTGTGTTAAGGTAATAGTTATAAATATACAACGTGTGCCCTACAGTTATGCTATGAACTTACTTTGCACTGATCTCAAGGCATCTAAGATTTTCCCAATGATTTTCTAAATTTTCAGAATGAGGCTACATCAATTAGCACGGGAAAAATCAAACAGAATCCATAAGGATTATCAGGAATCATAAGATTCAGAATTGAGTGATTCATTTGTCTTGGTTTCATATGATTTCTTCAGTGAATATCGGTATGATGATTCAGGATAATAAATATGGTGTTTGAGGATTTAGGTAAGGGGATCCAACTTTTATCTGGATTTGAATTCAATGAATCAGGAGTGATTCAAGGGTTAATACATGTTCAACGGTTGATGTCAAGACATATCTTGATTCAATCTCTCATTGCATACTTGTCAGTATGGGCAGTGAGATGAACCGCATTAATTGTGCTAACGACCTAACCCGAAACTGATCTCAGAAGAAAATAATTGCCAAAATCTAACATCCTGTATCTGATAGTGATCTTTTGCATTCTTTTACGCACACACACTAGCAAACGTGGGTTCAAATCACAATTGTAGTATTAATTTACTTTCCACACTACTAATGATTCAAAGACGCTTACAGCCTACTGACAATTCAAATTACTTGTAAATAAGCAGATTAAAAACACAACAATTTAAACAAACAAGTAAGCATGATGCAATCATTTCCCATATGTGCAATCTAAGACGTTTAGATCATTTCTAATGTACTATCATTTCCTCTTTTCTCAAGAGAACTTTGAAATTTTTCAGGTTTTCTATTTTGTTTGGATTTTTATAAAATATTTGAAAATTAAAAGAACTATACATAAAACATTTAAAAGAAATAAAATTTAACATTTATGAATTGAATTGATTTAAGAAAAACCAGTTTTCACTCTGGATTAAACATTCCTATCATGTTGACAAGATATTCAAAACGTGTTCGATCAAACGCCTTAGTGAAAAGGTCAGCAAAGTTGTCATTTGTGTGAACCTTTACAAGTTCAATGAGATGCTTTTAAGCACAATCACGGATGAAATGATGGTGAGTTTCAATATGTTTAGTTTTGGAATGTTTCACCGGGTTGTTTGTGTTGGACATGGTGGCATTGTTGTCAATGAATAGTGGAGTTACAGTGAAGTTTAAGCCGTAGTCTCTCAATTGCTGCTGAATCCACAATATCTGAGAACAACCGCTTGCTGCAGCAATGTACTCTACTTCACATGTTGAGACAGAAACCGTCGACTGCTTCTTGCACTACCAGGAAACCAGCCTGTCTCCCAAGAATTGACATCCACCTGAAGTTGATTTTCTATCAAGGTTACAACCGCCATAGTCTGAATCAGTATAGGCTTTGAGGTCAAATGACTGCTGCTTTGAGTACCAAAGACCCAATCGGGGTTTCCCTTTCAAGTATCTGAATATCCTCTTGACAGCTATCATATGAGACTCATTTGGTTGTGACTGAAACCTTGAGCACAAACATACAACAAACATTATGTCGGGCCTTGAAGCTGTGAGATACATGAGAGAACCGATCATCCCATGGTACAATTTACAATCCACATCCTTTCCATCTTTGTCTGTATGCAAACCGTGATTGACAAGGATAGGTGTGCCATAAGTATTGCTATCATTCATCTTGTATTTCGACAAAATGTCTTGCACGTACTTAGTTTGATGTAGATAGATGACATCCTCTCTTTGATTGACTTGCAGACCTAGGAAGAATGACAATTCACCCATGTTGCTCATCTCAAACTTGGACTTCATCACCTGTTCGAATTCCCTACACATCTCTTCATTTATAGACCCAAAGATAATGTCATCGACATACACTTGTACGAGTAGAATATTACCTCCTGCTTTCCGAATGAAGAGGATCGAGTCAATATGTCCACGATCGAAACCATTTGACAGTAGATGTTCTGATAGCGTCTCTTACCATGCCCGAGGTGCTTGATGAAGACCATAAAGTGCTTTGTCGAGCTTATACACTTTATTGATATTATGCGGATCTTCAAAGCCGGGAGGTTGAGTGACATAGACCTCTTCATGAACTTATCCATATAGGAAATCACTCTTTACATCAAGTTGATAGACCTTGAAGCCGACATAGGAGGCATAAGCCATAAATAGTCGAATGGCCTCAAGTATAGCAACTGGGGCATATACTTCAGTGTAATCCAGGCCCTCTTATTGATAAAATCCTTGAACAACCAACCTTGCTTTATTCTTCACTACGACATGACGATCATCCATTTTGCACTTGAATACCCATCTGGTTCCAATTGGTTGTACGCCTCTTGGCAAGTCAACTAAATCTCACTCATGCAACTTTTGGAATTGGGACAGCATCGCCTCAATCCAGCAGTTGTCAGCGAGAGCCTCCTTCACATTCTTCGGCTACAACTGGGACACGAATGCAGCATGCAAACATGTTTCCATGATACCAGTGTCAAGTATCTCAGTGTACAAACTAGTGTTCTCAGCAATGTTTCTATGACGAGTCTGAACACCGGCATGAGGATCACCAATAATGTTATCAATTGGATGATTCTTATGCACTCTCGTCTCTGGTATGAACGGTTCCTGGAGATTTGTGTCTAGATTCGTGCTCAACTCCCCCATATCCTGTGATCTAGAGGACGATGATTCAATGTTGATTGGATCAGCTGGAGCTCCATTTCCTTCACGAGTGTTAGGATTAGCTAGAGCGTCATCTCCATCAACATGGACAACTTCAACATCATCACTATCATGACACTACTAGAAAATAGGCCTAATGCAACTCTTGAGAAGCAATCTTTTTCAAATGAGTTGCATTTGACTCTAATGCAACTTCGTTGTACATAAAGGTTGCATTAGAAGATCTAATGCAACTTTTTTCAAAAAAAGTTGCAAAACTATATTGAATTTGCAACCTTTTTATTTAAAAGTTGCTAGTTCTACTAAAAAAATGCAACCTTTTTCTTGAAAGGTTACAAATTTTATTGAATTTTGCAACTTTTGTTAGAAATGTTGCATTGTGAAAATTTAAATATATGGTCATTATGCATATGTAGTCTTACAAAAGTCAAACAGTGGCTTCAATATGAAAGTCAAAATGCCCATGACGACTTTGATTTTAGTCCTACTTCTACTCAATGTCAAGGGAGACATATATGGTGATTATGCAACTAAAATTTTCCCACTATAAAAGATAGAAGCATCAAAGCTTGCAATGTAATCGGGTTAACCCAAATCCCATATTTTCAAATCGACTATCGAATCAAAATGGCTTCTCAGGTTCAGCTAAATGTTAATTGGGTTCGGGTTAGGTTAAAAATGCCACCCCTAGAGTCGAACCTGGGTCAATTTTTCTGTTTTTTATGCAGTTTTTAGCTGCAATTTAATGCCTTTCTTGGCTGATTTTATTGTTGTTTTTTGTAGTTTTTTTGCTGCGTATATTTAGTGTTTTTTTTAGTTTTTAGCTGCATTTTAGTGTATGTTTTTGCAGTTTTTAGTGATGTTTTTTTGCTGAATTCAGTGCTGTTTTTTTACAGTTTTACCTTCAAGATGTGTACACAAGCCGAGTCACTCAAGACCGGGTCAGAATCGGTTGGGTAAAGTTCAGAATGGGTTGGGTAAAGTTCGGAACGGGTCAGAATCGGTAAAAAAAAGGTACAAAAAATTCTGAAATTCATCGAAAAAGAAGAATATATGAAAAAGAAAATTTATATGATGCAATATCATTTAAAAATAAGTCTTGTACTCATTTACCCTTTTTCATTATAAAATTAATTTAATAAAACTAAATTATTATCAATAACAGAACTGATTATCACGTCTGTGTGAGTACTATAAAATTTGAATATTATATTATTCAAATCCAACTTATTCAAAAATTACGTTTGCATATTGGTTATATAAAATTTAAATATTATTTGTTCAAGAGGTTGTTCAAATTAGTTATATGTTTAAACACAAATAATTAAATAAAATAGGTTGGGAGATGGACTTGCTAAAATAAATAAAAAATTGCCTAACCCAGATTCGAGTGGGCTGTAAGCATGATGAGTGATCAAACCACAACGCCAGAAAGAAATCTGATAACAACTGATTAATTAAATTATTTAACAGTTGATTTCCTTGACTTGAGTAAACAAATAAAAAAAACCTAATTCCATCCCTGTAGAAGTGATCTACCGCCTAAATTAACTATAACAACCATTATGGGCAGAAGCAGAAGGTTACTCTCATGCCTGTCGATTTCAAACTTCCTGCAACAATCGTTTTCTTTTTTATTTCCCTGCCTAGCCCAATTGTCACAAAGCAAATTCCCAATCGATTACACCATTGCAGGGGTCCAAGAATTAACAAGGTAAAGCCTTTTCTTTTACACTAGGCTGCAGGGTTGTAATTGTAGATGTTCTTTTCACCCTTATCAAATTAAAAATAAAAAAAAAGGTTTCCTTAGACAGGGTGAGCAGATCACTAAGGACCCACATGACTGCTACTGATAATGATCAGGATCTTAGGCGGGTATTGCTCTTATAATATTGGCACGGTCAAAGTATTTTTAGTTCATAAACCTGTAACTTACGTTTTATTTTTATTTTTTTTAAAGCTAATTGTTATTTGAATGTAACTATTAAATTTAGGATGAGAGACATGGGAAATGTTAGATATTGGATGTATTTACCTAGACGGTTACCTGAGTTTGAAGCTGGAGTCATTGAATTCCTTAATGCTTCGTTTTCTAAGGTTGCAAAAGGAGGTCAAATCTGTTGTCCTTGCAAACGATGTATGAATCGTTTTTGGTATCGAAGAGATGAAGTATTTGATCATTTAAAAGGATATGGATTTGTAGAAAACTACTATGTATGGGTTTTTCTTGGAGAAAGCCCATCACAAATAAGATTTGATGCCAACATAGATGATAACGGAGCTGGTATGCATAACAATTTCGATGAATTATTGCATGATAGGTTTAGAGATACTGCAAAGGAAACAAGTACGGTGCAAGAAGGTTTAAATGAGGAGGCCAAAAAGTTCTATAAGCTGGTAAAAGATGGAAATCAAGAGTTGTTCCCCGGGTGTAAAAATTTTTCAAAGCTATCTTTCATCATTAGGCTTCTTCTCTACAAAACGCTTCATGGGCTTAGTAACGTGGCATTTGATGATCTCTTGCGAATTTTACAAGAGATGATTCCTGAGGCAAAACTTCCAGATAGTTTTACTCAAGCTAGAAAAATCGTAAGGGATTTAGGGCTTGATTATAAGAAGATTCCTGCATGCCCAAATGATTGTATGCTTTACTGGAAAGAGGACGAACCGACTGAAGTGTGCCACGTATGTCACACCTCTAAGTGGAAACAACTGAACGATAAATATCAGAACAAGCATAATAATGAACATTCTAAAAATTCTTCAAAAGTTCCGGCTAAAGTGGTATGGCATTTTCCTTTAAAACCAAGGCTACAAAGACTTTTCATGTGTTCAGAAACAGGTAAAAATATGACATGGCATGATGAGGGACGTCCTAAAGATGGAAATTTATGTCATCCTGCAGATGGACAAAGTTGGAAGGAATTTGATTCTTTGTATCCTAATTTTGCAAAAGAAACTAGAAATGTGAGGTTAGGGTTGTCAAGTGATGGGTTTAATCCATTTGGAACAATGAGCATTGCTCATAGCACCTGGCCTGTGGTGTTGGTTAACTACAATTTGCCTCCATGGATGTCATTGAAACTAGAATACTTTATGTTGTCTTTGTTAATTCCTGGACCTGAATCTCCAAGTAATAACATAGATGTTTATTGTGACAATCTGACTTTTCATATTAACTCCGTTAACAATCCCGTTAAATATTCTGTTAAAAACTTAACCCCGTTATTTAACTCGATTGGAGGTCGAACGGGTGTTATATTGACCTTAATACATTAGTCAGAGTTGATAGACCTGGCTGGAGGCAAACAAACAAACACACTGTCAGTTTCGGTTGCGAGCGCTTTAGCAAAACATGAATATAGGCATGCAACCTATTGATATATATATTGAATGTACATAATCCGTAAACGCTTTACTTTAAATGATTGAAACCTGTGAACTCACCAACCTAGTGTTGACTCGTTTTCTTACATGTTTTCTCAGGTTGGCACTCAGGATCACGTTAAGTCATGCATGTATCTTGGACTTCAATTGAAATAATTATCTATTGAATAATATTTATGTTTTGTTTGTAATTGGACTTGGGCGCGTTATTTTGCGCATTTACTTTCGTTTAACGCTTCCGCATATACACTCTGAACCTTGATCTTTTATGTTATTACATTTCAAGTCCCATATAGTGTCGTTTGAAGTAACTGATGTCTGAGATCCTGGTTTGTCACCTTCCAAAACGGTAAAACTCCATTAGTGGAATTTGGGGGTGTGACAGATTGGTATCAGAGCCATTGGTTATAGAGAACTAGGACTGCATTCTAGACTATAGCCACACACATTAGTTACTTGGCATAGACACTTACTCCTTATGTTTCAGGAATTATGTCTACACCACCATCTTCACCACCTACCAATCAGGAACATGACATCCCTGCCATTGCATCACCGCAGCCCAAGAGACGTAGACTTGAACCCATTGATAACTCTATTGTGTATGGAGAGCCTATGCATATCCGGAATGGGAGTGACTGGGACTGGTACCCCGGTTTACTGAACAAATGGGTTAGACAGGAACGAGTTCCATTGCCATACTTTGGAGCTTCATCATCATCAGAACCACGTTTACCATTGCTACCTTATCACTTGGAGTAAGCCTTTGCAGCATTTGTAGCAACTATGGATCGAGAGATCCGGAATATGAGAGACGCAGCAGGAGCGATCACAGGTCTGTTAAGAGGAGAGAAACAAACGGATCATAGGATAGATCTGCTAGTAGCAGAACTGGCAGGCACCGACCGCTTGCATAATGCATTAGTGGATGAAGTAAGGGCATTACAGGCTAGAGTGATTGTACTCGAGGAGGCTGAAGTAGAATCTCAGGAAAGAATTGGAGAGTTAGAGATACAACTTGCAGTAGCTCTAGAGCCAGCTGAAGTACCCGATTTTGAAGTGGAGGATGAGCCCGAGGAAGTAGAGGAGGATGATGCTGAGTCAGTCATCTCATCCGCCGGTAGTGGAGCTTGATATTCCATTGTATTTTATTTTATCTTATTTTGGCATTTCTTTATGTTTTAAATAAAAGCCTAAATGGGTAAGGATGTTCCCATTCCAATAAAATCTTAGTGATCTGTTTGCGTTGAGCTATTTATTCTATGGCCTTATGATTTAAGTTAGCCTTGTACTAAAATCATAAACCTGCATGTCTTTACACATCTCATTCTGTTTTCTTACACTTGAACGATGTTAATATGCGGTATATATAACAATCCGACTTTTCAAGTTAACTCCGTTAACAATTCCGTTAAGCTTTCTGTTAAAAACTTAACCCAGTTAACTCAATATTAAATCCCAAGGACCAATTCCGTCAATTCCTGATCTCAAACCACAGGGATCAAAGTTGTAATTAACCCAAACTCAATCTATGGACCACATAAAGTCAAAATTGAGTGTAAATAATCCGGTTGACTTTTTAAAAGTCAAATTCGCACCAATCGACCGAAAGAGTCGAATTCCAATCGAGATTTGATCAAATTGTAACAGAAATTGCATGTTAATGACATTTATGGTCATCATTGCAGTGTTAATCATCATCACTGTCGAATTAAACACAAATAATGGAAATTAAAATCATAACCGTCGAACCCGTCCCGTATTATGCACCAATTCGCATCAATCCGACATTTTACACTGGAATTGAACCTTCACACGCACTAAACGAAGCCTCAAGAACCTGTTCCACACGTCAATTCTACTGTAATCGAAGTCGGAGTCGTGAGAGAACAACCGGGCGCGAAGTCGGAGCCACTCTAGTCGATCTCGGTCAATTCTCAATTGTTTATGGTAATTCAAAACACTTTTACTTTCTTTTTCACTTCCAGATGAAAAGCCCTATACCAATTAGGGCTTACAACATCGATCTTAGCAAGAACAGTAATCTAGGGTTTTTCATAAAACGATTTGGGGGTTTCGACCCTAATCCCAATCTCAATCAAACTAACTTACATCAACAGTTTCGCAATCTTGAATACATTAAAACCCCCTTATCAATTTCACCTTACATTATCGAATTTAACATAAACAAGTATCTAGGGTTCATACTGATTCGGTTTAATCGAAACCCACTCCAGACCCAACCTCAATCCAATTAAATTATATGGTTCGATTCGCAACCCTCTTTTTATTGAAAGCCCTATGAATCCAACACCTTTTAATATCAGAATCAATCAAATCGATTCAAAACCAAACCTAGGGTTTTCGGTTCTTGAATATGTAATTAAACGATATCAAACTTTTTTTTTTCAAATTAATTACACCTACATATTCGTATATACTCGTCTAGCAAAACCCCTGATCAATCTTGCTCAATCGCGGACGAAGTTGTGGGTATTGGACTAGTTTCGATCGATGGTGTGTATATGGGGGGGGGGGGGGGAACCATAGGAACTTGTATGTTAAAACCAATTCTGACCGGTATCTGTCGCGATAGCCTAGCGGCCGGGACTGGTTAGAGCTGTGTGCGTGTGTGGGAGAGACCCAGGTTCGAGGCCAGGCTCCCACAATCATTTTTAAACATTTTTCTGTTAATATTTAATTAATAAAAATCAAACCCTATAATATTATAATATTATGCAAATGTGTTTTAGCCCGAAAAACAACCCGTAGGCTCGGGTTTGAATTATTAACATATTTTTATATATTATACTCACTTTATAAATAATTTATTGTTATTGTCCTCAAGTAAAAATAATATGTTTATATTATTTTAAGCCACAAATTCGTATAAAATAATACGTTTATATTATTTTCAAACCGTGACTCGTATTATTAAATAATATATATATATATATATATATATATATATATTATTTCGTATCGTTTTACAACCTCGTATAACGTTTGAAACTAAATAATAATATAATGAGTTATATTATTTACCCGTATTTGTTACGTTAATAAAAATAATATATTTATTATTTTGTACCACGAATGTGTAAATAAAATATTCTTTCGAATCTAAAAATAATATATTAAATTATATTATTTTTCTAATTTTTGTGAATGACAAAACCATCGATTATATTTATTATTATTTTTGTCATTCGTCGCGCAACGTATATACATATCTTAATTATAACTTAAGGAATTTCTACCAGGTAGACACGTTCGTTTACTTTTGAATATTAGAACGTTTCCTTAGGACGTTTCTCTTTCCGTGTCACTGTCACAATTCCCATTATCGTTCCTAATTTATATGTTTATAATTTTAGGATATTCGTAAGTCTTTTGAGACTTACACTCGTGGTTCCAATTTACTCCTAGTGTGAAACTACCTTCAACGCCAAGCAGGTGAGTTTTCACTGCCCCTTTTTTCTGCTTTTAACTTGGGGGAGAAATCATGCTTAAACTGATTTTGTAGATTTTGTATTTCATATGCTATCAATGTTAAAGCTAAGTGTAACATGCTATCACAAAAAGTCCTCATCTTATTTCGAACCGTTAATATGGATCTTAGCGAGGTAATGTTTAGTAGTACTACTGGGTTTGACAAATCCCACCCGCGTTAGTCGCGCTAACTCGATTGGATATCGAATGGGTGAAATGTTAGCCTATTCACATGGCCAGTATTGATAGACCTGGCAGGAGGCAATAAACAAACAGTCAGTTTCGGTTGCGAGCACTTGAGCTAAAACATGAACATAGGTTAGCTACCTATAGATACATATTGAATGATCATAAATCTGGTAACGCTTATTTATTTATTTGAAACCTGTGAACTCACCAACCTTGTGTTGACACTTTTTCTTACATGTTTTCTTCCGACGCTAAGCTAAGACACAGGTGCACGTTAGGGCATACATGGGATTCAACTGCTTTGCTTTGTGTCTATTTATGTTTGGTTGAATTATTATATTGTACTTTGTTTGGTTTGGACTTTTGAGACTTTTGGACTTTGGTTTTGGGCGCGTGTATTTTGCGCATTTACTTTCTTTACGCTTCCGCATTGATACTCTGATTTAAAAGATATTTTCATTTTGAGTCCCATGTAGAGTCGTTCAATGTAACTAGTGTCTGAGATCCTGGTTTGTCACTTCCCAAAACGGTAATACTCCGTTAGTTGAAATTGGGAGTGTGACAGATTGGTATGAGAGTCATTGGTTATAGAGAACTAGGATTGCATACTAGACTATAGCCTTACACATTAGTTACATGTCATTTGGATGTTTGGCACTTATACATATTGTTACAGGAACATGTCGTCAACTCCACCTCCATCACCTAACGCATCGGGGCATAAGGCACCTATACTCTCATCCCCGGAGCCCAAAAGGCGTCGAACTACCTCAATTGACCAAGGCAAGCCGAGCAACACTCGAGCATTGGATTATGCTCTCAATTGGGATACCCACATATGATCCAAAGGTGGATCGAAATGGGAGATGTTCCATCACCGTACTTTGGATCCGCATCTTCATCATCTACACTACCTAGCTTACCATGCACCATGGAACAAGCCTTCGCAGCATTTGTATCTTATATGTTGAAGGAGTTAAGTTTTGTACAAGATGCCACCGAGGAGATACCTAAACTTATGGAGAATGGACCCCAAGTAGAGAAGAATAGGGTAGGAGTAGAACACTTGACTACCGAACTAGCTGCAACGGACCATGTCCACAACCTTTTAGTGGATCGTGTGGCACACCTAGAGACGAGGGTTGACACTATGGATGATGATATGCAAGGAGTTCTGGAGAGATTAGCTGCTATGGAAGCTCAGCTACATGTGGCAAACCACACTGCTGAAGGCCTTCAAGAGAGGGTGGCTCACTTGGAAGCCCAACTGCAAGCGGCCCTACACCCGGAAGACATTCCAGTATCTGACGATGAGGAAGAACCCTTTGAGGAGGAGCCCTTTGAAGAGGAGCCCTTCGAGGAGGAGCCCTTCGAGGGGGATCCAGCTGAGGAAGAGCCAGTGGAGATTGATGATGCACAGTCATACGTCTCTTCTGATGACGAGGATGTTTGAGAATCTTCCTAATCTATCTTCCTTTTCATGTTTGTTTTTGCTTATGTTATTTCTCTTTTCAAACCTAGATGGGTAAGGTTGTTCCCATCCAATAAATGCATGAGAAGTTTAATATTTGAGTTATTTATTTTGTAGCCTTACAATTTATTTAATTTTCAAAATATTAGATGTTGTATCTCCTTACTCGTACCTGAATAATGTTTAATATGTGATATATTTCTCATTGTTTTTCATTTGTGATTGTGAAGAATCATGTCTGGGAGAGGACGAGGAGGCCGTACTGGTGGTCGTGGTACCATTAACATGACGGCAGCAGAGCTAGCAGCTTTGATAAATAATAGTGTGGCAGAGGCCCTAGCAGCACAGAATGCTGCAGGTAAATGCTTTAACTATTGACTAATAGTGTCAATCCTTCTCCTAAGAACATATTTCTAAACTCTATAATTCCGACTCAATTTGTATTTCTAAATCCAGGCCAGCAAAATCAGCAAAATCAACAGCCAGCCTGCACTTTCAAGGCATTCATGGACTACAAGCCCCATACCTTTAGTGGAGCTGAAGGAGCCGTTGGATTACTTCGCTGGTTTGAGAAGGTTGAATCAGTAATAGCCATGTGCAACTGCCCCGTGGCTAACCAAGTGAAATTTGCTGCTGGAACTTTAGAAGGCCCGACCCTAACATGGTGGAATGCCCAAGTTCAAATGTTAGGACTGGCAATGGAAAATGGACTCCCGTGGGAGGAATTTAAAGCAATGATGAAGGAGGAATACTGCCCACGAGATGAAATTCAAAAGCTAGAGGGAGAGTTCTGAAACCTTAAGATGGAGGGTTCGGAAATTGAATTCTACACCACCCGTTCGCACGAACTTGCTACCATGTGCCCACACATGGTGACTCCGGATTACAAACGGATTGAACTATACATTGGAGGTTTGGTACCCCAGATTCAAAGCATGGTGACCTCATCCAACCCTACCACCATCCAACAGACCATCAGACTTGCTCACAAATTGACCGATCAGGCGGTGACGCAAGGAACTTTACCTCCAAGAGGTTCAGTTGCTAAACCCACCGACAGCCACAAACGCAAGTTCGATCACCATTCCAACACCCACAACCACTCTAAATCCCACTCCAAAGGACCTCAACCCAACCAGCCCCAGTTTAACCAATCGCAACAACAGCAACAGCGTTGGTTTGAGCCTACCAAAAACTTCAATCAGTCGACCTCTTCTAGCCAAAACCAGGGTGGTTATGTGGGGAAGTCCCCGAAGTGTAACAAGTGTAACTTACACCACTTTGGGTTCTGCAATCGTTGCCAGAGGTGTGGTAAAATAGGCCATGCTGCTAAGGACTGCAGGGGTGAATTACAAACTAAACAACCCTTTCAACAACCGGGATCTACTAGGGCTTGCTTTGAGTGTGGAAAGGAAGGGCATATTCGGAAGAACTGTCCTCAGTTGAAGAAAGGGGGTAATGGAAATCACAACCCTAACCACAATAAAAATGGGAATGGTGGAAATAATGGCAATGGGGGAGGAAATGGTGCGAAGGGACGAGCCTTCGTACTAGGATCTGAAGAAGCCCGTTACGACCATAATGTGGTTACCGGTAAGTTCCTCGTAAATAATTTCTTTGCTTCTGTCCTTTTTGACACCGGTGCTGATAGAAGTTTTATATCTAAGAAATTTAGTAATATGATAAAAGGAACTTCATCTCTATTAGAAGATAAGTATACAATAGAGATAGCTGACGGTCAAATAATTAAGGAAACTCACATACTTAAAGGATGTAAACTTGAGCTAGGTACACATACATTTGATATCGACCTTATGCCGGTCACACTTGGTAGTTTTGATGTAATCGTCGGCATGGATTGGTTATCTAAAAACCAAGCCGAAATTATCTGTCGTGAGAAGATTGTACGTGTACCTCTCTCGAATGGAGAAACCCTTTCCATCTAAGGCGAAAGAGTTGGTGCAGTCATGGGCATTATATCCTTCATGAAGGCACAAAAATGTCTTCGGAAGGGGCATACGGCTATTTTGGCCCTTATTGCTGAGCAGCCGTCAAAAGAGAAGAAGATCGAAGATATTCCCGTTGTGCGTGAATTTTTGGAAGTATTTCCCGAGGATCTGCCCGGTTTGCCACCGCACCGTCAAGTGGAATTTCAAATCGATTTAGCACCTGGAGCAGCGCCGATCGCTCGGGCACCTTATCGATTAGCACCCAGTGAATTGCAGGAACTGTCCACTCAATTGCAAGACTTACTGGATAAAGGTTTCATCCGACCTAGTTCATCACCGTGGGGAGCTCTGGTATTATTTGTCAAGAAGAAGGACGGTACGTTCCGTATATGTATTGATTACCGGGAGCTGAATAAAGTCACAATCAAGAACCGCTACCCTTTACCTCGTATTGATGACCTTTTTGATCAACTCCAAGGATCAAGTTTCTATTCCAAAATAGATCTTAGGTCCGGCTATCATCAGTTAAGAGTCCGAGAAGAAGATATCTCTAAGACTGCATTCAGAACGAGGTACGACCATTACGAATTTATGGTCATGCCTTTCGGTTTAACCAATGCACCCGCGGTATTCATGGACCTCATGAACCGTGTGTGTAAGCCTTACCTTGACCAGTTTGTTATCGTTTTCATCGATGACATCCTTATTTATTCCAAGAACGAGGAAGAACATGAGGAACATCTGCGTCTAATTTTGGGACTACTTAAGCAAGAGCAACTTTATGCTAAGTTTTCCAAATGTGAATTCTGGATTCGAGAGGTTCAATTCTTAGGACATGTGGTTAATGAGAAAGGGATACATGTCGACCCGTCCAAAATAGAAGCCATCAAGAATTGGGCAGCACCGACGACTCCGACTGAGGTGCGGCAATTTCTGGGATTGGCCGGTTATTACTGTCGTTTTATCGAAGGGTTTTCAAAGATTGCGCAACCTCTCACCGCCCTAACTCAAAAAGGAAAGGCCTATAGTTGGGGCGATAACCAAGAGTCAGCTTTCCAGCACCTCAAACAGAAACTTTGCAGTGCACCTATTTTAGCCCTTCCGGAAGGAACCGATGTTTTTGTGGTGTATTATGATGCATCCATCCAAGGCCTGGGTTGTGTCTTAATGCAACGCGAAAAGGTAATCGCATACGCGTCACGTTAATTAAAGGTTCATGAGAAAAACTACACCACTCATGACTTAGAGTTGGGAGCCGTCGTCTTCGCACTTAAGATATGGAGACGATACTTGTACGGTACCAAATGCACCATCTATACCGATCACAAGAGTCTTCAGCATATTTTCGAGCAGAAGGAGTTGAACATGCGACAACGTCGTTGGGTTGAACTTTTAAATGATTACGACTGTGCGATCCGGTATCATCCGGGTAAAGCTAACGTTGTGGCTGATGCACTAAGTCGAAAGGAAACGAAACCCAAACGAGTTCGAGCATTACAACTCACTATTCACCCTGGATTGCCTGACAGAATCCGTAGTGCTCAACTTGAAGCCTTGAAAGAAGATAACCTACCGTTAGAAGGTACTCGCGGCATGGAAGCACAACTTGAAGTAAAATCTGACGGAATTCGTTACTTTGTCGAACGGATATGGATTCCAGTGTTCGGAAATTTAAGGGAACTAATCATGGATGAAGCTCATAAATCTCGTTACTCCATTCATCCGGGTTCCGATAAAATGTACCATGATCTAAAAGTACTATATTGGTGGCTAAAGATGAAGGCCGATATAGCCACTTATGTTAGTAAGTGTCTGACCTGCGCGAAGGTCAAAGTTGAATATCAAAAACCATCCGGTCTCCTGCAGCAACTAGAAATTCCCATGTGGAAATGGGAACAAATATCCATGGACTTCATCACCAAATTACCCCGAACCCCTACTGGATGTGATACTATATGGGTAATTGTTGATCGACTAACAAAATCTGCTCACTCTCTAGCAATCAAAGAAACCGACAAAATGGATAAACTCACTCGAATATACTTGAAAGAAGTAGTCTCTCGGCACGGAGTGCCTATCTCTATCATTTCGGATCGTGATGCACGATTCACTTCTCGCTTCTGGCAGTCGTTACATAAGGCCTTAGGCACGCGTCTAGATATGAGCACAGCTTACCGTCCTCAAACCGATGGTCAAACGGAACGTACTATCCAAACTCTGGAGGACATGCTACGAGCTTGTGTGATCGATTTCGGTAACACTTGGGAATCTCACCTACCATTAGTGGAGTTCTCCTACAACAACAGTTATCACACTAGCATCAAGGCAGCTCCATTTGAAGCACTTTATGGACGGAAATGCCGTTCTCCCATTTGTTGGACCAAAGTTGGAGATAGCCAACTCACAGGTCCTGAACTTGTATTTGAAACTTCCGAAAAGATCGTTCAAATTAGAAACCGTATGGCGGCAGCTCGGGATCATCAAAAGAGCTACGCCGACAAACGTCGTAAACCTTTAGAGTTTCAAGTAGGTGACATGGTCTTACTCAAAGTCTCACCTTGGAAAGGTGTCATTCGTTTCGGGAAACGAGGCAAATTGAATCCTCGTTATGTTGGACCATTCAAAATAATGAAGAGAATTGGACCAGTCGCGTATCAACTGGACCTACCTGAAAGACTTAGTGGTGTACACAACATCTTTCACGTCTCAAATTTAAAGAAATGCCTGGCAGATGAATCACTCGCAGTTCCTCTGGAGGAACTACATGTTGATGAACAGTTACGTTTCATCGAAGAACCTATCGAAATTATGGATAGGGAAGTAAAAACGTTAAAGCGCAGCAAAATCCCCATTGTTAGAGTCCGTTGGAACTCGAAACGCGGACCGGAATTCACGTGGGAGCGCGAGGATCAGATGGTGCGCAAATATCCTAATCTGTTCAAGCACTCCACGTCAAACTCTTAAGGTACTATTTTAATTTTCGGGACGAAAATTCTTTCAACTAGGGGATGATGTGACAACCGGAATTTTTTTTTATTTTAATTTTCGGGACGAAAATTCTTTCAACTAGAGGACGATGTGACAATCCGACTTTTCAAGTTAACTTCGTTAACAATTCCGTTAAGCTTTCTGTTAAAAACTTAACCTAGTTAACTCAATATTAAATCCCAAGGACCAATTCCGTCAATTCCTGATCTCAAACCACAGGGATCGAAGTTGTAATTAACCCAAACTCAATCTATGGACCACTTAAAGTCAAAATTGAGTGTAAATAATCCGGTTGACTTTTTAAAAGTCAAATTCGCACCAATCGACCGAAAGAGACGAATTCCAATCGAGATTTGATCAAATTGTAACGGAAATTGCATGTTAATGACATTTACGGTCATCATTGCAGTGTTAATCATCATCACTGTCGAATTAAACACAAATAATGGAAATTAAAATCATAACCGTCGAACCCGTCCCGTATTATGCCCAATTCGCATCAATCCGACATTTTACACTGGAATTGAACCTTCACACGCACTAAATGAGGCCTCAAGAACCTGTTCCACACGTCAATTCTACTGTAATCAAAGTCGGAGTCGTGAGAGAACAACCGTGCGCGAAGTCGGAGCCACTCTAGTCGATCTCGGTCAATTCTCAATTGTTTCTGGTAATTCAAAACACTTTTACTTTCGTTTTCACTTCCAGATGAAAAGCCCTATACCAATTAGGGCTTACAACATCGATCTTAGCAAGAACAGTAATCTAGGGTTTTTCGTAAAACGATTTGGGGGTTTCGACTCTAATCCCAATCTCAATCAAACTAACTTACATCAACAGTATCGCAATCTCGAATACATTAAAACCCCCTTATCAATTTCACCTTACATTATCGAATTTAACATAAACAAGTATCTAGGGTTCATACTGATTCGGTTTAATCGAAACCCACTCCAGACCCAACCTCAATCCAATTAAATTATATGGTTCGATTCGCAACCCTCTTTTTATTGAAAGCCCTATGAATCCAACACCTTTCAATATCAGAATCAATCAAATCGATTCAAAACCAAACCTAGGGTTTTCGGTTCTTGAATCTGTAATTAAACGATATCAAACTTTTTTTTTCAAATTAATTACACATACATATTCGTATATACTCGTCTAGCAAAACCCCTGATCAATCTTGTTCAATCGCGGACGAAGTTGTAGGTATTGGACTAGTTTCGATCGATGGTGTGTATATGGGGGGGGGGGGAACCATAGGAACTTGTATGTTAAAACCAATTCTGACCGGTATCTGTCGCGATAGCCTAGCGGCCGGGACTGGTTAGAGATGTGTGCGTGTGTGGGAGAGACCCGGGTTCGAGGCCGGGCTCCCACAATCATTTTTAAACATTTTTCTGTTAATATTTAATTAATAAAAATCAAACCCTATAATATTATAATATTATGCAAATGTGTTTTAGCCCGGAAAACAACCCGTAGACTCGGGTTTGAATTATTAACATATTTTTATATATTATACTCACTTTATAAATAATTTATTGTTATTGTCCTCAAGTAAAAATAATATGTTTATATTATTTTAAGCCACCAATTCGTATAAAATAATACGTTTATATTATTTTCAAACCGTGACTCGTATTATTAAATAATATATATATATATATATATATATTATTTCGTATCGTTTTACAACCTCGTATAATGTTTGAAACTAAATAATAATATAATGAGTTATATTATTTACCCGTATTTGTTACGTTAATAAAAATAATATATTTATTATTTTGTACCACGAATGAGTAAATAAAATATTCTTTCGAATCTAAAAATAATATATTAAATTATATTATTTTTCTAATTTTTGTGAATGACAAAACACTCGATTATATTTATTATTATTTTTGTCCTTCGTCGCGCAACGTATATACATATCTTAATTATAACTTAAGGAATTTCTACCTCGTAGACACGTTCGTTTACTTTTGAATATTAGAACGTTTCCTTAGGACGTTTCTCTTTCCGTGTCACTGTCACAATTCCCATTATCGTTCCTAATTTATATGTTTATAATTTTAGGATATTCATAAGTCTTTTGAGACTTACACTCGTGGTTCCAATTTACTCCTAGTGTGAAACTACCTTCAACGCCAAGCAGGTGAGTTTTCACTGCCCCTTTTTACTGCTTTTAACTTGGGGGAGAAAACAAGCTTAAACTGATTTTGTAGATTTTGTATTTCATATGCTATCAATGTTAAAGCTAAGTGTAACATGCTATCACAGAAAGTCCTCATCTTATTTCGAACCGTTAATATGGATCTTAGCGAGGTAATGTTTAGTAGTACTACTGGGTTTGACAAATCCCACCCGCGTTAGTCGCGCTAACTCGATTGGATATCGAACGGGTGAAATGTTAGCCTATTCACATGGCCAGTATTGATAGACCTGGCAGGAGGCAATAAACAAACAGTCAGTTTCGGTTGCGAGCACTTGAGCTAAAACAGAACATAGGTTAGCTACCTATAGATACATATTGAATGATCATAAATCTGGTAACGCTTATTTATTTATTTGAAACCTGTGAACTCACCAACCTTGTGTTGACACTTTTTCTTACATGTTTTCTCAGGACGCTAAGCTAAGACACAGGTGCACGTTAGGGCATGCATGGGATTCAACTGCTTTGCTTTGTGTCTATTTATGTTTGGTTGAATTATTATATTGTACTTTGTTTAGTTTGGACTTTTGAGACTTTTGGACTTTGGTTTTGGGCGCGTGTATTTTGCGCATTTACTTTCTTTACGCTTCCGCATTGATACTCTGATTTAAAAGATATTTTCATTTTGAGTCTCATGTAGAGTCGTTCAATGTAACTAGTGTCTGAGATCCTGGTTTGTCACTTCCCAAAACGGTAATACTCCGTTATTTGATATTGGGAGTGTGACAGTATATTTACTCATTTCTTGTGTTTGTGAATATGAAGAATCATGGCCGGACGTGGACGTGGCGGTCGCAATGGTGGTCGTGGAAATATCAACCTGACTCCAGCCGAACTGGCTTCGTTGATTAATGACAGTGTTGCTGAAGCCTTAGCAGCACACATTGCAGGTAAACCTGTTAACCGTTAACTCTAGACAACCAACTGTACGCATTTATTCCACTCTTCCCTAAACCCAACCTACTCTTTCCAATTTAGGGCAAGCGAACAATCCACAGAACAATCAGCATGGCTGTACCTTCAAGACATTTATGGACTGCAAGCCCCACACATTCAGTGGAGCTGAGGGAGCTGTCGGATTACTCTGATGGTTTGAAAAGATTGAATCTGTGTTCTCCATGTGTAACTGCCCTGTAGTCGACCGAGTCAAATTTGCATCGGGAACTTTAGAGGGTCCTGCCCTCACGTGGTGGAATGCACAGGTCCAGATGCTAGGTCTGGACATGGCCAATGCATCACCATGGGAATATTTCAAGATCATGATGAAGGAAGAGTACTATCCCGTGGATGAGATACAGTCATTGATGTGTTGCAAAATACATCTGTTTCTCGTGTATATTTTGTATAGTTTTCGAGTCGTTTTGTATCGTTTATATCTGGTTTTCGTATACTATTGTTTATTTGTGTTGTCTACAGTGATCTGGGTAAAAAGGAAGCTAAAACGAGCAGGAATTAAGAAGAATGAGCTTCCGGGATCGAGACGAGAGAGTCGGGTATTGGAAACAATAAAAAATAGAGATTTTGGTATCGTCGCGTATCGCGACGAATTAAGAAGACCCTAGCGATACGCGAGGGATGGAAAAGTGTGCGAAAAGACAAAAATGCCCTTCATTAAACCAGTTTACTACCCGCGTAGCGCGAGGGATTATGAAGACTCGTCGCGATACGCGACGGGTAGGCTTTCGAAGAAAAAAACATATTTAATCGTTTTAAACCCTAGTTTTAGAAGGAGAATCAATTGGAGACGGCAGAGGGCGATTAGGAGACGATTTCCAGAGCATTGGAGAGCACTTGGAGTCAAGAAATCGAATAATTGAAGCTTAGGATCGAGTTCTTCGGGTGTTAGCTCATCGGTTTTTCGTTTCTTTCTTTGTATCTTGAACTTTTGATAATCAATGTCTTTGAATATGATAATAGCTACTGATTTGATGATGATTATTGGCTAGAAACTTGATCTACCTAGGTTTGGATGATTGTTCATGTCTTGATTTGATATCTTTCGATTTTTGGAACTTTGAATCATGATTTGATAATAAAAGTGGTATGTTCTTGAATGATCAGCTGTGGATGAGTGTTTGATTCTGTTTCTGAGATTGGTTTATTGCTCCTGGTGTATCTTGTTGATTGTCTGTCAAATAATAGGTGCATGCTAGATCAGTTACTGTGTGTTTTTGGTTATTAGATGGTTTGCTAGTGATCCATTGGAGTAATTAATCTTGAATTCGACTAATTAAATATTCAACTAATCTAGACTCCGTAAGGATAATAGGTTATTGGTCTATCTTATGTGTTAGATTGCTAGTTTGAGTTTTCGTAGAAGGTCAGTCTAGTTTCCCTTTCACAACCTGTTCACCAAGTCTAGTCATTCAGTTCATATCTACCTCTTGGCCTTAGGGTTTTGAGTCACTTGTGCTGTGAGGTAGAGTGTCTAGCGGGTTTTGTTATCATAGTTGGAGAACCTGTGAGGGGGATCCATTTAACCGGTTAATTAACGGCTCATAGGGTCACGTGGTTGATATCCTCGAGAAGGGATGAGGATTCTCTAGGTTGCCTTAGAGTTTAGTATCTTTAGAACCCGGCCACACAATAGTTCCAGAACCGATAGAAGGATCATCATACATGCACATGATTCCTGCCTAGGTAGTGTTTTACATATTTTTTGAATTCGTTCACCTTGTCTTTTGTCGTGTTTAAGCATCTTTTTAATTAATTATTTCTTTAGTTTAGTAGCTTTGCTAGTTAAACCCCCCCCCCCCATTTAATCATTTAAGTTTTTGTGTCTAAGTTCAGTGAGTCTAGTTTACGTTATTAGTAGGAGTTTTGTGGGTTCGATATCCGGACTTGCTTTTACTTTACTAGAGTCGATAGGTACACTTGCCTGTCAGTAGTTTAGTTTTAGAGAGTCTAGAGTATTACTTTGTGTCTAGATTAGAGTTATTTTTAGTTATTTTATTTAAACTACTTTTTAGCACATCAAGTTTTTGGCGCCATTGCCGGGGATTCCTTTGGCAATAGTGTTTATTAGCTTAATTGAACTTATTCGACAAATCTGTGCTACGTGTTTTTTTTGTTACTCGTTTCATTAATTGCTCATTATTAGTTGTTTTTCATTCTTTTTATTTAATCCCCCTTTAATTGCTATCTTACACTTTTGTGGTTGTCTTTCAGTATATGCCACATCTGCGCTCGCAAGGACCACCACCGAAGCCTCCGAGCTCAGAAAGCTTTGGATTTGAGGATCTCACGGTAAAGGTTAGTACTTCTTCCTCGATCTCGTCATTTTCTGAATTTACTCCAAAACCTTCCCCACCATCCAGTCCACCTTTCATTCCTAATCCAATGGCCGATCATCAAACTGTTCACCAACAAGCCACTCAGGGCTTCACAGGAGTTAACAATCCCATCACTATCCCAAACATCAACAATGACAACTCCTGGCAGATTCCATCTTACGTTATGACTGCAATTTCCAATAACTGCCAATTTCACGGGCGTGAAGACGAGGATGCCCCTGCTCACATAGGCCGCCTCGAACGTATCTGTCGTACTTTCAAGCTGCAAGGCGCCACTGAAGACGCCTTCTTTCTCCAGTTATTCCCATTCTCACTCTCGGATCGGGCTGCCACTTGGCTTGAGTCGCATCCTGCAGGCACATTCACCACTTGGCCGACACTCCGTGATCGTTTCCTGAACAAATACTTCCCACCGGCCAAGGCTTCCCGACTTCGTGATGAAATCCATTTATTCCGGATGGATCCTGATGAACCATATTATCGTGCGTGGGAGCGTTTCCAAAACTTGTTAAGCCGTTGTTCTCAACATGGTCTCTCTGAGTAGGCACTTGTAGAGAAATTCTACAATGGCCTGACTTATGAAATTCGTGCGTGGTTCGACACTTCTGCGGGTGGGCATCTTATGGGTAAGAAGAACGTGACTGAGTGTAAGGATATGTTCGAAAGTTTTGCTCAACCTGAATATGAGCAGCAGTCGGGAAACAGGAAATCCAATCCTGTCACCGGTTCCTTATCTCGAGGAGTTCACCATGTTGCCATGGATACCGGTGTGACTGCTGTTTTAGAGACTTTGGTGAAAGAGGTAAAAGAGCTGAAACTTAAGGTTGATAGGTGTGAGTTGTGTCGGGGAGGACATGCCACAAATGAGTGCCCTTTAATAGATCAGGAGCAGGTAGACTATATAGGAGGTCCAAATCGTGGTCCAACCAATCCATTCAATAACTCCTATAACTCTGGTTGGCGCAACAATTCGAATAACTGGCGTTCCTCCGGTAATCCCCCTGGTTTTCCTTCATATCCTAGCCATAACCAGGGGCAGGGTCAGTCATCTAGTAGTAATTCAGGTGGAGGTAGTGGAGGTAACATGAGTAGGATAGAAGAGTTGTTGACACAGTTGGTAGCTAAGGATGCCACTACTCAGAAGACTTTAGCAGAACATGACATAGTTCTTAAGAATCAACAGTCTGCTTTCTTAGATCTTCAGCGTTCGGTAGGTGACATTGCTAGGCGTTTAGATGAGAGGCCTCAGGGGCAATTTGCTAGTCAAACTCAGCCCAACCCGAAAGCCCAACTAAAGGCAGTCACCACTCGTAGTGGTAGAGGAGGTGAAGTAGTTAGGTCACCGGTCGATGATGATGATGATGAGCCGGTGGATGAAGAGATAGAGATGGAAACTCCTGTTAGGGTGCAACCTAGGCTAGTCCCAGCAAGTACCGCACCAAGTAGTGAGTCTCCAGTTGAGAAGCCAGTAGCTAGGAAGGCGGTTGAGGTTAGGCCAGATCCCGTTATCGATCATTCCCGTCTTCCGTATCCCGCTCGTCTTGCTCATCAGAAGTACGCTAAGGAGTATGGGCATTTCCTTGATATGTTCAAGCAACTGAAAGTTAATCTACCGTTTATCGAGGCCCTTCAGCATATGCCAAAGTATGCAAAATTCTTGAAAGATTTACTCAAGCGTAAAAGTAAGTTAGGAGAGTTGTCCAATGTTTCGCTGACTGGGGGGTGTTTTTTCGGAGCTTGTGTAGCAAGGTAATTAAGCCTGAGGACCTTGACAGATTACAGTTAGAAATTACAGAAACATTATGTGAATTTGAGAAAATATTCTTGCCAACTTTTTTTTGACATAATGGTTCATTTACCTATCCACTTAGTAAATGAAGTTAGGCTTGGAGGACCTGTTCAATATAGATGGATGTTTTTTATGGAGAGATACTTATGCAAGTTGAAGTTATATGTGCGGAACAAGAGCCGACCAGAGGGATCCATAGCAGAAGGGTATTTGATTGAAGAATGTTTGACTTTTTGCTCACGTTATATGCATGGAGATAATGCAAGTCTTGATAAGGGTGCAGAAGATAACGATGATTTGGAGGGAGAAAACGAATCGGATGAACCGATATTTGTGAATGGTGGCCATCCTTTGGGAGGTAAAAAAAGAAGACAAGGCAAATTTTTCTCTTTAGATGTTCGTTTAAAGGAACAAGCACATCGTTATGCCTTATTCAATTCTGATTGTCCACAAGTTAATGATTATATCAAGTAAGTAACCAATTCATACCCTCTATTTCCTTCAAATTATATGTCAGCATTAGTTATTTCATATTCATGACATATTCGTTTATTGATGTTGCAGTGAGCATAAAGCTTATATTGAAAATCAACCCCGACAAAGTCGATGGGCACGAGCACAAAACCATAGTCACGAGTTTGCAAGTTGGTTTGAACACAAAGTAATAAATAATAATGTTCCAGATCATATTTTTTGGCTTGCTAAAGGACCTAGTCCTACATCCAAGAGATACTATGGGTATTATGCTAATGGATATAGGTTTCATACCAAAACAAGAGATGATAAGTGTAAAACTCAAAATAGCAGTGTTTCAATTACAGCTTTAACTCCTAGCTTTGCAAGTTCTCGAGACAAAAATCTAGCCGTTCAGAATGTTGACTATTATGGTAGAATTCTGGACATAATTGAACTTGACTATTGGTCAAAGTTTAGAGTTGTATTATTTCACTGTGAGTGGTACCAAGTTGAGAAAGATGATTATGGCTTAGCATGTGTTAATGTGAAGAAGTTTTGTTATTCATATGATCCTTTTGTCATGCCTTCCCAATTGAAACAGGTGTTCTATGTACCGGACCCTATAGTAGATGGTTTACATTATGTTGTCAATACGGTTCCAAGGGATGTATATGACTTCGATGAATAAAACAATGATACCGATGGTGGCTCCTATTGTGTGAGCCCAATGAAGATAGGTTGGGTTCTCTTGCACAACCTAGTGATCAAGAGACTCATTTTTCAAGAGAAGATATCCCTCCTCTTATGGTTGATGCAAGTACAAAATTAGCTTCCACCGATGAAGTTTATAGTGAGAATGGTGATGATTCTGATTATGATACATTATGGGATTTGATGCATGCGGATGAAGATGATGATAATTGAGTAATTAACGTTTTAGTAATCCGTTGATTCTTCCATCAAAGGAACTTTTTTTAAGTTGTGTAAACTTATTTTTATTATTAAGCATAGTTTAGTCCTATAATAGCACTTCAACATCTGTTGTGATGGTATCAAACATATACTTTATGTTATCCTATTTTAAAATTTTCATATACCTGTTTTTTGTTCTAGTGGTATAATAGCATTTGAACACCTACTTTGACCCGTTTAGCTAAAAAGGTTTTCTTGAACAATTTGAGAAAACTATCTCAAATTGACCCATTCATATGTAAATGGGCCAAACTAATTCTAATATTTCATTGATGTGCATGCAATTTATTTCTTTTTATTTTTTGGTTTTTTATTGTTTTTCTCTGTTTTTTTGTGTTTTATTTTCCCTTTTTTATGTACGAATATGCGGGTCAACCCAACCGAACGCATTTGACCCGTTACCATTTCACCCAAACCCATTTGACTCATTACCATTTGCATTTTGTGATTTTTTTTTGTCTTTTTTCCTGTTTTTTTTTATTCTGTTTTTTTTAATTAAACAGGTAATAATAATAAATTTAAAAATTAGAGTGCTGTAATTAGCTCTAACCTAACTAACTATAACCTAACTAGTATTACTGTAATTAGAAATTACTGTTTTTGAGCTTTTTTTTAGCTGTTTTATTACTGTTTTTTCTGTTTATTTTTTTTTGCTAATGGGTCAATGGATTAGTTTTGTTTTTTTTCTGTTTTATTATTTTCTTCAGAGCTTTTTGTTTTTTTTAGCTGTTTTTTCTGTTTTTTATTTCTAATGGGTCAATGAATTAGTTTTGACCCGAAAACATTTGACCCGTTAACCAAACTGAACAAACTAATAATAGATTTCTTTTAGTCTAGATTGAGGATTGGTTTTAATCAAAAGCATGGGCTTCTGTTTTTTTGTTTTGAGGTGTTTTATTAGTGTTTTTTTTTTTTTTCTGTTTTTAAGCTGTTTTTCTTTTTTTGCTAATAGGTCAATGGATTAGTTTTGTTTTTCTCTGTTTCATTATTTTGTTTAGTTTTTTCTGTTTTTTTAATTGTTTTTTCTGTTTTATAGTTGTTTTTTCTGTTTCTTTTTTTGCTAATGGGTCAATGGACTAATTTTGACCCGAAAACATTTGACCCGTTAACCAAACTGAACAAAATAATAATATAGAAATGCAAACCTGTTTCAATCACATTCTCTTGATCCAAAAATGAATCAATCTTAACAGCCTTTTCAATTCCTTTCTTCACTTTTGTCACTACTGATTTCTTCTCTGTCAGCCTAGTTGATCTTCGGGTTCTATACTTGTTGTCAACCAAACCCTCTTCTTTTGCCTCATTTTCACACTCATTCAGTTGGTTACTGACATTCTTGCGAGACGAAGTTGCCGGAGCCTTCCTAGACGAAGTTGACTGTTTATGTGAACATCAATGACATTTTAAATCACTACAACAAAATCATCCCTAACACACATATTAATTTATACAAACCACTTCAAAATCAATACAAAAAGATATCAATCAGTATTGACATGCTCCATTCGGATTTTAGATTACTACAATACCAATTTGATGTGAATTCAAATGACTGTACATCAATCAGATTTGAAACTATTACAACAAAATCATCCATAAACATAGATTTATTATATTTGACCCATTAACCAAACTGAACAAAATAATAATGGATTTTTTTTAGTCTCTATATTGACTTTTTGAAATCAAAATCATGGATTTTTGTTAGTCTGGATAGGGGATTTTTTTTAATCAAAAGCATGGATTTCTTTTACTTTCAAAAGTCAAAAGCATAGATTTATCTACCGATGTTATGATTATATGGCCCATTTTTACATGTTCCTATTTTGGCCGTCAATAAGCATATCTGAGCGTCAATAACCACATCCGACTATCAATATCCCTAAATGGATGTTAATTACCTTAAATGAACTTCATTAAACTCAATTAACTATTATTTAGTCTATAAAAACAGTAAATGACCTAGGTTGACCCTAATAGACCAAACTGAAATCAAATTTGTCAATATTGTCCAAATCAACCCTAAATGTGCATCAATCACCTCAAATAACCATAATTGAACAAGAATTACACTAATGGACCATCAATTACTCTAATATGTTGTTAATGACCCTAAGCAATGACCGTTAACCTTAATTGACCATGGTTTACCTAAAAACAATATTCAATGACCGTCATTGACCAACTGACCAAATTAACTTCGATTGGTCATTAAGGACCATATTAACCCTAACAGAACATCAATGAAGCTAATTGACCCTTACTCACTCGAAACGACCATAAATTACCACATATGAGCGTCAATAAGCACAAGTGACCATGGATAACCCCTATATGAACAGCAATGACGGTAACTGACCGACAATCACCCTAATATGATGTTAATGCAACGGTGATTAACCTTAATTGACCTTGATATACCTAAAAACAACATTTAATGACCCTCATTGACCCCAACTGACCAAATTAACTCTGAGTTGTCATTAGTGACCATATTAACCCTAAATGAGCATAAATGACACTAGTTGACCTTACTCACCCAAACCAACCACAAATTACCATATGTGATGTTAATGACCCTAAGCAATGACCGTTAACCTTAATTAACCATGGTTCACCTAAAAACAACATTCAGTGACCATCATTGACCCTAACTGACAAAATTAACCATGATTGGTCATTAAGGACCATATTAACCCTAACTGAGCATCAATGACGCTAAATGACCCTTACTCCCCTGAACCGACCATAAATTACCATATATGGGCGTCAATAAGCATAAGTGACCATGGATAACCATATATGACCAACCAACGATGATCTAAATTAACCATCAATCATCGAAATATGTTGTTAATGACCCTAAGTTACAACCGTTAACTATACTTCGTCATAATTCGATGTATATATACTTATTAATTTTTATGATGTAAATTTATTCTATAAAACTAAATTTTTGTTAATTATTAAAAATCTTAAAATGTTAACTCTTCCTTAAAAATATTTCATTAAATTTACAACATTCTAACATTAGAATTTGTCTTAAAATTATGCATATATTTTTTTCAATTACTTGTTCCCTCTTAATTTCTACTCAAAATAATTGAAAATTCCCTCATAATTTCCATTCCCTCTTGATTTGCTAAAATCCCTAAACAATAGGATCTAACAATACGTACATATTCATGCCAATTTCCATTCCCCCTTCATTCAATCGAAAGTCTATGTTTCAAGCAATTGGGTCTCTAATTCAATCAATTGGTATTCAGGTATGACATCAATTTCCATTCAAGCAATCAAATTCAAGTTATTGGTGTTGACGTGCCTTTAAGTGGTATTTCATAGGGCATCAAGTTCCATTCAAGCAATCGAATGATTCAAGCAATTGGTATTTGGTTTGATTCAAGCAATTGACTCTCTGATTCAAGCAATCGACTCAGGTTTGTACTCAACTTTTCTCTTCTCTGATTGTACTCATGTTTTTTTTTCCATTTTTTTGTATCTTAACTGTGTATGTGTGTATGTTTGCTTGTGTTCAATTTTGATTTTCTTAATAAATCTATATGTAATTACTTACTAACACAGATGAATAAACAAAGGGATTGCTGCTTGTGTTCAACTGGAAATTCTTGTTTATGTAATACTGTTCTGATTTGGATGACAAGCTATGATATGTTGATCTTTCTGTCATTATTTTAGTCTTGGATGACTTTAATTGGTTAATTTAAATAAATTTTCATATATGTATAAGCATATCTGTTTTTTTAGTGATTTGTGTGTGTCAACTTTAAATATAAAGTTAAAGACTCTACATTGTTGACTGATCTGGTTAAATTGTTTAAATACAAAGCATGAAAAATGTGTGTTTGATCATTTGCCGTTTTGGTTAATTTCATGGTTTTAATTAGTGTTCAAAATACTGATTGGAAATGATTTATAACTATATATACATACATATGTTTTTAATCAACAGGAGTGTTCAGGTCAAGCAGTTTTGGATGTCTAATATTAGTAGGAAGATATATACATGGTTATGCTTATTTGATCAGGAAAGTATAGTTTGTTTATGCTTTCTTGATGTCTAATATTAGTAGGAAGATATATACATGGCTATGCTTATTTAATCCGAAAAGTGTCTAGTTTGTTTATGCATTCTTGTTTTCTTGTAGTGGTTTTAGATCCTATATTGTTTTTCTGCATTTATTTTAGTATTTTAACATCTATTATTTCTATTTGGGGTTTTCTTTTTTAGTACATACAATTTTGTATTTGTTATTTTAACACATTAGCATCAACATCTTTTAAACAACAATGAACAGATTAGATTCAAGATTTACTGGTCTAATGGCAAACAAAAGCAAACAAAATCAAAGTATACAAAGACAAGTCAACGATTATGAGACAAGTAGGCTACTAAGAGTACAAGAAAACAGAAAGAAAATGCAAGATTTGGGATTGAAAAGGATCGCAAATTCGTTGACAAGTTTGGTAGATAGTCAAGAGATGAGGAATAAGAAAGTGAAACCAACATACATTAATAACACGAGAGATGAAGAATTTATGCCTGATAATGATGATGATAGTCAGGAAGATAACCAAGAAGTTGATACAAGTGTTGAAGTATCCAAAAAGGTAGTCAGATTATTAAATTTTTTTATATTGTAAACTGTTGTTTTCTAATTAACATGATATTTGTTATAGCAGCATCATCCACGATATATTGCACCCCTATCCATGAATAGGATTGTTAATTTAGCGAAGAAGAATCAAATGGCCGCTCCAAATGCCTCCCAAAAGCTTCAACTTGATTCAAATGCAAAAGAAAGTAATCAATGTAGATCAACAATTAGCATGGGTGAACTGATCTCAAAAACGCAAAGGGGGGTGTTGAATAAAAAAGTGACAAAGCCTAATTGTATTAGAGGGGGATCAAAGGGACACTTGCTTCTTATTGATGAGGATGATTACGAGGATGATGGGATATTTGAAGGTATTATTTTGTTGAACTTAACAAGATTTTAATTACAACTATTTTTTTTATATTAATTTACTCATTTATGCTTTTATATGTTAATGGGTTAGACATGGAACAATATGGATTGGAAAATGTTGAGAATGAATGGGATATTATGAGATCACAAGGTACGTATGTTTAGGGAATTAAGTATATCTTTGTTTGTTGTTTTAATATCTTTGTTATTGATATTTATTGACTGTAATTTATTTCAAATGACAAGATGATGATAATCAAGACAAAGAGTATGAAGACATGGAAGATATGGCAACTGCAATTAGCAAAAACGATATACAAATGGATGATAGCAGTGAGGACTTGGAAAATGAGGACGATGCACATCGCCTCGAATTTGAACAAATACAACGCCCCGAAATAGAAAAAGCAACAGGTTTTATTTAACTACGTATACCATGTATTTGGCTTGTTATCACATTTATATATATTATAATGTATATCGGGGTACAGGAATTTCTAAAACCAATAAAAGAGGGCCAACAGTGTTGCATGTTGTGCACACCCGGAAAGTCGACGAGCGCAAGATCATTATATGTAATGAATTTGGACAACCCGTTGGACCAGTAAGAGAGGGGAAGGATGTAGTTGGAAAGTTCTCTCGATTTTTGGGAACAATAGCTCATAATCATAGTTATGCACCATTTATCCATAGTTCATGGAAGAAGGTGCCACGTAAAGAAAAGATATGGGAGTATGTCTTGGTAAGTTTTTTAGTAGTTTTACTTTATTTATTTGTTAGATTTTCATTTTTAACTAAATGCTAACTTTTTTAAAGGAAAAATACGATGTGCCGGATGCTGCTAAGACATGGGTTTTAAAGAGTATTGGACAATCGTATAAGGTACACAAATGTCGGTTTAACCGACCTAACAACATTACAGAAGATGATTTCTCACAATTATTGCGCATATGGTGTAATAAAGATGTGACGGTATTTTTCTTGACATTTTCTCCATTAATAGTGTTTGCTATTTAGATTTGTCTATTATTTGTGTTGTATATATTAATGTGTGTACAGAAACGTTGCTTACGAGCCAAGGAATCACGCATGTCCCAAAAAAATGTGCACACAGCCGGTCCAAAAAGTTTTGCTAGGATTCGTGAGGAGATGGTAATCTGTTTTTGTTTTGCTCGTGATTTGTCTTTTTTTGTTCATTATGCTAGTGTTTTTTTTATTGATTTTTATGTTATTATGAATATAGAAAAATGATGACCCAAACCAAGAATTACCTACATTAACCCAGATATTTGAACGTACACGTAAAAGGACGGAAGGACGTGCATATGTTGATACATATGATGACACAGCAAGAAAAATTGTAAGTTATTTCTACTTTAAACATTATGTAAATATCTATGTTTCATGTGCGCTAGTATGCATAGGATTAATAGGGTTTTAATTAAAGCTCCAATCAACCGCTCATCAATAGTCTAGAATTGAGTTTCCATTGTCTAACCTCGTCTATATATTACTTGTTCAATGAATTTTATATCTTTGACATATTTTTTTAATATGATCCAACCTGAAATTTCTTTTTTATATTTTAACACATTACTTGTTCAGATATATAAAGTTGTTTTGATAATATTTTTTTGGACAACATTGCAGGAACAAATGAAGAACTACAAGCCTATAGAGGATGACAGTGCTACAGTAGATCCGTTTTGGTTGTAATGAACAAAGAAAACTATGGTTATCGCCGACTTTACGGTAGAGGCGTTACAAATACATTGATAAAAAAAGTAGATGGTGCTTGCACATCGTACATGATTCCGGAGGGGCGGATGGAATCATTCAAAGCAAACGTTGAATCTGAGAAAAACCAGTTGATGAAAATGCGTAAAGAATTTGAAGAGGAGAGTGAAAGAAAAAAAGCTGAGTTCGAAACTATGCAAAAAAATATGGACATCCAGCGACAAAACTTTGAAGATATGATGCGGAAAGTTATGAAACAACTACCACTTGGAGATATAGATGAATAGAATCCTTTTATTTCTCTTTATTATTGTAGTTGATACCTTGTATTGACTAAATTGTTATTTGAGTTTGGACAAAAATGTTAAATTACATCATTTGACTATCAATGATATATGGGATATTATTGTTTTGGAGAATTTTGATTGAATGCATCTTAATTATTAGTAATTGAATTTATGTTACAAGTTGCATTTGAGTTTAAAAAGGTTGCATTTACTATAACTATGTTGCATTTACTGTAAAAAAAAAAAGGTTGCAGTTTTTCTATTAAAAAGATAATAACGGTTGCATCAAGTATAGAAAAAGGTTGTATTTTTGTAGCTAAACTATAATAAAGGTTGCATTTGAGTATAAAAAAAGTTGCATTTGATTGTAGAAAAGGTTGCATTTTTGTAACTAAACTAGAATAAAAGTTGCATTTGAGTATAAAAAAGTTGCATTTGAAAGTAAAAAAAGCTGCATTACAATGTAAAAAAGTTGCATATTAAAAAGGTTGCATTTGAAAACTAATTCAACACTTTCAAAAAAGGTTGCATTAGGCCTTCAAAAAGTTGCATTAGGTCTAATGCAACTACCTCTAATGCAGCCCCCGATAAAAGGTTGCATTAGGCCTAATGCAACATTTTTAAGGCCTAATGCAACATTTTACCGGTGTTGCATTAGCTTCATTTTCTTGTAGTGTGAGTTCCAGATACAGATGCAGCATTGGAATCGGGAGTTACAATGGGCACCGTGGCACGAGTGGAGAAATTTGAATCATCACTGCCATTAAAGAAATCGTACACATTTGTGGCATCATCGGCAGACAAGTCAGGAAGGTTGAAAGACTTGAATAACGCATCATAATCAAAACCCCAAGCTGGACCAGTTGGTTCTGGTGGAATGCTGTGTTTACTGCAATCCACTTCGAACCATTCCTCGACAGTACGAGTTTCTATATTGTACACTCTCTTGCATGGTGAATTGGCAGCATATCCTAAGAAAATGCCTTCCACTGCTTTTGCATGAAATTTAGATTTTCGATCCTTGTATTGTAGCAATAAAGAACAGGGACTACCAAAAGGAAATAGGTAGTCAAGATTGGGAGGTTGATTGTTGATCAACTCATAGCAGGTCTTGTTGTGCCTCTTCACAACCAGAACTCTGTTCAAAACGTGACAAGTTGTATTTACTGCTTCTGCCTAGAAAGTTACAGGAAGCTTTGCATCTGACAGCATTGTCCTTGCAGTCTCGATCAAGGTTCTGTTCTTCCTTTCTGCAACCCCGTTCTGCTGAGGTGTGTACGGGGCACTAAATTCGTGACGGATACCCTTCTTGAGACAGAAAAGCTCTATCAAATTATTCTTGAATTCAGTTCCATTATCACTCCTTATTCTTCTAACCTTCAACTTGTAAAGAGATTCCAAGCTCAGGATCAGGTATTGAAGAATGTCAGCAGTCTCGTCCTTTGTACCTAAAAAATGCACCCAAGAAAAACGTGAGAAGTCATCAGTTACAACTAGACAGTATGACTTACCTCCAATACTCCTAATACTTATGGGGCCAAACTGATCCATATGTAATAGCTCCAAAGGGGTATCGATAGAGTTTTGGAACTTGGGCTTGTGAGACTTCCGTTGCTGTTTGCCCTTTTTACAAGGCATACAGTCATCTGTAACGGCAAATCTCAGCTTAGGAACACCGGTTACCAAACCGTTTCGGACAAGATGATTCATTTTTTGATAAAAAATGTGTCCGGATTTCCTATGCCACAAGATTGAGTCAAGCTCTGTTGCTTTGATAAGCAAACAAGTAGCAACTGATGAGGTGGTTGTTGCCACGCTCATATCGATCTGATAAGTGTCGTTTGTCCTTGGTGCTCGCACCAGAATCCAGTCTTCAGGAACTTCAAAACCAGGTTTGAGAATCATGCATTCTGACTTGTCAAACATAACTGAGTACTCCTTGTCGCACATCTGGGAGACACTCAATAGGTTATGCTTCAGCTGCTCGCAGTTGTTGACGTTGTCAAAGCTAACACATCCATTTAAAACCACGCCTTGACACGTGATACTACCGCCTTTCTCTCCAGCTAAGGCCACATAGCTGCCTCTGAATGGTTTGACATCTTGAAGCAGGGCCATGTTACCTGTCATATGCCGGGAGCATCCACTTTCTACATACCAACGATTAGATATAGTACCCTTCGGATGTCCCTGCACGAGTCACAAAACATATCAGTTAGATTTGGAGACCCAGGCCATAGTGGTCTTGGGTCGCCCGTCTTTCTCAAAATAAAAAACCTCTATTAACTCACAGTCGTGACTGTCAAAAATGGATGAATCTTTTGAAAACTTGGGATCAGTAAATTGAGAACTTTTGGATTTCTTGTTCCAGGACCTCTACTTTTTCTTAACTGGAACAATAGGCTTACATTCAACAGCAGCAGGTGAACTAGTGGAAGATTCACCTGATTAAACTCCAGCCAGTTGTTCTAGCTTTCTCAATCTCTTGTTCCTTCTTCTCCTCTGTTGTTTGGAGAGTTTTACCACAGTTTTCTCACCAGTTGGTGCACTACCAGAGGTAGATGCACAAGGTTTAGCAGGAAGCTTTTCCCTTTTTAGAACCATAGCCTCAGATGTGGTCTTTGGCTTTACCAACGGTTTCACTGATGATTTCACCTCATTTTTCTTTGGACTCTTGGTCTGTTTCACTGGTGGTGACTTGGGGACAACAACTGATTGTGAAATAACTGGCCGTTTCCCTTGGTTCTTATTCGGGCAGTTCACAATAATGTAACCGATCGTACCATAGTGAAAACAGGTTCTCGTATCTTTGTAAGTCCTCCTGTAAGGCTCATTTGATTTGAAATTTGATGACTCAGCATGATGAATAGGAGAAATTGTTTGGTGAACAGTAGTTTGACCCGATGGTGATTGTTTTTTGGGAATATAGTACTTTTGCATATTTTTTGATAGCCAAGCCTGTAATGAGCTGAAAAGGCTTCTTTCTTAACTCGATTAATGTTTTTATATCCCCCATAAAGCATCACTTTTAATTTTTCATTTGATTCAACGATATCAGGTTCAGTCAAAATACAATTATCACAATCAGTGACAATGTTTTTCTTAAATTTCTGTTCACCGAGCAACTCCTCAGAGACAACTCCTTCATGGCAGGTGTTCTCAGACCCATCATCAGAAGCAGTAAAGAACTCTTCATCCGATGCAGAGTTAGCCTTAATTGAGGAATCATCCTTACTCGAGGACTCATCAAGGAAAGACAGATCAATGTCAATTAATCCGTTGACAAATTTCCCGCTTACTAGTGTAGGAATGACATTAGTACCCAACCCTAAGCCATTCACCTGCCTACACCACATACTCATAGTGTTCCACCACAAAACGAGAGTTTTTCAACTTCTCAATATTGCCTTTCAACTGCAAGATCTCATTTTACATCTTGGTGATCTCATTGTTTATCTTTTCCAACCCCTTGTATGCAACATCCAAATGAAACTGTTGATCACTGATTTTAAGTGAATAATCACGTTTATCTTTCTTCAAGGTTTCAATTGAATCTTTGTATCGTTTTTCATTTTCTTTGTAGCTTAAAGCTGCAATACGAAGGGGTTCGACTTTGTCTTGAAGCTTAGAATTTTCATCCTGCAAGCTTAGACATTTAGAACAAGAAATGATAGCAAAAGAGTTAGAATCTACCTCATTTGATGAACATGATGTCTCTCCAATAGCCATGAGGGCAACTACAGTTGTAGACTCTTCTTGGTCAGCCACAGAAGCTTCATGTTCCTTTACTTCCATCTTCTCCATGATCTCAGCCACGAGACCAACCTGTGTTTGAGCAATAATGGCTTCCATCATCTCCGTTAGCTTGCCACAAATGAAGTTTTCATAGGCAAGCATACATGATGAAAATAACGCCAAATGATCTTTAGCTATCTTGGCTATTGCAAATTGGTTAGCTGAAGATGTGGGAGAAGGATTTCTTGAGGAATTCTGGTGATGAGATCCATATCCAGATGATGTATAGCAAGCATGACCACCACAAACTTTTGAATTATCTTCCTCATGGGAGTTCCCTGAGAAAAGGGCAATTCCAGAACCCGATGACTTGGCTGTAGAAGACGTCCCATAATACATAGAAGGATCTTGTATTTGAGGTCTCCCTGAGCTCTCCTTTCTTTTTAGGTTCATATCATGTGCGTGAACCTTTCCGATCGCTTCATTAATTGTCATCTCATAAAACTTTGAGTTCTCTCTCATCAAGGTTGTATACATCTAAAATTTTGGTGGTAGGGCATCCAGAAACTTCTTAACTAACTCCTCATTTGGATATATGAGGTCAAAAGCTTTCAGCTCAGTTTGCAGATGATAGAATCTAGAGATGAGCTCATCTATGGATTCATTCTCCAAATATCTGAAGCACTCATACTGCTTTCTAAGAAGATCCCTCTTACTCTTCTTGATGTCGTTTTTTCCCTTGAATCTCTTCTGCAAAGCCTTCCAGAGATCCTTGGAGTTATCATATCCTCTAAAGCTGTGGAATAACTCCCTGGTCAAGGCCATAGTAATAGATCTGTGTGCCTTCTTCTCTCTGTCATAAACTTTCTTTTCTTCTTCATCAAGTTTGTAGATAGGCTTGGGAACTTCCTCATCAAGATATGTATATGTGGGATGCTTATAACCCTCTAGAATGGGTATCCAAAGTGAAGAATCGGTGGAAGAGATATAATGCTCAAAACGTGATTTCCAGTTTGAGTAATCATTTACGTTAAGCAGCTTTGGTGGTTTCTGTGGGGTTCCAATCTCGTTTTCATAATTCAGAAGGTTACCGAGGTTCTGAAGATTTTCCATGGTGAAACACTTGGTCAAATTTCAGAAAAATCAAAGCAATGTGCGCACTTAAGGTCTTGCGCACTTAAGATTTTCTCTTGCGTACTTAACAAGTACGCAGGACTAAATGACAAGTACGCAGGAGGAAGTTAAGTACGCAAAAAGAAATGGTCTTGCGTACTTGGTAAGTACGCAGGAAGCCTTTACTTGTTTCCAAAAATGGTATGTACGCAGATCACTTTATCACCAACCCTCACCAAGTTTTTCCGGTAACTGGAATCTCACCGGAGATAGAAAAAGTTGAAGATATGACCAAACAAAATGAGCCAAAGGGTCAGAAATTCGTTTCTAACCAACCTTTGATGCTCAAAACACTCAAATACACAACAAAAGGTCGGTTTTTGAGTGATTTTTGCTTCTAAAATAGTGCTCAAGAGCTAGCCCTATTTTATCACAAAAATCACCAAAAGACACTCTCTTTTGCTTGTACAACTCTGTGGGTTGTGTAGAAGATGCTCCTAACACACTCACAACCCTCGAAATCAATAGATAAGCTCTGATACAACTTGTAGGTCCCCGGTTGTCTCGGATCGTTACGTGTGAGTGTGTGACTAGTCGGACCGGGTGCGGAATACCCGTGACTAGGTGGAGAATCAAGTAACACAAAGTAAACCTACAGTGAAAACACTTTCAAACTTCATTTATTATAAATCTTGTAGGTTATAGAGATGTTACAAATGAGTGCGTATATAACTTCTGTCACCACAATCTATTTATATTAGACCTGATCTCTACGCACTTGTTGTTAAGTGCGCAAGGCAAATTGTTCGTGCGTACTTAACAAGTACGTAGAGTATTCTTACGTACTTGCTAAGTGCGCAAAACACTTAGAGAAAGCAGACGACTAGTACATACATTAGTAATTACAACTCGATAACTAATACATACAGACACTAATATACAAAGACTAATACATACAAGAAAAGTACAAAAGCTAAGACAATATCCAGAGTGTTTGTCACATAAAAGTGCTTCAACACTAAACGTGCAGATGAGTGTTAATTTTCTTGTTTTGTTGTTGAAGAAAAACTGGCAAAATGTGAGTTAATTCTTTCTAATCAAATTATATAATTTCCTTGTTTATGAATTTATCCATGTGGTTATGTTAATTCAGATTTGAACATGTTGAACAACCCATATATAAATTTACACACGTGTAAACTTATTTTTACACATGTGTAAACTGAATGTACACACGTGTAAAGAGTTGTTTAATCTTGTGTTCTAAAAATTAATTTTTTTTGTTTATGCCACTGTAGGTAAATTCCCAACACTTGTTACCCACAATGAATCCACCATGGCTAAGGTGAATGAAACGAAGGCAACTGTCAAGTTTCCACTGAAAAAGGTGTTGTGCATGAGAGTTACTATAGGGAACTGCAAGCTGTAGGGAACTGTATATGGGATTTACATTTTTTTTGCTTCAGATTAGTTCTTGGGAGCATTTCCCTTAAATGGGTTCTATTGTTTTTGAATTTTAGATGCTTGTTTTCTTATTGCATTAGATGATGCTATGAATATTTTGTTTAATGATACCTTTTCTTCTTATTTCTGTATATATATTTGGTTTCAACCATTAATCAGTACAAAACATTAAGATAGAGAGAGATCTTTAATTTATTCAAAAGGAAAACTAAAAAAAGTCTAATTACCATTTTACACCTCTAACAAATATAGGTCACATATTATTTTTCATTATAAATAAAAAAATGCACATTTAATATGGACCACTCATTATTTTTTAGTTTTTTTTATTATGTGGCTAAGAGTAGGTTTATGGGTTTTCATAACAACTCAGTGTTTTCATTTGATACGTCCCCTATACATATATTAAATTGTAGGAGAAAAAGTTATAGGAATGGTATTTTAGTCTTATCCACTTTTGTTGACTTTTTATCAAGTCCCCCCCCCCCCATTTTAAAACGTTCATAACTTTCTCATACGACATTATTTTTTTAAAAATATTACATCATAAAAACGAGCGTTTTTTTATCTTTAAAACGAGTATAGTGTCGTTATAAACAAAAATGAATTTTTTTTTTACGTTTTCCAGCTCATTGTGTAATTAGTTAGGTCAATGTGTAATACAATTTCATTGTGTAATATAATTTTATTGTGTAATACAAGTTCATTGTGTAATATAAGTTCATTGTGTAATAAAAGTTCATTGTGTTACATGTATTTATCATTGTGTTTTATGTTTTCCATCTCATTGTGTGATTAGTCAGGTTATTGTGTAATACAAGTTCATTGTGTAATACCACGTCTGGTCATTGTGTAATATCTGGTCATTGTGTAATACAAGTTCATTGTATAATTAGTCAGGTCATTGTGTAATACAGGTTCATTGTGTAATACAACATCTGGTCATTGTGTAATATTTGGTCATTGTGTAATTAGTCAGGTCATTGTGTAATACAAGTTTATTGTGTAATTAGCCAGGTCATTGTGGTAATACAAGTTCATTGTGTAATTAGTCAAGTCATTGTGTAATACAAGTTTATTGTGTAATAAAAGTTCATTGTGTAATACCACGTCTGGTCATTGTGTAATACAAGTTCATTATGTAATAACACGTCTGGTCATAGTGTAATACAATATGTAATTAGTCAGGTCATTGTGTAATACAAGTTCATTGTGTAATACCACGTCTGGTCATTGTGTAATATTTGGTCATTGTGCAATTAGTCAGGTCATTGTGTAATACAAGTTCATTGTGTAATACCACGTCTGGTCATTGTATAATACAAGTTCATTGTGCAATATCTGGTCATTGTGTAATACATGTTCATTGTCTAATTAGTCAGGTCATTGTGTAATACTACGTCTGGTCATTGTGTAATATTTGGTCATGGTGTAATTAGTCAGGTTATTGTGTAATACAAGTTCATTGTGTAATAACACGTCTGGTCATTGTGTAATATTTGGTCATTGTATAATTAGTCAGGTCATTGTGTAATACAAGTTCATTATGTAATTAGCCAGGTCATTGTGTAATACAAGTTTATTGTGTAATTAGTCAGGTAATTGTGTAATACACAATGACCATTATGTCCTCCCTTTAAAAACAATAAAAGGACACATGTCTAGCCCAGAATTCTTCTTACCCTTCTTATTTTAAAAACCTTTTTTAATATAACCATATATATATATATATATATATATAGGGACAGGGTAAAATAAAAATCCACTTGAATTGAAGAAACCTTGGAAATCATTTGAAAAAAAAATTCAAAAATTTATATAAAAAATGCTCTAGTCGCAAAAAAAAAAGAAATAAAAAATATGTAAAAATAGCAAAAATCAGCGTTTTTGTTGCTTACGTATGCAATACGTTAGCATTTACATATGTAAAAACGTCAGATCTAAAAACTTACGTATGTAATAAACGTCAAATTTAAAAAAAGATTAAAATTAAACCGGTCGACGCTTTTTTATAATTTTTTCACCAAAAGTGATATAATTGAATGTAGAATCCATCACAAAAATAAAAAGTTTTTTTTTTACATATGTAAACAGAGTTTTCAAGGTTTCTTCAAATCAAGTGTTTTTTTTATAACCACCCCCATGAGATAACTAGAGAACTCACTTTAATAAGAGAACCAGAGAACCACTAAAAAAAGAAGGGGTGGAATTTTAAAAAGGAATAGTAAAATTGAAACTTAAAATATATAAATCTTTAAACATTTCTATCTTTTGCATACATTATTATTTTTTAAAACAAATTGCACCATTAAATCAAGAATTTCTTTATCTTTAATTTGAATATAAATAACGTTATAAAAAATAAGAATTAACTCGTCGTTTTTTTTCTTATTATTTTCAATATTGCATATGTGTAGTATCACCCCAAAAACCTAACACACCCCCAAAAAATAAACCCCCATCCTACCCCCCACCCAAAAACCTAAACCCCCACCCCACCCCACCCCAAAACCTAAACCCTCCACACCCACCCACAAAAACCTAAATCCACCACACCCACCACCAAAAACCTAAACCCCCCCATCCACCCCCACCCACCCAAAAACCTAAACCCCCCACCCAGCCCCACCCAGCCCCACCCAAACACCTAAACCCCCCACCCACCCCACCCAAAAACCTAAACCCACCCATCCCACCCACCCCTACCTAAAAACCTAAACCCACCACACCCACCCCTTACACTAAAAAACCAAACCCTAAAGGTAATATTGCATATGTGTAGTACCACCCCAAAAACCTAACCCACCCCCAAAAACCTAAACCCCTCACCCCCTACCCAGAAATCTAACCCCACCCTACCCACCCCTAAAAATCTAAACCCCCCACCCACCCACCCCTCTCAAAAAACCTAACATAAAAGCTAAATTAAACCCTAAAGCTAAACCGACTATTTTTTCAGGTTTTGTTTTTTTTTTGAACTAGGACGACGTGGGAAAAAAGGTCTCCGAACAACTTTTTTAGTTTTTGATTTATATTTTGAGTTATGATTTTTTTTATTATTTTTTTTTACCTTTAAAGAGTAGTTATCTAGTTCTCTCACTAAATGTTAGTTTTCTTATGAACTTCACCATATATATATAGGGGACGTATCAAATGTAAACCCTGAGTTATTGTGAAAACCTTTAAACTCAACCACAACTACCCGTTAGATTTCTTTTGTTTTTTATTTATCTTTATGAGTAAACGGCATTCTAGTACTTTTACATTACCTTATATATATATATATATATATATATTATTTTCCTCTCTATCCAATTTATTACCCTACCATTTTCTCTCTCTCTCTCTCTCTCTAAAAAAACGCAGCATCTCATTCTCTCTCTAAACACCCCAAATTAACACCTTCTCCTGATATTGTTTGTTCGACTCTAACAAGAACCAAGAAATCATATACAAGATGGAAGACGATCTCCATAATCATAGAACAGGATCTCCATTTACATCCCTACCACCATCGTCTTCCATCAACGCAACTAGGGTTTTCGTACCGATCTAGATCTGGAAGCGGACCTCGAAGAACAGGAAGGAGATTTAGGCGATGTTGAACAATAAGGTTTTTTTTAATCTGGTTTTTTTGATTCATGTAACCTTAATAGGTAAATGGGTCAAAGAGTTTTTTTCTTTTTTTAATCTGTTTTTTTTATTTGGGTTTTTTTTAACTTGGGTTTTTGACACTATTTAGATATATGCAACTCATGGGTTTTGGATTGATGTTGTAAAGAGTGTGAGCTGAAGAGCTTTATGAACAGGTAACACATATACCTTCGATTTCATTATCCAATACTCAAAGTGTGAGATTTTTTTCTTCTTTTAATCAAGTTTGATTACATTTTTAAGCAAGCAGTGTTTTGATTAATGATTTTTTTCCCTGATCTAATAATAAGCAACAAGAACAAGATTTGAATTGCATTATTATTATTTTAATTGAGTTCATATTTATTTTTATTCTCCAGTAGTTTTGAAAATTTTGAAGAGTCTAAAGAACATAGTAGTATATTAATTGAGTTATTAGATGCAACATATATATTCTGATATATAGAGTTGTACACGGATCTTATAATTTGACTGACATTTGTATATTGTGTAACTATATATGTATTTCGATGATATGATTTATGAATTTGGTGGTATTTTTAACGCAAACATCTGAATGTTCAAAGATTTTTATGTTTTATGTATTTTTTTCGAAGATTTTACACATGTATATTTGATTTGTATACATATGTATTTGTTTTTTACACATGTGTATTTGATTCTTTACACAAGTGTAAACTACACTTACACATGTGTTTATGTTGATTATGATCGGAACATGTATGAAATTGAATTCGTTGATGTGTATATACATATGTAAATTGTCTTTGTTCATGTGAATTAATTTTTGTATATGGGTTTTAGATGAGGTAGCAAGCACATGAGAAATCAAAGATCTTGATTCAAGACTGGTGTAAAAATCGGCTTCCTTGAGTATATTTTTTTTGTAAAAATAATTGTGTATTCTTGTATAATTTTCTGATTTGTAAATATGTGTAAATTAGTTTTACACATGGGTTCTTTAAAATTTATTTTGATATGCATATTGATTGTTGAGAGAGAGTGTGGGTATGTGTCTTTTAATACAAAAATTTAATTAAAAAAAGAAAAAAAAAGTGTATTACATTTTTACCCCTACATTAAATCTAGATCACATGTTTTTTAATTTAAAATAAAAAAACTCAGATTCAATTACAACCACATATTATAATAAGTAATTTTGAATGGGTGATTTTGGTTGAGGTTAAGGATTTTCATAACAATTCAGTGTTTACATTTGATACATCTCCTATATATATATATATATATATATATATATATATTTTATCTTACTACTCTAATAAATGAAAATCTCTTCAGAACACGTGTCACTTTCTGGTTACTCATCACCTTTATTTTTCCGTCTCTCTCTCCTATTAAATATTAGATTTTCTATTTCTCACTTATATTAAATAATAATGTTTATATTAATAAATCTAATTACGCATAGTTATTATTTAATTATAAATATTTATTATATCATCAATCATATGAACTAAATATGAACTAACATTTATCAATGAAATAAAAAAATTAATGCTCAGTTGAAAAAAATGTTTTAAAAACTAACTTAACAGATCTTATAATTGTCACGACAAATTACATTTTTTAAATTCATATTTTGAAAAATGTGTTTGTTGACAAATTATATTATATTTTATTCAACCGATTTAATATACAGGTTTATTTAACCAGTGTATTACACAGGTTTTTTAAAATATAAAATTTTATTACTAAATATATAATATTTTATTTATTTAAACCATGTAATATGTCATAAATATGTAATATGTAAATATTTATTTCTTAAGTATATAATATTGTATCTATTCAACCCGTGTAATACACGGGGTGTCTAACCTAGTATATATATATATATATATATATATATATATATATATATATATATATAGGGGTGAGTTCACTAGAAAACTCAAATTCATGAGAAAACCCAAAAAATCCTACTGCATATGTGTAGTATACCTAAAAACCTAACCTACCCCCAAAAACCTAAACCTCTCACCCCACCCCCACCCAAAAACCTAAACCCCCCACCCCACCCCCACCCAAAAACCTAAACCCACCCCACCCCCACCCCAAAAACCTAACCCACCCCACCCCACCCCTCCAAAAACCAAAACTAAACCCAAAAACGTAACACACCCCCAAAAACCTAAACCCCCCACCCCACCCCCACCAAAAAACCAAAATTGATAAAATTGAATGTAGAATTCATCCCAAAAATAAAAAAAAGTTTTTTTTACATATGTAAACAGGGTTTGCAAAGTTTTTTCAACTCAAGTAGGTTTTTATTATAACCACCCAATATATATATATATATATATATATATATATATATATATATATATATACACACACATATAAACACGTAGAATATGTACATTTTATTAAAAAGGGATAAAAATTATATAATTTCGAATAATTAAGCCACTTTGAATAAGATTTGGTTTGAATTTCGGATTTTTCGTGTCCGATTTAAATAATAAACACCCTACATAACTTTTAACCAATATAATACTCTTAGAGGTGTTTGAGATTGCGTTGAAAAACTGTTTATTGACTTATTGGATTTTTCAAAAGCAATAAGCTAAAAAAGTGTTTGGCAAACATAAAAACACTTTTTGTTTTAATTTTTTAATAAAGCTAAAAAATTATTTTTTAAAAAGCCATAAATTACTGGCTTTTCGAATTACTTTTGACTTTTGCAATAAAATATTATCAATCTACCCACCCTTTATCTTAAAATAAATATAAGTTAAGCCAAACACTTTTTAAAAAATAAATTATTGACTTATTGGCTTTCTTAACCACAAAAGCTAATACAAACACTTTTTTAAAAACTAATTTTAAAAAATTAATAAGTTAATAAAAACTTTTAACAAAAAACAATTTTCAAGTTAAATAAGCAAACTCAATACGAGTTAAAGAAATAAGATATCATTCAAGGAGAAATCTATTAAATCGCCTCCTTTTTTATATTCATACAAAAAGAGTACTGCTCTATAAAAAGGATATATTAAAATACGTGCAAAATCCATTTATGAAAGACTTCATGCATAATATACAAGTTGAACATCGAGCCATATTTTTTTTTCCTCTTCCTTTTACACATGTTCTTTAATTTATTTCTTTAACTAATTCTCCTTTTCAAATATTGAATAAATTTTTATTGTTGGAGTTTCCGTTTATTAACGAGTCTTTCAGTCTTTCTTAATCAAAATGTAGTGAGATCAAAAAACGATTCAAATAACTAAAAATAACAAAATGATATCATAATTTTGTGTCGAGAACGTATGGCCTATTTTATTGTTTTACTATATAAAATTCGTTAATGTTTTTATATTTTTTTTAAACGGTTTTGCTTTCGTGTTTTTTTATTTTTTAATTGTTCTTTTTTAACAGCTTTGCTAGAATTTCATTTTTTTTATAAAGTTTTGAAATATTACTAACTATTTCGCTACAACGCCTGAGTATGCGTATTTTATATAAAGTTTTGAAAACGTTTATTTATTTCGAACACGAAAGCTTTCTTAACGGTTTCCTTTCTCTATATAATATTTTTAATATTATCAACGCACTATTACATATTTTTTTAAAGTATTACGCATTTTAACGTGCCACTATGTGCGAGTTAACGCGCCGCAACGTGCGTGGCTCTTTGAATATTTTTATTCTTTTAGTGGTTTAGCTTCTTTTTTTTAACTTACGAAGCCGTCTGGCCTCTATTTTTTTTAGCTTTTCGAAATCTTTGATTTATTTTACGATTTAGCTTTCTTTTTACTTTTATAAGGTTCGATGCCGTTTAGCATCCATTGTTTAAAGTGTCACACCGAACAGAGGCGTAACGCGGCCGGATAAATTACTAGTTATTTATAGAATTGAATTTGGTATTGAAGGAAATGTAAGAAGTAACTAGAGGCATGCATGGGCTATGGGAATTTAGGAATTCACTGATGAAGCCATAAATGAAAGTACCCCACAAAAGCATTTCAAATTTGTGGTGTCATATACATGATGGCATTAAATTTGATTTAGCTAAGTCGTGTCCCATTTAAAACTTTTGGTAAAATTTAATAGGGATGAACCCAATTTCATTTCGAAGCAACAGGCATCTAGGATGATCAAATAGCCGCCTTAAAACTATGAGTCTTCTGGTTGAGTGGAAGTCTCATAGCTTTTCAAATAAAAGGTCATGGGTTCGAGTTTCGCTTAAGACCAAATGTTTTAGGTTGAGCCAGTGGGTTTTCTCAGTTGTGGGTTTTCTCGTGGTTGGTGTGGGGGCGGGTCACCACGCTTCTATTCTCCGAACGAAAGAGTGATCCGTTTACCAGGTTGATCACGGATGTCCGGGCCTTTACTGTTAAAAAAAAATAGCAACTTTAAACGGTGAAAACTTTTACTATATATACTCATATGTCTATTATCCTTTGTTTTCTTCTTATTTTAAACATGATATTCAAATAAGTAAAAGAGTAAATTAATATAGAGTTGCTGAGATTTGACAGTTTTAACTATCTAATTCTCTGCTGTTTTTTCTTTAATTGTCTGTGACCTAACTTTTGTTTTTCATAACCATTTGAGTCCTTTTTATTAACTATGTTAAATATTTCTGTAAAATGCAAGGGTATTTAGTCTATTCACATATAAAGGACTAATAATGTAAATTAGTAAGATGGTTTAATAGTTCAAAGCTATTGTGTAATTACTTAATTCCATCTCCCCTTGCTGGCTATCTTCAACCTACAATTGGTATTACAAATTTGGAAGAAGTCTTGGAAGAAGATGAGATTCCTTAGTTGAGAATTCACAAGAATCATCCCACCGACAACACCATTGGTCCGCTCAATGTGGGTGTTCGTACCCGGAGTGCATGTGATGCTTTAGATAACAGCATGTTCTCATGTTTCATATCTCAAGTCTAACCTAAGAATATCAAAGCAGCTTTGCTTGAGAATAACTGGGTGGAAGTTATGTAAGAAGAGTTACAACAATTCTCAAAGTTGAATGTGTGGAATCTGGTGGATCTTCCCAAGAACAAAGTACCTATCGGCACTCATTGGGTATTTTGAAACAAAAAGGATGAAGGAGGAATTGTGGTTCGAAACAAAGCTCGTTTGGTTGTTCAAGGCTTTTATCAAGAAGAAGGAATTGACTTTGAGGAAGTGTTTGCATCAGTGGCTCGCTTAAAGGCCATCAGAATGTTTCTCGCCTATGCAGCCTATATGGACTTCACTGTTCATCAAATGGATGTCAAAAACGCATTTCTGTATGGAAAAGTTCAAGAGGAAGTATATGACAAGCATCCACCGGGTTTCATTGATCCTAACTTTCCAAACCGTGTCTACAAACTAGACAAGGCACTTTATGGTCTTCACCAAGCACCTCGTGCGTGGTATGAAACGTTATCAAAGCACCTGCTTGAAAATGGTTTCACACGAGCTGCAATTGACCAAACTTTGTTTAAACGGGAGGATGGAAAAGATACAATCATGGTGCAAATCTATGTGGACGATATCATCTTTGGATCCACAAATCCTCGTCTCTGCATTGAATTTGAAGAAGTGATGCGTTCTAAATTCGAAATGAGCTCTATGGGAGAAATGAAGTTCTTTTTGGGATTGCAAATTGATCAGTCCGAGTCTGGAATTCTCATTCATTAAGAGAAATATGTGAAAGAAATTTTGACCAAGTTCAAAATGGCTGATTCCCATCCAGTAATAACTCCTATAGAAGTTCGACATTGTTTGACTCCTGATGTGGATGGTGAAAGCGTTGATCAGCATCTCTATCTGTGACAATCCGGACTTTAGGGTTAAACCCGTTAATGAATTCAGTTAAACCCTAACCACGTTCTTAACTCATTTCTAACCACATGGACTATTTCTGCCAACTCCTAAACCAAAAACATGAAACTACAAGGACTAATTGTGTGATTAGGCAAAACCCTATTATGTTGACTTTGAAAGTCAAAATTGAATGATTTTTGTTCCTGTTGACTTTCCAAAGTCAAACCCCCTTTATTTTATATCCAAATTCGCCACATCAAACCCAAATCAGTTCGAATTCAAGGATGTAACGTATGTCATTAACGAATTCGACCATCATTGAGCCGTTCCTATACAATTAACTCTGTCTCTCAAAGCGAATTATGATATTGTAACCGAAACCGTCGACCATCATCATGTGTATGTCAAATTCGTCTGTTTCGATCGACATCCTCATAAACCAATCACTTGCGCACCTCAAACGAATCTCAAGGAAGATTTTGCACACGATAATTCGGCCAGAGTTGAAGCCGTAGTAACCGGAGGTCGAACCACGCAACTCACGATCGAGTTTTACTCGAACACCATCGATCCAAGCCTCATTCTGGTAATTGATTATTCCTGTAGTATCGTTTTAGTGTCTAGATCAAAAGCCCCATGATTATCCGGGCTTAAATTATCGAATTCAACATGATCAATTATCTAGGGTTCATTCAAAGTCGGTTTAATCGAAACCCACTCTAAAGACAATTTCAATTCAATTAATTCATATGAGTAGCCTCGCAAACCATCACTCATTGAAAGCCCTATGCTAATTTAATCATACAACATCGATTTGTTAAAGATCCATAAGCTAGGGATGATTTGGGGGTTTCGATCTTGGACTCAACCTCAACTCAATTAAACCTTTTGGTCAGATTCGCAAACCTCTAATTAGTAAAAGCCCCATAATTTCAACTCCAAACATTATCGGATTTGATCAATCTTAATCCGTGTTCTTAAAGCTAGGGTTCGGTTCATGAAACTGAAATTAAAGCCTTTAAACCCGATGTTTTTGCAATTAAACATAACCTCAGATTCGAAATACCTTGTCACACCCCGCCAAGGCGGAAACGCGAGGCGCAACGTTCATGGTTTCCAAAGCATATGATTACCGCAAACACATACATGATACATGGATACATAAACAAATTTAAAGTTTTACATTACAAAAATGTAATATGAGTTTACAAAAAGTTAAGATTTCACAAAATATGACTCAATTCAATGAGTTATACAAGAGAAATCCTCCTTGAGTAGTATCCATCGTGCATGCATGTAATCTACATTGCTAACCTTGAAATCACGTTCAGTTACCTGAAAAACATACTTAAAATCGTCAACACAAGGTTGGTGAGTTCACAGGTTTAATCAAATAGTTCTTTGCAAAATTTCATTGTTCGTAAATAGTTTTAGTTGTATGTGATAAACAGAATAAGAATTGTTGACCCATTTGTAAACTAGCTAGGAATACAAATAATATGTTCCTACATGAGGCGTAACCAAACCATGACAATTGTACACGCCCCTAATTTCGTTATCCGGTTCTATGCGGCCATAAATCCTCCAGATTGTGGTTAGCGCGACTAACCATGACCGGGAGACGTCACTCTCCATAGTACTATTCATAGGACCCTAGGCTACAGTTAATGGTTACTACGTTGTTCCAGGGGACTTTTCCGGCCTCAAATTGTTGTTCTTATCTCATGTAAACATACAAGTCGTGTCTTATTCTCTTGTTATCCCATAAAATAATTGTAAGTATGTTTTTCCCCCAAATATTGAAAACAGTAAAAAGGGGCCGTGAAACTCACCTTGAGTTTGTGTATATACTTGTGATAAAACTTGTTGTAGTCAACCTTGACTATTCGTACCCTAGATACCAAGGGTAAATTGTTGTTAAGACCAACGTCTTAATTGTAAATTGTTCACCGACCTTGTAAATCTGATTGTGTTTGTTTAAATATCGTTTTAGTTTTCCAACACATGTTTTGTTGTAAAATAGTTTTGAGTTACTGCCCAACTGGGACTGTTGTACAGGTGTCGAAACTTCTTAGTTTCGATTGGACAAATGTGCATCGAAACTACTTAGTTTCGATGGAGTAGTCAGGTGTCGAAACTTCTTAGTTTCGATTGAGTAAACTGGGTATCGAAACAACCTAGTTTCGATTGAGTAAAAGGTATCGAAACTCCCAGTTTCGATTGACCAACAGGTATCGAAACTCCTAGTTTCGATTGAGCGACAGGTATCGAAACTCCTAGTTTCGATTACTGGACTTCTGTTTGACAGAATCAGTCCTGCATATTTTGTTTTAAAACTTGAATTTGACACTCTTTTCTTGTTATCTTACTTGCGTTTGAACATTTTGCATGATTGGCTCCGGTTTTTAAGAAAATAATATGAAAATATGGAGTTTTTACCTTTAAAACAGTGGCGATGATGATGAGAGAAAACAGAGATGATCTTGAATCTTTTGCTAAACCCTTTTCAGAAACACTTGAAAACACTGAATCCTGATGGTTTTTGTCTTAAAACTTGGCTTTGATTTTGAAGATAAATGGGAAGTTTTCCGTATGAAAATGAGAGAAAAATGAGAATTGTGAGGAAAGTGATTGAAAGTGGTATGGGTTTTATCTGAGTTTTTCTCAGTTATGGCATGGGACGAGTGAAGGGGGGGGGGGTTTCTCTGGCTTTTTCGGCCAAGAAGTCAAGGGGTAAGTGGGTTGGGGGTTTGGGTTAAAATAATCAAGCAATTTGGATTTTTGGTATTTGTTTATTAACTAGAGTTTTAAAGGAGTAGTTTAATTCGGTTTATTTTCCCCACGGTATTATAGTTTTATTCTAAAAATAATTTATTGACCAACTTAAAATTTGTGTAATATATATATACGCTTGGATATTTAATTTATCCACTATTGTTCGTCTTAGTCGGTTTGTACTGGTACTTGCACCGGTAATTCCTAGAATTACCCAAGTATGAATTGAGACCATGTACGATCTTTGCTAGACTCTAAAGTCCTTGTTTGTGAAATTAAATAAATCACAAAAGTAATTATAATGTAAACTCGTTTATTGTAATGTAAACTTGTTCGTAATGTGTACGGATATTGACCTGAAATGTCGGGTGTCACATTCTCCCCATGTTAACAGAATTTCGTCCCGAAATTCAATTTGTGTCATCTTGAACTGGTGTATCCTTAAACAAGGATGGGTATTTTGTTTTCATTTGGTCCTCTCGTTCCCATGTATAATCAGGACCACGCTTTGAGTTCCAACGTACTTTAACCAGTTTGATCCGACTACGTCTCAGCTTTTGAACCTTCCAATCTGATATCTCAATTGGTTGCTCGATGAAATGAAGTTTATCGTCAATGTGAATTTCATCAGGCGGTATGATCAAAGTCTCGTCTGATAGACACTTTTTGAGATTTGACACATGAAACGTATCATGTACATTGTTTAGTTCTTGTGGTAGCTTGAGTTTGTAAGCTACAGGGCCAACTCTAGCTAGTATTTCAAAAGGTCCAACGTATCTAGGGTTGAGCTTACCACGGTTACCAAACCTTGCAACGCCTTTCCATGGTGAGACTTTTAACATTACTCGGTCACCAATTTGAAATTCTAATGGTTTTCGTCTGATGTCAGCATAGCTCTTTTGTCTATCTCGGGCCGCTTTCAAACGGTCCTTAATTTTGAAAATCTTATCAGTGGTTTCCTGTACAATCTCAGGGCCTGTCAAATGTTTTTCACCAACTTCCGCCCAACATAACGGTGAGCGGCATTTACGACCATATAAAGCTTCAAACGGAGCTGCCTTAATGCTCGTATGGTAGCTGTTATTGTAGGAAAACTCAGCTAACGGTAAATGAGTATCCCAATTTCCTCCGAAATCAATTACACACGCACGTAGCATATCCTCTAAAGTTTGAATGGTCCTTTCGCTTTGACCATCTGTTTGTGGGTGATATGCCGTGCTCATGTCAAGACGTGTGCCCATGGCTTCTTGTAATGATTTCCAGATTCTAGACACAAATCTGCTATCTCTATCCGATATAATAGAAATTGGCACTCCATGCCTAGCCACAATTTCCTTGATATAAAGCTTTGTAAGTTTCTCGGTTTTATCCGTCTATTTGATAGGTAGGAAATGAGCTGATTTTGTCAATCGATCGACAATTACCCATATGGTATCATAACCACTAGATGTCTTGGGTAATTTTGTGATAAAATCCATAGAAATTTGTTCCCATTTCCATTGGGGAATTTCAGGTTGTTGTAACAAACCAGACGGTTTCTGATGTTCGGCTTTTACTTTTGAACATGTTAAGCACTTACTGACATATGTGGCATTATCTCCTTTCATATTGGGCCACCAATATAATTCTTTTAGATCCTTATACATTTTATCTGAATCTGGGTGAATGGAGTACCTAGACTTGTGGGCTTCGTCCATAACTAACTCCCGTAAGTTACCAAAACGTGTCACCCAAATTCTATTCATGAAGTATAAAGTGTCATCTGACTTTGGCTCCAATTGCTTTATCATTCCTCGTAAAGCTTCATTCTGAATGTTTTCTTCTTTGATTGCCTCATGTTGTGCCATCCGAATTTGAGTAGTAAGATTCGTACGAATTGTCAATCCTAAGGCACGAACACGAAGAGTTTTAACTCGTTCTTTGCGACTTAAAGCGTCCGCTACGACATTGGCTTTCCCGGGATGGTACTTGATATCACAATCATAATCGTTTAGTAGTTCTACCCAACGACGTTGTCTCATGTTAAGTTCCTTTTGATCGAAGATATGTTGAAGACTCTTGTGATCAGTAAAGATAGTACATCTTGTACCGTAAAGGTAATGTCTCCAAATTTTGAGCGCAAACACAACTGCACCCAATTCCAAGTCGTGGGTCGTATAATTCTTTTCGTGTACTTTTAGTTGTCGTGAGGCATATGCGATGACTTTGTCTCTTTGCATTAACACACAACCAAGTCCTTGGTGTGATGCATCGCAGTATAAGACAAAATTTTCGATTCCCTCCGGAAGGGATAGGATTGGTGCACTACACAGCTTCTGTTTCAGTAATTGGAAAGCTGACTCCTGCTTGTCACTCCAATCATACTTCTTTTCTTTCTGGGTTAATGTGGTTAAAGGCAAGGCTATTTTTGAAAAATTCTCGATGAATCGTCTGTAATAACCGGCCAAACCTAAAAATTGACGTACTTCTGTTGGAGTCTTTGGTGCTTCCCAGTTTTTGATCGCTTCAATTTTAGATGGATCAACGTGAATTCCTTCCTTGTTGATGACATGACCAAGGAAATGCACTTCTCGGATCCAAAACTCACACTTAGAGAATTTAGCGTAAAGTTTCTCGTTTCTGAGTAGTTCTAAGATTAATTTCAGGTGATGTTCATGATCCTCCTTAGTTCGTGAATATATTAATATGTCATCGATGAATACAATCACGAATTTATCCAAGTATGGCTTGCACACGCGGTTCATGAGATCCATGAAGACAGCTGGTGCGTTCGTCAAACCAAATGGCATAACTAGGAACTCGTAGTGACCGTAACGAGTCCTAAATGCTGTCTTTGGTACATCTTCTTCTTGGATTCTTAATTGATGATACCCTGAACGTAGATCAATTTTTGAATAGAAGCTAGAACCTTGTAGTTGATCGAAAAAATCGTCTATTCGAGGAAGTGGGTATCGGTTCTTGATTGTAAGCTTGTTTAATTCTCGGTAATCAATACACATCCTAAAGGTTCCATCCTTTTTCTTTACAAATAGGACCGGAGCTCCCCAAGGTGAGAAACTCGGTCTTATGAAACCTTTATCAAGCAACTCTTGTAGTTGATTTGATAATTCTTGCATTTCAGAAGGTGCTAATCGATACGGCGATCGCGCAATCGGTGCGGATCCTGGTACCAAATCGATTCGGAATTCGACTTGCCTCGGTGGTGGTAATCCAGGTAAGTCTTCAGGAAAAACTTCGGGGTAATCCCTAACGATTGGAATATATTCAAGTCGACGTTCCTTGGGTTTCTTTTCGACGACGTGAGCCAGAAACACGCAATAGTCTTTACGTAAACACTTACGAGCTTTCATGCAGTTTATCATCCTTAACGTTACTCCACTCTTCTCACCTTGAATCGAAAGAACTTCTCCGTTTGAGAGTGGGATTTGGACAATCTTCTCAAAGCAAACAATCTCGGCATGATTCTTTGACAACCAATCATTGCCAATAACAACGTCAAAGCTTCCTAAATCAACGGGTAACAGATCTATACTAAATGTGTGGTTTTTAAGACATAAGGTACAACCCTGAATGACTTCTTCGGTATTAATTAATTTTCCGTTCGCTAATTCAATTGTATACTTTTGGTCTAGTTTACTGGGCTTAATACCGAGTAGGGACTTAAAGTCATTTGACACAAAACTCAAATCAGCACCCGTATCGAAAAGTATAGAGGCATAGTGATTATTTATCGGGAACGTACCAGTGACAATGTTTGGATCTTGTCGTGCGTCACCAGCCCCCATCACAAATGCTCTTCCACGGGCCTGATTGTCATTTCGGTTCTTCAACTTTGGACAGTCTTTTCTGAAGTGCTTTGGATCTCCACATTCAAAGCATCCCTGATTCATCCTCCCTGTTCCTGGGTTGCCCTTTCGTGTTACTTGATTTGTCTTATTAGAGTTTGCATTGCTCCAACAGTTATGGGCTAGGTGCCCATACTTTTTACATTTTTCACATTGAGTACACCTTCCACTGTGATGATATCCACACTTGTCACACCTTGGTAGTGCCCCAAGGTATCCATTTTGTCCCACAGTGTTGGCGACAAAGGCTTTCATAGTTTCAGGTCTCTTGTAACTTTGATTCCTGTTTTGATTACTTGGTTTTCCAAACCATTTCCTCTTTTCCCCCGACCTTCCTTCTTCGATCTCCTTCTTCTCAAACAAACCATCACGTACAGCATTATCCCTCAGCTTGAAAGCTAGAGTTATGGCGCTCTTGGCATCCATAGGGTTCGATGAAGTCACCAGACTTCGGATTTGAGGTGCGAGACCCCATAAATATCTTTCAACCTTCTTGTATTCTGGGGTAACCATGTGTGGAACCAAGATTGCTAACTCATTGAATCGGTCAGTGTAGCCAGCAACATCATCTCCTGTCATTTGCAAATTCCACATTTCAGATTCGATCTTTTGTAACTCATTTCGAGGACAATATTCCTCGATCATCATGGCCTTCAGGTCTTCCCATGACAACTCATATGCTGTCTGCCTTCCCAAAGTCTTTATTTGTGAATTCCACCAGGTTAAAGCTTTATCAGTGAGTGAGCATGTAGAATACTTCACCATGCAGTCAGCGGTGCATTCACTGATATCAATCACTGATTCCATCTTCTCTATCCATCTCATTAACCCAACTGCACCCTCGGTGCCATTGAAGTTACGGGGTTTGCAAGATAGAAAGGCCTTGTAGGAGCACTTTCTATTTGGAGCATCTGTAGAATTACAAGTCATAACGTCAATAATTCGGATCATGACCATGTGTTACGGCTTATTTATTCTATTACCTCCGGAACCTCAGGAACCTCCAGCTGTACCGCTTCCTCCTGCACCGGTACCACTGCCGTTTCCTCCTCCACTATTTCGATTGGCCTCATATTGTTCCATGGCAGCAGCTACTCGCTGTGCTATGAGTTGTTCTACATTTGGGGAAATCACTTCGTTGTTGTCACCAGTAGTATTACGGGTTGTCCTATGTTTAGGTGCCATGACGTTCTTTCTAACATGTCAATTAAAAAGAAACAACATTATTTGACAATAATGATAGCACATGACATAAGAATACCACAACATCAAATGCAAACAACCATCATTACAATATAAACCATTACATACATAGTCAAAACATATATAGTACATTGTTCCCAAAAGATAAGGATACAAAAAGTGATGGGTTATCATGACCTCATCAGTACTAAAGTTTTAAACTACATACTGTACTATGGGCACAACCCGCCCATAATAGGTTTAGAAGAAGAAGTGAGAGTACAATCCAATCATCATGGCAAGTCCTGCCATAACAAAGCTTGCTCTAGCCACAAATTCTGCAGCCAAAGTCCTTTCCTCCAGTGCTTCCACCATGTCTCGGACAGTGACAGTGAACTGCCAGTCCATGTCGGCTCTCAACTCCAGATAGTTAGTGGCATCCTGTATGTTTCGGGTGCGGTCATCTAGAGTCTGAACTCGAGATCCGAGTCCTTGACGAAGTCGCGTGGCTGCATCCCCCTGTGCCCGGATGTCATCTAGGAGATCATCAAGACGCTCCTCATGCGTACGAACGCGTGCTACTAGTGTAGGCACTGTGAGCTCTATGGCTTCCCCAGTGTGGGGTAGGGGTGTTGGGGAGTTAGAAGACTCTCCAATCTCAAAGGTAGATGGGATGCTCTCCATCTCCCTCCATCGGGCCAGAGTACGTGGCATCCAACGGATAGTTCCCACAGTCGGGTGGTAGCAGGGTCTTTGCCTAGGTGGTTCTTCACCAGCCTCCAAGTCTTCTGGGTCACGGGCTGCTAGATTCCTTTTGTGTGGAAGTCGAAACTTCTTCTTAGCACTTTGCACCTTAACTGGTCCTCCGCTTTTCTTTCGGTAGACGATAGGCGGTTTTCCCAAGGTGACTTTAGGTGGTGTGGAGCTACGGGTTTGTACTTGATTTTTGGGACGTGAGGCGGAAAATTCCTCATTTGATTCAGTGTCAGAGACGGGATCAGAATGTGAATGTGACGACATGCTTGTGACTACAATATCCATATGACAAAATGACTGGTCATGCAATGCTTATGCAATGAAAACGTTTTAGTGAGTCATTTAGATTATAGACTAGGTTCCAATTTAGATTCCTAGTTCACTATAATCAATGGCTCTGATACCAGTTCCTGTCACACCCCGCCAAGGCGGAAACGCGAGGCGCAACGTTCATTGTTTCCAAAGCATATGATTACCGCAAACACATACATGATACATGGATACATAAACAAATTTAAAGTTTTACATTACAAAAATGTAATCTGAGTTTACAAAAAGTTAAGATTTCACAAAATATGACTCAATTCAATGAGTTATACAAGGGAAATCCTCCTTGAGTAGTATCCATCGTGCATGCATGTAATCTACATTGCTAACCTTGAAATCACGTTCAGTTACCTGAAAAACATACTTAAAATCGTCAACACAAGGTTGGTGAGTTCACAGGTTTAATCAAATAGTTCTTTGCAAAATTTCATTGTTCGTAAATAGTTTCAGTTGTATGTGATAAACAGAATAAGAATTGTTGACCCATTTGTAAACTAGCTAGGAATACAAATAATATGTTCCTACATGAGGCGTAACCAAACCATGACAATTGTACACGCCCCTAATTTCGTTATCCGGTTTTATGCGGCCATAAATCCTCCAGATTGTGGTTAGCGCGACTAACCATGACCGGGAGACGTCACTCTCCATAGTACTATTCATAGGACCCTAGGCTACAGTTAATGGTTACTACGTTGTTCCAGGGGACTTTTCCGGCCTCAAATTGTTGTTCTTATCTCATGTAAACATACAAGTCGTGTCTTATTCTCTTGTTATCCCATAAAATAATTGTAAGTATGTTTTCCCCCAAATATTGAAAACAGTAAAAAGGGGCCGTGAAACTCACCTTGAGTTTGTGTATATACTTGTGATAAAACTTGTTGTAGTCAACCTTGACTATTCGTACCCTAGATACCAAGGGTAAATTGTTGTTAAGACCAACGTCTTAATTGTAAATTGTTCACCGACCTTGTAAATCTGATTGTGTTTGTTTAAATATCGTTTTAGTTTTCCAACACATGTTTTGTTGTAAAATAGTTTTGAGTTACTGCCCAACTGGGACTGTTGTACAGGTGTCGAAACTTCTTAGTTTCGATTGGACAAATGTGCATCGAAACTACTTAGTTTCGATGGAGTAGTCAGGTGTCGAAACTTCTTAGTTTCGATTGAGTAAACTGGGTATCGAAACAACCTAGTTTCGATTGAGTAAAAGGTATCGAAACTCCCAGTTTCGATTGACCAACAGGTATCGAAACTCCTAGTTTCGATTGAGCGACAGGTATCGAAACTCCTAGTTTCGATTACTGGACTTCTGTTTGACAGAATCAGTCCAGCATATTTTGTTTTAAAACTTGAATTTGACACTCTTTTCTTGTTATCTTACTTGCGTTTGAACATTTTGCATGATTGGCTCCGGTTTTTAAGAAAATAATATGAAAATATGGAGTTTTTACCTTTAAAACAGTGGCGATGATGATGAGAGAAAACAGAGATGATCTTGAATCTTTTGCTAAACCCTTTTCAGAAACACTTGAAAACACTAAATCCTGATGGTTTTTGTCTTAAAACTTGGCTTTGATTTTGAAGATAAATGGGAAGTTTTCCGTATGAAAATGAGAGAAAAATGAGAATTGTGAGGAAAGTGATTGAAAGTGGTATGGGTTTTATCTGAGTTTTTCTCAGTTATGGCATGGGACGAGTGAAGGGGGGGGGGGTTTCTCTGGCTTTTTCGGCCAAGAAGTCAAGGGGTAAGTGGGTTGGGGGTTTGGGTTAAAATAATCAAGCAATTTGGATTTTTGGTATTTGTTTATTAACTAGAGTTTTAAAGGAGTAGTTTAATTCGGTTTATTTTCCCCACGGTATTATAGTTTTATTCTAAAAATAATTTATTGACCAACTTAAAATTTGTGTAATATATATATACGCCTGGATATTTAATTTATCCACTATTGTTCGTCTTAGTCGGTTTGTACTGGTACTTGCACCGGTAAATCCTAGAATTACCCAAGTATGAATTGAGACCATGTACGATCTTTGCTAGACTCTAAAGTCCTTGTTTGTGAAATTAAATAAATCACAAAAGTAATTATAATGTAAACTCGTTTATTGTAATGTAAACTCGTTTATTTTAATTTATTTTATTTTATATCCAAATTCGCCACATCAAACCCAAATCAGTTCGAATTCAAGGATGTAACGTATGTCATTAACGAATTCGACCATCATTGAGTCGTTCCTATATAATTAACTCTGTCTCTCAAAGAAAATTATGATATTGTAACCGAAACCGTTGACCATCATCATGTGTATGTCAAATTCGTCTGTTTCGATCGACATCCTCACAAACCAATCACTTGCGCACCTCAAACGAATCTCAAGGAAGATTTTGCACACGATAATTCGGCCAGAGTTGAAGCCGTAGTAACCGGAGGTCGAACCACGCAACTCACGATCGAGTTTTACTCGAACACCATCGATCCAAGCCTCATTCTGGTAATTGATTATTCCTGTAGTATCGTTTTAGTGTCTAGATCAAAAGCCCCATGATTATCCGGGCTTAAATTATCGAATTCAACATGATTAATTATCTAGGGTTCATTCAAAGTCGGTTTAATCGAAACCCACTCTAAAGACAATTTCAATTCAATTAATTCATATGAGTAGCCTCGCAAACCATCACTCATTGAAAGCCCTATGCTAATTTAATCATACAACATCGATTTGTTAAAGATCCATAAGCTAGGGTGTGTTCATATTATGATTTGGGGATTTCGATCTTGGACTCAACCTTAACTCAATTAAACCTTTTGGTCAGATTCGCAAACCTCTAATCAGTAAAAGCCTCATAATTTCAACTCCAAACATTATCGGATTTGATCAATCTTAATCCGTGTTCTTAAAGCTAGGGTTCGGTTCATGAAACTGAAATTAAAGCCTTTAAACCCGATGTTTTTGCAATTAAACTTAACCTCAGATTCGAAATACCTAGACTAACAAAACCCCTCAATCCTCTGGTTCAATCGAAACTCAAATCGATGGAATTTGGTTGGGTTTTGGTTCGAATCGCGTAAAGGGGAATAACACTATGGGCGTGATCGTTTAAAGCATTTTGATTCGACTATGTATGCCAATACCTTGCTGGCTGTGATGGTTAAAGCGTTGGACTATTGGGAAGGAGACCCGGGTTCGAGTCTCCTCACCCCCATTTTGTTTTTAAATTGATTTTCAAGTATTATTTTATTATAAAAACTACCCCACTATTATTATATTAATATATTAATGTGTTTTTAACCCCGGAAACTACCCGTAGGCTCGGGTTTGGTTTGTAACTCATATTTATTGAAAATAACCACTTTTAATTATAATAAATTTATATTATTTTCAAACCACGACTTCGTATAAAATAATATATTTATATTATTTTCATCCCGTGACCTCAACTAAAAATAATATATTTAAATATTATTTGGCCTCGTTTATTGATCTCATGTAACGTTCCAAACTAAATAATAATATAATTGTTTATATTATTTGCACACGTTATTATCCTCGAATAAAAATAATACATTTATTATTTTTGCCACGTAATTGATTATTGTGCTTTTTCTCCGAACTTAAAATAATATAATAAAGCATATTATTTTCTTAGGCCGTTATTAAATGGCACAAACGCGCGAATATATATATATATATATATATATATATATATCTTTTAATTAATACCCTTCGTAATTGGAGACGTTCGGCACGAAACGTATTTATTTTATTTTATTTATATTAAGAAATTCTTATTCCCGTGGACATGTTCGTCTACTCGTTGATCCTAAGTATGTTCTAGGACGACCTAATCTTCCGTGTCGTCGTCACAAATCCCATACGTCCCTAACTTATGTGTTTATAATTCTAGGGCATACGTAAGCCGTACAGGCTAACACTTGAGGTTCTAAACCTCATACTTGTGTGATACTACCGCCTACGCAACGCAGGTGAGTTTCACGGCCCCTTTTTAGTTGTTCTACTATTGGAGGAGAAACATGCTTACACACAAACATATTTTACTTATTTTCTTATTGAGGAGAAACAAACACGTACACAAACTATCATACTTTTACTTGTTTTCCCCGTGGGGGAGAAACAGGTATGCAGAGAAACATTTATTTTACATGTTTTTCCCATTGGGGGAGAAAACATGACACAACTATTTTAGATTATTGTAATTCATATGTTATTACTGTTGAGGCTAAGCGTGACACACTATCACAGAAAGTCCTCATCATACATCGAACCGTTAATATGGATCTTAGCGAGGTAATGTTTAGTAGTACTACTAGGTTTGACAAGCCCCACCCGCGTTAGTCGCGCTAACTCGATTGGAGGTCGAACGGGTGAAATGTTAGCCTACTCACATTTGCTAGAGTTGATAGACCTGGCAGGAGGCATACAAACACAAACAGTCAGCTTCGGTTGTGAGCGCTTTAGTAAGACATGAACATAAGGTAGCTACCTATAAATATGCATATTGAATGTACATAATCTGGCAAACACTCTCTTATTGTAAACTTGAAACCTGTGAACTCACCAACCTCGTATTGACACTTTTTCTTACATGTTTCTCATGTCGCTTTGGCACAGGTTGCGCACTTAGGACATGCATGGATTCCTATTGTCATATCATTCATTTCAAACATTTTAAACAGTTTACTTAATTATATTAATTAACGCATGTTGCGTGTAATTACTTTTGACTTCATTTTTAACGTTTACGCTTCCGCATTAACTCTGAACTTTTATGTTATGACATTTCAAGTCCCATATAGTGTCGTTTGATGTAACTAATGACTGAGATCCTGGTGTGTCACCTTCCTAATGGTAAAACTCCGTTAGTTGAAATTGGGGGTGTGACACTATCGCTCTATGATAGGATCTCTCATGTATCTCACGGCCAGCAGACCCGACATCATGTTTGCAGTGTGCTTGTGTGCACATTTCTAGGCTAATCCTAAACTCTCTCATTTATCTGCTGTCAAATTATTTTGAGATATTTAAAGTACAAGCCAAAATTGGGTCTTTGGTATCCTAAAAATAACTTGTTTGACCTTGTGGCTTATTCAGATTCAGACTATGGGGCATGCAACTTAGACCGTAAATCCACTTCTGGAGGTTGTCAGTTCCTTGGCAACCGCCTTGTCTCATGGCAATGTAAAAAACAATCCACCGTTTCCCAATCCACTTCCGAAGCCGAATACATTGTTGCTGCCCTCTATTGTTCCAAATTCAGAGGGATACACCATCAGATGCTTGACTATGGGATCACATTCCCTGAGACACCCATTCTGTGTGACAACACTACCGTTCCTCACATCACCAAAAACCCAGTTCAACATTCCAAAACCAAACACATTGAAATCAAAAATCATTTTATCTATGATTGTGTTGAAAAGAAGCATATTCAAATCATTGAGGTCAAAACCGACAAGCAAACCGCAGACATTTTCACAAAGGCTTTTGATTCTACCAGATTTGCCCAACTGGTGGAGATGCTTGGCATGATAAACTTTCAGTAAACCTTGTATATATTAGTTACTTCATGTTTATGTTTAAATTGTCAAGAAAATTCACCAAAAAGATTTTATTTTTTTATTTTTCTTCTTTGAAGCAAATCTTTTGAGGGAGAAATGAGAAATTGATATTTCAAAGAGGAAAAAGAATTGCTTTGTGTATAGTTTTGCTAGAAAAAGGAAAAGAAAAAGAAAAAGGAATTTCATCTTTATGCTTTGAACATAGTTCTGTATATTCTAACCTTTCAAGTGGTATCAAAATTTTGTGTTTCACGAAAATTGAATCTGACGTTTGAGAAATGATAGTATCTGATCTCATCTCTTGGACATGGAATGGACCAAAAGCGATGGTGTTTACCGGGTATAGCTGGTAGGCCCGGCATATGGTTAAAACGTGTAAGTAGTGTGAAAACCTAAATTTTATCTCATACTTGTGAGTTTGAACCCATTATTGAAACATCTAACCCATTTTTTTTATCATGAAAACCAATTCAATCAGATACAGACCTACGTGTTGGATTCCTACTCATACGCCCAGTGACCGTCAAAGTAACGACATTTACCACGTATGTTTTGCTTACGCAAAGATCTCGGGTGTTCATCTTTTTCCCATCTACTTGGATGATTTGACCCCGTCTGTTTTGCTTACGTAAAGATCTCGGGTGCTCAATGTTTTCTATCCGCTTGGATAATTTTACGACTTCTTCTGTTTTACTTACGCAAAGATCTAGAATGTTTGTACCTTTTTAATATCTACTTAGATATTTTTCATTTTAAATATTCTAATCCACATGGATTTATTTTTTTATTTTGGTGGTATTTAGATATTATTAAGATGGTACCTTGGTTAATCGGAAAGAAATGATAGAATGAAAATGGGTATGTCTTGAGGATTAATAGGGTTTTCAAAAACCATTTTATTTCAATATGTTGTAAGCCCCCAAACTCGGGAGGCCTCACACGTTGGATTTACTCATTCACAAACAGTTCTTAAACTTGAATATCAAATAACGCAACGGAAAATTTCATTTCAAACATAACATAACATCGTTCAACATGCGAAAGCGTAAACATTGTCTAAAACATAACATAATGTAATCAAAACATATCGGGATGCCAGACTTCATAGATCGACTGGGTAACTCTTTCATCACTTGCCAAGCATCACTGTCCATCATCCATACCTGTCCTTAACCTGAATGTGCATACTAAAAGTCAGCTACGCTGGTGAGTTCTAGCATTACATAAAACTTTAACATTTACATTTGAAAAAACATAACATTCATTCATTTAATAAAACCGTACGTGAAAACATGCAATAACTTAACATCATCAAAACCTTGTTATCATATCATCATAACATAAGTCAACATGAACCGAGAAACCATTCATCGTAACCGTCAATTCCATTCAATTCCATTCATCGCATACTGGCGGAGAAACCCCGAACCACGCCACCACTAGGCCTTTCAACACCGTACATTACCTGCAGGTGGAGAAACCTAAGGCCCGATACCCTAAAGCCGTTCAACACCAGAACCTTAGGAACGGTACCACAAGGATACACGCACCTTCACCTTAAGCACGACATCCCAAAGGATAGCACGTACCTTCACCTTAAGCATTATTCCCCCATAGGAAATATTACCTTCAATAGGGATCCCGATAATCCCATGGTGACCGTCGTCACCCCTTTATCCACCCAGTTTTAGAACAGCTGGCCAGCCACAAAGGCCCCTAAAAGGTAAGGCCCATAACAGACATGCATACCTTAGTTCCCGAAAGAACTCGTGGCATATTTGTTCATTTTGTGACTTTTATAAAAATAACCGTTACCGCCTTTACATCATTTCAGTTAAAGCATTCGTACGTTTTATTATAAAACATTTCATCATTAAACCGATCGTAAACCATTCATAAACCTCCTTGGCAAAACACTTCATAAACACATTTCAACTTTCCTTTCGTAAACATCATTTCATAAAACATCATTTCGTAAGTATGCACACCAGCCCAAAACGTTAATAAAACATTTAAAAGAGGGCTCTAGAACTCACCGGATAAGCTACTCTGGGTTGTCCTAAACAAAGGTCCAACAACGTCACTTCCGATCTGAATTGATTAGTTAAATACACATCAGACCAAATCCCGACTCTAACGGTTTAACCATTCTAAACATACAGACTTTAATTAATCAGCCTGATTCCTGCGCACTTAGCAAGTGCGCAAGGCCTTGTTCTTGCATACTTAATAAGTGCGCAGACTTTGTTTCATGCGTACTTGATAAGTACTACTTGATAAGTACGCATGACCTTCTTCTTGCGTACTGAAATGATTCTTGCGTACTTGATAAGTACGCAGGACCTGCTTCCCCGCAAAAACCCTAACTTTTGCATGCGGATCTGATCACGTCAAGATCCCAAACTTGTTTACATTCAAAATGTTTGCTTTTCGTTTAAGAACTCAAATCTATGTTTTTCTTCCAGTTTCATCCGTAAAAACGTTACCTTTTCATCCAAAATCCGAAAATCCCCAAAACGAACAAAAACTCAGATCTAGGCCAGATCGTTACCTGTATCGAGCTTCTGATTTGGAGGTTCTTCTCACGAGCTATGGAGCAACACACTTCTTCAATCTCGGGTCGATCCGCCAACTTTCTCTCTCTATGGTTTCTCTCTCTAGAACTTGCAAATGAGATAATGGTGGAGTGTGTTGGCCATTTAAAGGGAAGGGACTCCTCCCCTCAAGTTCGTCAGCCCATCTGGCCTGGCCCGTCATGCCTCGTTCATTTATTCCTTTCGTCTCACGTATAACCCGTTATTTTAATCGTCGTCTTATTTTTTGGATGTTACAAGTCTACGTCCCTTACAATAAGTTTCGTCCCCGAAACCTCTCATAAGTCAAATAGTTGAGGGTACGACTCCCTCATTTCCGTCTCTGTTTCCCAAGTGGCTTCCGATGTTTCCATTGGACTTTAACCAATTGGATTACTTTATTACGTAAACGTTTCTCCTTCCGATCTAAGATGGCCACGGGTTCTTCGATGTAGTTAAGGCTGTTGTCGACTTCGATGTCAGTAAGTGGTACGTGAGCCGATTCATCCGCCAAACACTTTCGCAAGTGCGATACATGGAAGATAGGATGAATCCCACTTAACTCATCAGGAAACTCTAGCCGATAAGCGACTTCACCAACCCGTGCCATTATCCTGAATGGTCCGAAAAACCTCGGACTTAACTTTCCTCTCTTCCTGAACCGTATGATTCCCTTGCAGGGTGACACTTTCAACATTACTCTATCCCCAACATCAAACTCAATAGGCCTTCGTCGTTTATCCGCATAGGATTTCTGACGATCTTGTGCGACCTTCATTCGCGCTTTGATTTTATCAAACCTTTCTGACGTTTCTCTTACGACTTCAAGACTTCCTAACTCCTTCTGTCCAATCTCACCCCAATAAACCGAGGTCCTGTATCTTCTCCCATACAACATTTCGTAAGGCGGCATGCCTATAGTCGTGTGATGACTATTGTTGTAGGAGAATTCGGCTAATGGCAGATGACTGTCCCAACTGCCATCAAAGTCGATAATACAAGCACGAAGCATATCCTCCAATGTTTGAATGGTCCTTTCGGACTGACCATCCGTTTGCGGGTGGTATGCCGTTCTAACATTGAGTCTTGTGCCCATCGCCTCGTGAAATCTTTTCCAGAACCTCGATGTGAATCGTGTGTCCCGGTCAGATACTATCGTCAAAGGCATCCCATTCCGTGCTACTACTTCATTAATAAATACTTTCGCTAACCTTTCCGACGAGAACGTCTTGCGAATAGGTAGGAAATGAGCACTCTTCGTTAAACGGTCCACAATTACCCAAATGGTGTCATGACCCTTAGCTGTGCGAGGTAGCTTGGTTATGAAGTCCATGGTAATGTGTTCCCACTTCCATTTCGATATATCAAGTGGTTGAATCTTTCCATAAGGTTTCTGGTGTTCATCCTTTAGTTGCGAGCAAGTCAAACACTTGCTTACGTACTTTGTCACTTCGTGTTTCATTCCAGGCCACTAGTATTCCGTCATCAAATCTTGGTACATTTTGTTGGTACCAGGATGGATAGAGTAACGAGACTTATGAGCCTCATCCAAGATTTTGGTCCTAAGCTGGCCACCCATAGGTATCCATACCCGCCCAAAACGTGTCCTAACACCAAGGGTGTTATATTCCAACTTGTCCTGTTGACCAGCCATTCTTTCCTTCTTTATGTTTTCTTTCTTAAGTGCTTCATCTTGAGCTCTTTCAATTTCTCTCATCACATCTAATGTTACTACCAACTTGCAAGCTTTCACTCTAATAGGAGTAGGCACATCCTTTCGGCTTAGAGCGTCAGCCACCACGTTTGCGTTTCCAGGATGGTATATGATTTCACAGTCATAGTCTTTCAATAGTTCCAACCATCGTCTCTGCCTCATATTAAGTTCCCTTTGTTCGAAGAAGTACTTCAAACTTTTGTGGTCGGAGTAAATAGTAAACTTCATCCCGTAAAGGTAGTGCCTCCAGATTTTCAATGCGAATACGACAGCAGCAAGTTCCAAATCGTGAGTCGGATAACTGGCTTCATGAATCTTCAACTGCCGTGACGGATACGCGATCACTCTCCCGCGTTGCATCAATACGCATCCCAATCCCTGACCCGAAGCGTTAGAGTATACCACTAAGTCTTCATTTCCCTCGGGAAGGGCCAAGACTGGAGCTTGGGTTAGCTTCTCCTTCAATTCCTTAAACGCCTCATCCGGGGTCGAACCACATTCGTACTTTACCTCCTTCCGAGTCAACTTTGTCAACGGCGAAGCTATTTTCGAGAAATCCTGGATGAATCTCTGATAGTAGCCTGCCAATCCTAAGAAACTACGGATTTCAGTTGGCGTCTGAGGAATATTCCATTCCCTTACCGTCATTATTTTTGCTGGGTCAACCATAATGCCACTCGGGTTATTGACGTGACCTAGGAATTGGACTTCCCTAAGCCAGAACGCGCATTTGGAGAACTTAGCATACAACTTTTCCCTCTTCAAAGCCTCCAACACCTCCTTTAAGTGGCATGCGTGATCACCCGCATTCTTGGAGTAGATGAGGATATCATCGATGAGCACGATTACCGATTGGTCCAGCATCGGTCGACACACCCTATTCATCAAATCCATGAACGCTGCGGGGGCGTTCGTCAATCCGAAAGACATTACACGGAACTCGAAATGTCCATAACGCGTGCGAAATGCAGTTTTCGGTATGTTTTCTTCCCTCACCTTCAACTGATGGTACCCGGATCGGAGGTCGATTTTTGAGAACCAACTTGCGCCTTGCAATTGATCGAACAGGTCGTCGATCCTTGGTAAAGGGTACTTGTTCTTCACCGTAAGTTTGTTCAACTCGCGATAATCAATACACATTCTCATCGAACCATCCTTCTTCTTCACAAACAACACTGGAGCACCCCAAGGCGAGATGCTCAGTTGTATAAATCCCTTCTCTGATAGTTCGTCTAATTGGGCAATAAGTTCTTTCATCTCCACTAGTGCTAGTCGATATGGAGCCTTAGCCACGGGCTAGGAATCTGGTACTAAGTCAATTCGGAACTCAATTTCTCTGTCGGGTGGTATCCCAGGAAAATCCTCCGGAAACACCTCCGGGTACTCGCGCACCACGAGCACATCGTCTAGTTCCTTTATTTCCTTTCATTTGTCAATCACGTACACCAGATAAGCCTCGCATCCCGCCTCAGGTAATCTGTTGCCTTAATCATCGAGATGACGTTGGACATCGGGGCGTCACGATCTCCAAAAATCTAGACTTTGCTACCATCCGGAGCCTTGAGTCGGATTATCTTTCGTTTGCATATAATCTGCGCTTCATTGGCAGTTAGCCAATCCATGCCTAACACGACATCGAACCCACCCAAAACCATAACAAACAACCTTACGGGGAATCTGTGGCCTTCTATTTTTATCGTGGAATTGTCAACTACATCGGTTACTCTCACAGTCCTACCCTCATCGGTTTCTACGCTAAAGGCCCTTTCTAGCTTACTGACAATGTATTTCACTCGTTTACAAAAAGTCACAGATATAAAACTCTTACTGGCACCCGAATCAAATAACACCGAAACAAAAGTGTTGTCAAGGATGAACGTACCTGACGCCACGTCGGGGTCTGCCCTGGCTTGGTCCTGCGTCAGTGCATACGGTCGGGTCCTTGCCCGGGGCCTTTCATCCTTCTTTTCGGTGCTCTTCCCTTTCCCAGTTTCCCCCATTCTTGGCTTTGTGCAGTCCCTACTCAGATGCCCGGTTCCCCCACAGTTATAGCACTTGTAGAGCTGGGGACATTCACGTGAGTAGTGTCTAGTTTTGCCACACTTAAAGCATAGATTGGATCCCAGTCTGCACTCCCCCATATACTCCTTGCCACATTTATTACACATCACTATCTCCTCCACCCGAGCCCTCTTATCACGAGTCCCAGACATCTTTCCATCTATTTGTTTGTTTTGGAAGCTCGGTTTCTTTTTGGGTTCCTCAATGGCAACATCATTTAGTGCAAGGTCATCATACACTACACCATTGAGTTTCACCACCAAATCATAGGTGCTAGGGGTGTTTGCTTTGATGTAAGTACGGACCTTATCCGGCAAACCTTGGATGTAGCAAGCAATCTTTCTCTCCTCAGTCGTGATCAGATGCGGCACCAGACGTGCCAATTCATTGAATCTGGTAGTGTATTGCCGATGTGTAATACTTCCGGCTTTAAATCCCAGAAACTCACTTTCCACCTTCTCGATTTCATTCCTTGGGTAGAAGTTCTTAATCACCAATGTTTTCAAATCGTTCCAAATCATTGCGTCAACCGTCTCGTCCCCATTAGCTTGACGTACACCTTCCCACCAATGGGATGCTTCCTCTCTCAAGGAGTTAGCAGCAAATTTCACAACTTGATTTGCTCGACACTCGCTCAGATGGATGGCGGCTTCCGTACGTATCACCCAGTCAAAAGTAGCCACCGCATCCTTCTTCCCAGTCAGGACCGGCAGGTCACATGCCTTAAAGGACTTATAGTCGCAACCACGGTTAAGCGGTGCGTTGATTGCCTCAGTGTTCGGGGTACCAACCGTCGTGTTTGACCCACCCGTCTCATTAGCCTTCTTTAACGCTTCTGCCAACAGTCCTGGCAAAGAAACCTTCATCAACTCAGTGAACTCGCGTGCCAGAGCCGCTCTCACTTCCGGTTCAAAAGTGAATTGTTGTTCTTCGACATGAGTCGGCTCAGTCCCGTGCATACTAACTTCTGGCTCAGTGTGAACACTTCCTTCTTCACTGTACTCTTGGCGTGCATGGGTCCTGCCGCGCCCACCGTTACGACCACCGGTATGGCCCCCACCATGCCTTCCGCTCTTTCGTCCTGCCATTTCATTCTATAAGACAAGGAACCTAATGTCATTACGCTAGTTAACAAATATAATTCAACAAGCACTGTAAGATGTTAATATACACTGGCCATCTGTAATTAACCATTACACTACCTTTTGATTTTTATTTGACCACCTTTGTGATTCCATCAGAACACAAGTCCTTACCTAACCCTTTCTAAGGCATACTATATATGTAAATATATACTACCTTCATACCTGATGCTGTGGCCCAAGTTACCCGTACTGACATCCGCTTTCGGTCCCATTCACAATTTAAGTTCAGACACTGAGAGTGTCCGAATCTCTCAAACTATTGCTCTGATACCAACTTGTAAGGCCCCAAACTCGAGAGGCCCCACTCGTTGGATTTACCCATTCACAAACAGTTCTTAAACTTGAATATCAAATAACATAGCGGAAAATTTCATTTCAAACATAACATAACATCGTTCAACATATGGAAGCGTAAACATTGTCTAAAACATAACATAATGTAATCAAAACATAACGGGATGCCAGACTTTATAGATCGACCGGGTAACTCTTTCATCACTTACCAAGCATCACCGTCCATCGTCCATACCTGTCCTTAACATGAATGTGCATACTAAAAGTCAGCTAAGCTGGTGAGTTCTAGCATTACATAAAACTTTAACATTTACATTTTCTAAAAACATAACATTCATTCATTTAATAAAACCGTACGTGAAAACATGCAATAACTTAACATCATCAAAACCTCGTTATCATATCATCATAACATAAGTCAACATGAACCGAATCTGTGCCTTTTCGTAACCATCAATTCCATTCATCGCATACTGGCGGAGAAACCCCGAGGCACGCCACCACTAGGCCCTTCAACACCGTACATTACCTGCAGGTGGAGAAACCTAGGGCCCGATACCCCAAAGCCATTCAACACCAGAACCTTATGAACGTTACCACAAGGATACATGCACCTTCACCTTAAGCACGGCATCCCAATGGATAGCATGTACCTTCACCTTAAGCACTGTTCCCTCGTAGGAAATAGTACCTTCAATAGGGATCCCGGTAATCCCATGGTGACCGTCGTCACCCCTTTATCCCCTAGTTGTACAACAGTTGGCCAGCCACAAAGGCCCCTAAAAGTTAAGTCCCATAACATACATGCATACCTTAGTTCCTGAAAGAACTCGTGGCATATTCGTTCATTTTGTGACTTTTATAAAAATAACCGTTACCGCCTTTACATCATTTCAGTTAAAGCATTCGTACGTTTTATTATAAAACATTTCATCATTAAACCGTTCGTAAACCATTCATAAACCTCTTTGGGCAAACACTTCATAAACACATTTCAACTTTCCTTTCGTAAACATCATTTCATAAAACATCATTTCGTAAGTATGTACACCAGCCCAAAACGTTAATAATACATTTAAAAGAGGGCTCTAGAACTCACTGGATAAGCTAATCTGGCTTTTCCTAAACAAAGGTCCAACAACGTCACTTCCGATCTGAATTGATTAGTTAAATACACATCAGACCAAATCTCGACTCTAACGGTTTAACCATTCTAAACATACTGACTTTACTTAACCAGCATGATGCCTGCGCACTTAGCAAGTGCGCAGGGCCTTGTTCTTGCGTACTTAATAAGTGCGCAGACCTCGTTTCATGCGTACTTGATAAGTACGCAAGCTTTGCTTCATGCGTACTTGATAAGTACGCAGGACCTTCTTCTTGCGTACTTGATAAGTACGCAGGAAATGCTTCTTGCGTACTTGATAAGTACGTAGAACCTTCTTCTTGCGTACTTGATAAGTACGCAGGACCTGCTTCCCCGCAAAAACCCTAACTTTCGCATGCGGATCTGATCACGTCAAGATCCCGAACTTGTTTACATTTAAAACGTTTGCTTTTCATTTAGGAACTCAAATCTATGTTTTTCTTCCAGTTTCATCTGTAAAAACATTACCTTTTCATCCAAAACCCGAAAAACCCCAAAACAAACAAAAACTCAGATCTAGGCCAGATCGTTACCTATATCGAGCTTCTGATTCGGAGGTTCTTCTCACGAGCCATGGAGCAACACACTTCTTCAATCTCGGGTCGATCCGCCAAATTTCTCTCTCTACGGTTTTTCTCTCTAGAACTTGCAAATGAGAGAATGGTGGAGTGTGTTAGCTATTTAAAGGGAAGGGACTCCTCCCCTCAAGTTCGCCGGCCCATCTGGCCAGGCCCGTCACGCTTCGTTCATTTATTCCTTTCGTCTCACGTATAACCCGTTATTTTAATCGTGGTCTTATTTTTGGGATGTTACATATGTGGGGTACACCTTGTATCTTGCTTAAATAGTACCATTTAATCACATGAAAAACTATGTACAAACAAATGTCCAGGTTTACCTTGCACAAACATCAACTGTCTTCAGGGACTCACCTTAGTTAATTGCAAAAGCAAGTGTTTCAAGACACTGAACAGATCTGATCTCATGTTAGATCTTTTCCAAGAAGATAAGTGTAAATATCTTATGAATAGTTTATTTATTATTATTTTATTTTTAACTGTTATTTGCCTATCGAAACTACAAAGTCAGCCGAAACTATCTTTTGCCTATCGAAACTACAAATCACCCGAAATTTCTTTTGCCCATCGAAACTAGTAGTTTCGACAGGGGCATTTTGGTCTTACCACATGGGAAAATTAAATTTGCTCATAATCAAGATTCTTCGTCGTCAAGGTTCACTTTACAATATCCGATCACTTTACACCTTCTCTCACACATACAAAACCTCTCAAGCCGTCGGTCTAAGTGTGCAAAATCAGTGTTTTTCTTCTTATTCCTCCGTCGTCTTCATCATCAGGTAACAATGTTTGATGTTTTTGCTTTGAAAATTCAGTCGAACTCACCTAGTGTTTCAGTTTGAAAGTTTACGATTGTTACATCATCGTTTTGAAGATTAGGGCTTCTTATTGTCTTTGAAATTTTACCATTGTCGATAACTTACTTCTTTGTGTAAATATTTGCAGTTTATCCGTGAATCACTAGTAAGAAGAAGTTTCGACTCTCACAGGCGACTCTTGATCTCTACTTTATATGTTTCGTCATTTTCTGTTCATAATGAGTCTGTATATATGAGTCTGATGTCTGGGATTGTTATGTTTGATTCAAGGGTTTGGGCATTGAAACTAGGAAGTTTCGATAGAAAGGTGATTATCTTTCAAAATTATAAACAGTTATCAATCAAAACTAGTAGTTTCGATACCCAAACTTACCCTAGTATCTCTGCCCGAAACTAGTTGTTTCGATCGAAACTAGAAGTTTCGATAAAGTCTTATCTGAAAGTCTAAGTGGTGATCGAAACTAGTTGTTTCGATCGAAACTAGAAGTTTTGATAAGGTCTTTTCTCTGAAATTTTTCTAAGTGTTGATCAAAATTGTTGTTTCGATCGAAACTAGAAGTTTCGATAAGATCTTTTCTCTGAAATTTTTCTAAGTGTTGATCAAAATTGTTGTTTCGATCGAAACTAGTAGTTTCGATAGGGGTTGTCTCAGAATCGTATAAGTGTTGGTTTTAAATAGTGTCGACCAGATTTTGATCTGAAATATTTCTAAGTATCAAGCTTGATTAATCTTGTTTGTTTGCAGATATGGATCTATTTTTTGTCAAAAGGCACAATGTCTGTGCATTTCTAGATGCTAATGATCCAAAGGCTACAGAGTTTGTCCCAGTATTAACTTTCCTGGCAAACTCCAACATTAGCTTTGCCATCAGTCAAAATGTACCTGTCTTCGAAACATCAATCACGCAATTCTGGGAGACAGCTGAGTCCATAACCATTGACAATGTGTGTCACAGCCCCAAAATCCACTAACGGAGTTTTACGTTAGGAGCGTGACATACCAGGATCTCAGTCATTAGTTATGTTGAACGACTCTATATGAGTTTAAGAAAAACACTAGTATTGCTCATAGTCACAATGCAGCACTATTAAATTAAAATATTGAGTAAATGCGGAAGCGAAAAGGTTTAACAAAATACATGCGCTAAAACAAATGCGCCCAAAACATACAAGTCAAAATAAATAAATAAGTAAATCCGATGTTTGAAAAATAAATGAAACTCCAATGCATGCATGCCCTAATCTCGTGCTCGTACCTTAACTACCTGAGAAAAACATGCTAAAATGTGTCAACACTAGGTTGGTGAGTTCACATGTTTCAATTGTAAGTAAAGATACTAGATAAAACAATTACAATTATATCAATAGGTAGCTAGCCTAACAACATGTTACTAAAGCGTTTCGACTCCGAATCTGACTGTTTGTGTTTGATTTGCTTTCCACCATGTCTATCACGAAACAATGGTAAAATGTTAGGTCAGTATTACACCCGTTCGACTTCCCGTCGTGTTAGTGCGACTATCGCGGGTGGGGCTTGTCATGCCCAGTAGTACTACTCAAGATTACCTCGCTATTCCATATATTAAACGGTTCGATATGTAAGGACTTGTATGATATGTTTGCGCTTAGTACAACAAGTGATATAAAAGAAATGTAAGATCTAACTGTTTGTGTTCATATTTTATCCCCCAAGTTTAAAACATAGAAAAAGGGGCCATGAAACTCACCTTAGAATGCGTGCGTGCAGATGAAAGCTAATTAAAAACTGATTGACTACTAACCGCAACCTATAAACATTGGTTTATAAGTGTGTGTTTGTGTAAGTTGACTTGAACTCTAAGTATCTAAACAATCCCATTGTTTTAAGTGTTTAGAAAATATTTAATAGTTTGACCAAGTTTGACCTGACGACCCGTTGGTGACCCGTTTAGTGATTTAATGTTTGGTTTGAATACTAACACACATAGTATACAAGAAATTCAAGTTTCATGCTACACATGTCACAACTAACTTAGCATGGCAAGTTATGTCTACACAATGCACGTGCAATAAAGTTCCTACTTTTAACAATGTATGAACACAAGTTTGGTTTCAATAGATTACATCGTCTATAACACATTTGCATGATCATGACATGTTTATATACACATACTAATGCATGAAAGATCATCACAAAATACACCTTAGGTCTAGACATCAAGTTTCAAATTCTAAAAGTTTCTGCTTTTAGTAACTTATGATCAATGCATACGATTTGTACCAAACAACACTTTAACAAGCTTTAATACATTCACAATAACATGCTAGCATCATACAATAACATCATGCACGTAAAAGTAATTCACATTCAACAAACACCTTTCAATAAAGTTTCCTCTTTAGGAAGATTTCTGGCTTTGTTAACAAGATTCAACGCATCCATTCAATTGTAAACTACTTAACTAGCATAAATACAATCATAACAATCATCATTCACATCTAGCATGCAATCCTACAACATCATATAATCAAAAAGTCTCTACTTTAGACAAGTTATGAATCATATGAAACTAGGGTTTTCTAAATAACAATATACTCATCAAATAGTTGCAACAACATCAATCAAATAACCAATTCATCAACATTATTTCAAAAACTCATGTTTGGATGAACTAGGGTTTCAATCATAACTTTTATAATAAAAAAAGTAACGGAATCGGATGAAATAACTTACGTAGGAGTGTTAGAAACGCCTAGACTAGCTCGAATACACTTCCAATTGCAACATTGAAGATCAAAGAGGGTGTGTTTGGGTTGGTTGAAGCTCTCTGCTCAAGGGGGTTTGGGATCGTGACGGCTTCCAAAGGGAATAAGGGTTTAGGGTTTTTAATTTTTATAATTTTCCTTATATACACATTTGCATGCATGGGTATTTAAATTGGATTATGGGCTTTCTAAAGGTCCATAGGCTAATTTAAAACTAATTACACTAATAATAATTAAATCCCTTCATTATTATTTTTATAAAAACTCCATCTTTTATAAAAATTAACTAACACAATTAACATTCAATAAACATGCGCGATATCAAGAGAATTCATATAATTCACGTAAATCATATAACACACAAAATCACATATATTATATTAATTATAAATTATTAATTGTTCTAAATATTATTCTTGATTAATCACCAACGTTCCGGGTTAGACTCAAGTGTGATCCGATAATTCTACGAGTTACCGTTGTGTGTGCATTAATTGACACATTTAATTAACCTAATTAAATGCAATGCACGTGTGACTTACTGAGATGACTGAGTTTGTATGAACTCTACTTGAGATAACTATGTTTGTGTTAACGGAGTTAACCTGAATTTGCCAGATGTCACATCATCCCATTGCTGAAAGAATTTTCGTCCCGAATATTAAGCGAAGTCGTTAGTTTTCTGAAACAAAAAGTTTGGGTTATCACTTCATCCCCTTGTTGAAAGAAATTTCGTCTCGAAATTTAACTAGTACCTTCTGTGCTTGCCGTTAACTATTTGAAAAGGTGAGGATACTTTCTCATCATCTAATCCTCGCGTTCCCACGTGAACTCTGGTCCACTTTTTGAGTTCCAGCAAACTCTGACAATAGGTATCTTACTGCGCTTGAGAGTTTTGACCTCTCGGTCCATGATTTCGACTGGTTCCTCAATAAAACGTAGCTGTTCATCGATTTCCAACTCCTCGAGTGGAACTACAAGTGTCTCATCTGATAGACATTTCTTTAGGTTTGAGACATGAAAGACATTGTGTACTCCATTGAGTGTATCTGGTAGGTTCAGTTGATATGCTACTGGTTCAGTTGATATGCTACTGGATCAATCCTTTTCACTATCTCGAATGCTCCAACGTAACGCGGGTTTAACTTGCCTCGTTTTCCAAAACGAATCACACCTTTCTACGGTGAAACCCTTAATAATACTTTGTCGCCCACATGGAATTCTAACGGTTTCCTGCACTTGTCTGCATAACTCTTTTGACGGTCACGAGCTACCGCCATACGGTTTTGGATTTGCACGATTTTCTTCGAAGTTTCGTGTATAAGTTCAGGACCCGTAAGTTGGCTGTCTCCAACTTCAGCCCAACAAATTAGTGATCGGCATTTCCGTCTGTACAAAGCCTCGAACGGTGCTGCTTTGATGCTAGTATGATAGCTGTTATTTTAGGAGAACTCCACTAAAGGCAGATGAGTCTCCCAACTGTTACCAAAATCTATCACACAAGCCCGTAACATGTCTTCTAGGGTTTGAATGGTACGTTCACTCTGGCCATCTGTTTAAGGATGGTACGCCGTGCTCATATCAAGGCGCGTGCCTAGAGCTTTTTGTAACGATTGCCAGAAACGTGAGGTGAATCGGGCGTCTCTATCAGAAATGATGGAGATTGGCACTCCATGTCGGGATACTACTTCCTTAAGGTAGAGGCGGGTTAACTTTTCCATTTTGTCGGTCTCTTTGATAGCAAGGAAGTGAGCGGATTTGGTTAGGCGATCCACTATCTCCCAGATTGTGTCACATCCAGTAGGGGTTCGGAGTAATTTGGTGATGAAATCCATGGAAGTCTGCTCCCATTTCCATATTGAGATTTCCAGTTGTTGAAGTAATCTGGATTGCTTTTGGTACTCCACCTTGACCTTTGAACAAGTCAGACACTTGCTTACATAGGTGGCTATGTCGGATTTCATGTTCGGCCACCAATAAAACACTTTTAGATCGTGATACATCTTGTCGGATCCCAGATGGTTAGAGTATCGATATTTGTCAGCTTCATCCATGACTAGTTCCCTTAGGTTTCCATACACTGGAATCCATATTCGTTCCGCGAAGTAGCGAATATCATCTGCTTTAACCTCAAGTTGTTTCTCCATACCACGAGTGGATTCCAACGATAAGTTCTCCTCTTTTAAGGCATCAAGTTGGGCATTACGAATTTGTTCTGGTAATCCTGTATGAATAGTGAGTTGTAATGCTCTAACTCGTCGGTGTTTGGTTTCTTTTCTGCTTAGGGCACAGGCCACACATTAGCTTTGCCCGGATGGTACTTGATTGCACAATCATAATCGTTTAAGAGCTCGATCCAATGACGTTGTCGCATATTCAACTCTTTCTGCTCAAAAATATGCTGAAGACTCTTGTGATCGGTGTAAATGGTGCACTTGGTACCGTACAAGTAATGTCTCCAGATATTTAGTGCAAACACCATGGCTACCAACTCTAAATCAAGAGTCGTGTAGTTATTCTCGTGGATTTTCAATTTTCGGGAAGCGTACCCGATAACCTTCTCGCGTTGCATCATGTAGGTCCCTCGGGTGTGGCGGATCGTCACGTGCAAGTGGGTCTACTAGTCAGACCGGGTGCGGAATACCCGTGACTAGGTGGAGAGTCTAACTAAACAAAGTAAACTGACAAGAGAAAACACTTTAAACGTTCTTTCTATTATAAACACTTGAAGGTTACAGAGAGTAGTACTGAGATTACAATTTGCGTATTTGCAACTATGACTGCGTACTTAACTTCTGTCAACCTATCCTATTTATACAATAACTGCGCAGGGCAAAATGTTCTTGTGTACTTAGCAAGTACGCAAAGGTATTTCTTGCCTACTTGCTAAGTACGCAGGAGCTTTATCCTGCGCACATACAAGTGCGCAAAACACTTAGAGAAAAATGCAACATTCAATATGTAAAAGTAAATACAACTCGATAAACTCATACATAAAGACTCTTACATACAAAGACAATTACAAACATTAAAGTACAAACTAAGACTCTATCTATCCAGAGTGTTTGTCACAGGAAAGTGCTTCAACAAACTCCCCCTTGACAACAGCTCTGGATAATCTTCAGTCTTCAGTCTTCACATCTTCGGTCTTTACAGCACTTGATCTTTAGCTTCCATCTTCTTCTTGTATTCAAGACATAACTTAATCACCTTGTCATATTTAGAAGCAAGGAGCTTTGTCCATTCATCAGTGTACACGTAATACCTGTCTGCTAGTGCCTCCAGATCTTTCACAGAAAAGTTGATGAAGCAGACTTCATCAAATATTCTGATCAGTTCCTTTGGCACTATGTTCCCACTCTCTGAACGTACCTTACCCATAATCACAGCCTCGCCAGTCTTTGGATCTACGTACCAGTACCACATGTCACCAAGAATATCCTGAGATAACTTGCTCAGGGGAATCTTAGTTTCACATCGCACTGGCTTGTATACCAATTTCTTTAAGTTCTTCTTAGTCACAGGATGTCTAGCGTGCTTATCCTTGACTCTCTTGGGCACTTGAGGCTTGAACATCTCGAATTTCCCAGATCTTGCTTCCCACTGCAGAACCACCCACAAACCCATCGCCACTGCGTGATTAGAATGACCGGGCAGCTCTTGCTTTGATAGGTTCACAAGGTCGTATTTGGGTAAGGAGCTGAACGCTTCACTGGTTGGTTTCAAGTATTGAACCCCGCCAGATCTTTTGATTACGAATAGCTGCTTATCCTCCTCAAACCTTACAGCCAAGATCATCCCTGTTGCTCCTTGTTTGTCTATTATAGACGTCTTTTGCCACACAGGAGATGGACCCTTTGATGAAGTAGAAGGATTATCTTTTTCTTTCGGTGCCTCTGGGTCCATAGGTGTAGGGTCAACTGGGGAGGCTTCAGTCGAGGCTTCCACATTACAAGCATGCTCGACTGAACCTGTGTTGAGCGGTGCTTCGAAGGATGGAAATTCAAAGATCTCTCCATCTTCTAACTCGTACTCTCCTTCCCCGTCACCCTTGGGAATTTCAATTACAACATCTTCATCATCATCATCCCAATCGTCACCAGAGTCGATCTCTCCTTCTTCTATATTAAGGAAAGCATCGATATGTGCTTCCTTGGAATAGTCAGGCTCTAGGTATAGGATCTCATCATCAGATAAGTCCTTAAGCACTTCAGCCACTGACTTTCCTTTGTCACCACCACCAGAGGTATGACCACCCTCTTAATGAGTAGACTCCCCCTGAGACATTGGAATAGCAGAGATGGGCATGATTGCTAAAGCTTGGTGCTCACCTCCACTAGGACCGGATTCGGGATCCTTGTCTTTGTCATCATCCTTAGTCAAGTCGACAGGATGACAAGCCTCATCACCAGTAGTTCTCTTCTCTTTCTCTTTCTCCTTCTCTGTCTCTTTCTCCTTCTCTTTCCCCCCTGAGCATCAAGCTTCTTGGTCGTCAGTTCGGCAATTAGTTTGACCATCACTTCATGCTCTTTCCTCTGTACATCAAACCTCAGCTCCAAGGACGACCTATGACCCAGAATCATTTCATTTGTCTTGATTAGGAGCTCGTTCTGGGCCATGACGTTCTTCAGTTTTTCATCAGTCCCCGTTCTCTAGCTACGTAGGATTCTAACTTCGTCTACCAAAGAATTAATCTGTGCTTGTTGAGCGTCAGATTCCTCCTTTGATTTTCGAATAGTCTCCAGCAATCCAGCAACTTGGGTTTCCAGAACATCTATCCTTGCATCATTCGGATCAGGATGTCTAGATGCTGACGCCTCGGCATTGTGAATAAGGGAGGAGAAGATGGTATCGAAGTCAAACCCTTGTGTGAAATCTCCATAATTGAAGGGTTGATTTAAAGGCTCAATGGTGGTGGTAGGGATTGAGGATGTGATGAGGGTTGTAGGAGTTATGGTAGGGGTGATGGTGACTGACTCCGTGAGAATTGGAGTAATCACCACCACCTGAGTAGATGTGGTAGGGAGTGTCACTATCACAGGAATCTCCGCTGTGATTGAAGTGACGGCCACGTCAAGTTGCACCTGTGGCCTCCTCCTCCTACGATATAGTTGCTGTGAAGGTGGGGTGGAGGCTGAATCAGAACTTGCAGCTGAAACTTGTACTTGCTGCTGAGCCTCCACCTCACTGGGGATAGAAAGCTGTCGCATATCACCCCTGTTTTTGTGAATGTTTTCTCATATTTGTCTCTGTATAGCAGCGTCAGAGTCAGAGTCTGGCTCGTATTCGCTGCTAGAAGACTGTCGCTTTCTCTTGGAGGACGACTCAGGTAGGGGTACCTTTGCCGTTCTCCTTGGGTGTACCTGCGATGGTGCATCATTGGAATCAGAAGAATCTGACTATGTCTCTTCCGAGTCGGATCCCTTAGCACCATCATTTCCTCCTTCTTCGTCTCCATCGTCAGACGATCCATCATCACTTTCCACTTCCTCCGCTTGTTGTTGCTGTTGTTCATCGGAGTGTTCACTCAATTCAGGCTCCGAATCGTGACTGTACCATCTCCAGTCACCTGGTGCCACATATGCTTCATTGATGTGGTGACCAAAGAGTTCTGTATGCACAGGGGTAGGTTCTACACTGCCTGGCTTTAAGAATTGTGCGAATACTCTTTTGTCCACCCTCTTCACTTGTAGTCTCTCCCCTATAGCAGGTAGGTTTGGCAACGCATCATTAATCAAAAGTTGCACAAACCTAGGGTATAATAAGAACCTAAACCTCTCCGCCGTGTTGATCTGGTCATTGATGGCTTTGAATATGTAGTGGGAGAAGTTGTAGCCCTTATTGAGAGATAGGCCGACCATGGCTGCTGCAAGGTCATGACCCATGTCATTTTTTCCAGCTTTCCTTGATGAGATGCACATGATCATGACGTGGGCGAAGTATCGCCATTGGTCTAACACCCACATCTTCTTATATGAAGCATAGTCTCTCGCACCGACATAATCCATTCTTTGTCTCCAAGAGTCGTCCACAAAGTAGTCGGGATAGGCTGTCAGGTCGGTCAAGAGATCTCTGAATTGAAGGACCTTTCGAATAGTATCTTCAGAGAAGGCGATAGCATGACCAGCAACGGTAGCCCTTATAACGTTGGGGGTTACCGTGCAATCATGCTCCGCAGTCTCCCAAAACTGCTCCAGATAGGGTCTTGACACGATCAGATCAGCAGAAATGGCGTAGCTGATTCTTGAACGGTTCAAGAAATCAACTATGTCTTTGTACTGCAATGCTGCCCCTTTCCATTCTGGTTGAGTGTTAGCTAACAGGTTGAATTCGTTAGTAAACGCCTGAGCCATAATCTGCAAAAACACACAGAAAACATAATCAGAACAACCTGTATCATTGGAAATGAATAAACATGACTTAGTATAGCAGTTAATCTTTGAACTGAAATTTCAGACTTATAATTTTTTTCCCAAGTGTTGGTCCTGCGTACTTAGCAAGTACGCAGACATTTCCTCTTGCGTACTTGCTATGTGCGTAACAACTACACTTGGTGAAAATTCCAGAAGTTTGAAAATGTCACTAATGTTAAAAAAAACGGGTAGATTAGGTCGCCACTAGGTCGGAATCAATGATTCTAACCTATGGGACAAGTATCAACACCACAAACTTGCTATGCTTGACCAATTTTGACCTAAAACGGTCGACCGAACCACTGTCGGTTCAAATTCAACCACAGGGACAAAATCAAAGACTAAAAAAGCATGATTAAGGGTCGATTATGTTATCTAATCATGTTTTAATGATAAGAGGTTACCCAAACAACCCAAAAATTTCCCAAAAATCACGGAATAAACCTAGATTTTTCTAAGTCATTAATCGGTCCAAAGTCACGATTTTGTGGATGGAATGAGCCTAGATTCTCACCAAATCGATGTTATGAGATGATGAAACTTGTAATGGGACGAAAAGACGGTTTAGGAACACTTGGATTTTGAGTAAAAGTTTGCAGAGGGAAAATTTGATTTGAATGTGATGAAAACTCAGAAATTTTCTTAGTCCCCTATTTATACCCAACACTAAACAGTCGTGCGTACTTGCTAAGTGCGCACGCTTTAACTCTTGCGTACTTACAAGTGCGTAAGACTTAACTCTTGCGTACTTATTAAGTACGCAGGTCTTACTTCATGCGCACTTACAAGTACGCACAAAAGTGCGCAATACTTTCAACTCAAATTTATGAAGTTTTTCAAGTCAAACAACGAACAAGATAAAAATATTCAATCAGGAGGATTCAAATACAATTCAGGAAGGTTAAACACAAATATTTTTTTGGCTTTTCTGAATAAAATTGAACTATGCATAAACTTAAAATCTTTTTGATCTTTTCTCATAGCAATATATAAGGATTCACACAAACTATTTTTGATCAAAGACACGAGCAGAGGATCATATCAGGCTATCTTTGAGCAAAAACGATACAATATAAACATCAAAGAATATGGGATCATGTCATGGATTACTATTTATTCATACATAATAAGCACATAAACAAGTAATTCAAGTTGACAATATTATAAGATTTGAAACTATAAGCATCTTTGTATCACGTTCTTGTGTATTAAGGTATTAATTATAAGATATACAACGTGTACCCCACTAATATGCTACAATAATGTAAATTGCACTATCTCAAGGCATCTAAGATTTTCCCAATGATTTTCTAAATTTTCAGAATGAAGTTACATCTATTAGCACAGGAAAAATCAAGCAGAATCCATAAGGATTATCAGGAATAATAAGATTCAGAATCGAGTGATTCATTTGTCTTGGTTTCATTTGATTTTCTTCATTGAATATCGGTATGATGATTCAGGATAATGAGTAGGGTGTTTGAATAAGGTAAGGGAATCCAACTTTTATCTGGATTTGATTTCAATGAATCAGGAGTGATTCAAGGGTGAATATATGCTCAACGGTTGATGTAGAGACATGTCTTGATTCAATCTCACCTTACATACTTGTGAGTATGGGCAGTGAGATGAACCGCATTAATTGTGCTAAAGACATAACCCGAAACTGATCTCAAAAGAAAATTATTGCCAAAATCTAACATCCTTTATCTGATAATGATCTTTTCTATTCTTTTTACGCACACACACTAGCAAATATGGGTTCAAATCACAGTTGTAATTTAGATTTAGTTTCCACACTACTAGTGATTCAAAGACGCATACAGCCTACTGGCAATTTAAATTACTTGTAAATAAGCAGATTAAAAACATAATAATTTAAACAATTAAGCAAGCATAACGCAATCATTTCCCATATGAGCAGTCTGTGACGTTTAGATCATTTCTGATGTACTATCATTTCCTCTTTTCTCAAGTTAACTTTGAAATTTTTCTTCATTTTCTATTTTGTTTTTGAGTTTGTAAAATATTTTGAAAATTAAAAGAACTATACAGAAAATTTAAAAGAAATAAAATTTAACTTCCATGAATTGAATTGATTTAAGAAAAAATAATTTTCACTCAGGATTGAACATTCCTATCAAGTTGACAAGATGCTCAAAACGGGATCGATCAAATGCCTTTGTGAAAAGGTCAGCCAGATTGTCATCCGTGTGAACTTTTACAACTTCAATTAAATGCTTTTCAGCACAATCACGGATGAAATGATGGCGAATCTCTATATGTTTAGTTTTGGAATGTTTCACCGGGTTATTTGTGATGGACATGGTGGCATTGTTGTCAATGAATAAAGGAGTTCCAGTGAAGTTTAAGCCGTAGTCTCTCAATTGCTGTTGAATCCACAATATCTAAGAACAACCGCTCCCCACAGCAATGTATTCTGCTTTACAAGTTGAGACAGAAACCATTGACTGAGTCTATCTCCTAATAATTGATAACCACCAGAAGTTGACTTTTTGTCAAGGTTACATTCGTCATAATCTAAATCAGTGTAGGCTTTGAAGTCGAATGACTGCTGCTTAGAGTACCAAAGACCTAATCAGGGTTTCCCTTTCAGGTATCTGAAAATTCTCTTCACGGCTATCATATGTGACTCCTTCGGTTGAGACTGAAACCTTGAGCACAAGCACACAGCAAACATTATATCGGGTCTTGAAGCTGTGAGATACATAAGTGATCCGATCATCCCACGGTATAATCTGCTATCTACATCCTTTCCATCTTTGTCAGGATGCAGACCATGATTGACTGGGATAGGTGTGCCATAAGTACTGCTATCATTCATCTAGTATTTTGACAAGATGCCCTGCACATACTTAGTTTGATGTAGACAAATGCCATCCTCTCTTTGACTGACTTACAGACCCAGGAAGAACGACAATTCACCCATATTACTCATTTCAAACTTGGACTTCATCACCTGCTCGAATTCCCTACACATCCCTTCTTTGGTAGATCCAAAAATAATGTCGTCGACGTATACTTGTACAAGAAGAATGTCACCTCCTGCTTTCCTAATAAAGAGAGTCGAGTCAATCTGTCCACGGTCGAAACCTTTAGACAGTAAATGCTTAGATAATGTCTCATACCATGCCCGCGGTGCTTGATGAAGACCATAAAGTGCTTTGTCGCGCTTATACACTTTATTGATATTATGCGGATCTTCAAAGCCGGGAGGTTGAGTGACATAGACCTCTTCATGAACTTTACCATAAAGGAAAGCACTCTTCACATCAAGTTGATAGACCTTGAAGCCGACATATGTGGCATAAGCCAAGAACAGTCGAATGGCCTCAATTCTAGCAACTGGGGCATATACTTCCGTGTAATCCAAGCTCTCTTGTTGGTAAAAACCGTGAACAACCAACCTTGCTTTGTTCTTCACAACTACATGATGATCATCCGTCTTGCATTTGAACACCCATCTGGTTCCAATCAGCTGAAAGCCTTTTGGTAAGTCAACCAAATCCCACACGTGCAACTTTTAGAATTGAGACAATTCATCTTGCATCGCCTCAATTGTCACACCCCAACCGACGGCGGATTATACGTCGGGGCGGACGCGGTTGTTCAATAGCACAAGGTTGACTGTTAAAGTTTAAATAGTTTTATTAAATAACTTCAAGGTTCCAATACAAGGAATAAATCAAATACATAGCAATAATACAAGTCTAATTGATTAAGCATTCTAGGTCCAAGCATCCTATGTGATCACGATAAAGTCTCATGTTGTAGTACCTGAAACATGTGAAAGAATCTGTCAACTACAAAATAGTTGGTGAGATACAAAGGTTTTGACACCGTTTAACAAGGATTTGAAAAGAATAACAATTCACTATGATATATGCATTCTATAATGTAAGTATGAGAACAAGTATATTAAACATTGTGCACTTCAACCCTCCAACCAAGTTTAGGCATAACCCGTAGGTTACCCTTATAAGTCTCAAGTTTAAAGTTTAATTCAGTAACAATCACCAAGGGCTCCCCCCCGAAGGGGTCAATCAATCAAGGTGGATTGGTCAAATGCAATAGATCTATCATTGTTACTATAGGCTTGATCAAAGTTAATGAATGTGCTAGTTTTAAGTTTAATTTAAGCATACAAGTCTCAAGTTTAACATAAGAATAAGCATCTAGTCATAGTTGTACAAGAATTGTATAAGTTTAAAGTTTTTGAACATGTTTCACCCCAAAAGTATAGAAAGGAAAAAGGGGCTAAGTATACTCACTTGGATGATGAAGAGTATCCGATAAGAGTAAGTTTGCAAGACTTTGAGGGAGAATATCCTCAGAATATGCCTAAGAATACAAGCATAAGATCTCAAGTATGATCCTATAAGTATATGGAAAACGATCTAGGATTTCAAGATTTCGACTAGGGTTCCAAATGGATGACGGGGATGATTGTGTTTATAAAGTTTAAAAATAAAGGTTTTAAATGAACGACCCAAGACATGTATATCAATGTTTAACAAGTTTATAGTTTAGAATAACTACGATATTTGTTTAAAAGTTGCACAAATGTTAATCGCGTACGTTGGGTATTAGCAGTAGCGTAGGAATAATAATTTAGTGAGACTAAATAATTGTCAAAGTTTCGCAATAATTATTTAAAGGATAATTAATTATTAAAGATTAATATTTATTATTTAAAGAATATATCAATATTAATTCAAGAATAAATTAATTGTTTAAGGATAAGTAAAATTATTTGTGAAGGTTAAATAATTACCTATAAGAATAAATAATTATTTATGATAACTAATTTATCCATATAAATCCTTTTTAGATTTATTAAAGCATTTAAGAGTGAAATATTTACCTTAACTTATAAATGGATAAATTATGTTTAAAAGTTTAAATAAGATGTCACATAGAGTTTCCTTTAAATTGAATGTGTATAAATGTCTAAATTCAAGATTATAATTTAATTATAAGCTTATTAAAGTTTAAATGCAAATTTCTAATTTCTATAGAATCTTGGAATATAAGCCTACGATTTTATTTTTTTTTATATATAGTTTATATGCATGTTTATCTTCATTATGGTAAAAAGGAAATTATAATTTCTATCGAAGTTTTTTAAAAAAGTATATATTTTTTTTGTAGTTCTAAGTATTTAAAACAAGTTTTAAAGATTAATTATTTATAAATTATAGTTAAGTTTAATTAGATAAATGTTTTCAGGAAACAAAGTAAAAATAAAAATTGGTTTCCAGTTTATAAAGGTTTATCAGTTTTTATAAAAATATTTACAAGAGTTAAAAATTGTTTAAAAGGGCAAAAGAAATAAAAAGGGCAAAACCGGTTCCCTGGATTCGAACTCGGGTCTGGGACCGGGTCAAACATACTCGTACGCACCAACCATCCCGACTACGGGTCTCGTTGGTTATTAACAGGGAAAAACAATTTCTTAAACACAAGTTCAATCAAGCCCCAATCCCTTATGAACCCTAGAAATTGCAAATCCAAAATTCAAGTCGGGAATCCCTCTGTCATCGTAAATCGACAGAGGGCAATTGTTCATAGCACGGTAACGATGAAGGAGGACGTTTGAATTACCTGATATGGTATCGAAATGAAGGAGAACCCGTCCGAGTTTGGTTCGGCTGTCCACGAGCGCTCAGTCGGCAATGCAGGTTCAAACCAGAGAAATTGAGGGTTTTGAGTGTTAAGGGATGATGTTGTTAAGGTGTAGAGACTGGTATTTATAGTCGATTTAAGGTTTAAATGTCGAATTGGTTGGGGAGTTGGCGGATGAATGGGACGGAATTTAATTCGAATCACGCGGTCATTATAGCCGAAATTGGGTTTCGGGATAACTTGGGTTTCGGTCGCACGCGGGAGGCGAACCCGAGGTTCAAAGAATCCGGACGAGAAAACGCGATTTCGCGAAAATGGGGAGGAAACGGTGAGATGCGGGACTCGAACCTGGGGGCGTTTTTTGTTTTCGGGGGTTTGGGGTTATTACAAAACAGGTCCCCGCGGTTTGAAGGTCTAACTATTCATGCCCAAACATGGTTTTTAAGTGTAAAATGAGTTTTAATGATTGACGGTTTTAGTCCCTGAAGTTTTAATAAGTTTTTCTCAAATGATTTTATAAGTTTTATAAAATGATTCATATGGTTTATTTGTTTAGAGGTTTAAATAATAAAAATAAGTTTATAAACTTGTTAAAGTTTCAAGAGTTTATATATATATATATATATATATATATATATATATATATGTAAGTTTCAAATGTAAAAGATTTATGTAAACGTCTATAAAATGGGTCGGGAAATCCGAGATATTACATCAATCCAGCAGTTGTCAGTGAGAGCCTCCTTCACATTCTTCACATTCTTCAGCTCTAACTGAAACACGAATGCAGCATGCAGACATGTTTCCATGACACCAGTGTCAAGTATCTTTGTGTAAAGACTAGTGTTCTCAGTGATGGTTCTATGACGAGTCTGAACACCGGCATAAGGATCACCAATAATGTTGTCGATTGGATGATTCCTATGCACTCTCGTCTCCGGTACAATCGGTTCCTGAATTTCTGAATCTAGATTCGTGCTTAACTCCCCCATTTCCTGTGTTCCAGAAGAAGAAGATTCAATGTTAATTGGATCAGCTGGAGCTTCATTTCCTATAGTTGTGTTAGGATTGGCTTGAGCGTCATTTCCATCAACATGAGCATCTTCACTATTATCACTGTCATGAGTTCCAGATGCAGATGCAGCATTGGAATCAGGAGTTACAATCGGTACAGTAGCTCGAGTAGAGAAACTGGATTCATTGTCGCCACCCAATAATTCATAAACATTTGCGGCGTCAACTACAGATAGATCAGGAAGATTGAATGACTTAAATAGCGCATCATAATCAAAACCCCAAGCTGGACCTGTTGGTTCGGGTTGAATGCTGTGTTTACTGCAATCCACTACGAACCATTCCTCGACAGTACGAGTTCCTATGTTGTACACTCTCTTGCATGACGAGTTGGCAACGTATCCTAAGAAGATGCCTTCCACCGCTTTTGCATGAAACTTAGACCGGTGGTCTTTGTACTGTAGCAACAAGGAACAGGGACTACCAAAAGGAACTAGGTAATCAAGATTGGGAAGTCGATTGTTGATCAACTCGTAACAAGTCTTGTTGTGCCTCTTCACAACCAGAACTCTGTTTAAGACGTGACAAGCTGTATTAACGGCTTCCGCCCAGAAAGTGACAGGAAGCTTTGCTTCCGACAGCATAGTCCTTGCAGTCTCAATCAGTGTTCTGTTCTTCCGTTCAGCAACTCCATTCTGTTGAGGCGTGTACGGCGCGCTGAATTCGTGACGGATCCCTTTCTTGAGACAGAAAAGCTCCATCAAATTATTCTTGAACTCGGTTCCGTTGTCACTCCTTATTCTTCTAACGTTCAGCTTGCACAGAGATTCCAAGCTCAGGATTAAGTATTGAAGAATATCAGCAGTCTCGTCTTTAGTACCTAAAAAATGCACCCAAGAAAAACGTGAGAAATCATCAGTTACAACCAGACAGAACGACTTACCTCCAATACTCCTGATACTTATGGGGCCAAACAGATCCATGTGTAATAGCTCCAAAGGGGTATCAATAGAGTTTTGGAGCTTAGGCTTGTGAGACTTCTGTTGCTGTTTGCCCTTTTTACAAGGCATGCAGTCATCTGCAACGGTAAATCTCAGCTTCGGAACACCGGTTACCAGACCGTTTCGGACAAGATGGTTCATTTTACGATAAGAAATATGTCCGAGTTTCCTATGCCACAAGATAGAGTCAAGCTCTGTCGCTTTTTTAAGCAAACAAGTAGCAACTTATGAGGTGGTTGTTGCCACGCTCATATCGATCTGATAGGTGTCATTTGTTCTTGGTGCTCTCATCAGAATCCAGTCTTCGGGAACTTCAAAACCAGGTTTGAGAATCAGGCATTCTGACTTGTCAAACATCACCGAGTACTCCTTGTCGCACATTTGGGAGACACTCAACAGGTTATGCTTCGCAAAAGTTGACATTGTCAAAGCTGACACAACCGTTTGAAACCACGCCTTGACAAGTGATGCTGTAGCCTTTTTCTCCGGCAAAGGCCACATAGCCGCCTCTGAATGGTTTAACATCTTGAAGCAAGGCCATTTTCCCTTTCATGTTCCGGGAGCATCCACTATCTACATACCAGCGGTTAGAGATAGTACCCTTCGGACGTCCCTGCACGAGTAACAAAAGAATTAGTTACATTTGGAGACCCAAGCCATTGTGGTCTTGGGTCGTCCATCCTTTTCAAAATAAACTACTTCCTTTAACTCACAGTCGTGATGACTGTTTAAAATTGATGAATCTTTAGAAGAATTAGAACTAGGAGATTGAGAAGTTTTGGATTTGGCAGTCCAGGATCTTTTATGTTTCTTAACTGGAACATGAGACTTTGGTTCAACAACAGCAGGTGAACTTGTGGAAGCTTCACCTGATTGAACTGAAGTCAGCTGTTCTAGCTTTCTCAACATCTTGTTCCTTCTTCTCCTCTGTGGTTTAGAGAGTCTCGCCACAGGTTTCTCACCAGTATGTGTACTACCAGAGGTAGATACACAAGGTACAACAGGTTGCGTTTCCTTTCTTGAAACAGATGGTTTAGCTTCTGATTTGATCTTAGGCTTTACCATCGGTTTGACTGGTGGTTTCACCACATTTTGTTTTGGACATTTGGGAGTTGGTTTCACCACATTTTTCACTGATGGCGACCTAGTGATAACGGCTGGTTGTGAAACAACAGGCCGTTTCCCTTGGTTCTTTGAGGGACAGTTCACAAGAATGTGACCAACCAAGCCACAGTGAAAGCAAGTCCTCTTTTCTACATAAGTTCTCTTGTAAGGCTCATTAGATCTGGCCTTAGATAACTCAGCATTATGAGTAGGAGGAGTTGGTTTATGAACAGGAGTCTGAACCTTTACAGTTTGGTTTTTGGGGGTATAGTATTTTTGCAAGTTTTCTTTGTAACCAAGCCCATAGTGAGCTGAAAAAGCCTCTTTCTTTTCTTGGTTAAGATTTTTATAACCCCCATAAAGCATTACCTTTAGTTTATCATTTGTTTCAATGATATCTGGTTCAGTTAAAATGCAATTATCACTATTAGTGATAATGTTTTTCTTTACTTTCTGTTCAGTTAACAACTCCTCAGATACTGCTCCTTCAGGGCAAGTGTTAACCGACCCATCTTCAGAAGCAGTAACGAACTCCTCACTAGATGTGGAGTTTGCCTTACTTGAGGATTCATCCTTTTTAGGGGAATCATCCTTATTAGAGGACTCATCTAGATAAGTGAGATCAATGTCTATTAAGCTATTGACAAACTTCCCTCTTACTGGTGGAGGAATGGCATTAGTACCCAGCCCTAACCCATTCATTTGTCTCACTACAGATTCGTAGTGTTCCACCACAAAACGAGAGTTTTTCAACTTCTCATTAGTACATTTTAACTGCAAGATCTCATTTTACAGTTTGTTGATTTCATTGTTCCGTTTTTCCAACCCCCTGTATGCAACATCTAAGTGAAGCTGTTGATCGCTTATTTTTAGAGAATATTCACATTTTTCTTTTTTCAACGTTTCAATAGAATCTTTAAAATGTTTTTTGTTTTCTTTATAGTTTAGAGCTGCCATACTTAGGGGTTCGATTTTGTCTTGAAGCCTAGAATTTTCAAGTTTTAGCCCTAGACATTTGGAACATGAAATAACAGAAAAAGGGTTAGAATCTACCTCAGACGATGAACTTGTTGCTTCTCCAATGGCCATGAGAGCAACAGCAGTGGTCGATTCCTCTTTATCAGCTACAGAAGCTTCCTTTTCTTCAGCTTCCTTCACCTCCTCTGTAGCAGCAGTAGTAGATTCTTCTAGGTCAGCCATAGAAGCTTCCTTTTTCTCTGCTTCCATCATCTCCATGATCTCAGCCATGAGACCAACCTGCGTTTGTGCGATGATGGCATCCTCCCGATGAACACCCCAATCAAAGCTTTCGTCCTGTTGAGCTACCAGTGCATTCGACGTTCCACCTTGGCTTTAATTGTGGTGGTTTGGGTTGTTGTGGCCATGGCTGTTTCCTTGGCTAGGTCTGGTAAAACCAGAGGCCGGTGCTCTGTCTTTCTGACACTCACGAGCAAAGTGTCCAAAATTTAGACACTTATAGCATTTGGCATTAGATTTGTCAAACCCGACCTTGGCATTAGGATGCCCGCCAATAAACTTTCTTCCTGTTCTGTTCAGGAAACGCTTGGCTCTCCTCAATAGCATGGCCATATTCCATTGAATATCCATGTCCTCCATGTCATCAGGATCCACTTGATTAAAATCTTCTTCAATCGTCTCGGGATCTGTAAGCTTGCCACCTATGAAATTCTCATATGCAAGCATACAAGATGAGAATAGTGCTACATGATCTTCAGCTATTCTGGCTATAGCTGATGGGTTAGCTGAAGACGTAGCAGGAGGATTTCTTGAGGTATGTTGATGATGAGACCTCAACCCTGATCCAGATGCATAGCATGCATGACCACCACAACCATTTGAGTGGTCTTCATCAGTAGAGTTTCCAGTGAAAAGGGCAATTCCAGAGCCCGATGACTTGGATGTAGAAGTCGTCCCATGATACATAAAAGGGTCTTGTATCTGAGGTCTTCCTGAGTTCTCCTTTCTTTTTAGGTTCATGTCATGAGCTTGAACCTTTCCTATTGCCTCCTCTACTGTCCACTCATAGAATTTTGGATTTTCCCTCATCAGGGTTGTGTACATCTCAAATTTGGGTGGCAAAGCATCCAAAAACTTTTCCACCATCTCTTCATTCGGATACGTAAGTTCAAAAGCCTTCAACTCAGTCTGTAGATGATAGAATCTAGAGATGAGGTCATCTAAAGATTCGTTCTCTAAAAATCTGAAGCACTCATACTGCTTCCTGAGAAGATCCCTCTTACTCTTCTTGATATCACTATTTCCTTCGAATCTTTTATGTAAAGCTTTCCAAAGATCCTTAGAATTGTCATAACCTCGGAAACTGTGGAACAATTCCCGAGTTAATGCCATAGTGATTGAACCAAGTGCCTTCTTTTCTCGATCATAGGCTTTCTTTTCTTCGTCAGAAAGTTTAGAGATAGGTTTGGGCATGGTTTCATCAAGATAGATGTGTGTGGGATGCTTATATCCCTCAAGGATTGGTATCCATAGCGATGAGTCGGTATAAGAAATGTAGTTCTCAAAACGTGCTTTCCAATTAGAATAATCGTTTACGTTCAGCAACTTTGGCGGTTTCTGTGGTGTACCGATCTCATTATCATAGTTTAACAGGTTTCTAAGATTCTGAAGATTCGACATAGTGAACACTTAGTCAAATTTCATAAAAATCAGACACAGTTGCGCACTTGATATTGGCCTTGCGCACTTGAGAAATGGTCTTACGTATTTAAGATTTGCTCTTGCGAACTTGATAAGTACGCAGGAGTAAATGATAAGTACGCAGGATATAACTTAAGTTCGCACAAGATCAGTCTTGCGCACTTGTAAGTACGCAGGAGATTAGTCTGGCGTATTTAATAAGTACGCAACAGAACTGTACTTTTTGCTAGAAATGGTAAGTACGCACAATACCTTTTCAGCAACTCTCACCAAACTATTCTGGTCACTGGAAAATCGCCGGAGATGGTAAAAGTTGGACTGATGAACAATGCAAATGAGCCAAAGGGTTAGAAACTTGTTTCTAACCAACCTTTGATGCTCAAAACACTCAAATACACAACAAAAATCAGTTTTTTTGAGTGATTTTTGCTTCTAAAATAGTGCTCAAGAGCTACCCCTATTTATCACAAAAATCAACAAAAAAATACCTCTTTTTGCTTGTAAAATCTCAGTAGAAACTCTCCAAACTCACTCACAACACTCGAAATCAGGAGCAAAGCTCTGATACCACTTGTAGGTCCCTCGGGTGTGGCGGATCGTCACATGCAAGTGGGTCTACTAGTCGGACCGGGTGCGGAATACCCGTGACTAGGTGGAGAGTCTAACTAAACAAAGTAAACCGACAAGAGAAAACACTTTAAACGTTCTTTCTATTATAAACACTTGAAGGTTACAGAGAGTAGTGCTGAGATTACAATTTGCGTATTTGCAACTATGACTGCGTTCTTAACTTCTGTCAACCTATCCTATTTATACAAGACCTGATGCCTGCGCACTTAGCAAGTGCGCAGGGCAAAATGCTCTTACGTACTTAGCAAGTACGCAAAGGTATTTCTTGCGTACTTGCTAAGTACGCAGGAGCTTTCTCCTGCGTAAAACACTTAGAGAAAAATGCAACAATCAATATGTAAAAGTAAATACAACTCGATAAACTAATACATAAAGACTCTTACATACAAATACAATTACAAACATTAAAGTACAAACTAAGACTCTATCTATCCAGAGTGTTTGTCACAGGAAAGTGCTTCAACACATCAACACACAACCGAGACCTTGGATGGAGGCATTGCAATACACTACGAAGTCATCTGTTCCCTCTGGCAGAGATAGGATGGGTGCACTACATAGTTTCTGCTTCAGTTGCCGAAATGCTGATTCTTGAGTCTCACTCCAATTATAGGGTTTACCTTTTTGGGTTAGGGCGGTGATAATTTGAGCAATCTTTGAAAATCCCTCGATAAAATGACTGTAGTATCCAGCCAATCCTAGAAATTGTCGAACTTTGGTCGGAGTTGTTGGGACTGCCCAATTCTTGATGGCTGGATCGACATGTATTCCTTTCTCATTGACCACATGTCCTAAAAATTGAACCTCACTAATCAAAAAATCGCATTTGGAAAACTTAGCGTACAGCTGTTCATGGTTTAGTAGTTCAAGGATCAAAAGCAGATGCTCCTCATGCTGTTCCTGACTCTTAGAATATATGAGGATATCGTCAATGAAAACGATGATGAACTGGTCAAGATAAGGTTTACACACACGGTTCATGAGGTTCATGAACACCGCGGGTGCGTTGGTTAATCCGAATGGCATGACCAAAAACTCGTAATAGCCGTACCGAGTTCTAAATGCAGTCTTGGATACATCTTCATCTCGAACTCTCAGCTGATGATATCCATATCTTAAATCGATTTTTGAGTAGAAACTCGACCCTTGAAGTTGATCGAATAGATCGTCAATGCGGGGAAGTGGGTAGCGGTTCTTGACTGTTACCTTGTTTAACTCTCGGTAATCAATGCATGTGCGGAAAGTCCCATCCTTCTTTTTGACAAATAGGACTGGGGCTCCCCATGGCGATGAGCTAGGTCGGATGAAACCTTTATCTAACAACCCTTGCAGTTGAGTGGATAGCTCCTGCAACTCACTTGGTGCAAGTCTATATGGTGATCGAGCAATAGCGCTTCTCCGGGTGTTAGGTCAATCTGGAATTCGACCTGACAATGAGGTGGAAGACCAGGTAGGTCTTCAGGAAATACTTCTGGGAAATCACGAACGATAGGGATATCTTCTAGCTTTTTCTCCTCGAAAGACTTGTCAGCGACAAGGGCTAGTATTGCGGTATGACTCTTACGCAGACACTTCTGCGCCTTCATGAATGATATGATGCCCACGACTGAACCACTCCTCTCGTCCTGAACGGATAGGATCTCCCCTCTAGGAAAGGGCATACGAACGATCTTCTCACTACAGATGTTCTCAGCTTGGTTTTTAGATAACCAATCCATGCCCACAATTACGTCAAAACTGCCAAGTGTAACTGGCATGAGATCGATATCGAGTTTGTGACCAGATAGTCCTAACTCACATCCCTTGAGGATGTGGGTTGCTTCGATTACTTTACCGTCTGCTATCTCTACGGTATAATGATTTTCTAGTAATGTTGGGTTTGCTTCTAACCGACTACTAAAGTTTCTAGATATAAAACTTCTATCGGTGCCAGTATTAAAAAGTACAGAAGCAAAATGATTGTTTAAAGGAAACATAGCGTTAACAACATTCCAATCATTCCTAGCTTCCCCCGAGCCAATCACGAAAGCTCGACCTTTAGCACCATTGTTGTTATTATTGCTATTACCACCCTGGTTGTTGTTACCATTGCCATTCCCGTTTCCATTTTTCTTCAACTGCGGATAGTTTTTCCTAAAATGTCCCTCCTTCCCACACTCAAAGAAGCCTTTGGGTGCTTCACCAGGTGGTGTCTGTTTGTTCTATAGTTCTTCCCTACAATCATTGGCCGAATGACCCATGTTTCCACACCATTGGCAACGGTATCGGTCACATGCTCCGTTATGGTGGAAATTACATTTGTTGCATTTCGGGTATTTACCAGCATACGAACCGTGATTCTGTTGAGAGGAGGCAGACTGAGTAAAGTTCTTGGAAGGTTCAAGCTTACGTTGTTGTTGCTTTTTTTGTTGAGGAGGTGGGTTTGACTGGAAAGTTTTGGAGTGTGAACTGCCAAACTTTCGCTTGTTGTCGGTTGTCTTTGATATTGCACCCCTAGGGGGTAGGGTGCCCTGAGCGACTGCCTGATCGGTTAACCTGTGAGCCAACCTGATAGTTTGCTAGATTGTAGTAGGATTGGAAGATGTCACCATACTCTGAATTTGAGGAACTAAACCCTCGATGTATTTCTCGACCCTCTTATAGGGAGGTGTGACCATTTGAGGACATAAGTTTGCTAGCTCATGCGAACGAGTAGTATAGGCTTCAATTTTAGACCCCTCCATCTTGAGGTTCCAGAATTCGCCCTCAAGTTTATGCACTTCATCGCGGGGACAATACTCCTCCCTCAACATAGTTTTAAATTCATCCCATGGCAATGCATTTGCCATCTCAAGAGTTAGCATTTGCACCTGGGAGTTCCACCATGTAAAGGTCGGACCCTCAAGTGTGCCAGATGCAAACTTCACCTGGTTGTCCGATGGACAATTGCACATTGCAAAGACGGATTCAGATTTCTCCATCCAGTGGAGTACGCCAACAGCCCCTTCAGCTCCACTAAAAGAGTGGGGCTTGCAATCCATGAAAGCTTTAAAAGTACAGGTCTGTTGGTTGTTGTGCTGACCTGGATTGTAAACAAGAATGCGTTTTAGGAATACTAGATTTGAATTTGAGTTTAGAATGAATGATGACTCACTAGAATCGAAAATTGATTGATTTACCTCCGGCATTAGCAGCGGCTTGGCTAGCTGCTACAGCTTCAGCCACACGCTCGTTTATAAGTGTCGTGAGCTCGACTGCAGTCATGTTGACATTTCTGCGACCGCCACGTTCACCAGCGCGTCCACCACGTCGGTTTCCATGTCCAGACATTATCTTTTCATTCACAACATACAATAATGAGAAAAATACATCGCATTTTATCATCATACAAGTATAAGTAAACAAAAGAAATTTAAACCACAACATCTAACGTTTCATTAATAATAATCCTTGATAAAATAAATTGTAAAGGCTACAAAATAAATTCAATCAAACATCAAACATCAAAATCCAGAAACATCTGTTAGATGGTAACAACTCTGCCCATCTAGGTTTAAAAGGAAAGAAAGAAATAAATAAATAAAATAAGATATCAAATGCCACTGCTAGCTGATGTAACATTAGATACTGCATCCTCGTCCTCAGCATAATCTTTTGTGGGTGCATCATCTGGTGTAACTCCTACTGCGTTAGCAGCTTCAAGTTGTGCCTCTAATTGCTCAATCCTAGTGTGGAGTATATATAGATTCCACTTTGCAGTGTTTAGCCGGTCTTCCATATCCAAGCATGAATTTGCCAAATTCTCATGAACCTTATCAGTGGCTGCTAATTCTGAAGTCAGTTTGGCAATCTTCTCATTCATCAGAGTCTCTCGCTCCAAGATGCCAGTAATCTCTCCCGCTGCGTCCCTCATGTTCTAGATCTCCCGGTCCATCCTAGCAACAAAGTCAGCTAACACCTGCTCATAGGGGTATTGCAATGGTGGCAAATCTCGCACAGAAGATGAAGAAGAAGAAGAAGAAGAAGCAATGTCAGTGGTGAGTGGAGGTGGGACCTCCTCCTCGCGGGATACCAATCCCAGTCCTGCGTGTTTCCTCTGACACGCACATGAAAAGGCTCATCATACCCCATAGTGTTGTTGATCGGGTTGAGTCGGCGTCTCCTTGGCTCTAGCAAAGGTACTGTAGGAACATCATGCTACTGAACGACTGGGAATGCAGGTGAATTGGGTGGTGTCGACATTTCCTGTACGTGATAAGTGAGTGTCATGTATGAGTGTAAGTGTTGTGTAACTAATGCATGTGCGTAAGGATTGTTTTCTGTTTTGTGAGTTATTATACCCACGCTTCATCGCGGCACACATATTTATCCTTGAAGTAACAAAAAAAGGGTAAAAAAATAATATTACCCCTTGAAAAATTCTAGTTCTCTATAACCAATGGCTCTGATACCAATCTGTCACACCCCCAAAATCCACTAACAGAGTTTTACCGTTAGGAGCGTGACATACCAGGATCTCAGTCATTAGTTACGTTGAACGAATCTATATGAGTTTAAGAAAAACACTAGTATTGCTCATAGTCACGATGCAACACTATTAAATTAAAATACTGAGTAAATGCGAAATGCGGAAGCGAAAAGGTTTAACAAAATACATGCGCTAAAACAAATGCGCCCAAAACATACAAGTCAAAATAAATAAATAAATAAATAAATAAATAAGTAAATTCGATGTTTGAAAAATAAATGAAACTCCAATGCATCCATGCCCTAATCTCGTGCTCGTACCTTAACGACCTAATAAAAACATGCTAAAATATGTTAACACTAGGTTGGTGACTTCACAGGTTTCAATTGTAAGTAAAGATACTAGATAAAACAATTACATTTATATCAATTGGTAGCTAGCCTAACAACATGTTACTAAAGCGTTTCGACACCGAAGCTGACTGTTTGTGTTTGATTTGCCTTCCACCATGTCTATCACGAAACAATAATAAAATGTTAGGTCAATATTACACATGTTCGACTTCCCGTCGTGTTAGCACGACTAATGCGGGTGGGGCTTGTCATGCCCAGTAGTACTACTCAAGATTACCTCGCTATTCCATATATTAAACGGTTCGATATGTAAGGACTTGTATGATATATTTGCGCTTAGTACAACAAGTGATATAAAAGAAATGTAAGATCTAACTGTTTGTGTTCATATTTTCTCCCCCAAGTTTAAAACATAGAAAAAGGGGCCGTGAAACTCACCTTAGAATGCGTGCAGATGAAAGCTAATTAAAAACTGCTTGACTACTAACCGCAACCTATAAACATTGGTTTATAAGTGTGTGTTTGTGTAAGTTGACTTGAACTCTAAGTATCTAAACAATCCCATTGTTTTAAGTGTTTAGAAAATATTTAATAGTTTGACCAAGTTTGACCCGACGACCCGTTGGTGACCCGTTTAGTGATTTAATGTTTGGTTTGAATACTAACACACATAGTATACAAGAAATTCAAGTTTTATGCTACACATGTCACAACTAACTTAGCATGGCAAGTTATGTCTACACAATGCACGTGCAATAAAGTTCCTACTTTTAACAATGTATGAACACAAGTTTGGTTTCAATAGATTACATCATCTATAACACATTTGCATGATCATGACATGTTTATATACACATACTAATGCATGAAAGATCTTCACAACATACACCTTAGGTCTAGACATCAAGTTTCAAATTCTAAAAGTTTCTACTTTTAGTAACTTATGATCAATGCATACGATTTGTACCAAACAACACTTTAACAAGCTTTAATACATTCACAATAACATGCTAGCATCATACAATAACATCATGCACGTAAAAGTAATTTACATTCAACAAACACCTTTCAATAAAGTTTCCTCTTTAGGAAAGTCTACGATTTCTAGCTTTGTTAACAAGATTCAACGCATCCATTCAATTGTAAACTACTTAACTAGTATAAATACAATCATAACAATCATCATTCACATCTAGCATGCAATCCTACAACATCACATAATCAAAAAGTCTCTACTTTAGACAAGTTATGAATCATATGAAACTAGGGTTTTCTAACTAACAATATACTCATCAAATAGTTGCAACAACATCAATCAAATAACCAATTATTAACATTATTTCAAAAACTCATGTTTGGATGAACTAGGGTTTCAATCATAACTTTTATAATAAAAAAAGTAACGGAATCGGATGAAATAACTTACGTAGGAGTGTTAGAAATGCCTAGACTAGCTCGAATACACTTCCAATTGCAAGATTGAAGATCAAAGAGGGTGTGCTTGGATTGCTTGAAGCTCTCGACTCAAAGGGGGGGGGGTTGGGATCGTGATGGCTTCAAAAGGGAATAAGGGTTTAGGGTTTTTAATTTTTATAATTTTCCTTATATACACATTTGCATGCATGGGTTTTTAAATTGGATTATGGACTTTCTAAAGGTCCATAGGCTAATTTAAAACTAATTACACTAATAATAATTAAATCCCTTCATTATTATTTTTATAAAAACTCCATCTTTTATAAAAATTAACTAACACAATTAACATTCAATAAACATGCGCGATATCAAGAGAATTCACATAATTCACGTAAATCATATAACACACAAAATCACATAATTTATATTAATTATAAATTATTAATTGTTCTAAATATTATTCTTGATTAATCACCAACGTTCCGGGTTAGACTCAAGTGCGATCCGATAATTCTACGAGTTACCGCTGTGTGTGTATTAATTGACACATTTAATTAACCTAATTAAATGCAATGCACGTGTGACTAACTGGGATGACTGAGTTTGTATGAACGATTCTTGAGATAACGATGTTTGTGTTAACGGAGTTAACCTGAATTTACCGAATGTCACATCATCCCCTTGTTAAAAGAATTTTTGTCCCGAAAATTAAGCGAAGTCGTTAGTTGTCTGAAATAAAAAGTTTAGGTTGTCACAATGTGGAACACATTAGGGCTGTTGTTCACAATCAAGAGGTTGCATTTTCTGAAGCAACAGTTAGAGAAGCCTTGCATCTAAATGATGACCCAGCTGCACCAATTGAGTTTCCAAACTTCTATGTTAAAGAATGCTTCAGAAGAACGGCTCACCCGGACGAGTTCAAAAGTGGTCAGATTATCAAGAAATCCTTGCCAAGTCACTGGAGATATATAGTGCAGATGTTCATTAACTGCCTATCAATCAGAAATGGTGGCTTCGATTCAGCAAATATTACAATGGCCTCAGCAATATTGGGTTTAACCAAGGGAAGGAACTACAATTTTTCTTGTTTAATATTCAGACAATTAAAGGATAACTTGACAGGAGCAGTGAAGGAGAAATTTCTTGCATATCCAAGATTCCTACAGATTATCATCAACCATCTTCATCCCGAGCTTCAACAAGGTGGAAACACCTTTGTGTTCAATCATATGCTGTCCAAGACTCTCAATTATATGAGAAGTACAAACAAGAGAAACAACAGGGCTATCGCTGACATTTCCCTGTTCGGTCATGTTATTGGTGAAGAAGAAGAGTTCATCCTAGACATTGACCCTGATTTAGAAGAAGAAGATCTATCATCTGAGGAAGAAGAGGTAGAGATTGAACAAGATGAAGGAAATCAGCAAGAGGCTGAGGATGAAGCTGAGATCGATGTTGAGATGGAGATTCCTCATGATCAAGAAGAAGAGCAACCTATCATTGAACCAGTTATTGAAGCTCCTTTTATTGATCCTAAGATTATTGTTCAAGATGAAGAGGTACAAGCTCAAGTTGATCCTGAATTTAATGTGGAAGAAGAGGCTGCAGAGTCAAGTGGAACTCTGGATGCTGGTATATGTGGCTCTGATTATTACAAGTCCGAGTCAGATGAAAGGACTGAGCCTCTTGCATCCTCCTCTAAAAGGCAAGCTGATTTTGGTTCAGACTACGAATTGGAAGAACCAAGAGCCAAAAAGATCAAAATAGGACTTGAAGACTTGTTATCTTCTTCTGATTCTAGAACTGACACTCCAGTTTCTACATCTCCACCATCACCACAATCAACACAACAACCCATTCCACCACCATCACCTCAACAAGCATATATTCCAATTCCACCTACCTCACCATCCCCTGAACCAACAACATCTATGCCAAGAGTAAAAACTTTGAGCTTGGAAGTAAAGAAATTACACGATCACATCCAAGAAAAGTACAAGGTAATTGAAGGCTTGACCACTGAGTTAAATGAATGTAAAGAAGAAGTCAAGGATCTGAAACTAGAGGTTGGGGGTTTGCATACCCAACTTGATGTACAACAGACTCAGCTGGAAACCCAACAGAAGCTCATTTCAAAGCAGAAAAAAGAGTTTAAAGCCTTAGCTGAGATTGTTAAGCAGCTCAAGGCATCCTTAGTCAAGCCTGTTCAGCAACAAACAACCACTTCAACAGCTCAGGGGGAGACCACATCTGAAGTTGAACCCTCGTCTCCTACCTTTGTCACTGATCCAGAGTCTGCAATGACTAACTATACTGGCCATGCTGCCAAGACAAAGGAGGCTGTTGAAGTTAAGGTTGAAGAACAAGAGTTCGACCTTCCCTCAGCAAGTGAGAGAAGAGAAGTAAGGAAGAGAGGGAAGGGAACTATGGCTGAGGTAGAGACTGTGATTCTGGATGAAAAGGATGACCATCTGATGATGAGCTTAATGCCCTCCTAGATGAAATAGACAATTTTAGGTACAAGGACCTTCATCCAGAAATCCTACCCACTGAGGAAAGAGAGACTGAAAAGATAAGATATTTCACAGAGGAGGGAGATGAAATTCAAGCCCTTTCTGATGAAGAAGAAGAAGCAGAAGAAGATGTTCAAGTTTACATTGTTAAGCCTTTTATTCCTGAACCAGTCACCACAACATCTGAAGCTAGTCAAGCTCCAACTTAACCTCCCATTAATCCTGAATACCCAAACCCGAAGAAACCTTGGTTGAGAAGGATTATACCAGAGGAGAGCGCACAAACATACGAATGGATAGCTGAACACCAAGAGCTCAAAAGGCCTCATGTTGGTTGGAAGTATGATGCAGAGAGGAAGTTGTTCATAATTAAAAGAATCAGGGGAGGAGTTCAGCACTTCAAGAACATGACTGACTTCCAGACTCTCCCCTTCTATGACCTTAGAGATCTGGCCAAACTTCCCCTCCAGAATCCAGGGAATGTGATGATGGCTTCAGATTTTGAACACTTCCTGCATACACAGGTGAATTGTGACTTCAAGGGAATGAAACCAAGGAAGACCAAGAAAAAGATTTCAAAGACCAGGTTTCATCCCAAGACAAAGAAGCCATATGTCTTCTTGAGGTACAAACCTGCCCACACCCACAAGACCATCACTATTCCAAAGATTGTACCTGTCCAACTCCAAACTTTCAGAAAATGGTACTACAATCCTAACATTCGAAGTGCAGTAATAGGGTGTGAAGGAAAGGAAGATATTGTCATATTTGAGCCAATGGAGCTGTTAAAATTTCAACCTGAAGATCTGGAGGTGTTATTCCAGCATCACATTCAGGCTTATAGTGATGAAGATGAGGTAGATGCCAAGGCCTATCAACGGATTGTGTCTCTCCATGTCAAACCTTACATCCCGAACACTACTGTAGGTCCAGCTGCTTAGTGGAGAGCTGAAGACAGTAATGCAACAGCTTAGGGGGAGATTGTAGATACATGTTTTCCTGTATAAACTGTTGTCATTATTGTATTTTGAACAATGTTAACTTAGTTTACTTTCTGTCATTTCATTATTGTAATTTCAGTTTATGTAATTTACTGTTTTATTTAGCAAGTCTGGGCCATCGAAACTACTTAGTTTCTATTGAGTTTCATCACTCGAAACTAGTAGTTTCGATAGATAGTAAGTTTTGACAGGTTAAGTCAATCACTTGTAAATGCTCAATCGAAACTAGTAGTTTCGGTTGGCATAGTTTCGATACCTGTTTACTTACTATAAATAGCCTAGTGTGAGAAGATTTAGGGTGTGAGTAGCGGCTGTAACCCTCAATTTCTCTTTCATATTGTTCTTCAATCAATACATCTTGCGTACTTGTTTGATACCTTTTCTTACAATTTCATATAAAATTTGTATTGATTGTGAGTGTGTATAGCCTGTTATCTTCACCAAAATCTGTTTCTATCCTCTGTTTCACCTCCATACACACTATTTTTGCCTTTGTGTGTGGAGAATCGATTATCTGTGAGATTTCAAGTTGAAATCTGGAGCTACAACCATCACCGGTGACACCATCTCAGATCACATTGTCGGCAAAATCTCCAGCCACCACTGTAGACACCATGGTGAAGGTTGACGAACAGACCACCCATCCAGACCGTTGGAAACCAACCCACCATCCAGAAATGTAGGCGGCGAGCAATCGATGATGATACGAGTTAGGAAATTTTGGACACTGTTGCTACAACGACGGCGATGGCCCAAGCTAACCTACTAAGACAATCACCGCAGGAGAAGGTCTCCTACGATCCACCTCCGGTGTGAGAATCAGTGATGGGTTACTAGTGAGAAGTAGAGTAGGGAAAATAAGCTGAGAATGGAATACTTTACCTTGGAGTCCGACTTCTTATTTATACTCCGCCTTTAGTGAGCTTGTGACCCCTTTGGTGTCTTTGGCATGCACCTCGTCTTATGGTCCCTGCTCCTTGTCTCCAAGATTCTCTTAAAGGGGATAAGTCATAATGCTGACCCCTTTTTGGACCTTTTGTCTTAAACATTGACCTTCCTTTTCCCTGCCGAGGTAAAGGTATGAATACTATTCCTTGTATGTGCACTCTGATCCTTCCTTATTTATCCTTTATTTGGATTGCATTCTTTATTACGCTACAGGTTCCTCCTTGCGGATCAGTTGGAGATACGCTACAGGTTCCGCCTTGCGATCTTTGCATTTCCCTTTTTCTTTCAATATGAGTGACCGATCAGATATGAGCCGTCGAAAATGCTTATTGAAACAAAATACCATTGATGCTTTGTGTTCGAAGTATCGTATTCCTCTTGGTTGTCAAGTTACTCTACCGTTTGTTGATCACACAGTCCGCGATTGTCCGGCGGGTTCTGTTGCCTTATACACCAGCTTCTTTGAGTTTTAGAATCTTCGTCTTACTTTGTCTAAATTCTGTGTTAGGGTTTTAAACTTTTATAACCTGAATCTCGCTCAAATAGCCCCTTTTGGTGTAAGCAAGATTTCTCATTTCGAGATACTGTGTAAGGCTCACAGCGTTCCTAACACTCTTGGTCTCTTTGTCACACCCTCAAATTTATTTACTTAATAAATAAATAAATAAATTAAGGTTGTAACGATTGGTAGCATCACACAATAGCGGAAGCAGATTGAAGACTTCTAAAGTGTAGAACACCATTACAATACTAAAATAACTAGTACATTGTCCTAAATCCATATAGGTCCAAACCGACTTGAAGTTGGACACTCGTGCTTCTTCAGATCCTAGGGATTTAATCAGAATGGTAAACCTATTCCAACCGTGCCATTGTTATATGTTACCTGAAAAACATACTTAAAAGTGTCAACACAAAGGTTGGTAAGTTCACAGGTTTAATTGTTGCAATGTAAAGTTGTTTTCCTTGAAAACATTGATATCGTGTACATGGGCATAGTATTAAAGCGTTTTCCTCGAAAACATGTGATAAATTCAAAGTCATAAAATGAGTAGTTTACCCAACGAAAACATGTGATGACTTTACAATCATAAAATGAGTAGTTTCCCAACGAAATCTTATGATGACTTCATAGTCATAAATGAGTAGTTTTCCCCATGAAACATGTTAATAAATTTATGCCCGTGTTAATCCTCTTTAGAGAAATTATTAAATATAGAAACATTAACCACAACAAGTAGTAATTTCGGGTGTATATGATAAACAAAACAAGTAATGTTGACCCATTTGTAAACTAGCTAAGAATACAAATAATATGTTTATACATAAGGCATAACCAAACCATGACACAGGTATTTTGCACCCAGCTCGTACCTCCAAAGCACACGTTTGAACACTATGCGGCCATTCGACCAAAACCGATCGAACCATGACCGGGGGTGTCAATCCCAAATAGTACTATCCATAGAATCTCAAGCTAGGTCCTTAGCTAATGGTTATTAAAATGTTTACGTAGGGGACTTTACGAGCTCCCAATGTTAACTCATGCAAACATAAAGGTCGGGTCTTGTTTTCTTGTTATCATATAAAAATATTAATAAGTGTGTTCCAAGTTTTCTCAAATGTATCAAGTAAATATGTTTCCAAATGTATCAAACAAAAATGTTTCATGTTTTAAAACGTGTTAAGTAAGTATGTTTCTCCGCCGATGTTTCTAAAACAATTAAAAGTAAAGAGGGGTTGTGAACTCACCTAGTGGTGTGTTAGTGGCGATCTCATCCCTTAAGTAGCAATAGAACCCAATTTCTACCTGATATGATGGTAACGATATGGTATCCTACTCGAATCCTACAATACCTGTAGGGATTTAATGAGATTTATGGACTAACCCTAGTATTATACAACAAATCTAACTTGTGTTGAGTTATCACACGTGCGGTTGAGCTCTATTGATTCTTAACGATAGCATCGATTCAATTTACAACCTTGATTTAACATTCGTTTGTAGTAATTGCTTATTTCGAGTCGTGTTTCTCATCTCGAATGTGTTTCAATAGTTATATACAAAAATATGAGTTTGTAACATACACGATTGTATATAGTTATGTGCGTGTATAACTAATAATAATATTTCGCGTTCCTTAATAGTATTTGTTTGTCTTTATGTAAACATATACGCATAATACACCTACTTTAATATTTATTTGTTTATCGTATTTTGTTTACTCAAGTCATAAGAGAAAATTATATACATATATATATATATATTTAACTTTATCCTTAAATGTAATTATATATTCATTGGTTTTCCGGTAAAGTATATATTTGTATTTTATGTACAAATATATGAAATATCGTTTAAGACGCGTGGTAACAGCATATGACTACATACATATATATTTATATTACTTATTCACGATATGTTGACGTCTTATGTTTTGAAACCGTTCGTACCAATATATAATCAAACACCTCTAAATCATATTTATTTATATTTGTATTTAAATATTATATTTAACAAACGACTGCCCAATCTTGTGTAATGAGAATTTATGTATTTCTTTTGAATGCATATACATATTCGGTTATAAACTGTTTGTTTGGTTTTATATAATGAGGATACTATATATATATATATATATAGGGGATGATTCTACTAAAAAGTACTATATGGCTAAGAAGCCTAAGAAGCAATCTCATCCATTCAAATGGATGATCAATGGTAGAGATTTAATTGTAGGAAAAACAAGGGGTGGAGGGGCATTATTAGAAAACCCATAATTGTTGACCTTTTTCAAATTCCCCAACTTTTTTTAAACTTTCATACGACCTTATTTTTTTTTTTTTAAATACACCATAAAATCGAGCGTTTTTTTACCTTTAATTTGAATATAGTATTACTATATTTTACTGTAAAAACAAAATTGACACTTAGTGAAATTGTGATACTTTATGTAAATGTGCTGGTTTATAGTAAAACAGTACAATTAACCGTGCTGCATTGTAAAACAACACAATTAACTGTGCTGTTTTATCATAAAAAAACACCAAACATAACAATTAATTGTGCTGTTTTACTATAAAATAGCACCAACACAACACGGTTATTTGTGTAACTTGCTCTTCTTAGCTAACCCAGCAGAAACAAAACCAGCACCACAAAACTAAGTTTTTAAGATTGTATATCAAAACAACACAAAACAAATAACACAATTGGAAGTGACGTGTTATAATCCTAAAACCAGCATAAACATAACCCAGCACAAGCAAAACCAACACAGGTAGGTAGAGGTACACAAAGGATCCGGATCCGAATCCGATCCGAAGGATTATCTGAAACCGGATCCGGCTAGAATCGGACATTTTGGAACCGGTCCGGACATTTTCGGAACCAGCGGATCAGAACCGGTTAGTGGGTTTTTTGCGAACCGGATAAAAATCGGAAATTTTGGGACCGGTTTTTTCGGACATTTTGGAACCGGTTAGAACCGGTTCTAGCCGTTGGGGAAAAAAGGCTATATAGCCGTTATATGGCCGTTTTTTTGTATTTTTTGTGTTTGAGGCTTGAAACTAAGTATAAATAGGTATTGGGGGTATGGGTTAGTTCACAACAACATTCTAGCTCTCAAAACTCAAAAACGCTCTCAAAACGCAAAAAAACACCTACTTATACGCAAAAAAACGCTCTCATGGATTCCGCTTCCGCAAGCACTCAAAATTCGGTTGGTGGTTCTACTAGTGATGCCACGGTGGTGAGAGTACTTCCATGCTCCTGAAACCAAGAGATATGGGCTTATTTTGATTTATGTGAAATGTCGAACGGTCCGCAAAAGGCTCGTTGCAAACATTGTGATAAAATTTTGGGTGCTGCGGGAAATAGCAGTTTGAGGAAACATATTGGTAGTCACGCAAAACACACTCAAGGTGAAGATCATTGGTAGGGATGGAGGAGTTTGGCAATACAATGTCGAGAGGGTTCGTGAGAGAATGACACATTTCGTCATTCAAGAAGGATTGCCTTTTGATCACTTTGATAATCCGCGCTTGACGAGGATGATACAAGAGACGCTTCAACCGGGTTACACAAATGTAAGTCGTTCTACTTTGAGAAGAGATTATTTAAAAATGTGAAAATGAGCTAAAAAAATAATTAATTTTAGGTTTTGAAAATTTAAAAACCGGCATTAACTTAACAACGGACGTTTGGTCTGCTCCACATGGTTTACCCGAATCGTACCTTTGCGTTACCGCACATTGGATACAACTCGAGTCGTGGCAAATGATGAAGCGTACGATTGCGTTTGATTATTTTGGATATCCACATTCCTGTGAAAACTTATTTTATATTTTAGACTCAGTAATTCAAACTTATAAAATTCAACAAAAAATATTTTCAATATCTTTTGATAACGCTTCAAATAACACAAACGCGGTGAAAAAATTAAAAATAAAATATGAACCGCCTTGTAACAGTGTTTTCTTTCATAGTCGATGTGTTGCACACATCATTAACTTGGTTGTGCAAGACGGTCTAAACGTCCAAGAAATAAGAGAAGTGAAAGAAAATTTTAAAGTGATGTTACGGGAAGTTTTTATCACAAGCAAAAAAAAAGATATGTAAACTATAGAAACTTGTGCCAACAAACGGATTCCATCTTCTTAGGTACAAATTAGGACGTACCTACTAGATGGAACTCGACATGGAAAATGTTTGAATCGGCCTTAAGGCAAAGAGTTACATTAAAACATTTCCATGATGAACTTGTTCAAAAGAAACGTTGTTCACAAAAATTTGATAATATAAGTTGGGATATGATCGAGAAACTAACTAATTTGTTTGAGGTTTTTAAAAATGCAACTACATGTTTATCGGGAGTTTTTAAAAATACAACTACATATTTTTCGGAAGCCGTTGTTACATGTTCGGCCGCCTTAAACCCAACGATTAATGTAACCGGTGTTGAAACATTAATTGGATCAATATCGGACGATTTAAATATGTTCGAGGAAGACCCAAATTTTGAATCAAATGCAATAAAGGACTTCAATTCGGCTTTTAATAAAATGTTTGATTATTATTTACGCAAATATGGTGGAAGTGGTGATCCATCAAACATACGTGAATCAATGGCTTCGGGTTCAAGTTCTAGTAGTTCAAGTAACCCGATGCTAAATTTATTTAACACTTTATGAAACGAAAATACTAAACGAGCTCGTGGAAGCACACCAAGTAGCGAGCTTGGGAGATATCAAGCAACCGATTTTATTTCAATTCTAAGATCCAAAGAGTTTGAGAACTTTGACATCTTGAGTTGGTGGCAAGGAAGGGAATCCCAATATCCCGTTCTAGCCACAATGGCTCGTGACCTACTAACCGTCCAAGCTTCCACGGTAGCTTCGGAATCTGCTTTTTCTCTTAGTGACAGGGCTTTATCTTTTCGAAGAACGAGGCTTACACCGGAAACTATGGAGATGTGTATTTGATTGAATGACCATTTGGATGCCGCCGAACGTGTACAACATGTTGCAAAACTAGAAGGAGAGCTTGACATTGAACAAGAAATACACGAATTCGAAGTAGAACAAGGGGCGGCGAATCCACTTTCTGACGAAGAACAAGCATATGATGAAGCCCAACGTATCTCAAGCGAAGAATATTGAAAACCGATGTTACGAAGACTAAGACGAGTAGACGACGAATAACGAGTCATAATAAATAATATATATTTTGTGATTCAATTATGTTTTTTGTAATTTTTTTGTACGAACTATTGTTAAATCACTTAAAAAAGTATAAAAAATAAATAAAACATGTATTTTATAGTGTATCTTTGTTAATTTAAAAAAAAAGATTTTTTTTTAAAAAAAAGCCGGTGGAACCGGTTTTTTTTTGTCCGGTCCGGTTCCATATATCCGGTCCGGTCCCAATAGGTTCGAACTCTCAACTCCCTTAACTGGATCCGATCCGGAACCGGTTCCAAGGTGTCCGGTTGTTGACCCAATAGGTTCGAACTCTCAAACCTTAATTACTTACATTATTCTTTTAAGATGATAACTTTTATTTCAGATTTATGATTTTGTAAAATAACATATGTTGTTTTTGTTATTGTGTTGTTTTTTTTGTTGTATTAATGTGTTGTTGTGTTGATTTTGTTGTTATCTATTTTCCTGTGCTGGTTTGCTGTTGTTTACTAGAAAACAACACATATTCTATTATCAGTGCTGTTTTATGGAAAATCAACATAGATTTTGAATTTTTTTTTAAATCATCGTTTTTATATATCAACATTTAAACTAAAATTAAAGAAAAAAAATGATCGATTTTATGTTGTAATTTTTTTCAAAAAATAATGTCATATAAAAAAGTTACGGAAGTTTAAAAAATGAGAGAGAACTTGAAAAAAGTCAACAAAAATGGCTATTCCAAAGATACCCCTCCAACCTTATTTTTTCCCCACTTAAATCTCATCTTTTATTAGCAAATTGATGGCTAAGATTGTTTTTTAGCCAAATTACACTTTTTATTTGAATCTTCTCATATATATATATATATATATATATATATATATATGTGTGTGTGTGTTCGGACCTAAACATTATTTTAGAAAATAATTTAATTCGTATAAGTTTAAAATGTTCAAATGTATAATTTGAATTTATCTTTAAAATAATTTTATCCACAATAGTCCAAGTAACAATCATCAACCATTTATATATACATACATATATATATATATATATATATATATATATACATGTTACATACATTTTATAAATATATATATATATGACCCAGGTATTAATTTGTGTTTGTATACGTATATAAATATAATTTGTTAGTCATATTAAGGGTCTTTCGTACAATTTACACGCTCACGTTTGTATTTACCATTTAATTAACATACATAATTTGAAGGAAACCTCTCGTTAATAACACGTTAATGCGACTCGAATCGTTAATATTTGTTGTAAGATTAATATTTATTTTCGTGTTTGACGAATCGTTTAGGGCTTAACGTGTTTTAAACGTACACGCATGTTTAACTTTTCTAATAAATAAATATAATCGTTTTAGCGTGCGTTTATACCTTTCCACTCACTCGATTCGTGTACGTAATCCATTCGTATCTGTCGACCCGTATTGACCAAGTTTTTCCAGTTTGACTTTCGTTGACCAAAACTCGGGACTCTCCAGGTGACATCCCGTCTTCCCCATAACCTGTCCAAAATCCAAGTAATCACTCGGGAATGAAACCCGGCCAACCCAATTTACTAAATCTAAAACGTTTATTAGCATATCTGAAAATTAGAGATATTTATGGGTCTATTTTCGGGTTTTACCTCCGACCGTCGGATAAACGAAAGGAGCTAACGGCAAACGACCCCACACCTTAGCTTAGCTGTTGATATGACGAGATCTAAGTTCTGCGGGTCCAGATCTGTAAATTTCCATTGCCGGAACCCTAGTTCAACCGACGGAAAACCGGACCTCGCCGGATCTTGGCCGGAAAAATGAGAATCACCATAAAACTCTCCCATTTTGCCAGATCCGCTCAGTTCTAGGCTTGTAACCACCATCTAAGGCCGGATTCATCCCGCAGCCGCTGCCCACGTCGTTCTACTTTGTCGTCTTCTGCCAAAGGGGCTGTGGCGGAACCCTAAAACCGCCGCCGCCATCAATCTCGACGGAAATTCCGTCGCCACTTCTTCGTTCGGCCACCACCATGAACACCATCACCACTTCACGCGATGGTCACCGGAAAAAAACGTTGACACACCTTCCTTTGGCTGTCATTTGCAGCTTTGGACCCCACCATCGTTGGTATACGACTGGTCTTGAGAGGAAGGAGAAGATGAAAGTGAGCTTGGGTGGCTGGTTGCTTGCACGGCAGTGGCCGCCGGGAGTAGGCGTCGGAGGTGGCCGACCTCCTCCTAAATCGGTAGTCTCTCTCTCTAGCGTAACACATATGTGTGTGTTTTGTGTTGTAAAAAAATGAGGATAAGGATATGTTTATATATACCTAGGGTTTTAAAGTGGTTTAGAAAGTATAGATGGATACCGTGTGTCAAAATCCGTAACTTAAAAACGTCACGTTTTGTAAGATTTGTGTTAAATAATGTTTACTTCGTATGATATTAATGATTATCAATAATTAATATTATTTAGACATTTAATCTACGAGAATCTTGCTCCGAGTCTCATCCAGTCAAGTACGCACCCGTACCACGTGTTCGTCCGAGTAAACGTTCTTCACTCCAGTATAACCATTATTATTTCACTAATAATATTAAAATAAATATTTATCATATTTGTTGTATTAACATACGTATCGGTAAGAACCGTACTACTATCGTTTTGATAAGTTCTTAGAATCTCGCAACAAGTCATTAAATGAAACGAGTGGTTAGTACGAAGTTCGGAGTATGTTAATTGGATCTCTAACAGGCTTGGATCATTTTTGGGCCTCAAATGGGCTTAGAATTTCTAATGGGCCTTATTGGTTCTAGTTGGGTTTAACCCAACAATTAGGTTGTAGGTTCTGAAACTTTGCAGGTGTCACATTCTCCCCTTGTTAAAAAAGTTTCGTCCTCGAAACTTGATTTAAGTTAACCTCAAGGATTAATTAACTCTATTCCGGTTAGAGCTTTGTATTCTTAGTTCATCTCTAGATTGTTGGGAGAATTTTTAATTCAATATACTTAGTAGTTGATATTCGAAGAGAAAGTAAATACTTCGTCGACCAACGATATTGAAGGTGTAAGAAATATTATGGTAAAATGTAACAGTGCATCTGTACCATTGAACATTTGTTATCTCAAGCATATGGATTTAGGAAAATTCTTGAAATATATATTGACAAATGAACGATGTTGGCTATACTCTGAAGGGATAAAATTATTGATAGAGTCCTATAGACAAAAGGGATTACGATTAGTGAGGTCACTTTCATGTAATGAGTGAGTCAATGAGAGGTTCTCTAATTGATGTGTTCTAATAAAATGAGTTTCATTACATGGTCATTTTCATCAGAGTGGAAACGTATGATAATCATTATTGGTAACGAGAAGGAAACAGTACAGTTCTGCACATGAAACTCTAAATATATGCGGGTACATACTCTTTATTCATATATATCTTTCAACGCACAAAAACCAAATCATGGTAGAATCTATAAGAAATCATCGAGAGTCCAGTAAGGTAATGTCAGATGGTTTGATGAGATGTTCATGCCTTAGTTCCAAAATCAGGTACTTGACAATTATATTTTTTTTTCAAGACCAATCAGTGCCTTTGTAGATGCATGATATGTCCCTAATCCCTTGTAATATGTATTTCATCTATGTTTAATATAACTATTTGATATATTAATGAAATTACATGTTTATCCTTAATGTTTACTCATATATAACGACTGTGTATTAAACGATCTGATAAATATCGATAACGTTGATCAATCGTGCTATTGAAAGGCCCATTCGCACGAATGGATCATGAGAATGATCCATTCGCGCGAATAGATCATGAAAATGATTCATTCGCTAGAATAAGTCATGAGAATGATTCATTCGTACGAATGAACCATTCTGATGATTCATTCTTACGAATGAACCATTCTGATGATTCATTCTTACGAATGAACCATTCTACTGATTCATTCGCACGAATGAGTCCATTCACATGGCTCATTCGTACGAATGGCCTCTGCACTATATATATAACTTTCACTTCATGAGCACAAATAACAAAGGGAGACTAACCAAAAAGAGAGAGACTAACCAGAGCAGAACCAGACTAAGCAACAGAACACACACAAACTCTTTGCACCGGCATTGTCGAATCTCTGTCCGTTGAGAGTTTCCAGGTCTTGTATCCAACTTCTCTACACCAAAGGGTCGATAGAAACCTTCGTTTCAACATCTAATCCGCTCGTTTCTCACGACCCGATCCGTGTCATAGATTGGATTGCCAATCAAATCGGATTCCGCACGATTTGGTTCGGTTAATGTGTTGAATCATTGGATCAAGGTAGATCCCGATCCAACAAAGTGGTATCAGAGCCATTGTGCTCTAGATTCAACATAGAAAATCTAATCTTGCTTTTTCTATCTTCTTGAATGTTGTAAAGATCACTTGATCGCTGTTTAGCCACGTTCAAAACTTGTGATTATTGCTTCTGAGTGATCTGATCGTTTCAGTTTCCAGATCTGATAAAAGGCTCAATCATTGGTGCTTTTTGGTGCAAAAAAGTCAAACAGCTCTCTGTCGTACGAATGGCTACTATGATGAACTTCATTCGCACGAATGGCTCCTACCATTCGCACGAATAGATCAAGTCTCCTGCTCATTCGTTCAAGCTTCCAATCGCACGAATAGAAAATTTCATTCGCACGAATAGAAAATTCCATTCGCACGAATATACCCATTCTCACAAATCTCTTCTGAATTTTTTTTTAAGTGTCGAAAAACTTCGTTTTTTACCATGTCGGACTTAGCCTTTGTTGCCAGTCAGAACAACAAAATCCAAAACTTGTTATTAATCGATAATGAAGCTGGAAATGCTAACAAGGCTCCAAAACTCATGACAATGGACGAATATCATCACTGGAAAAACAGGTTTGAGATACACATTAATGGAGTTGATACAAACTTATGGATGATGATAAAGAATGGATATCAAAAAGTGTTGAATGAGGATGGAACTCCTATTTTGCCTTCCCTTTTAAGCGAACAACAAAGAAAAGATTATGACTTAGAAAAGAAGGCATATGCTATCCTATCTCAGGCAAATATTTCATCAATTCAGGCAGTTTACATCTTCAAAATCTCTGTGGGATGCCTTAGAACAACGTCACAAAGGAAATGCTTCGTTGAAAGCTATCAATGCTAAGGCCATTAAGAAGGAATTTGATAATTTCATGTATATTGGGAATGAGTCCTTACATGATCTAATTGAGAGATTCTATCACTTGATGAGTGAATTGCATGCCCATGAGATCAAAACAACGAAAGAAGAAAAGGTTCAATGCATGGCAGATGCGCTACCACCAAAATGGGATTCATTTTTGATGGTTCTCAAACAGAACAATACTCTTGGAACCATTGACATCAATGAATTTCTTCAGAAATTGAGAGAACAAGAGGTGATGAATAAGTGGAAGTTAAAGAGAGGCGTACAAGCTCAGGATCCTTCATTATACTATTCTACATCAACTCAACAAAATGTTCCTTTGCAGACTGCGTTTGTATCAAACATGTCAAATGTTTCAGCCAGCCAATCTTCAACAGCTCATTCTTCAGTTTCATCAAGCTCGGTTCCAAAGCAGGGAAATACTGCTAGTACTCCTCCACCAAGCCCCATTAAATTGCAAACAGACAACTTTGACAAGGTTACTATCGAAGTGGCCAACGAACACATGGCACTGTTGTCTACCGTTATCAATTCATATGACAGTCTTGTTGCTGGACAGGTTGGAAACAGTCATCTGACAGCAGAAGACTATGCTCAGATTGATAAGGATGAAATGGATCGAATTGATATAATGTGGGCTCTTGCAAATGCAGTCAGAAGAGCGAGAGATTATGTAAAAAGGACAGGAAAAACTCTCGAAGGGAACAAAGACACTACTTATGGTTTTGATCTGTCTGCTGTTGTTTGTTTTAACTGTGGTGAGAAAGGGCATTTTGCTAGGCAATGTGAAAAGCCTAAACAGACTAGAAACCGCAACCCTTTCAACAACCGTCAAAGCCAACCGAAGCCATAAACTCAAAATACAGAAACAAACCTTGTTCCAGTTACTCTTGCACAAGATAAGGGCACTTCAAGTGGAACAAAAGCTATGGTTGTTCAAACAGATGAGACTGTTGATTGGTCTTTTAAATTTGGAGCTGATGGCAGTTCAGGGGATAGAGCTTACATGGCAAAGGCTGTAGAAATCAATGAAGAATCATATTCTGATGCTGAGAGAGAGATTGCTTCAGAAAGTTCATCAGCTGAAGACGACACATCTTCAAACAGTTCTGGCTTCACAGCTGAGAATGAAGAAAAATCATCTGTCGTCTCTTCAAGTCAATCGACAGCTAATGTGGATGATAACAATTCCTCTTCTGAATCTACCTGTAGCTGTGCTTTTATGGTAAAAACATCCACAGGCATTCAGGTAAATTCTGACAGTTTTGAAAGTGAGTCTGAATCTCAATCGTGTTTAATTTGTGATGAACTTGAAAAGAAAGTTGAGACACTTAAAAGTCACAACACAGACTTAATTACTGATTTAACTGGTTGTCTTGAAGCAAACCGTGTTTTAAAGGGAAACGAACTTGCCTTCAAAAACAAAATTGATCTTTTAAACAGGCAAGTTCATGAATTAGAAATCTGTGTTCTCAACAAACAAAATGCCATCACCTTTTATTTAAACACGATTGATGAAACAAAGAAAAAGCTGGCGCTTGTCGAATGTGATTATGAAACTTTAAATCAAAAGCTGAAAAGTTATTCAAATGCTTCTTACATTCTTGATTACATGGTTTCACAGCGTCCAGGAAAGAAAAATGCTGGGATGGGGTATAAAAATTGTCCTCCACCTGTGTTGAATACTATGGTAAACACACCGGATGATAACCCAATCACTGACTTTAAGGTCAAAACGCCACTTGTCGTTGATCCAACCGAAAACAAAATTTCTCAACCAAAGGTTAATGATAATGGTGCTTCGACCTCGGAGTCCCAGTGTGTTGATGGAATGGTAGAAGAGTGGGATGAAGACGACGATGAGTGCCCTACTCGTGGTTTGGGACACAAAAACTCGTCTGCTCCACAGAATGACAGCATTGGTATTTCAAAATCTGCTTCTAAAAATGTTTTTAAAATTAAACAGACCAATTTCCGTCCATCTTATCCCACTACTTCTGATCAGAAGAGTCAAGTAACCAAAGCCTCAATCAAAAAGGTTAATTTTGTTAAAGCTGGAGAGTCTGTTCAATCAAACAAGTCACTCTCTTCAGCTGAACAAAAAGAAGTTAAGGCTGGTGGTTCAATAACTCACCAAAGTGAAAATCAATACAGATCTCCGAGGTTGGTTGAGCGGAGATACTGTTTTGAGTTCGGTACAAAAGGACACGTTGTTGTCAACTGTCCTTATCTTCAGAAGCCAAGTAAAAGAGTTAACCATTTTCCAGAAAATAAACAAAAGTTTTTAAAGTCAAAATCTAACTCTTTTACCCAACAACAAGTGCATCAAAAGAAAGTTAAACAAAAGATGCATGACTTGTTGGTCTCTGATTCGAGTTCCACACCTGTACAAATCGTTAGGCAATCCACTGTTTACCACAAACAGTCGTTGCACAAACAACATGTGTGGAAAGCAAAATCAGATGATGCTTCTGACGACTGTACTTCAAAGTCAAATGGTTGTTCCAAAAGTCCACAAGGACAGTGGATGGATTGTACTGTTGTAGATGAGACTGGGAAACCTAAGACCGTAAAGGCTTGGGTTCCTAACCTAAACTAATTTTTATCAATTACGTTCCTGTATATATTTTCTTTCTTGCGTTTATTAAAAATCTCAAAAACTCAAAAGATTTTTCATTTTAAAATTTTAGGGGAGAAAATGTCAGTAAGAAAATGATCTCTCGCTGAGAAAAATGATAGTACACAGACGCTAGTTATCTGAGACTCCAAAAAGATTTCTATAATTGTGTACAGTTATTTGTGTACAGTTATTTGTGTACAGTTTGTTTACTAAAAAAAAAATTTCAAAAAGATTTTCCATTTTTGTACAGACTAAAACCCAAAAACATCTGAAAAACTCAAAAATGAGAAATCGTATCCTACCTTTGGGAAGTAATGGCACACTAACCATATGTATGAAGCACACTGCATTTAATGTCATAGTGAATAGTCACACTAAGTCGACATGTGATGCATTGATAGGCTTATCTTACTGAATCTCGACCATTGATGATCAATCTATACCATATTAGATATTGTCTTGTGAGTCACATAATGGTGAAAGGATTGACGAAAATCAACAATAGAAACTGAAGGTGTTTCTCATTCTGTGCACACCAGTTATCATCGGTTTAATGAGATATCAGAAAGTAGTTATAAAATTAAAAATTAGATTCCGAAGTCGTATACGTGCCATATTGCCTTGTAAATACCTGGCTGAAGCCGTCCATGCGATTAAGAATAAAATAAAAGTATGAATCTGAATCCGTACATGTGCCATATTACCGGGTTGCAGCCTGGTTGAAGCCATCCATGGGATAGGATGAACACAAACACCGTTAGCGGCATACGTGCCATATTGCCTTGTAAATACCTGGCTGAAGCCGTCCATGAGCTGATGGCTGTCACTGTGAATACTAAATATATATATATATATATATATATATATTTATATATATATATATATATATATATATTTGTGTAGTAAAGAAGTAACAGGGAATAACTGAGATCTCATGAACTTATGATGGCTGGTTAAGTAAGTTGTGCTGATTTGAAACATTAACATGTTTTGAAAAGTAATTCAAGTCAATTCTTAACTAGTGTGGGACACACAGACAATGGACTCAATCCTTCAAGATCATCTTGTAAGTGTTGAGAAGAGGTCTGCATAGGTTTAAGATGGACAAACATATCAATGATCGCATTTTGACTAAGTGTACTTAAAGCTCAGATAATTTGCAATGTTGCTGATTGCTATGAACTTAGTACTGATCCCACGTTCGGATCTTTCTCACAAAAAGATGTGTAAATACCATTGTATAGTTGTATCTACAAAATTCAAAATGTCTCAGATCATTAGTCATTAAGTCTGTATGATTTCTCATAAGGATCATTCTTACTAAGACATGCGTGTATATATCTTGTTGATATTATTTTCAGCATTACATATTCAAAAATCCAAAAAGATTTTACTTTTCCTGAATTTTTGATTATCTGATAAGACTCGAACGACTGTCAGAAAATCAAAATTTGAAAACCGCTTGACTTCCTGATTGATCAAATCGTTCCTTTACCTCATAAACTATTCCAAAACTTCATAATTGATCCCTCACTTCATAATTAAATGTAAATTACTTCATAATTAAATTTTTGTTAAAACCAATGTGGTCGGATACCCCATTTAACTTGAAAAGTTTAATTTGCATAAGGGGATTGTCCCATTCGTACGAATGGATGAGCAAAATGGCTCACTCGTATGAATGGATGATGAGAATAGGTTATTCACACGAATGGACTGACCAGAATGGTCCATTCGTACGAATGAAGGTTCATTAGTATGAATGAACATCCATCCGTACGAATGAAGGGTTCATTAGTACGAATGCATACCCATTCGTACTACTAAAGGACACACGCATACGAATGGATGGCCATTCGTACGAATGAACCAGACCATCCTATAAATAGGCCATTCATTCGCATGTGCAGAATCATTCGCACGTCACAGAAAGCATTCGCACGTCTGTTTCATCAATATCTGAATTTGAACAAAACTCTGTCAAATCTGTAATCTAATCATTCGATTTATTTTTACAGGTATAACCCCACAAGTATTCATCGATTGTATACCGATTCGTGGATGTTCGATTAGATTTAGGGTTCAAAACCAAAAACCACACCTAAAAACGTAAAAACTGACTTAATAAACCAATTAAACTGCTAAATATTGGTTGAAAACAATAGTCGAGTGTGTTGTTGTCGTTTTTCGGCAAATCTTTTCAAGTGTTGGTTGATTTTTGGACAAGTTGGATCACGACCCGTCTGTCATACGAATGGACACACTCTTCATGTTCATTCGTACGAATGAACGCTCATTCACACGAATGAGAACTCATTCACACGAATGAAAACTCATTCATACGAATGAAAACTCATTCACACGAATGAACCCTCATTCACACGAATGAACGCTCATTCACACGAATGAACACTCATTCACACGAATGAATAGGCAGAATGATTCATTCGTACCAAGGGAAAAATGGTCCAAAAGTTCATATTTCCAAAATCTTGCATGTATTGATCTGAGGTGCTTCATGTTTTTGTGTTTGCAGACTGATCGTTATGGCGCACAGAGCTCCAGTTGTTCTTAAGGCTTCCATAAAAAGCAACATATGTGCGTACATGATTCCGACATCAAAGAATGCACGTCCGTTTGTTGGTATGATCGAGTTTCTATCCAGATCCAGGATTGCTCATGCTATATCCCATCTCCGCACTCCATATTCGTCGCACCAAAGGGAGTTCTGGGCCTCCGCCGAAATTGACAGCGAGGTATCTCCACCGGTCATACGAGGGAAGATCGCAGGTCAAGATGTGGTTGTATCGGCAGCTCACATTCGCCGATTGTGTCAATTTGGTGATCATCCTGAAGATCCAGTGACACTGGACAAATATCTGGTCCGAGGATGCTTCATGAGTATAAAGTACGACGGGAATGTCGCCGAGGGAGTTTTAAACAAAGCGAACCTCTGTCCGCAGTACAAGTATCTAGGACATGTTCTTCTGCATTGCCTCGGTTCTCGTCGTGGCGGATTTGATGATATGTGCGAAACAATACAGAGCGCATCCGTTGCACTGGTGTTGAACATTTCGTTCAACTTTTCCGAGTTGGTGTTCACGCACCTTAAGGAAAACATCTATCTTAAAGGGGACAATGCGTATCTTATGTACCCCAGATTCTTACAAATGATAATAGATGACCAACTTCCTCTTCTACCAAGGTCAGACGTCGACATAATCAAGTTAGAACACATGACGGAGGTCACTCTAAACAGGGTACAGACCTACAGGGGCAGACCAACTAAGCCACCTCACAAACGACTCATTGGACATCTGGTAAATCCAGAGTATGTGGCACCAGTAAACAGAAAATGGCATCACGATAACAGTGATTCGGACAGGGAGGATATTGTTGTAACGACCAAGATGATGACGACCAAGATGGTCAGGGAGATGGTGGCAATACTCCTCATGTTTCATCTACCGCTGCCACCACTCCCACTGTTACTGCTATCGATCCTTCCCTTCCAACTAATCCAGAAGACGTTAACCTGGACACCGTCCTGTTTACTGATTCTGAGGAAACTGAAGATGAATTTGAAATCAGTCAACAAGGGGCAAGATTGGTCGCCACTAAAAGAAAAAGGGGAGCAGATCAAGGAAGCTCAAGGATTGATGATGACGTCAGGGATGCTGACTTTGTCCCTGGCTGTCTACAAGTATCTGCTGCTCCTTCTTCCCAATCTACCCCGGTCAAGAAGGGAAGAGGAAAGAAAAGAATGGCCAAACGCCAAAAGTTTAAACTTGTTAGAAGGACGGAGAGCACCTCTACTACTACAGAAACTGCCACCAGGTCTGAGGCTCCAATGTCAACATCTATGCCTCAGACACAAACTGTGCCTCCTCCCATCTACACGACTGCTCCTACATCACAGCCATCAACTATTCGAGCTGAATCTTCAATGTCACTGCCGACTGTCTCTCTACACGAACAGATCAGTACTTTAAACAGTTTGGTACTTCGTTTACTGGCTCAGAATGAAGAGCAATCTAAGCGTCTTAATCAACAGGGTTTGCTGATTGACCAACAGGGCTCGCAGATCAGTCAGTTGACTCTGCAAAATACTGAACAAGCCCAAGCCATCACAAGTCTTTCCAATAGATGTAATGATCAACAAGTCCTCCTTCTCACTGCTACAAACCAGAATCAAAAGTTATCTACAACTGTTGATGCACATACTCAGAGGATACAAAGGCTAGAGGAGGAAAACAAGAGACTGTTGGAAGACTTAGAAAGCAGAAGAGACCCGACACCCAGAATTGAGGGTGCTCGCAATGATGGTGATGATAGTGATGATGGTGACGATGACGATGATGATGATGATGACGATGATGATGATGATAGTGATGATGATGATGATGACAATAATGACAAAGATAAGGACGATGGTGCCAATGCTGGTGCTGCATCAAGTGCTGCAAAGACAGCAGAAGCAGACGCGCGAACAAAGCAAAAATTAGACAAATCAGAAGGCCCATCATCAGATAAACAAAAGGGCACTGAAGGTTGATAGTTTTTGTTTTAAGTATTTTAAGTTGTCTTTTTGTAAATATTAGATTATTATGTAAATAATTTCAGTTTTATTTTGATTAAATCAATGAAATTTCTTATTCTCACATGTTTATTTTATGATTGTTTATGTAAATAGTTTTGGATGTGATGCCTCTCAAGCAACAACCTTCAAAGTTAACTTATGTGCTTGACATGCAAGGGATCATCCAACATTCAGTTATTTATGACAAAGAGGAAGGGGAAATCGTACACTGCTTGTCAAAAGAACAGATTGCCGAGCTATTTCAAATGAATCCCGATGAAGTCATCACTGAAGAGGCATCTGTTCCTACAACTGATTATCCCTCCTCTGACGAACTAGAAGACGTTGATGAGGTTGAAGTTGAAGACATCACTGATCAAGAATATCCAAAGTACACATCAGTAGACGGTGATGATCTTCCCTCCTTCGCGGACTTATTCAATCAGCAGTCCGACGAGGAGGTCAACCGAATAATAGAAGACAAAGGTGATGAAGCCGGTCCCTCCACTGTTGACATTGACGAGCTGAATGAACGTAAAAGTCAGTGGATGGAATACATGGCCGAATTAAAGAAGAACTCAAAGCCCTCTCCTCCAACCAAGTACACTAAAGTTTATCGACTCAAAGGACACAAGTCTGATGGTCGTATAATCAGTTGGGCATACTTCAACGACTTAAGTTGCTATGCTATAAAAAGAGAGAAGGGCATACAATATTTCAGGTACCCTCATGATTTCAAGACGCTGCCCGCATTTGAAGTAAATCAATTGGCGCGTCTAAAGCTTCTATACAGCGAATCTTCCGGTATATCCGAATGGTTTGAACGTCAATTACAGTATGAATACCGGAAGAAATGGGTGAACTTCAAGCCACAAATGCCTACACGTTACATTCACAAGGAAAAGGTTCATCCAATCACCAAGAAGCCCCTAATTGTCTTAAAGTGGAAACCTCCAACGATCATGAAGAAGATTCCTTTAAGGAAAATGATCCAGGACTTCTCAGATCAGTTCAAATGGTGGTACTATGATGGGCGTACTGGTGAAGCTATTATAGTGCTTTGTAAAGAAGGGTCATGGGAGACCATCAGGGTCTTTGATCCCTTGTGGCTAACCAACTTGTCTGAACAAGATGTTACAACTTTATACAAGTGTCAGCCGTTTTTTGATGTTGCAGATATAGACCAGGCGTTGCAGTATGTGAAGGTTATACGTATATGCTTTGCTTTTGACATACACGCCGGGGTCAACCGGAAAACTCGTACAAAAGAGATGTTGAAGACCAACTAATGTCAGTTAGGTCATTTTGAAGGGATCTAGGTCCAAGGGGGAGTATGTAGATGCATGATATGTCCCTAATCCCTTGTAATATGTATTTCATCTATGTTTAATGTAACTATTTGATATATTAATGAAATTACATGTTTATCCTTAATGTTTACTCATATATAACGACTGTGTATTAAACGATCTGATAAATATCGATAACGTTGATCAATCGTGCTATTGAAAGGCCCATTCGCACGAATGGATCATGAGAATGATCCATTCGCGCGAATAGATCATGAAAATGATTCATTCGCTAGAATAAGTCATGAGAATGATTCATTCGTACGAATGAACCATTCTGATGATTCATTTTTACGAATGAACCATTCTACTGATTCATTCGCACGAATGAGTCCATTCACATGGCTCATTCGTACGAATGGCCTCTGCACTATATATATAACTTTCACTTCATGAGCACAAATGACAAAGAGAGACTAACCAAAAAGAGAGAGACTAACCAGAGCAGAACCAGACTAAGCAACAGAACACACACAAACTCTTTGCACCGGCATTGTCGAATCTCTGTCCGTTGAGAGTTTCCAGGTCTTGTATCCAACTTCTCTACACCAAAGGGTCGATAGAAACCTTCGTTTCAACATCTAATCCGCTCGTTTCTCACGACCCGATCCGTGTCATAGATTGGATTGCCAATCAAATCGGATTCCGCACGATTTGGTTTGGTTATTGTGTTGAATCATTGGATCAAGGTAGATCCCGATCCAACAGCCTTGATGCATTCAATCCTTCTGGGGCAAAAGATTCTAACTGTCACTTCATATGTCAAATCAGTATGTAAATTAAATTGGTCTAATTAAGTTCAAGGAAATAGCATCCTCGTATGCTATTTCTCTTAATTAAACTGGAATGGTTTAGATAACCCATTATTAGTTGTCTAGGTAAGTATTTATGGAGTTGTGATCTCCTATTGACTAGATTTCGTCAAATCTCAACACGGTTAATTCTATCGCGAATGTTATTCGTAACTTGGTGTAGTTTGATTTCTTAATGAAATAGATGTTGAATCATAACTCCAGACAACAAAATATCGTCAAGATTTCTGTGGGTCATCTACAGATGAGGGTGAATCTAAACGAAGCAGGAAGAGAGTGTCAAAGTACTTGGGAATAGCATAGTTGATTTGGCTCAACTAATACTAAAGAATAGTGAAGCTTCATGGGGTTCAAAGAAAATATTTTAGAATAGTCTAACTTTTGTTGGCGAAGAATGAGTTAAATTCTCCATTAATCACTGTTTGCAATGTACCTCTACTACAGTCTAGCATTTAGACTGGGATATGAAGCTTGCGAATTCATAACTTGACCTTCATGTCCACGAGGTACGTAAGCCTTAAGAATTTCTATGTTCGGTTGGAAAAGTCACAATTCGTCTAGGTGGGAAAGTAAACATGTAAGACTGTGAAAATGGTCTCATGGAATTAGTGTCTCCCAAAATTGATTATATGCTTGCCAAACCACTAAGTTGGTAGACTGTGATATGATATCATTTTCAATCTAGTCTGGGCTTGTTAGATGTCAGAAAAATAATAATAGGATTACATATAACTCTAGGGATCTTTCCAAACGGGAGGATAGCGTGTGTCATAGGCATCCCAAGAGATCTCTAAAGAAGGGTGAATATAAGATTTGAAGGAACGTTGAGAAGTCGAGAGATAGATATATGTGTAAACCTCCAAAAGAACAAGGTCATATATGATTCATCATTTGTTCACCTTCGTGGTAGCGCACAGCTTAGAACGGTCAACAACCGTGGAACACTACCATAGATCTTTAAGATTGCATTCCTATCATTGTAGGACATATCTTTCGAATGATAAAGTTGTCAACTTTCAATTTGGTCCTTAACGTCTTACTAAGGTTGGTTGGAAAGGATGAGGAGCTTTCAGAACTCGTCAACAACTCCAATTAAAGTATGTTTGTAACTTCCCTGATACTCGAATGGTATTTTAGTGAATTACCATTATGTATTTCACTTGTATCGGTCATAGCCTTATACTTCTTAGCGCAAGGGTTTAAGTCATGAAACTGAGGTAATCAGTGTTAAATGTCGAAGTTTTGTATTTTTCCCTTAGCATGTGTTAAGAAGCCGTTTCCTAACAATAGATTCTCTAGAGTTCCTTGACTATTGGAGGTTGGGGGTAAGAGGTGTTCACATGTCTCTCCTATTGGCTTAAGTCAAAGACTCGGCTATCAAAACGATCCTCGAGGAAATGTAGGCATAAAAGGATGAAAGATTATCCCATTGTCTCAGGTCGGGTTTCCACAATACCCTGTAAGTGGAAAGCGTAAAAGGATCAGAATAAATTCCCATCTTATTACAGAAGTTAGTGCATAGCACTTCCTAGGTAAACTCCCAGTAAGTGTGGTGTTGGATCGCAAGATAGACCCTGAGGTTATGCCGTGATCTCCAATAATACTTATGCAATTACTGCAAGTATTGATCGTTGTAAGAGACAACCTGAAGGATTTTTTTTGTGGCAAGTAAAATTTCAAAGGATATGAATCAACAAATAGAAGTGGTGAGCTCTGGATCCACCACAGGCTAGTTAAATCCAATTTGAATTGCTCTTGTTCCATCAGAACCACGAGAATGTTTTGTGAATATCTAATAGAAGAGACTGAATTTTTAAGGTCCGATCATTAATCGTGTGACTAGGAATTTATAGTAGAGTTACGGATTGATCATGAACATTAGCTCGGACAGTAAGACTCATGAGAGTTCTCATGTACTGCAAATTATGATTACGTGTGCACCCGTAATAATAATTTACTTTGCATGATCCCTATAGTGTTTCTCCTATATCAAGATCTCATTCAAAAGGGATCTGGAATGTTCATGTCATCGTGTTGCACTTTCGCGTACGAGTATATATGTTCTATCTAGTCACTCATAACTATTAGTATTAATACTCATAGATATGTCGTATAAGGTTACCGCTGGATGGAGTTAATGACAGAGAGACACAACCGGTGTCCTCTGTTGATAATATGTGTGTGGTGGAAGTCAGAAACTATATTAGGGCAGAGATCCTCAAATCAGTGTCGAGCAAATCATGCTCCAAGTTCGTATGTACGTGTGGATCCATATGATCCAAATGAGTTTTCAAGTCTCCTGACTCATAGAATTCTCTCCCGATTAGTCCTACTTTTCCCACCTCGAATTCCGTACTGATCGGACAGTTCTGCCTGCCATAACTTATGGTGAAAGTTTTAGTCATCCAATCCAGTAGATCGTGAAGGAGAGTATATATACCACACCAAACAGAGGCAACATATGACAGAAAAGAAAACTAACTCCATAGTTGGAGTAGTTGTGGGTGTGGCGTAGGTATAGGTACATATTCAAGTACGGTCAACCAATTGTGATGCCAAGTTCGATAGCTGGCGATTTCTACGTCGTCACCCGAGCTCAGCTCGTAACTTGATCTTCTAGGGTCACAATATGCTGAGTGTCCACCATCCTTGATTCGTAATCCGAACAGTGATACTTGGTTAGGTCGTGTTGTAATTGTTTATTTTCTCCACATTGTTGTACATGTTAAATGTTAGTCACATATGACACGTAATTGTATGTAGTACTAATATAGCTAATTATACGATAGTGTAATCACATACACTAATGCTCAACTCTAGTTGTTCGGCAACGGTTGGAATTTCTATACTCAAGTCTTGGGTATTTTTGATGAGATGAAATCTTAGAAATCTTGGTCAAATAAGTCTAGTTAGAGCCTAGGTGTAGCTAAGGAAACCTAATTCGCTAAAACCATTGGCTCTGATACCATTCTGTCACACCCCCAAATTTATTTACTTAATAAATAAATCAAGGTTGTAACGATTGGTAGCATCACACAATAGCGGAAGCAGATTGAAGACTTCTAAAGTGTAGAACACCATTACAATTCTATAATAACTAGTACATTATCCTAAATCCATATAGGTCCAAACCGACTTGAAGTTGGACACTCGTTCTTCTTCGGCTCTATGGGTTTTAATCCGAATGGTAAACCTATTCCAACCGTGCCATTGTTATACGTTACCTGAAAAACATACTTAAAAGTGTCAACACAAAGGTTGGTGAGTTCATAGGTTTAATTGTTGCAATGTAAAGTCGTTTTCCTTGAAAACATTGATATCGTGTACATAGGCATAGTATAAAAGCATTTTCCTCGAGAATATGTGATAACTTCAGAGTCATAAAATGAGTAGTTTACCCAATGAAAACATGTGATGAATTTACAATCATAAAATGAGTAGTTTTCCAAACGAAAGCATATGATGAATTCATAGTCATAAATGAGTAGTTTTTCCCATGAAAACATGTTAATGAATTTAAGTCTATGTTAATCCTCTTTAGAGAAATTATTAAAGATAGAAACGTTAACCACAACAAGTAGTAGTTTCAGGTGTATATGATAAATAAAACAAGTAATGTTGACCCATTTGTAGACTAGCTAAGAATACAAATAATATGTTCATACATGAGGCATAACCAAACCATGACACAATGCGACCATTCGACCAAAACCGATCGAACCATGACCGGGGGTGTCAATCCCAAATAGTACTATCCATAGAATCCCAGGCTAAGTCCTTAGCTAATGGTTATTAAAATGTTTACGTATGGGGACTTTACGAGCTCCTAATGTTAACTCATGCAAACATAAAGGTAGGGTCTTGTTTTCTTGTTATCATATAAAAATGTTCATAAGTGTGTTCCATGTTTTCTCAAATGTATCAAGTAAATATGTTTCCAAATGCATCAAACAAAGATGTTTCATGTTTTAAAACGTGTTAAGTAAGTATGTTTCTCCCCCGATGTTTCTAAAACAATTAAAAGTAAAGAGGGGCCATGAACTCACCTAGTGGTGTGTTAGTGGCGATCTCATCCCTTAAGTAGCAATAGAACCCAATTTTTACCTGATATGATGGTAACCATATGGTGTCCTACTCGAATCCTACGATACCTGTAGGGATTTAATGAGATTTGTGGACTAACCCTAGTATTATACAACAAATCTAACTCGTGTCGAGTTGTCACACGTGCGGTTGAGCTCTATTGATCCTTAACGGCACCATCGATTCAATTTACAACGTTGATTTAACATTCGTTTGTAGTAATTGCTTATTTAGAGTCGTGTTTCTCATCTCAAATGTGTTTCAATAGTTATATACAAAATTATGAGTTTGTTGCATACACGATTGTATATAGTTATGTGCGTGTATAGTTAATAATAATATTTCGCATTCCTTAATAGTATTTGTTTGTCTTTATGTAAACATATACACGTAATACACCTACTTTAATATTTATTCGTTTATCGTATTTTTTTTACTCAAGTCATAAGAGAAAATTATATACATATATATATTTAACTTTATTCTTAAATGTAATTATATATTCATTGGTTTTCCCGTAAAGTATATATTTATATTTTATGTACAAATATATGAAATATCATTTAAGATGCGTGGTAATGACATATGACTACATACATATATATTTATATTACTTATTCACGATATGTTGACGTCTTATGTTTTGAAACTGTTCGTACCAATATATAATCAAACACCTCTAAATCATATTTATTTATATTTGCATTTTAATATTATATTTAACAAACGACTGCCCAATCTTGTGTAATGAGAATTTATATATTTATTTTGAATGCATATACATATTCGATTATAAACTGTTCGTTTGGTTTTATACAATGAGGATACTATATATATATATATATATATATATATATATATATATATATATATATATATAAAATGTTTGGACCTAAACCTTATTTTAGAAAATAATTTAATTCGTATAAGTTTAAAATGTTCAAATGTATAATTCGAATTTATCTTTAAAATAATTGTTATCCACAATATTCCAAGTAACGATCATTAACGATATATATATATATATATATATATCATACATTTTACAAATATATATATATATGACCCACGTATTAATTTGTGTTTGTATACGTATATAAATATAATTTGTTAGTCGTATTAAGGGTCTTTCGTACAAATTACACGCTCATATTCGTATTTACCGTTTAATTAACATACATAATTTAAAGGAAACCTCTCGTTAATAACACATTAATGCGACTCGAATCGTTAATATTTATTGTTAGATTAATATTTATTTTCATGTTTGACGAATCGTTTATGGGTCAACGCGTTTTAAACGTACACGCACGTTTAACTTTTCTAATAAATAAATATAATCGTTTTAGCGTGCGTTTATACCTTTACGCTCACTTGATTCGTGTATGTAATCCATTCGTATCTGTCGGCCCGTTTTGACCAAGTTTTACTAGTTTGACTTTCATTGACCAAAACCCGAGACTTTCAAGGTGACATCCCGTCTTCCCCATAACCTGTCCAAAATCCAAGTAATCACTCGGGAATGAAACCCGGCCAACCCTATTTACTAAATCTAAACCGTTTATTAACAGATCTGAAAATTAGAGATATTTTTACGTAAAGGAAATGGGTCTATTTTCGGGTTTTACCTCGGATCGCCGGATAAACGAAAGGATCTAACGGCAAACGACCCCACACCTTAGCTTAGCCGTTGATATGACGAGATCTATGTTCTGCGGGAAATGATTAACCATTTTTCCACCCCTAGACAGCAATTGTCCAACCAACATTTGAACATTGAGCAACTGTACAACCAAATGTGCATATCTTCGGCCTTACTTGGTAGTTGTCTTCCGGATGCTTATAGGAAATTAATTGCCTTTGATTCTTATCAGTAGCAGAATGTTAAGAAGGTGGCCCTCTAACGGGGTAGGATATCTGATGTGAAGAAGGATATGGATGATTTGAAGGATGAGAAAATGAGTGAGGTCCGGGTGTTGGAGGAGAAGCTTGTTGAGAGTCAAGAACGTGAACGTAAGCTGGCCGACGAGCTGACTACCCTGCAGGCTGCTACAGAGGATGGCCGTGCTCAATTAGATCGAGATGTGGCTACTTTCACAGGGAAATAGAAAGAGTTCAAGGCCTACGAGGAAAAGATAACGTCATCCATGGCTCAACTTATACAGGTCGACCAAGATTTTCAGCATTTGCTTAACAACGTTTGTGCTGACAAGAGGTGGATGATTGAGGAGGGGTTGCAGTTTGTGGCTCACAATTTGTTGGCGAGTAAAGAGTGTTTAGCTCCGCTGGGGGCTATTCAGGAGGCCACCATTGCTTATGGTGAGTACCGGGGTGTGCGGCTTGGTTATCATTGTACTTTGAGCAAGATGCCTGTGATAGAATGTCCTTCTTATCGTCCCGAGGCCAAGAACCAGCTCGTCTCGGTTGTGCAAGCCTTCGAGGGTGCCTCATTTCCTTATTTAAATGCCTTATCTGCCTGTGGTACCAAGCCGTTGACTGTGTTTCGAGATATACTCCCCGAGGTACCAGTGAAAAAGAATCTGTTTGGTGTTAGGAGTGGTCAAACTATGCAGACTTATACCAGCCCCGGTGTTTCTTCGTTGCCCCCTCATGTGGCTCCCCAGCCGGGGAAGCCTCCTGCCCCGGTCCCTTTATTTAATGCATGTAACACAGGTATTAGGAAGGCGAGGATGGTTGCTGGGATTGCTGCTGATGTGTCTGGGATAAAGGAAGAAGCTGATGATCGTGCTGAAGCTGGGGATGGCAATATGTTGCAGGATCCCTAGGTTGTTTTAAGTTTGTCTGGTGTGTGGCCTTGCATAGCCTGTTTGATGTGTTTGAAACTTTTAATCTTTTGACTTGTATGTCTGTTGAACAAATGTTATTTCTGTTATGTTTTTAATGTGGTTGCCTTGTGTATGACAGAATGTTACTTTTTTGTATATGCTTTTATTTTGCATTTTCTATATGTGTATGAATGTATATTGCGCAATATGTTTGTCCATGGATAGGTCAAGGCCGGATTCCATGGAGCCGAATTGTATTAGGTGCTCAACCTTTACATGGGAAGTACAAGGTCGGAACCCATGGAGTCGTATTGTGTTAGGCTTTTCCCAGGGAGGCCAAGGCCATATCTCCTGGGACTTTATTGTAATAAGTGTTAGAGAGAGTTAGATAGGAAACTCCTGGGACTACAAGGTTCCCCTTTTTATGTTAGCAATTATGTGTTAATAAAGTCACATTTTGAAGGTAAAGACTGCATATTGTTTGTATTCATGGGTTTGCATTACATATAGCCTGTTGGCTTACATGGACAAAAGAAAATGATTGGCGAATATTGTCCTATTGCTATCGTTACACTGATCTGTTAAAAGACGTAACATCTTTTATTTCTTGCAGTCTTCCTTGCGGTTATCTTCAAGTGTGGAACCGGCGCAGGTTGGCCACATTCCAGTGCCTAGGGACTGGTTTCCCATCCATGTAGTTTAGTTTGTAGGATCCTCATTTGTGACATTCTTTGATTTGATACGGGCCTTCCCATCTTGGGCCCAACTTTCTTGTGTTCTGCTGCCAGCTCGCTTCATTCTTTCGTAGTACAAGATCCCCCGGGTGAAGTGATTCTGGCCTTGCCCGAGCGTTGTAATATTTTTCCATTTGTAGCTTGTACCGGAATTCTTTGATGTAGGCATCGTCCCTTTGTTCTTCTAACAAGTTCAGGTTGATGGAGAGTTAAGGGGCACTATTTGATTAGCTAAACATGCTTCATCTTGTAGACATGACTCCTATCTCTGTCGGGATCATTGCTTCTGACCCAAAGGCGAGGCTGGACGGTGTTTTACCATTGCTTGTCTTTCCATTGTCCTTATGGCCCATAGAACACTTGGTAGTTCTTCCAGCCAATTTTGCCCATACCGTTCTAGCCTTGTCTTCAAGCCTTCCATAATACTTCTGTTCATACGCTATACTTGGCCATTTGCCTGTGGATGGGCTACTGATGTGAATATTTGTTTTATGTCAAAACTTTTACACCATCCTTTAAATGGTTCGTCCGCGAATTGTTTTCCATTATCCGTTACTAGTTCGCCCGGAAGCCAAAAACAGCAAACGATGTTTTCCCAGAAATATTTGACCACATGTTTCCCGGTGATAGTGGCTAGAGGTTTTACCTCTGGCCACTTAGTAAAATAATCAACAGCTACTAAAAGGAACTTTACCTTGCATGCCCCTTCTAGGAAAGGGCCGACGATTTCCATCCCCCACTAGTAGAAAGGCCATACTGAGTTGATGGTTACCAGGTTGTGCCTAGGGACATGTGCAACCGGGGCTTGCAATTGGCAGGCTTCGCATTTTTTGATTTCTTCGAGTGTATCTTTGTGCATTGTGGGCCAGTAATACCCCAGGTTCATGATCTTCGATACCACCATTCGCGGCCCAGCGTGCGTTCTAGTTGCTTCCATATGAATTTCCCTGATAATGTAGTTGCTCTGGATCGGGCCGACACACCGTAGGATTTCTTGAACAAGTGCCCTTCTACCATAGTGTAACCTATTGCCTTCCCTATCATACGATTTACCTCTGTTTCATTCTCTGGGAGGATCGCGGTTATCAGGTAATCTTTGATAGGTGTCATCTATGTTTCTCCTTCCTCTTCAACTATATATCCCACCTCCTTAGCTATGATGGAACTATTCTCTTGGACTTCAACTAACACTTTTTTGGTTAAATGCGCGAAAGTGATTGATGCCAACTTGCTTAGCGCATATGCTTTTTTGTTTTGCGTTCGTGACACCTGTGTGACTGTGCATTTACCGAACTCCTTCATTAACTGTTTGGCCAGCTCCTTGTATTATTGCATTGACGGATCTTTTACCACATACTCTTTGTTTACTTGATTTGCCACCAACAAAGAGTCTACATAAGCGGTAAGGTACCTCACCCCCAACTTTTTTTCCATCCGAAGCCCCGCTAGGAATGCCTCAAATTCAGCGTCATTGTTTGTGCTAGGGAAGTTCAGGCGTAATGCATATGTGATCTCTCTTCCTTCTGGGTCGACCAAGATGAGGCCTACCCCAGACCCTTTGACACTTGAAGCTCTATCCGTGTACAAGTTCCAATCTCCAGAAGGGGAATTTTGTTGGGATGTGGAGACGTTTTGGACTTCTTTTTCATCCCCGGGTTCTTCTATGATGAAATCTGCCAATGCTTGCCATTATATCGCTGTTCGAGGAGCATACGTGATCCCATGCTCTCCCAGGGCTATTGCCCATTTTTCCCATCTTGCCCATCTTCCAGATAATCTTGGTTTTGTAGGTATTTCTTTCAATGGATGATTTGTAAGGAGTTGCACATTGTGTGCTTGGAAGTATCTTCTTAGTCGTTTTGCTACATGCACTACAGCTAGGGCAGTAAGCTCTAAGTGAGAATATCTTCTTTCCTCCTCTTTCAGTGCCCGACTTACAAAATAGATTGGCTACTGATGGCCATTTCTTTCGGCTATGAGCACTGTACTAATAGCTTCTTTCCTGCTGCAATGTACAGGAAGAGTTGTTCCTTTGCTTGGGGAGCTACCATGGCTGGCATCCCGGCGATATAACTTTTCATGCTTTGGAAAGCTTCTTCGGCCTCTGGGCACCACTGGAAAGCTGTCTTTTTTGAGCAACCTTTCAATGTTTTAAAGAATGGTAAGGAACGTTCAGCTGATTTTGATAGGAATCTATGCAGGGCAGCTAACTTACCAGTTAGACTATGTACTTCTTTTCTGCTCCTTAGAGATTCAATATCTCTTATGGCTTTGACCTTGTCAGGGTTCGCCCGGATCTCCTGCTTATTGACCACATGCCCCAGGAAGCTACCTTCTTCGAAACCAAATGAACATTTCCTCGGGTTTAGCTTCATGTTGATTTTTCACAAATTTCTGAATGTTTGCTCTATGTCCCTGATCATGGCGTCTTCATCTTGGCTTTTTATGACCAAGTCATCCACGTATGCTTCCATGTTTTTGCCCAATTGGCCTTCGAAAACTTTGTCGATCAACCTTTGGTAAGTAGCCCCTGCATTTTTTAGACCAAACGGCATTTTTTTTTGTAACAGAAGATACCTCTAGTGGTGTGAAAGGCTGTCTTTCCTTCGTCTCCTCTGCTCATTTTTATTTGGTGGTAACCCTTATATGCGTCCAGTAAGCATTTTAGCTTAAAACCTGTTAGCGGGTCTACTTTTAGGTCAATTCCCGGGAGCGGGTAGCAGTCTTTGGTGCATGCTTTGTTGAGGTCTTTGAAATCTATGCACATTCGCCAGCTTCCGTCTGACTGTTTCACCATTACTGGGTTTGCAACCCATGTGGGATATTTAACCTCTCGGAGAATATCTGCCGACACCAGCTTGTTCACCTCCTCCATGACTGCTTTGCTTCTATCTGGGGCTAGACTTCGCTTATTCTAAATAACTGGTGTCTGGGTTGAACTGATCTGGAGGGTGTGTTCTGCAATTTTCCTGGGGACACATGTCATGTATGTCGGTGACCATGCAAACATGTCCTTGCTTTTTCGTAGGATATTTATCAACTTCCTCTTCCCCCGGTCTGATAGGTCGGGCCCAATATTGAATTTCTACTCTGGGTAGTCAGCGTTGATGCTTACCTTTCCTTCAGCGATTCCCTCTTCTGTTAATCATATCATTAGGGCTTCTGGATAAGGATAGATGGTACATGGTCCTATCTTTGTAGGAAATTTCATTACGGCATGAGCTGTAGAAACCACAGCTTCGAACGCACTTATACCGGGCCTTCCAATGATGACGTTGTATCGCGATGGTGATCGAATCACCACAAATAGCAATTCTTTTGTCCGCCTGGCATACCCGCTCTCCTAAGAATCCGACCAAGGTGGTGGTAGAAGGTGTGAGCTTTCTTCTCGTCTCTTCCTCCGGTTGGAGGAAATAATGTTCGCACATGATTTCTGATGCGCTCCCTCCGTCGAGATATAGCCGCCTTACTTCTTGTTCTTCAATTTTGGCTTGTATTATCATGGATGACCACACTGACTTCCCCGGGGCTATTGGGAGAAGGTGATCTCTACTTTGGATAAACTCCGACCGTTGCTGCGAGGCCTGGCTCATCCCTGTCTGGTTATCAATAGTATTTCTTTCTTCTTTCCTCTTTCTTTTTCTTGCCTATCCTTCGGCTTTTTGTTATTGATATCTTTTATTAAGTGAGCTAGTTCTCCTGACTGTACGGCCGCTTCTATTCGCTTCTTCAACTGAAAACAGTCGTTCGTGTGGTGACCCACATCACCGTGAAACTCACAATACCGATGGGCCATCTTTACGTCGGGTGGTTTGTTAGCCATCTTTGGTGGTCGGAAGTTGAACTTTACTTCTTCTGTTTCAAAAGTCTCTTTCGAAGTTTTGGTTAGCGCTGTAAACTGTGAGCTTTTCCCTTTATCTTCCTCTCGGGCTTTGGACCGGCCATAAGGGTATTCAGTTCTTTCATATGGCCGCCGTGATTCGTGAAAATGGCTTTTCGATCTTCTTTCTACGAAAGGTTCGAAGCGGTGTTGGCTTCTGCTTGTTGGTGGAGGATTCTTCCATGTAGGGTTTTTTATCTTTCGGCCACTCTCTAATGCCTGCGTTGCTTCATTTCCTCTCAAGAAGGCTTCTACTTTTTCAAGAGTTTCTTCCATAGTTTTCGAGATGTTACGGTTGAGCTCCTCTATCAGCGGTCTTGCTCTGACCCCGTGTATAAACCCTAAAGTTCTCATTTGTTCTATAGCCCCGTTTATACTTAACCCCTCCAGCTTATATATTTCCATGAAAGATCTCAAGTCTTCGTCTTCTCGTTGCTTTATGTTGTGGAGGACCACTGGGTCCTTCGTGTACCTTTTCTGCTGCATGAAGTTGGTTAGAAAACTCCTTCTTAAGTCTTCGAAATTGTCTATACTTCCGCTGGGTAGACTGTTAAACCACAAGAGAGCAGGTCCTGATAATGTTTGTACGAACATATGACACCAGACTGGCATGGACCATTTCCATGTGGTCATCTGGGTCTCCGAGACCGTCATATGTTCTGACATTTGATGGCATCTTCGTCTTTGGGGAAAATTTAAAGTTCGCGATGCGAGGGGTGTACTTAGTGTGAGCATTTGGGATGTAAGGCCTAGAAAGGTTATCTCCTGCCCATACCTGAGGGGCTGGCTGTGTATAAGTAACCACGGGTTGTGTCATCATGGGGGATGACGTGTAGTACGGGTAATATCCTGGGACCGGGAAAGTGTGAGCGTTCTGACCATATCCTCCTCCTTGGGGTGGAAAGGGGGTGAAACCTATTGGAAATATATATGTCCGGTCACGATTAATTTAACGCAACTAACGGAATTATGACCCGTAAGAGTTACACCTAGGGCAATGACCATTTAAATCCACTTAACTTGCTTAATTGGTAATTACGAACTATTAGCGAGACGATATATTTTATATATATTTGTTACACGAGATTTATTATTTTACAAGTTTATAAATAATAATTCTATATTTATTTATTTAATCTTTTATTAAAACAATTAAACGGTTCAGGCTTTTACATCTCGTATTAGACTTTGACCCTAAAAACAATTAATATGATTTATGATTATTATTTATATAACAATCCAAAATTTTATTTGTTTTCTACCCTATGATAGACCAGCCGCAATGACAAAGGAATTGTACTCTTGGCCATTTTCGGTCAACATCAATCCTTGCCGGAAAACAAGAAAAGTTGTTTTACTCGTTTGTCGAATTCCTAAGCTGCTAGCAACAAAGCAAAGGATCCGGCCTTTAATCTTTCCGGTAGCCTCAAGCCGTCGCCCTTATTTGGCGCCGCTCCGTTTGTGTGTTTTTGGTTCGTGATCTAGTATCGGTTCATTGTACCTAGGTGTCTCAACCGGTTAATCATTAACCGCTAAGGTATAATTAATGTCATTGGTAGATTAAATATTTATTCCGTGTTCGTATGTTTTGTAACCCAGATCCTGTCGGGTTTCTATTTTGTGTTGAATCGGTTTCGTTCCGCTGCGTATTAATAATTACTAAATTATTATTATTAATCTATAATTAATTATCAACACGTTTTTTATAACTAATCTAACTGATCACCACTGTGAAAAATCCAACAGTCGTATCGGAGCCTTGGTTACGACATACGAATCAGATCCGGTCTTTTAACCGGTTATAGATCACAAACTTTAACTTGTTTAAAGTTTCTGATCTAGATGTTTTTAGGGTAATTTTTATTTATTTATTTTGGTCAAAGTTTATTTATTTTATTTGACCAAAAGGATTGCCCGGTTATTTGATTATGATAAATATGTAAATCTGGCCCGACCCTGTCTTGTGTTTGTTTTCTGTTTTTGGTTTTATGGTTTTGGTTCATTTGATGGCTCAAAGTTGTAATAGATTAGCTTTTATGTTTTGGCCCACTTTGATGGCTCAAAGTTGTAATAGCATAGCGTTTTATTTTTATTTTTTTTGTATTATACATAAATACTACAAAGATAAAGACCCGAAGACAAAACTGAAGACAGCGACAAGATCTTGGATTTAGTGGGAGTCACGCGGAACAGCTAGACACATGCACGAAGTCCATCCTTGTGGTTGTTTGTGTGTTATGACCCCGTGACCTAGTTTGGTCTTGCTATTAGGCTCTAGCAAGATCAAACACTTTTTCCTTTGCCATATGATTTATATATTTTTGTGTTTGCTATTGTGGTTGCTTTTATCTTATAAATGTTATAACATACCGGCCAAATACCAAATTTTTCACAATCAAATTAATAAGAAGTTCTAAACCTTTTTTTACAACTTGTGGATGTTTTATATTAAAAAAACGATTGTTTTTAAAATAAATGATAACCAATGGAGTTTTGCAATTTAAAGTAATTTTAAATTTTCAAAACTAATAACTTAATAGTTCATTTAAACTATTAACTTTTAATTGGTTAATTACATCGCGGCAAACTTAATTTTAATAGGTTATTTAAAATTAAGTGTACTGAGAGATGAAAGGGTTCATCACGTTGTCACGATCTAATATATAGTAAAACCGGTTTTTACAACACACGTATGATTTATCATTCATTGTGTTTGATCCTATTCGGTAAAACACTAAAATTAAATCCCATATTTAAAATCTTTAGTCTATACCATCTTACTATAAGGAACACTTGGGGCATAACGTGAAACACCAGTGTTACGCACCAAACACTGTACATGTACTAGGGTGACTATTACTTTTCACTCTAATACATACCCCAGCTGTATGGAGACCAAAAGTAGGCATAGATGAAGCTAAGCGTATCAATGCATAGACGAGAGTTGTCTTACTAATGTTGCGTGCCACAGCCGGCATTACTAATTGATATAACCAGATTCTCTATTCTTATTCTATTCTTGCCATGGGTCATTAATATAAGAATTTATTACATCTAAAATATTAATTAACATTTAATTTGCTTATTTAACAAGATGTCTACTGAAATAGAATCCCACTCCTCCTTCTCTCTCAAGTATTTGCTTTAGAATGAAAAACTGAATGATACCTACCTCATATTGAACTCTCTCCCTAGTTCTTATGACAACTTCGTAATGAACTTAAATATGAACACATGGGAGAAGACTATGCCCGAACTGCACGGTATGCAGGAAACGCCCGAGATGAGCATATCAAGTGAGACTAATGAAGAGTTGATGGTCAAATCTGCTGGTGTTAACAAGCCCAAAACCAAGAAATGGGTTATAACAGCAAAGGTAAGAAGCAAGTTGTTGCTGCTGCCAAGCATGCCACCAACAATAACAAACAAGTTGCCAAAACACCCCTTCTCGAGGAGCGTCACTGTTTTGAATGCAAGAAGATAGGGCACTGGAAACGTAACTGTCCTGAATATCTGGCTAAGTTGAGATCGAAGGGAGCCAATGATGAAGGCACCTCTTCAGGTATTTCTATTTATGTTATTGAACTTTTCACTATCTCTAACGACACATGGATTTGATACCGGATGTGCTTATCACATCATTAATGAATTGCACGAGCCTGAAAAGTGGAAGAAGCTGAAACAAGACGACATGGAACTCATCGTTGGTGATGGGAAGAGAGTACCGGTTCTTGCAACTGGAACACTTCACTTTTCATGTCCTTATGGCCTTGTAGTTATCTTAAATAACTGTTTGTTTGCACCTGGTTTAACCAGAAACATTATTTCAGTTTCTTTATTGTTTGAACAAGGTTTTAAGTACGTTTTCAATGGAATTTTTATTTCTGCTTACTTAAATGATATTTTCTATTTTGAGGCTAAACCTCGAAATGGTATTTATGAGGTTGATGTTCAAACTAATAATAACATATAAAATCTTTCTAAACTGAACACCCTAATTATCTTACTATTATTTTATCAGAGTTTAATGCGAAAAACATGTCCCAGATCAGTAAAACCTTACCATAATGGCTAAGGTAACTTTTTCATTTATAATAATATATTGTTTTACATAAGATAACATGATTACATCATATTTACATAGGGATCTCTAAATTTGATTGCTCCGTCCTCAGGAAGCTTTATTCCATGTGCTTCTTTCCTGCAATGTTTGAAAAACGTTTTTGAATTAGCTTACGCTAAGTAAGTACACTGCATCGTTCATTTTATTATGAACCCTTTAGGTTCTTATTGTTCAAGTTTTCTGGGGACTCTCGAGCCCACGTGACCACCTCCGGACGTACCTCCGGCCATGCTTTTCGTATATTATATGGGTATGCTAACCCCCTCGCAACCATCACCGGCCTCTGCCTCTGGTCCGAGAATTGGCAAGGTCCGTATACTCGTCAGTATAGGCATCCTTGCATTTGTCACAAAGACTCATTCATTCCTTAGCCACGTAGGCTTTTACTCTTTCAGCCCCGAAGGCTTAGAGTTTACTCTTTCAACCCCGAAGGCTTAGAGTTTCCTTTTCCTTTTCTTTTCTTCTTTATTTATTGAGATCAACCTCATAGGCCGAGTATCTCATTTCATTTGGGACCTTGAGTATCTTTAACTCACAGCATCCCAGATGTATCAAGCATTTGTTTTCATTTCATGCATATGCTTGATTTATTCACCAACCAATCCTCACCGTTAAAACTTCGTAACGGTTTCTCCAAGACGCATCAGAAGGGTTTATATATAGGAAGTACCAGCAGCGTATCCACCACCCCTCTGACACTTCATGAGTACTCCGTTATTCCATTTTAGGGTTTAGACTCGTTCCATCATATTCATTCATGTATACACGTACCATCATATTTATCAACTAGTCTTTACCTTAAAACTTTGTAACGGTTACTTCACGATGTATTAGAAGGGTTTATATATAGGAAGTACCAGCGGCGTATCCAACACCCCTCTAACACTTTGTGAGTACTCCGTTACTCAATTTTAGGTTTAGACTCGTTTTCATTTTACTCATTCATGTTTACACATACCATCATGCATTCGTGTATTCATCATACATTTCACGTATTCATATTCATCACGTGTTCACATTCGTTATGCATGGTATACTTTCATCTCTTATTCTTATCCATCAAATATTGTAAACTGGGGTGATCTTCCTTCCAGAGTAGTACCTCCAATAGAGATGTCCTTAGGAAAGAGCGACGGGTCTAGGAGAGATTTATACACCACTCTTTCCTAGACAGGACATTCCGTTTGTCAGATAACAACATACCGGTTGGATGTTCTCTCGTACGTTTACTATATTTCTTTATTCGTTATTAGTCTATACCCCTAAACTTTCATAATGGTTTCACCACGAAGTATATAAGAGGTTTATATATAGGAAGTACCAGCGTCCACCACCCCTTGGATACGTCGTGACTACTCCATTATTCCTGTTTAGTGTTTAGAGTAATCCGTCATTACCGTGTGCCCTCATCATCATATATCACGTATCACATAATCATATCATATAAGCACATAATTCACATAACTGTGTCTAGGGTACGGGTCCAGTGTACTTACATTATCTTTGGATAGTTCCTAAGTTCGTTCCTCGTCTAGACGTTTCTCTGACTCGAACCGCACTCTCTGCGTACCGCACTCGTAACCGTCTTGCTCGTAATCGTTGCCTTGGTATTCGTGAGTGAGTGTGTGTTTTGGTTGGTGTTGGGTTGTTGTTTCCATTTTGAACGGCAAGTCCATCTATTTATAGGCTGCCAATGCAACCAGTAGCGGACCGCTAAGCTAGGCGGTAGCGGTCCGCTACCACCTCTTGCAAGCCGTTTTCCTTGCCCGCTATGTAGCGGACCGTTATGCTTCTAGGTAGCGGTCCGCTACCCAATCCTTCTCAGTGAGTCAGTAACCATGTGTCGCCTTCTTGCTGTCCGGACTAATTGCGGCTAGCGGACCGTTACTGGCTTGGTAGCGGTCCGCTACCATCCATTTTTCCCATTTCTTTTATTTTAAGTCCTTTAACTTCAGGACTTTTACACTTTTAGTCCCTGGACTTTTATTTCTAAAAAATTGGGATGTTACAACTCTCCCCCCTTAAATTAGGTTTCGTCCTCGAAACCTGTTAATCCTTAAATAATTGAGGGTAACTCTTCCTCATTTCATCCTCACTTTCCCAGGTCATCTCCGACCATTTTCTGTGCTTCCATTGCACCAACACTTGTTTGATTGTTTTATGATGCAACTGCTTTTCTTTTGTATCTAGAATCTTGATAGGTTCCTCAACATATGTTAACATATCATCAACCTCTATTTCCTCTAAAGGAACGTTTGCATCTTCATCTGCCAAACATTTCCTTAAATAAGATACATGGAACGTGTTGTGTATCTTATTCAATTCCTCGGGTAGTTCTAACTGATAAGCTACCTTTCCGATTCGTTTAATAATTTTGAAAGGACCAATGAATCGGGGACTTAGCTTTCCACGTTTCTTGAATCGGATTAGACCTTTCCAAGGAGATACTTTTAACAAGACATAATCTCCTTCTTGGAATTCTATTGGTCTACGCCTTTTGTCTGCGTATGACTTCTGTCTATCTTGTGCAGCTTTCAAACGTGGCTTGATTAAGTCAAGTTTCTCTGAAGTGGCTTGAACTATTTGTTTACTGCTTAATTCTTTCTGACCAACTTCTCCCCGACATACATGTGTTCATAAGGTGGCATACCAATACTGGAATGGTAGCTGTTATTGTATGAGAACTTTGCTAATGGCAGATGGTTATCCCAACTTCCACCAAAATCAATTATGCAAGCACGTAGCATATCCTCTAAAGTTTGTAATGTCCTCTCACTTTTCCCGTCAGTTTGAGGATGATATGTCGTGTTGATCAATAATCTAGTTCCCATCTCTTCATGGAACTTTTTCCAAAAACGTGAAGTGAAACGAGTATCTCGATCAGAAAAAATCGAGACTGGCACCCTATGTTTGGAAACAACATCTTTGATAAACAAATCAGCTAACTTTTCTGAAGAGTATGTCTCACGTATTGCTAAGAAATGAGCACTCTTAGTTAACCGATCTACAACCACCCAAATGGTATCATAACCCCTAGTTGTCTTTGGTAGCTTGGTTATGAAATCCATAGTGAAATGTTCCCACTTCCATTCTGGGATTTCTAATGGTTGTAATCTTCCGTATGGCTTCTGATGTCCTACTTTAAATTGTAGGCAAGTTAAGCATTTAGCTACATATTTCATAATATCAAATTTCATTTCGGGCCACCAATAATCCTTGCGCAGATCTTGATACATCTTTGTAGTACCCGGATGAATAGAATATCTTGATTTATGAGCTCCATCGAGAATCTTAAGTCTAAACTCACCTGATCGTGGTATCCACATACGACCAACTCGACTTTATACTCATTCTCTTCTAGAAATTTCTCCTGACCATCCATTCTTTCTTTCTTAACATTTCATCTTCTAATGCTTCGATTTGTGCGTCTCGAAGCTGGCTCATAAAATTAGGAGTTATCACTAACTTATATACTTTCACTCGAATAGGATGATGCTCTTCCTTACGGCTTAGAGCATCGGCTACCACGTTAGCCTTTCCGGGATGATATAAGATTTCACAATCATAATCCTTGACCAGTTCTAACTGTAGGTCCATATGACGCTTCTATAGATCGTACTCGAGACGTGACATATCAATGACACGGAGTGCAGAATCCAACCGTATCAACGTATGTATACAATAGATGACAGTAGAAATGATAATAATCACAGTGTAAATAATCGTCTCTTCTATTTCCTTATCAGACACTGACTACAATCTCTCTCAGATTCTCAGGTCTGATCTCTCTCTGAAGTTTTCAAAGTCTTAACACTAAGACTTGTAAACACCTATTTATAGTAAAACACAAAACCACACAGCACTATAGGCGAACTTAACAAGTTCGCTCCTAAAGATGCTTAGGCGAACATCTACGAACTTACACAGAATGTTTACTACAGTTACAAATTCATGCTCTAACAGACTCCCCCTTAACTGTTGCAAACAATTCTATCAATTACAACTCAAAGACTAACACACATAATCTTCAAGCTCGTTGTCACCAGAATATGCTCCAACATACTCCCCCTTGACAACAGCTTCAGAAGATTGTCATCCAACTTCAAGATCATCAAACACACTGTAGTCTTCGTCTTTTTCATCTGCACACTCTCTCTTTCTATATAGAAGAAAACTTGGGAGAAGGACCCCATGTCAACTTTTGTTTGCAATTTTTCAATTTTTGCAAAGGAGAACAACCAAGTATAACCAACAATTAATATTTCCATGGAAGCTGGAAAAATAAAATCTTTTTGATTTTTCAAACATAAGAAACACAAAATCTTTTTGGTTTTTCTCTATAGAAACTGAACTGTAAAAATACGAAATCACATCTTTTTGGTCGAACATCACGAGTAAGAAGATCATTCAGTATAAACAATGCATCAATCACACATTTTGGATAAACATCCATAAACATTTTATGGGTATCCTATCCAGATTCATTCTTTCTTTTATTTCTTTTCTCAATCAATCATTTCTCTCAAACTTCTACTAATTCTAAAAGAATATCATCATGAATCCACTTGCAGACAACTTTCTTTATATCAGATAAGATCAAATCTTTTAAGCTTCAACCAAAACATGTAATGATATGCGAAGAACTTCAAAGAAGATGTGATCAGATCATAACATGCTTATAATAAATTACATACGAATTTGCAACACATAACATGTCAATTTAAGTTGTCAATATTATAACATTTGAAACCATCAGTATCTTTGTCCCATGTTCTTGTGAATTAAGATACCATTTATTTTGTAATACAACGTGTACCCCACAAATATGCCAACAAAAAAATAAATGTGCATTATCTTCAAGACATATAAGATCATTGCATGACATCTTCAATCTCCAGGATGAAATTATACCGTTAAACACAGGAAAATATCAAGCAATGAATCAGAATGATTCAGAATCGAATGATTCAGAATCGAATGATTCAAATGTCTTGGTTTGGATGAAGTATCATGATTCATAGTAACAGAAAGATTGTACCGATAGAATTCTTCAACATAAGATTAATCAAGGAATCGATTGATTCAATGACATAGGGTAGCGTGATCCAACTATTATCTGGATGTATTCAATGGAATTAAGATATTGATCCAAGGGCTAGTATATGTTCCAACAAATGTAGTCAGAAACATATCTTAGTTCAACATCACATTGCATGTTTTTCGGGACATGAGCAGTGAAGTGAACTGAAAAAATTTTTGTTTAACGACATAACCGATACTGGTCTCATGAAGTACTTTAAATCTTATATTCTTTATCCGATAATGATCTTTCACACACACACACCCGGCATACCATGCGTTCAAATCATAGTTGTCACAAAGATCATTATATTGTCACACTACTAATGGACCAAAGATACTCATAGCCTATCGATAATTCAGACTACATGCTAGTATCCAAATTAAAAATATAAGCATCAAGCATCAATTTTTGTTAAGTATAAACAGTTATGAAGCTATCATTTCCCATACTGTGCAGTCTAAGAAGTTCTGATCAATACATTTATCACAGATAAGCAATCATAAAGTCCAACTAAGGTCATGTGTGACTGAACATGTACTGATGTACTATCATTTCTCCTTATAACTTCAAGTAATGTCGATTTTAAGTTTTTCACTTTGTTTGGCTTTTTCAAAGAAAGCAAAAACAAACGAAAATAAAACTTCCATGAAAACATTTTATGAAAAACATTTTACTTGGTTACTTGGGATTAAGCAATTCAATCAATTAAAAACTCTAACCAATGTAATCGAATGTAATTGAATTCCTTTGTCTTTGTCACCAACACAGTTCTGTACTCCCCTTGTCCTGTAGACTCCCTCTTAACTAGTCAAATGGTTACATCAACAACTTTATGCTCACCATTGTCATCCTAATTTTCAGGTTGTCTTTTGGACTTGGTAAAATTCTTTCCAAAACAACATTGTGTGTGACATATTCTCCCCCTTAGCATCAAGTCGTTGAATCAAATAGATTTCTCCGTTATCAACAACTCTTTGCTCATGCAGATGCCATTCCCTGTCATGTGCTATGAACAACCACTATTAACATCCCAAATAGTATTAATAGTCCCTCTTGGTTAATCCTACACAACTAACAAGAAACATTAATTTGAAATTGGGACCCAAGCCATGGTAGTCATGGGTCGTCCATCTGTATCATAATAAAAGACTTGAATGTATTCACAATCGAATCTCTCATCAATTTTCGGTGATTGCTCTGACGAATCAGAAACAGAAACTTTAGATTTCCAAACATACTTCTATGCATTAAGTTCTTTTTGCTTAAAATGTGAAGTGTTTGAACAATCTTTTTTAGTTGAAAAATGTTTAGATTATGAAAACTCTTGTTCTAAAAGTTTTCTCAATCATCTGTTTCTCGTCCGTCTTTGAGGTGTAGAAAGCCTAACCTTAGATATTGAATTACCCTTTGACGTATCACGAGGTTTAACCACATTTGGGTTAACATAAGGCTTACCAGGAGTTCTTACCTTTTTTGAAGTAACATGTCGGTTACCTTTGGCATTGTGAGGGCAATCAATCCGTATGTGACCCACAAGACCACAGTAAAAGCAAGATCTCTTCTCACGATATTCTCTCATATAAGGAATCTTCACACGATAAGATGCACTTGAAGAAGATTCTCCTACATGCACTTCTTTTGGCTTTATTTTCTCTGAAACTCCAGATTTTGCAGCAGGTTTTGATTCAGGCTTCATTTTCTCTGGAAATACATGTTTCTTCCCTTTATTTTTTTAATGACAATTCACCACAATGTGTCTCATCTCGCTGCAGTGAAAACATGTACGCCTATCGTTATAATCTCTGACATATGGAACTCTCCTTGAGTTTGAAGAACTTCCAAATGTATAACTTCCAAATGAATTAGAATCAACCTTTGGTTCCTCAACTTTAATATCTTTCGGTGTCCCCTCTACCTTAGCTTCATCAAAATATTCAGCATCACTCTCATCAAAATACACCATATCTTCACCTATGACTGGATTCACCTTCAACATAGTCTTAGGATCTAAATCCTCATCTTTTATAATCTCAGGTGTATCAGAATAATTTCTATTGAATGGTGGAGGAACATAACCAATACCACTAGTTCTTTTCCCGTCTTCAGTACTATTAAAATATCCCAGTAAGAATGATTAATTTCCAAAGCTTTCTATCTTTCTGTGTAGTCTAATCACCTCTGCTTTAGATTTAGCAAGTTCCTTATCTTTTCAGCAAGATCAGTATTTCTTTTCTCAATATCTGCAAAGGCCATATCCATGTGATATGCCTGCTCTTTTATATTCAAAGTCAGAGAATTTATATCACTCTTTAGTGATTCTATTCTCTCAATACACATATTCTCATTATCCTTTAATTTCTGGTTTACCGTGTGCATCGATTTCATATCACAAATGAGGTTTACATTGTCATCCATAACCCTCATCATTTTATCCTTTACTGAAATACAGTTAGAACAAAATGTTTCAGAGTTAGAAACTACCTCAGCTTTTACTTCTAAAGAAGATGCACCAGGAGCCATGAAAACGTTATCATCAGCTTCACCCTTTTAGTTAATAATGACAGGCTCTGCATCAATTTCTGAGTCACTCGGATCATCTTCAACTGTTTGGAAACTTTCTTCAGTCATCACATCACTCTCGGTAGACTGAGTGCTTTCACCAGATCTAATACTCTCACCGTCGCTTAAATCGGTAGAAGAAACATTTTCAGAATCACTCTGCTTCTCTAATTCTTCTTTGATCAAGACCACAAACGCTTGAGTAGTAGCTTCACCCTTTTTCTTCAAAGCTTCCCATAGATCTCTTGAAGTTGGACACTTCCTGAGACTATGAAAGATTTCTTTTGGTAAAGACATCGTTAAAGTTTCACGCGTCTTCATCTCTCGATCAAACATCTGCTTTTCTACTTTAGTAATAGCTGACACTAGTTTGGGAACATTATAATATCCCATGAACTCATAAGTAGGATGCACATATCCTTCTGTTATTGGTCTCCAAAAATTTTCATCAGTTTCTAATACGAACTGTTCGAACCGGACTTTCCAGCTACGGTAATCTGATATGCACAAAAGCCTCGGTGGCATAGTTTCAATCTCATTATCATCACACGAAATTGACATTTTGAATTTTTTGCAAAAATATCTGGAAAAAATTTCACGCCAAAATACTCTTTTTAAAAATTTCAAAATTTCAAAAATGATTCAAAACAAGCATATAAGCTTTCCCTAAAAATTTGGACAAGAAGAAATTTCCCGCCTGAAACTAGTTCGCCTGATACTGCCTGAGCGAACATAGTAAGTTCGCCTGAACTTCACTGAGCGAACAAGACCCAAAGCGAACTTGATAAATTCGCCTAATAGGTTCGCCTGCAATAGAATTCCAAAGCTAAGTTCGCCTGGTTCAGCTGTAACAAACTCAGGAAGATGAGTCTTTAACCAAAACACGAACAAAAAGTTCCGAAAATCCTCATTTCTCACTGATTTGATGGAATTTGAAGAAATTGAACCGTAGGATTTAGTATTTCATGATTAAGAACACTTCTATCGGATTAATTTCACCAAAAACACCTTCAAATACACAAATTCAGCCTTTAAATCAACCTCAAGAACTTGAAAACTCCATGAAAGTGAAATCTTACAAAAATGATCAATTTCTTGTCAAATTGTGCACAAATCGTCACAAATCACTCACGAATCACACACAAATCACGAGTATAAGCTCTTATACCACTTGTAGGTCCACATGACGCTTCTATAGATCGTACTCGAGACGTGACGTATCAATGACACAGAGTGCGGAATCCAACCGTATCAACGTATGTATACAATAGATGACAGTAGAAACGATAATAATCACAGTGTAAATAATCTTCTCTTCTATTTCCTTATCAGACACTGATTACAATCTCTCTCAGATTCTCAGGTCTGATCTCTCTCTGAAGTTTTCCAAGTCTTAACACTAAGACTTGTAAACACCTATTTATAGTAAAACACAAAACCACACAGCACTATAGGCGAACTTAACAAGTTCGCTCCTAAAGATGCTTAGGCGAACTTGTTTTGCCTATCTACGAACTTACACAGAATGTTTGCTACAGTTACAAATTCATGCTCTAACACTTACCATCGTCGTTGCCTCATATTCAAATCTTTCTGATCAAAGAAGTACTTAAGACTCTTGTAGTCTGTGTAAATCGTACACTTCGTTCCATACAGATAATGCCTCCAGATCTTTAGTGTAAACACTACTACAGCTAATTCTAGATCATGGTTTGGATAGTTTGCTTCGTGTGTTTTTAGCTGTTGAGAAGCATAGGCTATCACCTTTCCTCTTTGCATTAGAACACATCCTAGCCCAAGTTTTGAGGCATCATAATACACCACAAAGTCTTCTATTCCTTCTGGTAATGCCAGAACCGGAGCTTGTGTCAATCTTTCTTTTAGTATATGGAATGCCTTCTCTTGTGCCGTATTCCATTCGTACTTCGAGTTCTTCTGAGTTAGCTTAGTTAATGGGGTGGCTATCTTATAGAAATCCTGGATGAACCTTCTATAATAGCGAGCTAACCCCAAGAAACTTCTAACTTTCGATGGATTCTTAGGTGGAGACCATTTCATTACAGCCTCTACCTTTGCTGGGTCTACTGAGATACCTTCTGTGTTTATAACATGACCTAGAAACTGAACTTCTCTTAACCAGAATGCACATTTTGAGAATTTAGCGTACAGTTTCTCTTTCCGTAAAGTACTAAGTATTTCATGAAGATGTTGTGCATGTTCTTCTTCATTATTTGAATAAATTAGGATGTCATCAATGAAGACAATAACAAATTTGTCTAACATTGGCCGGCATACTTTATTCATGAAGTCCATGAAAACAGCCAGAGCATTTGTTACTCCAAATGACATCACTACAAATTCATAGTGTCCATAACGAGTTCTGAATGTCGTTTTAGGTACATCTTCTTCTCCTACCTTAACCTGATGATAACCGGATCTTAAGTCAATCTTGGAAAACCAACTTAATCCTTGCAATTGATCAAACAAATAATCATTTCTAGGTAAAGGATACCTATTTTGGATAGTCAACTTATTCAATTCGCGATGGTCTATACACATCCTCATACTACCGTCTTTCTTCTTCACAAACAGAATTGGTGCACCGCAAGGGGATACACTTGGATGTATAAATCCCTTGTCTAACCATTCTTGCAGTTGTGACATTAATTCCTTCATCTCAGTTGGTGCTAACCGGTACGGATCCTTAGCTACCGGCTTAGCTTCAGGAATTAAATCAATTTTAAATTCGATCTCTCTCTCAGGTGGAGCACCTGGAAGATCGTTTGGGAAAACTTCTAGGAATTCTCTCACTACTGGAACTTTATCCAGTTTCTTCCCTTTCAACTTTGCATCAGCTATGTAGGCTAAGAAGGCTTGATAACCTTGTCTCACGTAGCTACTTATCTTGGCCATCGTACATAGCGTGATCTGGTTCCATCGTTCACCAATGACACTAACTTCCTTTCCTGAAGGTGTCATGAATCGTACAATCTTGTGATTGCATATATACGTTGCAGCATGTAAAGATAACCAGTCCATTCCAATGATTACGTCGAACTCTTGCATCGGCATTGGAATTAAGTCGACATGATATTCTTTTCCCTCTATTAGTAGTCGGCAATCTCGGCATATTTCAGTTACTACATAGTTTCGATCACTCGCGATTTCAACTTCTAATACCTTAGCCAACTTACTTCTATTAAAGTTTCTAGAGTTCACATATTTTAAAGAAATAAACAATCGACTAGCTCATGTATCGAATAAAACAAAAGCATGTAGGGAATTCAAGAGGAATGTACTTGATACAATGTCAGGAACATCTTTTACTTCCTCTGTGGTGATCTGAAAAGCCCTACCTCTTGGCTTTGGAGCTTCGATCCTCTTTACTTCGTTTTCTACCAATCTAGACCCTTCTCCGGTCTTCTTCGTCTGAGATTTTAGCTCAGGAGATTCCCCACTAAAGTGTCCTGGCTTGTAACAGTTGTAGCACAATCGAGTGCCACTCATACACTGCAGTGCAGTGTGTCTAGTCCTTCCACATTTGTGGCAATTCGTCACTTTGAGTCAGCACTCTCCCGGGTACCTCCTTCCACAAGTCTTACAACTCTGAAAACCTTTTCTTGGGGAGGAACCGCCTCCCGGTTTGTTAAACTTAAACTTCTTAAGAGGCATAGGAGAGGGATAACTTTCTCCTTTCCTCTTTCCATCTCTTTCTGTCTGCCTCTTGAGCTCAGTTTTGCGCTCCCGAGCCCAATCGATCATTTCCTCTAAGTTCGTGCACTTGGACGGATGGATAAACTCTCTAATTTTTGTTTTTAGAATGAGATGACATCTCGTCATCCACATATCCGGGGTTGTTAATAATGTCGGACAGAATCTGGCCTTGTCATAGAAGATCCCCGTGATCTCGTCCACTGTCTCTGTTGTTTGACGGAGTTGAAGAAACTCCTCAGTACTTCTTTCAATTTTCGCTCTAGGGCAATAATGTTTTAGGAAGATATCCTTGAATTCTTCCCATCTCATTTCCTTAATTCTTTCTCTACCTTTCTCTCTCTTCACCACTCCCACCATTCGTCAGCTCGCTTTTTTAATTGATTAGTGGCGAAGGTGACTTCGTCCTATTTCTCACAGTGGCATGTATCGAATGCCCTTTCTATTGAGGCAATCCACCTCTGACTTTCTAAAGGGTTTACTACTCCCTTAAACTCTAATGGTTTACAGGTCATGAAATCCTTGTATGTACAACGAGTTAACTTCGCATCAACTTTTGGATTTCTTCCTTCTCCATTATGAGTAATGTCCCTGTGGCTTTCAAACCAGCTTTCTAATGAATTTTGTAAATCTGCTTGTAGGATCGGGAAGTTCGTATCAAACGCTTTTCCTACTTCTATTGCGATTTGTCTGTGGATATTCTCTGGGACTTGTTCCACTTCGTTCTCATCATGACGTGGAGACTCAGTCCTCATGTGGCTTCCCTCGTCACGTATTTCGTCGTTCTGATGTTCAGCCATTTGCTGAAACACGATATCGCTTAATCTCTCATTCGTTTACCCTAATCATAGTCTAGGGTTTTATACTACATGCCTTATATCAATTTAATCCTATTCAAGGATTTCACATAAAATTCATACTCATGTATTCATACATATGCATATATCATAATCATGCATATTCATATTTCCGGCTTACTATTTGCTGACATAAGTTATCATATGGTGTTTGGGATATCATGATGGTCCCATGCATTACCTCTTATACTGGCCAGGCATAAGGTAATGTATATTATCATCCTGATACTCCCAACTATCATATGGAGCTTATTTCATACAAAGTTCTGCCCACGTATACTCACACATTTATGTTTAAGCACTGGAATTTAACATACCTGCTTCCTTGTACGGCGTCAGATTGAATCCCTATTTATATCATGAGAACTTATGGTTTAAGTTTAAGTTCCCCTTCTGATACTTAAATCCATCAAACCGTGCTCTAATACCAACTTAAAACACCCTACTTCTATTATTTTATCATAGTTTAATACGAAAAACATGTCCCAGATCAGTAAAGCCTTACCATAATAGCTAAACCTTTTCATTTAAAATAATATATTGTTTTACATAAGATAATATGATTACATCATATTTACATAGGGATCTCTAATTCCGATTGCTCCGTCCTCAGAAAGCTTTATTCCATGTGCTTCTTTCTTGCAGTGTTCGAAAAACGTTTTTGAATTAGCTTACGCTAAGTAAGTACGCTGCATCATTCATTTTATTATGAACCCTTTAGGTTCTTATTGTTCAAGTTTGAACAACAAGAAGTCGGAGCGTCTGAACAACAAGAAGTTGTTGCTGATGAATCAAACATAAACACAAGCGTTCGCAGAAGTGTAAGGACTCACAAAGAACCTGACAAATACATATGGCATCTTGAGGGTACCGAAGTCCTTTTAATAGACGAGTCTAACGACGAACCTACTAACTACAAATCTGCTATTTCAGATCCAAAATCTGTAAAATGGCTAGAAGCTATGAATGTCGAGATGCAATATATGTGTGACAATCAAGTCTGGGGCTTGGTTGAGCTACCCCCCGTATCTCGGGCAGTAGGGAGCAAATGGATTTTCAAGAGAAAAACCGACATGCATGGAAATGTATACACATATAAAGCACGGGTAGTTGCGAAAGGTTTTACTCAGACTCAAGGCATTGACTATGATGAAACCTTCTCGCCCGTTGCTATGATCAAATCGATCAGGATATTGCTTGCCGTAGCCGCGTACTATGACTACGAGATATAGCAAATGGATGTCAAAACCGCTTTCCTTAATGGGCATCTCTCTAAAAATGTCTATATGGTATAGCCTGATGGTTTTGTTGATCCAAAATATCCTAATTGGGTGTGTAAATGAATAAGTCCATTTATGGACTCAAACAAGCATCTCGAAGCTGGAATCTTCGTATTGACCAAAAGATCAAAGAGTTTGGTTTTGTCAAAAATGAAGATGAGCCTTGTGTTTATAGAAAGGCTAGTGGGAGCACTATATCATTCCTCATCTTGTATGTGGATGATATACTTATCATTGGAAACAACATCCCTATGCTTAACGAAGTTAAACACTGGTTGGGAACTTGTTTTGCAATGAAAGATCTTGGAGAAGCAGCTTACATTCTAGGAATCAAGATCTATAGGGATAGATCTAAGTGGCTTCTAGGGCTAAGTCAAGGCACATACATAGACAAAGTCATTGCACGCTTTCATATGGAAAACTCCAATAAGGTGTTCCTATGACTAAAGGCACCGTGCTGAACAAATCACAATCTCCTTCAACGGACATTGAAACCAAGCGTATGGAAGCAATCCCATAGGCTTCGGCGATTGGTTCTATCATGTACCAGGCCTGAAGTCTTGTCATGCTTTAAGCATGACTAGTCGTTTTTAGCAAAGTCCTTGCATTGCCCATTGGACTGCAGTCAAGAACATCTTGAAGTACTTGAGAAGGACTAAAGACATGTTCTTAATATTTAGAGGAGTGTAAGAAGAGCTCACTGTAAGATGTTACACTCACGCCAGCTTCCAAACTAACCGAGATGACTCTCGCTCACAATCAGTATTCGTATTCACTCTAAACGGAATGGCTATCTCCTGGAAGAGCTTCAAGCAGAGTGTGGTGGCGGATTCAACCATCGAATCTGAGTATATAACTGTATCAAATGCTGCAAAGTACATTCTTAGAAATTTTGACTATATACGGGAAATTGTGGAACGTGGTGACACCTTGATAAGCAAAGTAGACACAGATCAAAACCTAGCGGACCCGTTAACTAAGCCGATGACTCAGGAGAAGCATGATCAACACAAAAATGCTATCACTCTTAGTTTTTCTAGCGATATGTTTTGATTTAGTATTTGGATGTACAAACATTAAACAGTTGTAATTTTGAATTCAATTTGATTTACTAGTTAAATGCAACTTTGAATCTTATAAATGTGTTTGATTTTAATACGTTTAATACATGAATCTTGTATTCTTAATTATCTGTAGTCGATCAGAATCGTGGGAACGACTCTGAATTAAGACTATTATGAACTTGGACTCAGTAGTTGACTTCCAATTTCACAAACCTCATCTTGGATGACGTTGGATGTAACTCGCTTCAAATCATCTTCATGGATTTTAATCATAAGATGTTTTTGATATTGGTATACTCATTTAGTATCCTCTGACTTGAGATGCATACTAGAACTTTCGTTTACCAAGGACTGTTCTTTAATCATTGTCAACCGATGTCGTGTAACTGCCAGTCATAAAGGCATTGGTTAGGAACAGATCTGAAGTTCAGTGGGAGCTGTATGTAGTCGTTAAGGGATTATGTACTCTTACATGATATGTAACAGTTAGACATCGTGGCACCCTCATGATTCAAACTGGTGAAGTGTAAGGTCTTACCCAAACTAACTGTGTGTTTGATTGGACGCTATGAATCTTGAACGAGAACAATAATGATTGAACGCTATATGAGAATGAATCTAATCCATGTCTCATTGATTCAATTGATGTCTTTTACAGAAGGGATAAATGACGATCATTACCATAAGTCTATTGTCTTGCAATAGCAAGATGTTTTGGTTAATGACTTTAAAGTGTCATACTTTGTTAGGGGCAACCATGTGTAGCTAGAACACAGCAGGTTGTCTGCGTTAAGAAACCTAATCGAAGGACGTCCAAGTGGGAGACTTTTGAAAATATATATGTCCGGTTACGATTAATTTAACGCTACTAACGGAATTATGACCCGTAAGAGTTACACCTAGGGCAACGAACATTTAAATCCACTTAACTTGCTTAACTGGTAATTAAAAACTATTAGCGAGACGATATATTATATATATATATATATATATATATTCGTTACACGGGATTTATTATTTTACAAGTTTATAAATAATAATTATATATTTATTTGTTTTAATCTTTTATTAAAACAATTAAACGGGTTCAGGCTTTTACATTGAACTTTGGCCCTAAAAACAATTAATAGGGTTTATGATTATTATTTATATAACAATCCAACATTTTATTTGTTTTCTACCCTATGATACACCAGCCGCAAAGACAAAGGAATTGGACTCTTGGCCATTTTCGGTCAACATCAATCCTAGCCGGAAAACAAGAAAAGTTGTTTTACTTGTTTGTCGAATTCCTAAGCTGCTAGCAACAAAGCAAAGTCTCCGGCCTTTAATCTTTCTGGCAGCCTCAAGCCGTCGCCGTCATTCGGCACCGCTCCGTTTCTGCGTTTTTGGTTCGTGATCTAGCATCGGTTCATTGTACCTAGGTGTCTCAACTGGTTAATCATTAACCGCTAAGGTATAATTAATCTCATTGGTAGATTAAATATTTATTCCGTGTTCGTATGTTTTGTAACCCAGATCCTGTCGGGTTTCGATTTTGTGTTGAATCGGTTTCGTTCCGCTGCGTATTAATAATTACTAAATTATTATTATTAATCTATAATTAATTATCAACCGTTTTTGATAACTAATCTAACTGATCACCACTGTGAAAACCCAACAAAACCCAAGGCATAAGCCTTAGACGTTGGGTTTGTGTGTTGCCAAGGATATTGTGGGAAACCCATTCCTCCGGGGAAGGACAATCCTCCCGGGAGGGACGCGATCTGTCTGGGATCTACCCATGATAGGGCGTGTAGGAAAAGGTTACACATGTTTTCCAGACCCTGAGCTGGATTGGCTGCCATATTCATGAGCGACATTGCCAGGAGACTGATGGGTATTTCTCCTACCCCTGTAGTGGCTACTACGTTTTCTCCTTGGGGAGGAGTTGGAGTTAAAGTGACGCTTGGTTCTCAATCGTAGTCCAAGCGAGTCCGGACTCCTTGCAGTCGTGCCTCTTAAGCATACTCGTTCATGAGTTCCTGAAGGCGTGGGAAGTTTTCCCTTACCCCTTCAGGAGTTAGCTCAATCATATCCGAGATTTCGACTGGGCCGTCCGGAGTTCTATTTGGGTTGCTTGGGGGAGTATCTTCTTCCTCCATGACGGTCGAGTGCAACAAAGAGAAAAATATACTTTCAGAAAAGATTCTTTGTTGGTGATGGACCACAACTTCGGTATTTTCTTAAATGAAGTCATGCCCCACGGTGGGCGCCACTTGTTGCTACAACGACAGAGATGGCCCAAGCTAACCTGCTAAGATAAACAAGACCGTTAGGCTCACCGTAGGAGAGGGTCTCCTGCGTTCCACCTCTTGTGCGAGAATCAATGATGGGTTTACTAGTGAAAAGTAGAGTAGGGAGAATGAGCTGAGAATGGAATACTTTACCTTGGAGTCCGACTTCTTATTTATACTCCGCCTTTGGTGACCTTGTGACCCCTTTGGTGTCTTTGGCAGGCACCTGGTCTTATGGTCCCTGCTCCCTGTCTCCAAGATTCTCCTTAAAGGGGATAAGTCATTAATGCTAACCCCTTTTTGAACCTTTTGTCTTAAACATTGACCTCTCCGTTTTCCGTGCCGAGGTAAAGGGTATGAATACTATTTCTTTTCTATGCACTCTGATCCTTCCTTATTTATCCTTTATTTGGATTGCATTCTTTATTACGCTACACGTTCCTCCTTGCGGATCAGTTGGAGATATGCTCTTAACCGGGGCTGGGCTTCTCATGTTTACTTATTGGGTTTCTTTGTGGGCTGTATGCATAATGGGCCGATTGTGTATTGGGCTACTGCCTTTGCGTGTTGGGCTACCCCGTCATCAGTCACCATTACGGCAACATCTCCAGGCACCACCGAATGGAAATCAATTCATATCTCTAGATCTCGATTTTACCCTCTATTTCCTGACCAGTAAGCGATTATGAAATCATAAGGGGTGGAGGGGTTGAAGAATAAGCTTCTTAAGGAAGGTGAAGGTTGGGACAATCCTGAAAACTGGCAATGAGGTTAAAGGTAAAAAATCATTATACTGGATTTGCGGTTTAAATCGTGTGATTTTGCTGATTATGATTCGGATTTGACAGTTCTTTATACTAGAACTTTGCTCAATGCAACTCGTTTTGATTCTAGTCGTGACAGGGGAGAACCGTTGATGGTTAGATTAACCTGTTTGTTATGTTAGTTAGTTTTGAACTTCTTCAGTATTGTTGCTTCATATTGCTTTCTAACATGTGATAACGGTCGAGATTTCTATGACTCACGAGACAAATCAGGCGCCTTCTTCGACTCAGGAGATAGTGGAAGAGTTATAAGTTCAGGAACAAATGGCTTTAATTTTGTAACAATGGCGTTTAGCTCAAGTCTATGATATGTTTTCCGTAAACTAAGCTCTTTGTTGACTTCGGTATCTTTGACTTCTAAGCACTTTTGTATCTTGATATCTTCGGCGCTAACTCTCGGTATCTTCATACATCGGTAGCAATCTGGCTTTTAAACATAACCCAACAAGATGAAGTTGAATAAAAGCTTTAAAGATGAAGATGAATCTTGGTTTTTGTGTAAAAGGGCTGATGAAGTCAAAGGGGTAAAAGATAATCTAATTGAGATGGAATATATTTTAACTTTTTATTAGTTTAAATAAACTATACAATAGCCCCTTAACTATTAAACCATCTTACTAATTATATTACTAGTTATTTAGATGTGAAATGACTGAAATGCCCTTCTATGTAATAGAATAATTTAACAGAGTTAGTGAAAAGGACTAAAATTATTATGAAAAACAAAAGTCAGTACACAGACCGCTAAAAAAAAGAGCGATGACTTAGATAATTAAAACGGGCAAATCTCAGAAACTTAAATAGCAATTTACTCATAAAAGAACATTTTAGTCATTAAAACAAACTAAGCTGAATCTTATTGAAATAACTTGAAGAGTTGGTTTAATTTTGATCATTGTGGTTTCATGATAGTTACAAAAATAATCTAAAGTTTCAAAATTACAAAAATGGTTCATGTTATGTTCAGAACTAGGGGGAATTCCTGCGCTCCGCGGCGGAGTAGTAACTTGCAGTAATGGTGATAAAACGGACGCGTTAAAGTTTGTAACGTAAATTTAAACTATGGTAGAAAAAACAAACATATAAGCTTAATAAAATCTTGGGAAAGTCGAATAAAATTAAAAAGAAAATACTAAAAAATGACCCCCACACCGAAGGTTCGAACCCGAGTGAGTAGGGTAGGTGTGAGTGAACTCCAAGCAGTCGGCGCAACCACCAAGCCAAAGTCAATTGCGTGTTTGACTCCCTCACACCGATATCGGATACGATAATAACACAACATCGCAAACGATGTTATTCGCTTTTAAGTGGTTGAGTTTGTCACGGTAATGTCGCTCGATATAGCGCGCGTCTTCCAATATTTTAAATGAACGAACGAAAATTATAAAAGAAAAACTGAATTATTATTAAATGAAAACGGATTAAAAACGTATATTATATGTACTATAAGGGCTGAAATCAAAATAATAAAAAAGACCATTTATTGTCCGACACGTGGACCACTCATTGTCCGAGAAGTAGACCAATAATCTGAATTCACTATTCACAAACTTAGTGAAGTGTATGTTTCTATAATTTTCTTTTGATTAAATCAGTTCCTAACAATGTCACCTTTGAGTGGTTTAGACCTCACACGAAATAGTATATTTGCCTTTTCAACTCTATCCCTCTACTTTTTATTTGATTTTATTTTTGGTATAAATCGTTCGATGTCTAACTTCATTTTGTATCTGCTATCGATTTATGCAAAAATGATTATATGTAATTTATGACGTCCATTAACTCGAACATCATCTAGTCAATTTTATGTTTGTGCTTAAATGGTAAGTGCAAATGAAGCTCGAAAACGAAAACTAATGTGTTGTATAAATTGGGTGTTTTTTTTAGTGTTTGTGCTCTTTTTATTTTCTAAATTTATATGATTTTCTGTAAAATCAATTATAACTTAATAAATCACTACAAATTGTGCCACGTCCGGATCTGACAAAAAGGCTAATACCCGATCATTTGCTTCATTCGTAACCCTAAACATCCATCAGTCGTTCATCCTTCTTCTTCTCCATAATCGGTGTAATCGACGGCTTAGTCTTCGTACGTTGTTCTTCATACGGCAGCTTCCCCTTCATTCGATCCCAACAGGTATTTTATATCAAACAGTAATCCATTTTCATTCACCTAAATCTCTAATTTGTAAGTTATTAGGTCGATTTGTTTAGGGTTTCTTTTAAATTTTCACCATTTTAATTTGTTGTTTTTATTCTGATTGTAGTTGTTGTTTAATCCCCGTTCGTTGTTCGTTGAGTAGGTATTCACACGGCTGCTTCCTCTTCCTTTGATCGTAACAGGTATGTGATATCAAACCTTAACCATCTCTAATTCCTATAAATCGCTAATATTTATAGGATAAGTACTGTTTTAGGTGGAAGTTTAATAGAAATTTATCAGAATATATAGGTTAAATCTGGCTTCAATTTTAGTAAATTTAGAGGTTGGAGTTTGAAGGTCCCATTAGGGGTTGGAGTAAATTTAGGTTAGGATCAAAGTCACTGGATATATTCTCATTCCAATTGTGTTGTGTATTACATTAATTCTGAAAATTAGGGTACTAATGACATCATGTTTGGATTATAGCAACAAGAAGATATGATGTCACTGTTTCGATGAGAAAAATTATTGGAGTTGTTGGAGCAAAAGAATTATCATGGGCTTTGTTAATGTACGCCATGTGTTTGGTTAGGGTTGTGAATGAGATTCATAGCTCAACAACAAGGAAAAACATTTGTTTGTGCATTGTCTTTGATTAATTATCCATCCCTATAATTACTAATTTGTCTCTGTCTATATAAATTAGAGCATTCACATAATATTTTTAGCGATTATAGTCCAGATAAGTTTTTAGGCAACACCCAAGTAAGTTGCTTTATAGTCATTCTGTTACACGATTATAGTCCACATAAGTTTTTCATGCAGTTTTATCCAGCTAGTATTTGAAAATATGCGGAATCTTGTAAATTCAATCACTCCAATCAGAGTCTGATAAATTTCCCCTGCAACTTAATATTTTTGGTTTTCCAAAAAGACTGGTAATTTATTTCTTTTGATCTTTTTTCTACCATGCCAATTAATAATCTGTGTAAATGATATGTAGTAAACTGTATTTTCTTAACCGGGGCAAGAGGAACTGTTCTTTCTATATGAACAACAAATTGAACAGCATGGGAACTTCAAGTTAAGTATTCATGGCTAGGTGATATTTAATAATTTAGTAATGATGTTAAACTAATATGGATTATAAGGATTGTGCATGTACAATAGTTGTAAAATTAATTATGTTCAAGAATTGAATATTAGATGATTATGCTAGAAGGTGCAAAAGCTACCACAAAGACTGTTGATGCTTTGAGAACTGGTGCAGCAGCAATGAAGGCCATGCAGAAGGCTAATTATTATGTTCATATCATCTTAAAGCTAGGATGATGTGATTTCACATTTCTATTCCCTGTTACTAACTTAAAGAGTGGATATTTCAAATATTTTGTGTTAATGCAGAAAATTTAGGATAAAGTTGGTGAAAGTGATGAGGATAGAGATAAGATGCTTCTTCAGTTAGAACAAGTGTTTGAATGTGTACAAAAGGAAAGTGACGAGGCTGTAAAGTCAAAGTTGAATTCTCCACTCTTCTTGCATCTTGGAGAGAGATTATTTCTAATCATTGTGAGTAATATATCTATAGTCTCGGTAAAGATTTTTTTTTTGTCAATCAATAGTGTGTCATTGTTGTATCATATGTTGTAATATAAATAAGTATTTAGAGATTTGTGAATTATAACTGTAACATTTCATTTTTCATTATTATATGGTTTTCATTACTCAACCTGTGTAATACACAGGACAATAACCTAGTTTATATAATAGTTAGCATCATCTAAATGAAAGTGTTGATCAATTTGTTTTCTCAAATTTGCATACAATCAATATTGTTGAGATTGTGAAATCTATACATACTAATAAATAAAGGTTTTGAGGAGGACACATGTCAAGATTCTAGAGCATGTATCTTCTATTTTCCCGCCTAAAATCACTGATCCGAAAACATTATCACGCGGGTCGTATAACCCGACTTGCTCCAAACATCTTAACCCGATTCTTTAATGGTTCGTTTCTCAATTTTTAGGGTTTCACCCTCTTCTCCTCCACAATCTGCTTCGCCGCTGCACACCCATCTCCTGAAGATCGTCGTTGCACTGTCTACGTAATAACAAGAATCTTCTGTTAGGGTTCCAGTCCACCATCTACTCTCCAGCACCACAAAGGTATGTAATCCGTTGTCCCTCTTTCAATTTGCACCACGATTTGATTGAATCGAAACCACTATTTGACGATTTTCATGTCCGATTTAAACTCCAATTATGTTCACCCGTATTTGTGATTGATGATGTATTTTTATAATTTAAAATTTTTGTTCTATGATTGTACATTTTTTGTTATGTCAAAAGGATTCAACCCATGTATTACAATCCTCACAGTTATTTTTCATCACAATTACTTGCAGGTACACCCTTTTGGGGGCTTTGGTATTATATTTGATCACTGCTAAGCAATTAAGAAAAACTAATTGTGCCTTATTGTTGGTGAAATCATGTTTAGGACTCACGGTCAGAGATTGAGGACTTTGACGGAGCAATTGCCATATCACTTGCAGAAGGGAAAAGAAAACGTGCAATTAGTAAGTAAATAGAACCATCACCAACGATGTGATGTTTGCCACCACTTTGAATCAATTCCTTATATTAGCAGCCTTTGCTCTTATCTTCAAAATCACTCCGCATATTTTACAATCTTTTTTTTCTTCTTCTATTTTTATGTTTAATTTATTTTGAATTTGGTTATTTGAAATGTATTTAATCTTTCTGCAGATGCCAACAAATGATGTTGGTTTTGTTGAATATAAGGTACATCCTTTATGGGCTTAGAAATACTTCCCGCATCACGAGATCAGACTCCTAGGTGTTGTAGCTGTGATCGTTTCAAGGTAAGTTTTGATCAAGGGCTAATAACATTAAAAAGTAACCAACTTTTGTCAAATTTCTATTTCACATAAAAAGTCGTCACACTAATTTTGACCATTTGACTTTTTTATTTGTAGTAAAAATGTTAGATTTTGACATACCATATAGTTTATACTTATTTGCAATTGAAATTGTGCTTTTGTGTTTGAAATTTAAATATTACTGTTAGAAAATTTATTTGTTTTTTTTTGTGAAGCCAATTTCACTTGGATCAAAATGGATTTAGGTTTAAAATTTTAAATTGAAATTGTAATGGAGATTTAATAGGAAACTCTATTAAAAACTTATTTCCCTCAATATCTTGATAAACGGCACGTACATATTGTCATGTTATCCCTATCTTTTAAGGGGTGTTATCTATTTATCATATGAGAGATGCTTGATGTTGTCTTTGTCGTTGTCTTGCATCTTGGTGTTCATATTATGTAGAGGTGACAAAATGTGCGGGTTGCATAAAGAGTAAAAACGAGTAGTTTCATGTTAGAGTCCAAACAGGTCGGGTCTTTGTTTACACATAATATGTTAACTAACAACCAACATGCGCATATGAGACTTATACATTTCTTTGAAAAAACATGCCCTTCAACTGGCATTATTTATTGAAAGCATATGAAAATTGACTGTAATTTGATCAAGAAAACAATGTTAACATTCTAAACCATATAATACTATATGGTCCTGCTACATTCTGGTTTTGATCACAAACTTCATCACTATGTGTAAGACTTCGACCCGGACGTCTTACAGTTAGTTCTCATAACGGGTTATTCCCTTGAAAATACTCTTTTAAATCATATTAAACTACAGGGGAAGTCATTCAAAAGATCATTAAGTTTACCTCACGAATGCATGCACAACAATCCGAGTAACACTACTACCAAGTCAAGATACATCAATACAAAGCTTACCTGTAAAACAATCTAACGTACAAACAAAAACAGCAATGCTGAGTGAGTTCTAATGGTTTAATTTAATTAAAAGCAAACTCGTCACAAAAGTTATTTAAACCTTACTCAGAACCGTTGGTCCTTATAAAATCGTTTCACATTTTAATGACTCATAGATAACCCCTGTTATTACATGATAACTTATAACCGTTTATCACCCGTATCTCATCCCATAATAATAATAATCTCACATTCTCATCGATATAGGTCAAACTTACTACACTAATAACTCATACTCTATCACACGTGTTAACTCTACACTTGGTTAACCACAACAAAACCCTAGACCTGGACTTACTCGGCCTTAACTAAGGCTTTTACAAGTCAACTGACACAACGCTTAACAAGACCGGATAAAAATCCTGACACAACGGTCAATCTAACTCTATTTGTCACATTAATATCATTAACACATCACATCAACACTATCTCACGCACAATAAATATAACTCATCACTAGCATGTAAATTATCACCTATATAAGCATGCAAACACATACCTTATCACTTCACCCTCGTCAGGGTTACCCTCGTCAGGGCGTTCGACGCACCCTGAGCTCATCATTAACCTGTTAAATAAATGTCACCGTTGGTGACTTTCCGAAGGACCTTGTCCTTCACAATTCCTGTTTGCCGTGTCATAAACATGACTATGCAAACACAACACTCGTCGTGTCACAAGGACAACGACATACTAACACACAACTCAATTATAGACATGTATGATCAATCTACACATATATGACTTGTTATCTACACCTACACCTCACACATAGCACTAGAATAATACATATGTAACACACGAAATCTTAAGCATGTAGCTTATGGCCTGACTCTCCCTGATAAACCCTTAACACGTCACACATTCATAACTCGTAACTCTAGCTATCACCTTCCTATTGACACACCATAAGCCCTACGTTTCTTTGATACTCATTTTATTTCAAAAACTACTCGGATTAGAACCCGACACCCTTAACACGACTAAATATATTAACACCTCTTGAAAGTATGTACGATAACCCTAAAACAGTAAAGTATTTAAAAAGTAGGGGATTAGAAACTCACAGATTACGAGGCAATTCAAACCCTTGCACTGCAACTCATCCGCCCATGCTCGAATCCAAATCCTGACAAACGCGTGATCACATTATCAGAACACGTTCTAGACATACGTTACATAACGTATAAATAAGTAAACCCTAATACTCGGTTTTTACTACTCGCCCTTCTGTTTTATCGAACCCTTATCTCCCTAGCTCACACATCGGTCCGTCCTTGACCCGCTTGGAAACCGAGTACCCGAACCGGTTCCTAAACATACATGCATGTACGTCCAAGACCATGCAAGCCTTAACTCTTCGAACGCCCACGTGTACCAGTCGGTTTACCTGCCCGCATGCAAACCATGCACAAGGGGAAAACCCTTGTCGGAATCATGTCCATCATCTTCCCCGTCGGTCGTCGCCGTAGAAACACCTCCACAGCAACCGCCCGACACCATTTCTGTCGCCTCGCCACGCATACTCGTAGCCCATCACTAACCTCCTTTTATCCTCTAGTCGAGGAGCATCAACCCTAGCCCACTCACCACCATGCGCCATGTCTTCCCCGTGGTATTAAACCCTACTCGACTCTATCATCATTACCGACACCATAGGACCCGCCCGAGCCGCTCACCACGCATGGAACACCACCATAGCAATTTCCCCCTCTCGTCGTCGTCATGCACCACCACAACCGCCACCATGATAGTCGCCGTGTCCTGATTACACCACAAATCCGCTACCATATTCGTCGTTCACATTCTTCTCTCTCTCTCTCCCTCTCCCTCCCTCAATTCTCCGGTTACAAAACCCTAGCCGAAGGGTTCCCACCCGTGCCGGCTGTCACCGCTATTCCTCGCTATCCCAACGTCTCCACCGATTGCTACGGCCAGTCACCACCATCGCCGAACACCCCTCTCCCATCCGCTCCGCCTTACGTCGGAATCACTGCCCCTAAACACCCTAGTCGGGTTTTCCATACAATACGGATGTAAGTATCAAGAACGGGTAGGTTTAGAAGTGTACCTTACATATGAAGTTCCTCCCTTGCCCGCTACCACCGTCGAACCACCGTGAGACCGCCCCCTTCCCGCCTCTCTCTTCTTGCGTCACCTTTTCTACCGTCGAACACCCTTAGCTGAGATAATTACATCAGGGTCCTCGATGATTCTAAACCGCACGTTTTTAACTTGCCCGGCTGAAAAGAGACCACTCGAGTCTAATTCGGTAGTTAAACGTTCGCTCTTCGACCAACTTTACTTGTTACTAGGCTAAATACGGGTCTCGGGCGTTCAGTAACCCAAATTGTTAGTTTCCGTGTTTCTGGGATGTTACAAGTCTACCCACCTTAAAAGAGGATTCGTCCTCGAATCCAGCGTCGGTATAAACCAACCCAACATATTTATCTTCCGGCGTTCACTTGTGCACCAATTCCATCGGGTGTCTAACATTCACTTTCACATTTATAAATTTCATCACCTTGCATTGACCTTTATCCTCCACACGTGACGTTCAACGAATGTGCTACTCATAGTCCACGTTCGTCTTTGGACTTGTAAGTCTCACGCACCTCTTTCTCTTATGGCATAACCTTGTAAATTGGTTACTTACTCATCGTATTTCATGATTCGTTCACAACACACAAGACGTCATTCTTTTATAACCCTGGTGGCCTTGTTATCCCTATGACCCTACTCAAGTACGGTTCCTTGTCTTTCATGGTTAGGTCACTCGTTGTCTTTCTCATCTCATACTCTAGTCGCCGTCTCACGATGATTCCTTAAAACTCAAATACCATCGTCTTGCCCATAGATGTGATACATCTCTCGTACTCCAATGTCCTCCAAGAACTTGTGCTATGTTTTTACTGGTCCTTCTATTCTTTCTTCCCATAAATGTGTCTCTTTACTACTTTACTTTGCGCCCCTCGCATCTTATCGGTAAAAATATGCCGCTTATTGTTAGTGTCCCGACCTCCGTCCTTGGGTGTTCTTAGCCAGTGTACCCCACAACAATCATGCATGTTCTAAAATCCCAACGTTAACTCCCCTAATGCTCCTCAAGAGCTTGCCCATTTATATCTTAATCATATGGGTACCAATGTAGGTATCCATCCCAAAGGACTTATGTGGAATCCTCCACTTACCCTTCTTTTGCTCCACTTGTTATTGCCCTCTCGTTGCCACGCGTTCACCGATCGCGTCCCATTCATTAATTGAGAGCGTGAATTCCATGTTATCGCTAGTCTCGGTTGCCCATCGTCTTGTTTTGGACAGAATGTCACCTCCCTTCTATCAGCACATGTCGACCAAGCCCATTATATGAAATGCATCCTCAATGGTCATTTCGTCACCTCCTTACTCCGCGCTGGAATCCCTAGTGTTGTTCTATCGATCACCTCGTAATTATCTCTGTAATGCTTTCATCATCTCTCACAGCTCCACCCCCTTGGCTTTGTGCTCCAAACCCCCGAGATATAGGCATAGGCATCTCATAAGAGCACCTCACCGATCGTCTAGAAAGCATCAAAGCTCATCGTATCGCCTTGATGTGTCAATGTGAGAAAACTTAAGGTTAGAAACACTATGTCTGAGCATCCCCATCACTCGTCCTATGCACGACTAAGCATGTACTACATGGACGCATAGCGCCAGGTCACAACAACAAGACCTATCATGTTCAAGGTATGTACATGTATAGCATCTTACCTCTCTAACTCGCACACTAGCTAGACCTGAGCAAATCTACGTATCATACAATACGACCTTGTCATTTATAGACACACAAAATCCTAAACTCTACCTTCTATTCATTATAATGGTAGCCCCTGCCACACATCATCACATACTCACACAGAGTTTACCCAGTCGTACCCCATACGGTTCATACCAGTGTTTCAAGACGAATACTACTCAATCTAGACACAAGACATCACTCTACACATTCATACACATAATCTTTATAATCCTAAAGACGAATACTACTAAAGATGTATAATCTTAACTCCCCACGAAATCTTAAGCATTTAGCTTATGGCCCGACTCCCCCTGATCAACCCTTAACACGTCACACATTCATAACTTGTAACTCTAGTTATCACCTTCCCATGGACACAGCATAAACCCTACGTTTCTTTGATACTCATTTTATTTCAAAAACTCGTCGGATTAGAACCCGACACCCTTAACACGACTAAATATATTAATACCTTATGAAAGTATGTATGATAGCTCCAAAACAACAAAGCATTTATAAAGTAGGGGATTAGAAACTCACAGATTACGAGGCAATTCAAACCCTTGCTCTGCAACTCGTCCGTCCATGCTCGAATCCAAATCCTGAGAAACGTGTGATCACATTATCAGAACACGTTCTACACACGTTACATAACGTATAAATAAGTAAACCCCAATACTCGGTATTTACTACTCGCCCTTCTGGTTTATCGAACCCTTGTCTCCCTAGCTCACACATCGGTCCGTCCTTTACCCGCTTGGAAACCGAGTACTCGAACCGGTTCCTAAACATACATGCATGTACATCCAAGACCATGCAAGCCTTAACTTTTCGAACGCGCACGTGTACCAGTCGGTTTACCTGCCCGCATGCAAACCATGCACAAGGGGAAAACTCTTGCCGGAAGCATCTCCATCATCTTCCCCGCCGGTCGCCGCCGCAAAACCACCTCCACAGCAACCGCCCAACACCACTGTCGTCTCCTCTCCACGCATACTTGCATATGTAACATACCAAAAATCCGTGAACTAATGGTTCGGGATAGTGGACGACCCGAACTAGTATTAATTAAAAATGAGTGGTAAGATTTGTCACGCATGAGGTGTTATAACAACTTTAACTAACACGGTTAGTTGTTTAAAGAGAGTTCAGGACCGAATCATGCGAAGTGGAACTAGGGGGACCCGAAGCGTAACTCGGGAGTGGTACTTAAACCACTCTATGCACAAACCCTAGACCATTTTGGCTAGGTGTGCGCGACGGCATCTGCAAGGGGGAAACGCGAGAAGTCGACGACTAGGGTGATCGGGCGAAAAACGTAGGTGGTGGCGCGGTGGTTTCCGATCGGGAAGCTTCGAAACGTGACGAGGTAATCTCCCTTTCCTCATGGTATTCGGTTTTGGATGGTTTTTTCTGTTAAGGTTGCTTAATTGAAGTGTTATGGCCAATAGGAGGTGACATGGAAATGATTGGTGAGGGAAACGGGCGAAAACGGAAATCCGGCGAGGATTTCCGGCCATTGTTTGCGTCTCCGGCGGCGATGGTATGGGGCGGAAGAGCTTGGCGACACGGTCGCGTGGATATATTATTTGTCAAATTCCGAGTTCGTTTGATAGGGTTTCGAGCAGCGCGAAGTCAGACTCGTGAAAATGGACGAATCCGGCCACTGTTTCATTTTCCGACCACGGAGGCGGCGGTTTTGGTTCGTATGAAAGGATTCGGCGATACGGAAGCGTGGACATATAATTCGCCTAAAACGGAGTCCATTTGGGTCGGTTTTAAGCTACTCGTATATTGTCGCGCAAAACCGAACATGCTGAAGACGGGTCTGCGTTCTGGCAGCAGCGATGGCGGCGACGGCCAACACCAATAATTTTCTTTGGTCGGGCAAGTTGAGAAGAACACGTGGATATGTGGATCGCGCGAAACGGATCTCGTATGGTCGAGATATAAGCTAAACAAGTTTTCTTCTCGCGTGGTTTTCAACAGTTTCGTACAAAACCGGTTAGAACGGCTTGTACACAAAGGTATGACCTAATAGAACTTTATATTCATTGTTGGGGACTATTTTGGGATGTGAGAAAAATTTCGGGGACATTTGGGAACGTTTTTCGGTAACATTAATTTACGGGTTTTTTGTACGCGAACGAGCGCGTCGGTTGTACGGTTTAAGCCGATTTAGACCGAGCTTGTAGCTGCTGGTCCAGAGTAGGTGGGCTAGTGTTATTGCGGTAAGAGGATTGATTTGGGTAATTCGTTTGACGACAGGTTCACGTTGGACTATGCGTTTGCGGGTATGCGGCTTACGAAAGAAAAGCTTTGCAACCGGTGAATTTCTAATCCCCCACTTCTTTAAACGTTTTAATGTTTTTGGGGCTATCATACATACTTGCATGAGGTGTTTACTACGTTAAATGAGATAAGAGTTTTGGGTTCTAACCCGGTGTGTTTATACACTAAAACCTTCACAAATGAGTCGGAGTGGCAACAGGTGTTTATGGAAAATATGTGAGCTAGATATAAGAGTTATTAATGTGTGACGTGTTAAGTGTGGGTCGGGGAGAGTCGGGCCTTAATCTAAATGCTTATTATTACTTGTGGGATACATTACCCTAGTGTTATGTGTGAGATGCAAGTGTAGTTAACGAGACATATAAGTGTAGTGTGATATTATGTGTTTGTATTTGTGTTGTGTGTTTTGTGTCGTTGTCCTTGTGACACGGCGGGTGTTGTGTTTGCATCATTGTCATCTTTATGACACGGCAAGCAGGATTTGTGAAGGACGAGATCCTTCGGGAGGTTACCAAAGGTAATGATGTCTAACAGGACAATGATGAGCTCGGGGTATGTCGAATGCCCTGACGAGGGTGCAGTGATAAGTTATGTGTTTGCATGCTTATATATGTGTTAATTTGCATGCTAGTGATTAGTTATATTTATTGTGTGTGAGATACTGTTAATGTGATGTGTTGATGATAGTATGTGACATGTAGAGTTAGATTGACCGTTAGGTGAGGATTGCGAAGCAGTGTTGTTAACCGTTGTGTCAGTTGATTGGTAAGAGACTTAGTTAAGGCCAGGTAAGTCAAGGTCTAGGGTTTGGTTAACCAAGTGTCGAGTTAATATGTGTGCTAGAGTACGAGTTATTAGCGTAATAGGTTCGACATATGTTGATGAGACTGGGGAATTATTATTATTATGGGATGAGTCTTGGGTGGTGAACTGTTATGGGGTATCATGTGATAACAGGGGTTATCTATTCGTTAATGAATTGTGAAACTATGTTATAAGGAACGAGGGTCTTGAGTAAGTTCAAATAACTTTTGTGACGAGTTGACTTTTATTTAAATTAAACTATTATAACTCACACAGCGTAGCTGACTTTGTGTGTACGATAGATTGTTTTGCAGGCAAGTGTTGCGTTGACGTATCTTGGCTTGGGAGCGGTGCTACTCGGATTGGTGTGCAAGCATTCGTGAGAAACTTAATGACATTAAATAGTAATTAACGTTCTTAAAAAGACTTCCGATGTAGTTTGACCATTAATTAATGTGTTTTAAAGAGAATGACCCGTTATGAAAACCAACTGTAGGATGCCCGGGTCGGGGTCGGGGTCGGGGTCTTACAGTAGCCCACCACTAAACTCCTTTTCTCCTCTAGCCGACGAGCATCAACCCTAGCCCACTCACCACCATGTGCCATGTCTTCCCGGTGGTATTAAACCCTACTCGACTCTATCATCATTACCGATACCATAGGACCCGCCCGAGCCGTTCACCACGCATGGAACGCCACCATAGCAATTTCCCCGCTCGCCGCTGTCATGCACCACCATAGCCGCCACCATGACAGTCGTCGTGTCCCGATTACACCCTGAAGCCGCTACCATCTTCGCTGGTCACATTCTTCTCTCTCTCCTTATATTCTCCGGTTACAGAACCCTAGCCGTAGGGTTCCCACCCCTACCGGCTGTCACCGCTACTCCCCGTTATCCCGACGTCTCCGTCGTTTGCTACCGCCAGTCACCACCATGGCCGAACACCCCTCTCCCATCCGCTCCGCCCTACATCGGAATCACAGCCCCCAAACACCCTAGTCGGGTTTTCCATACAATACGAATGTAAGTATCAAAAACGGGTAGGTTTAGAAGTGTACCTTACTTTTGAAGTTCCTCTCTTGCCCTCTACCTCCGTCGGACCACCGTGAGACCGCCTCTTTCCCGGCATCTCTCTCTTCTTCCGTCACCTTTGCTGCCGTCGAACACCCTTAGCCGAGAATGGCTTAGGGTTTCTCCATAAGTTGATTACATCCGAGTCTTCGATGATTCTAAACCGCGCGTTTTTAACTTGCCCGGCTGAAAAGCAATTCGGTAGTTAAACGTTCGCTCTCCGACCAACTCTACTTGTTACTAGGCTAAATGCGGGTCTCAGGTGTTCAGTAACCCGAATTGTTAGTTTCCGTGTTTCTGGGATGTTACACTATGTTTTTTGTAATTATAAATTTTGTTGTGAACTTAAAAAAGGAATGAATTTGGGCTTATTAGAAATTATCGGTAAGATGTGGAATGTATGGGATGAATTGCACAAAATGGGCAGTAAGCATTTAGGTAACTTAATTTAATCATATCAGATGTTACATTACTTGAATGACTTTGACATTATACTTATAATCCATGATTTCAAACTTTCTTTTTCTGTAATTGATTGCATTCAATCTTCTACATGCCTGCGATGCTCATGACCTTCATTGTGTCCCTCTATATGACACTTTAGGTATAGATCACCTTTTTTTTGCTAAATTTTATCTAGCATTTTGAAACAAGTTATGTTTCTCTCAGGTGCTGAGGTTAAATTCTCGTGTGTTACATGGGTTGATAAAATATAATATTATATAATCAGTAACAAAAATTTTGTATTTTAAAAAACCCGTGTATTACACGAATTGATAAAATATAACGCTATATACTTCGTAATAAAACGTTTATATCTTTAAAAACTCGTATATTACACGGTTTGAGTATATTAATTTCTATTTATTTAATTTAATTTGACTTACATCACTATTTAGTTAAAAATAAAAGATACATAACTAAATTTTAAAGTTTCTTAAAATAAAAGATAATTTAAAATAAATAGGTTTTATTAGTATAATTAATATTTTTTTTAAATATAAATCATTACAAAAAAAAAGGTGTATTTAACAAGAGAGGCGGAAAAAAATGTGAGCTTGAATATGAGATTGACAAGTGACAAAAAATTTAGTTTTTTATTAGAATAAAGATGTCACGCGGACGTCTCTATTATATTTGTAGAAGAAACAAATTTATGAGGTAGGTTTGAAAAATCTGTCAATTGTCATCAGGATTCTTGCCTTAGTTTTATATTTTTTCAGGGGAAAGTGTTAACCTTTTAGGGCTGTATATTCTTTGTTATTTGAAGTCTGATTCTCATCATTTATAGGTATTTAAAACATTACCTGAATCCGGAAAGCACTTGAAAATCTTGTCTGTTTTGTTGTAGTTATTTTATGGTTCACACAATAAATATATTTAAGAGGCTGTTTTTGAAATTCATGTAACATGTTTTCTTTTTTAAAATGATTTTTAACAATTGGACTTTTATAGCATTTGAGCTTCGATGACATATGCAGCTAAATACATGCTATAGTAACCTCTCACAGTAGATGAAAAATTTTGTTTATTATGAATTATGTAAATTAGCTGTAAAATACATTTCTGATGCATGAATTGGACTTTTATAGCATTTAAGCTTCGATGACATATGTAGCTAAATACATGTTGTAGTAACCTCTCACATTAGATGAAAAAATTTGTTTATTATAAATTATGTAAATTAGCTGTAAAATACATTTCTGATGCATGAATTGGACTTTTATAGCATTTGAGCTTCGATGACATATGTAGCTAAATAGATGTAGTAACCTCTCACAATAGATGAAAAAATTTGTTTATTATGAATTATGTAAATTAGCTGTAAAATACATTTATGATGCATGAAATATTAGCTGTAAAAATTAATTGGGCTATGAACTTACAGGTTGATAATAGAACAAAAGATCATGGTATTATGAATAATATTATGTTTATTTTCATCAACCGTGTAGTAAACGGGTACTAACCTAGTGAATAATATATAAAATTTCAGCATGCCGGTCTATGTTTACAAACAACCGGTACCAAATATGACAATACATTTCAATTTGGCTACATGTTGGTAAATATTTATCAACTAGATGGTTATACATGTACTTCGCGGCTTGTATCGGGTTCGTTGTTAGTAAATCTTAAATGAAAAAGTAGGCGTACCGGTAAAAATAATGTTAATAAAAGAGAAACATAAAACTAAATAATAAAAAATAAAAAATAAAGAAAAATAAAAAAATTACCGGTTCGGGTCGTCAAAAATCATAAAGCGAATATAAATACGGGTTCCGATAATATCATTACTGACAATGATTTTTTTCGCTCATAATAGTTTAGGCTCGTCAAGTTACCACAACAGTAATGACACTCGCTATAGGCAACGATATAAAAAAACTCGATTTTGAATACAACTCTGTTTAAAAAAAATTTATATCGGAACATTGACAAAAAAAACTAAAAACAGCCGCACCCTCCGTATTCTGAAAAAAGTTATTAAAGGAAAACGAAATTAATATAACATGAAACGAGTTAAAAAATATATTATATATAGTATAAATAAAAATATAAAAAAAGTACTTGACAAAATATGAATAGATGTGGCACTATTCCCAGGAGTTGTCTTTTAATCTTAGCTTCTTAAATAGGCAATTGGTGATATGTTTGTATACAAAAACTATATAGGTGATATGTTAAATTGGTTCCACGCTAGTTATTTTTTTGATGAAATTCGATCTCTTTTTGTCAGTTTTGCGAAATTTTAAGTCGGTGTTTGAGAAATGGCAATATAATTTATCAAAAAATCAACAAAATTTGATCACTTTTGACATGTGTTGCATAGATTGTGAATTCGACGATGAGAGCATTGATTGCAATTTGTGAGGGATGTTTTGAGACTTTGAGGATGGAGAGATTTTATGTAAAGTTATTAAGTGTGAGTTCTAGTTTTGTGTAGCCTGATTCTTAGGACACAACAATCCAAAGGAATCCAAGTTGATTCTTTGAAAATAGAAGTTGTTTTGAAGTGGGACGCCAATTACACCCGGTGGAGTGATTCAAAGATAATGTCTTCGCCTAATTTGACCCAACAAGGTGTTGGCTAGGGGTGTTCAAATTCGGATATCCGAATTTTGGATAGCGAATTTCCCTATTCGAATCCGAAAATTAATATAATTCGGATTCGGATGGTGATTCGAATAACCGTTTTTCTTTTTCTTTTTCTCTGCAACAATGGGTCAACTACACAAGAATCTTTATCTATTTCCATTCTATTCATACAGGAAGTATAGTAGTAGGAGCCACTTAAATCTATTATCCAATATATATAAAACATAAATTATAGGAGGAGCCACTTAAATCGATTTGCAGCAAAAAAATCACAATTGAGTTTGACTACATATGTGAAATGGAGTTTGATTAGATATCTCTAAAAGCCCCAAAAATCATTTCAAAACCAAGATCTGGAGTTAGACTAAATATCTTTAGAAGCCACAAATTGCAGATCGATAGATCCAATTGCAGATCGATAGATCCCAAAATCAGATCTTATCTACCAACATCCGTTACAGGCGGTGGCCGGTGGAACACTGGTGGTGGACGGCAACAGGCGATGGGCGGTGGAGCACTGGAGTCTGGAGACATGGCCGTGTGTAGGGGTGTTCAAAAAAATTCGAATCCGAAATTCCGAATCCGAATTATCCGAAAATTCGGATATCTGAAATTTCGGATATTCGAATTTTCGGATTCGGATTCGGATAGTAATATTTGAAATTTTCGGATAATTCGGATATCCAAAATATCCGAAATATTAAAATTTTATTTATTTTTATTTATTTATTTTAGTTAAATATATATAGAATGACACAAACAAAACCCTAATGGCCTCATTCTCCATTCTGCAACTCTCTCTCTCTCTCGCCGCCACAAGCCCACAGCCTCCCCGACGGACATCCAATGCCACCTTCCTGCCGCCCGCCACCTCCCTGCCCCCGCCGCCTTCCGGTCGCACGCCACTTTCCTGCTTCAACCCCTTCATTTTCCTTTTCTGTTGATGTGAGATTATTAGCACAACCAGTTAAATCTATGAAATTGAAGTTCGATTATGAAGTCTGTTCAACTTCATTGTTACTGTAAGGTGAGAAGAATTATTTTAGGGTTTTTGAAAGTGAGGTTTTATGTTGGAGAACGGAAATTGTCACTGTAAATTGGAAAGGAATTTGGAAATAGTAGGTGGTGATTTGACATGGTGTATAGCAGATCCATTAGATTTAGGAGTTCAAAATTTTATTTTATTTTTTAAATTTTATATTTTGATGATAAAACGATATACTTAGCAGGATTCATGTTTTACAAAATGTTTTAAGGCATTACATACAAGTTTTCTACCTGAGTGTGAGGCAAGACCTTGATCACAGTTGAGTATTTTTTTCATTTTCTCCAACTGGGATTGAATATCTTTTTTTTTTGTTTTTTTAGATTTCGGATATCCGAAATTTCGGATATCCGGTTTTGAACACCCCTAGCCGTGTGGAGGCTGGAGCGGGAGAGTGAGAAGTTGAAAATGCAGGGAATATGGATGTAGGGTTTCTTCTCCATGCCTTAGTTATATATTTAAGTATAATAAATAAATAATTAAAAAAATACAAATTTAATATTTCGGATATCGGATATCCAAAATATCCGAAAATTTTCAAAATTAATATCCGAATCCGAAAATTCGGATAATTCGGGTTCGGTTTCGGATTCGGAATTTTTTGAACACCCCTAGTGTTGGCTATGTTTGGGTAGAAGGCAAGAGAAGGCTTTTTAAATGTTGAGAGAGAAGTTAAGTCACGCTCTAGCATTGGTGTTACCTGTAACATCCATGATTTTCAGGACATAAATTTTCTTTAATTATTTAAGCATTTGAAATCTCATACTTGTTCAAACATAATGTCACAGCAATTATTATTTTAACATACATCAATTCAAATTTCCGAAACTTGCATGTACATACTACTTCATTATTTTACATAACACATGTATTTATATTTATATATAAATATGGGGAGGTTCAAATAAAAAGTCTAATTTGGCTAAAAAGTAATCTCATTCATTTAATTGGATGATCAAGGGTAGAGATTTAAGTGTATGAAAAATAACGGGTGAAAGTGTATTTAAGTAATAGCCACTTTTGTTAACTTTTTTCAACTTCTCCCACTTTATTTAAACGTTGATAACTTTTTCGTAGGACATTATTTTTTTTTTAAAATTACACCATAAAATCGAGCGTTATTTTATCTTTAATTTGAGTATAGTATTGCTATATTTTTTTGCAAAAACAAAAACGATACTTAATGAAATTGCGCTACTTTACGTAAATCTGCTGGTTTTGGTAAAACAGCACAATTTAGCACATTAAAAATTTGCTGGTTTCTGGTAAAACAACACAATTTACGTAAATGTACTGGTTTCTTTAATGTGTGCTACTTTTAGTCAATTATTATGTGCCTAATTTGGTAACATTCTTTAAAAATAAAATTTTAAAGCATCCATACAACAAAAAAACGGTTTAGTGGTAGGCAACAAAAAGCTTATGCATCAAAATGTTGTTTTGTGCTAGTTTTGTTTTGTGTTGGTTTGATATACTAGTTTTGTTTGTGTTTGGTTAGCTAAGAAAAGCAAGTTACACAATTAACCGTGTGTCTTTTTGTATTGTTATATAGTAAAACAACACAATTAATTGTTATGTTTGGTGTTTTTTTATGATAAAACAGCACAGTTAATTGTGTTGTTTTACAATGCAGCACGGTTAATTGTACTGTTTTACTATAAACCAGCACATTTACATAAAGTATCACAATTTCACTAAGTGTCAATTTTGTTTTTACAGTAAAATATAGTAATACTATATTCAAATTAAAGGTAAAAAAACGCTCGATTTTATGGTGTAATTTTTTTAAAAAAAATAAGGTCGTAGGAAAAAGTTATGTACGCTTAACAAAAGGGGGGAATTTAAAAAAAGTCAACAATCGTGGGTTTTCCAAAAATGCCCTCCCCCATCCCTTTTCCTACACTTAAATCCATATTCTTGATCATCCAATTGAATGGATGAGATTTCTTATAAGGCTTATTAGCCAAGTAGCACTTCCTAGGGGAACCATCACCTATATAAATATATATAAGCCAATATTTTGTTATAACCAATATAAAACATGTGAGTTACAAGCCGTGATCTTTTAAATATATATACACACACACATATATATATATATATATATATATATATATATATATATTATATTAAATAAATCATTATTACAATTTATAATTTCATAAAAAATGGCGTTTTTTATAAAGTAATGAAAATAAAATAATCAATTCTTAAGTTTTATAAATTTTATAAATACATTTTTATAAGAAATAAAAAATTGAGTCTTAAACCTTTTTGATTCAAATAAACCCCCCTAATTATTTTGGACTCCCCACTATTGAACCCCCACCCTTTTCATTTGACCCCATTCATCTCATTTTGACCGATTTTGACTTTAAAAGTCAAACAATCCCAAATCTTTGCAATTCAAGACTCAAAGCGATCAATCTCGGTTGATATAAACTTTCCATGTATACCAAGAGAAGTATCGACCTTAATTAGACTCGATTAACACCCCAGTTCAACGATTTTCACGGATAAAAATCTAAATTTAAAGAGTTTGACTTCTCCGAGTCAAAACCGAATCAATCCGGTTTCAAATCATGAAAATGAACGCGTTTAAGACCCGCAAATCACGCCTTGATTGTTTCCGTGTGTATTCAGTCCCAAAACACGACCCAATTCATCCTCAAGCAATCAAATTCATGCTTGATTTGTGCCGACAGTTGTCACCCACACGGACTAAACCGAATCAAGCGTTTATTGTAACATCCACGATTTTCAGGTCATAATTTTTCTTTATTTATTTTATTATGTACAATAATAAACACTTGAAGTCCCATACTTGTTCAAACATAATAGGTCACCGAAATTATTATTTTAAATCAAATTTTCGAATCTTGCATGTACATATTATTTCCCTATTATATATATATATATATGAGCAAACATTTTGTTATAATCAAAATGAAATATGTGAGTTTTAAACCATGCTTTTTATCTCTTAAATATAAACACATATTTATTTACGAATACAAATGTAAATATATATATATATATATATATATATATATTTGATTCTATTGAATAAATCATTATTACAATTTATAATTTCATATAAAAAAGTAGAACTTTTTATAAAATAATAACACAAATAATGTTGAGATTTTATGAATTTTATAAATACTATTTTATAAGCAATTAAAATGATAAGTGAAGCCTTGAACCTCTTGCATAACATATGAACCTCCCTCTATGTGCTTTTGAACCCCCTTGACCTCACTTGTGAAACCCCCCCCCCCCCCCCCCCCTTATTGAACCCTGGGTTGTCTTCCAATACACGATTTTGACTTTCACGAATCGTTCAATTCCAATTCAAAATGGTTACCATATTCAGACATCCTTGATTCACACACACGATTCCTTCCGTTTTAAACATCCACAATCACACCTAGATCACTAGAATTCAAAACCCATTTATGAAAGGAAACTTTGAACCAAATCCGTGATTCAAGCCCCAACCCGCGAATTCGTTCGATTAAATAGTTCTAAACGCGTTATACTCGTTAACTATCACCCTTTAAGTTTCCCATCTGAGTTGCAAATCAAAATCATTACACAAAATCATCTTTTTTTTTTCTCTTTTACGGTCGACGCAAACAGGGGAGAGCCCCTCAGTCGGGACGACTCGGTTTCTTTCTTGCCTCCGAAAGCTACTTTAGGTATCCACCATCCCTCACCTCAAACCGTAACATCTCTGGTTATAGGAATCGATTTGGGTATTCTGGTTTGAAGGGCTGCTTGCGATGGGGATGATGAGGGGAGATGAGTTCACAAAACCATTATGTTAAAACTAAAAAGAACTCATTAGATTAACAGGGCACATACCCAACTCAGTCGGTTAAACCTTTCCCCTCCCACGCATGAAGTCGCAGGTTCAAACCTGGCTCTGCCCAGTTTTACTGTTTATTTTTATTTGGTAGTTACTCACTTGTTTATTTCCAATTCACACACACACCCCTTTATATAGTTATAATTATTAAGTTATGGTTAATAAACCAATTCGTTTATAAACTTTTAAGGGTTTTATAACTATTATTTAATAAAAAGCATATCTTTATAAATTTTAATCAATCCCTAAAAACGTTTGAATATCACCCTTTGTATACGAGCAACGTTATTTCTGTATGTACTATTTCATTACCACTATATATTTCAAAAACATGACAAACATTATTTTATTGTCATAAACTTTATTATTTTATATACATAACTTTTAAAATTATAAAATGGTCGTATTTTATAACGTCATAAGTTTTATTAATCAAAAGGGTTATAATTATGTTAGTAACCTAAATCTTTAAAACAACACATTATAATATTCTTTGTTTGTATCCTAAAAACCATTTTTACTGCTATAAATGCATGAACCCTATTATTTTTGTTAAGAACTATAAATTAACCTTATTAATTAAATGAAAGAGATTTATATATATACATGTGTAATTATATATATTTGATCTAAACCTTTAAAACAACCTGACCTATGATATATTGTAATAACGTTTCTACTAATATCATGAGATCACATAATTATTTTAGTCGTATTACTACTACTTTCTCAAATATTAAGATTCTTTAAATAGATTTTCATAAACAATAATTCGAATAACTAATTTATCATTTCAAGTTACAACATATTATAATATTCCATTATAATAACTATTTTAAACCCATTTGTCTTAACAAGATATATTTAACAAATTTATAATTTATATTTATTGTCGACGCCTAAATCTTTTATAAATGAAATCTATAAAACACTATTTCATGTGAATTTATATATTATCACTTTAGTTATCGTTGAAATTCGTATCTTTAATATTTCTCTCGTTCGCTCGTTCATTCCAAATCCTAAAGTCCACATATTTCCGTTCTTATTCCTATTAATCATTCCTACATATTAAATGACATGTGGTATTTAACTTAGTGCATCCTTATTTTCTCATTACTACAAGTTACACGATCAATCCTCTACTATTTAAGTTGAGTTTACATAGCCCCTTTTACATTTTACATACTTTGGGGTGAAACATGATTACTCAACAAACCCTATATGCAATTACACACGTACAATTCTACAATATGATCATATGTGTTTATTTGTGCTTTGTGCTTGAATGCTATTTGTTAAGGCTACATATACATGACATACTCGTGCAATCATTAACACATTACATCAGGATAACATTTGTCGTTATGCCCTACATCAGGATAACATGTGTTGTTATACCCTACCTCAGGATAACATGTGTTGTTATGCCCTGTAGGTCCAATAAATCTAACACGAATCTGTAAAAACCCAAATCAAGAGGCGGAATCTCTTGATTTGGTGATGAAAACACAAGAGCAATAAATGAACGATAAAAACATTCTTGTATTGATTTGAATCAAAAGATATTACAATGAAAACCCTCAAATCTCTCTTGAATGTCTGCTCACAATGACGATGAAATAAGTTTCTGAGAAAAACCCTGATTTGTGCACACCATAAACCCTAGAAAAACTATTATATTTATAGGTCTAGACTAGGTTTGATAATATTACAAAAATGCCACTAAACTATTAAATCTTCATTTAATCGCAACTGCCACTATTAATCAAAACACGCACGACAATCGAAACTATACTTGCGATTGAACCTTGAACTTCCGATCGATCTTTGATTTTTACTTGAACTTGATCTTTCGTCTGAATCTTGATTATTTTGGTAAGCGTCAACTTTAATAATACCCTACAATCTCCCCCTAGACTGAGGCTACAAAAATCTTTCATTATCATTCCCATTATGTTCAACAACTTCAGTATCAACAATCTCCCCCATTTATGGTTGCATCAAATGTTAAAGTTGTAATTAGACGAACATTACGGTTACTCCCCCTACGAAGCAGATCCTCATGAGGGTGGAGTTTGAATTGGCATTTGTAGATTCTCGATAAACTTTCCATCTCTCTTTTGCAGGATGAATCAGAAGATCTAGGAGGAGGTTTCCTAGCATGTTATCTTCTTCTGAGGAACAGGTTCTTTTGATCGGGTGACTTTGCTCAACTGATGATCGGCCATCATTGCAGTAAATTCTTCAAGTGAGGTGGTGAAGCTGCATGTTAGCTTCTATAATACCGCACCTCATGACTTTGTCAACAAAATCTATTCATAAACACAAACACAACTCCGAAATCCCTTTAGACAGTTCAAATTATAGATAAAACCGTATTCATCTGCAATATCATTTTGATTTCTCAAAACCAGTTCAACGTGGAAGACGAAAAACAAATAACAAAACTGTAAAGAACAAATGATTTTTTTTAAATTCTTTTAACTTTGAAACTATCCAATAATCACAAAATGAACAACTTGCTTCTTTTTGGGAGAAAAGATCTGACATGAGATCATACTAGGCTAACATCCTAAGTTACACTTCAATTTTGAACTCTAAACAAGTAGGTCAAAAGCGATTGCCAATATTTTATGTCTGTTTTAAACTTAAGCACAATTGTTTCTTTCAATGCTTTGTGATAGTTTATCATGTTTTGGTAATTTTAGTATGAAGCTAGTGGTTCCCACACTCAAGAACCTATCCATCCTTAAGATGTTTTGAGATTTCGGGTCATCACAACTTGACTTGGCCAGATAATAAAATACCATAAATCTTAAGATATATCTATTAGAGCATAACTAGCACGGGCCTATGAACTGTTCAGGGAATCTCTAACAAGTTTGATCAAGAACATAGCACTACGGACTTACATGTTCAAGAACAATAAATGCACAGGGTCATAGCACAACGGACTTACATACCATGACAAGAAATCCCTTACCAGTCACATATACCCAAAATAGAAAAATATGTATAAATATACCAGTATGTACATGCTAACATTGCGTATCTTTTATATTTTATTCCTATTGCATGACATTGCATGTCTTTTTGCTCTTTTTTTTAAATACGTATTGCATGCCTTTTTGGATTTTGCATGTCATTGCATGTCTTCTGGATTTTGCATGTCTTTTATTTTATATATATGTATATAGATCTATAAATGGAAAGATTATATATCGATGGTAGCTGGTGTGTGTATGACAAGAATATAACTCTCAATCTACTGTTAGATAAGAGTCGGCCTTAAACCGCGTAAGCTGAGATGACTAATCCACTCATTCATAAAGATTTAACTTTTAGCACTCGACAAAGTTTTCAAATTGGATGCTAAGCCTATTGACATATCACATATCGAGTCTACCTTTCATTGTTCTACTCTATTCATGTGCTAGAAGTATCAGTCTAGTTCCTATCATTTTTCATATAGTCAAATCAATCTTCTCAATTTTTTATTTTTTTAAACTGTACAAACATAAAATCTTTTTGTCATTTTCTGTTCTTTTCCTATACTCTCCCCCAAATTTTTGTTTATGTATAACCATAGTAAAAAAAATAATACACAAAACATAAATTTACCAAGGCAAAGTCTTCCACACTAAACACAAGTTTTTTCAAGAAATGTCATCAAGAAAAGTTATAGTGAATGTGTCGTGAAAGTTTGTGATTGTGCAACAATATATGAAATAATACCATGATCTGTGATGTTGTCACCTCAAACATGTACCTGGAACAACCATTGTCAATAACCGTTGTTACTAACAAGCCTCCTAGGTTGTTCCTACATTCATCAACAAATTAGTTAGAGAGTGGAACCCAAGCCATGATGATCTTGGGTTGTCCTTGAGAATCAAAGATGGTAACTTCTCGATAACCAAAATCTCCTACATTATCAAAGAAATTTGTCGGTTTAGTTGAAATCTGTGGATTTGGTGGAGTTTTTACTTACCAAAATTGCTTAGGTTTTACAAATTTCTGTCTTCCCCCTTTTGGTCTAGTAAAATTCTTTTGTTTCAACTTTGGTGCATTAGATTTTGGAGTATAATGTCTGCTTTCTTGTGAAGCACAACCCTGAATATATGACACATATACAGTTGGTGATTTATGAATCACTTTGGGTTTGTTTGAAACCATCCCTGGTTTCACTTTACACTTCTCACCGTTCTTTTTTGTGGAGGAATAAATGCACTTCTTTGCTAAGTGTCCCTCCTTTCCACAAGCAAAACATGCCTTGACCCGAGAGAACCGTCTTTGATTGTTCTGTTGAGAGAAATTGTCACAACATGATGATGAAGACTGTGATGTTGAGGCCCTTGATGAAGATCGTGTAATTACAATATTCTCTTCAATGTTAATCTGTTGAATACTCTGATTTTGACAAACCTGTTGTTGTGATTGAGTCTGTTTCAAATCAAAGAATTCTCTATTACTCATGCTTTCATGAGGAACATCGGTGACAACAGTTCCTGCACTTATGAAGTTAGTGAAAACTCCTTTTGGATTAACATATCTAGGAACACATGGCAACACATTATTAGTTTTGAAACAAGCTTCTTGTGTGACACATGACGAACCAACATTGTTTTCAAAATCAGGTTGTCACAAAAGTATCGTTAACACTCTTAACACTCTCGGGTTTCTCATTCTCATCACAATCATCCTCGGATGAGCTCAAGGATCCAGATTCTGCACATGAAGCAAAACTATCAGAATCATCTGAAGTTGGCATATCAGCAAATCTACCTGACTTGGAATAAGGCGGAGGATGTGTGTTATATCCAATACCTTCTGTGACCTTCTTATGGATTTGCTTATCAATGATTCCAAATAAAATTTTCTGATCCATACCCATGTTTGCAACTTGAAAATTTTCTTTTTCAGCCTTTTGAAGTTTCTCAGTTAAAATTTGATTATTATTCTTTTGGGTGGTAAGTTGCACAACTAAGGATCGATTTTCAGCAGAAATGTCATGAATTTTCTTTAAATAAAGTTTTTCATTCTTAGCTACAGAATCATACATGACCTTAATGTGATCTCGTTCGTCAATCAAGGCTTGATTGATAAATCTATATTTTTGAATTTCATTTAAACACGATCGAGATTTGCACAGTCTAGAAATTACCTCAATTGGAACAACAGTGAGATCCTCAACTGGTTGGATGATAACAAGTCGATCTCCATCTTCAACATCTGCCGTGAGTGCATGATTGTGTGCCGTTGTGGATGTGGAGGTTCCGGCTTGATTTTCACTTTCTGTTGACTTCGAAGTAGCTGATATCTGTTGCTTGTGATCTTTGGTCAGTGATGAATGCTCTTCATGCATCTTTGATTTATCCAATTCACAAGCAACCACATTTGATTCAATACGAACACAATTCCCGTTTGAATCGTATACATATCCTCCTTTGATCACTTCCAAGTGCTGATCTAAGCGTTCTTCTTTTAATTGAAGCTTCTCATACATTTCTTTCAATGGAATAGTCCTTGGATTCGTACTTTGTATGAGGCTCTCAATTGTCTGAGACCATGAAGCCGGTTGAGAATCCAAGTACTTTGCTATTATCTGTATATTCTCAATCTTGAGACAAATATCTTGAAGTTCACTAATCAATCTTGTATATCTGTTGTATTGATCAGTCAAACATTCTAATTCTGCACGTGCAAACTGTCAATAACTTAGCATTAACATGACTTTTCTTTCAGTTGAATTTAGAAGAGTCATCTTGCAATCTTGAGTTCGACCAACAGATAATATTTCACCAAATGGACTTACCGATACTAACTGATCAAAAAAACGTATCCAAAACTCTCGGAGACGAGCCCGTAACCAAAAATAATATCCGAATCAATCGAGCATGAGTTCGAGTCAATTAAAAAAATGTTTATATATATATATATCAACCTAATATCACGCACAAATCAAATGAGAACGTAGCCACGAAACGATCTCAAACAAATGATAAGCACGTTAATGTCTCTAGACATCTGTTTTAACCAAAACCAATTTCGAACCACCTAAAATCTAATCTCAAATACCGAAGAAATTAACTTTGCTTGTTGAAATAACTATATCGGCCGACATCCAAATGAGATTTGATTCGGATGTCAAAGAACATGCCAACCTCAATTAAATATAGATAATTTTTATTTTAAATTTCTTGTCTCCTTTTTCAAACAGCAGTGTCAGATGGCCCCACTACCCAATTCAAAATATCAAAACATGGCAGAATAACTTTCGGACCTCAAAAGAATATGAATTTCTTTGACAATTCTATCTCCCTTTTACTTTAACTCAGACACTAACGGCTCCGTAACCCAACAATAATTCTTGGACGTCAAAATATTATAGTATGGACTTCAAAACGATTTTAAAATACTGTACGACTTTGACTGAATCTTATCAAATAGACTTTTGCTTTTGACAGGCAACAACATGACCCTAAAGACCTTTCTTTTACGCCACCAATTAAAAAACAAACTTTTTTTCTTCTTAATCTTGCGCAGACAATACAAAAACAACCTCAACCCTATTTCTCCAATCTGCGTTCTTTCTTCTTTTTCTATGCAGCCACACACAAAATGTTTTTTCTTTATTCTTCTCTAAGTCGTAGACAACAGGAATCAAACAACAACTTCTTCTCTTTCTTTTGATCTTAAACAAACAGAAAGAACACCTTATCCAAAGGGTTAGAACTTTCGATGGTTTCTAGTTTTGATACCTTCTACTTTCGATGATGTAGTTTCGATTATAGATTCACAGATCTTAGTTTCGATGACCAGCTAGTTTCGATGTCCAAGATAGTTTCGATGGCAACCTAGTTTCGATTTCAAGCTAGTTTCGATAATGACAATCTGAAGAAAAACAAGCTCTCTCTCTACTCTTTCACACACACTACTACGTGTGTTCTTGGTTAAAAGAAAAAAAACAGGATGTGGAAGAAAATCTAATGTATTTTATCTTGTATTAATTCTTTGTAACAATCGGAATGAATTAGTATTTGATAATGAAAAGATGACTTCAACCCAGATCCACTTTCTCTCACTAAACTGTTGCCTCTCTCTCTAGAAATTGTTCACCACAACATACCCGAAAAAGAATTTGATGATGAAAATCAGCAAAAACGAGCCACGTGGCTCTGATACCAATTGTAGGTCCAATAAATCTAACACGAATCTGTAAAAACCCAAATCAAGAGGCGGAATCTCTTGATTTGATGATGAAAACACAAGAACAATAGATGAATGATAAAAACCTTCTTGTATTGATTTGAATCAAAAGATATTACAATGAAAACCCTCAAATCTCTCTTGAATGTCTGCTCACAATGACGATGAAATAAGTTCCTGAGAAAAACCTTGATGTGTGCATACCCTAAACCCTAGAAAAACTATTCTATTTATAGGTCTAGACTAGGTTTGACAATATTACAAAAATGCCACTAAACTATTAAATTTTCATTTAACCGCAACTGCCACTGTTAATCGAAACACGCACGACAATCAAAACTATACTTGCGATTGAACCTTGAACTTTCGATCGATATTTGATTTTTACTTGAGCTTGATCTTTCATCTGAATCTTGATTATTTTGGTAAGCGTCAGCCTTAATAATACCCTACATGCCCTATATTTACATCAGGATAACATGTGTTGTTATGCCCTACATTTACATCAGGATGACATGTATTGTTATGCCCTACATTTACATCAGGATAACATGTGTTGTTATGCCCTTCATTTACATCAGGATAACATGTGTTGTTATGCCCTTCAGTTACAAGGTTTGATTTGTGCAAGTAGCTTAACTTAGATTCTCCATAAATGCTTTATAACCTATGTATGATATGAGTTGTACACAAAACATTTGAACTTTACTTGTAGTGTCAAAACCTATGTATACTCACCAACTATTTATAGTTGACCCTCTCATTTTATAATGTTTCAGGTACGAATGTTTGATTTAAGATTCAAGTTGCTTCACTTAGGATTGAGGACCTAGTTTTAAACTTAGTTTCAGGTATTTATGACACTTGTAAATGTTGTAATTGATTATTTGAGCTATGAAATGAAATTGATTGTTTAATTATTACAACTTTAGTAAACCATGAGCTTATGAACAGTCTACATATCCTACCCCGACGTATTCCGCCATCGGTTGGGGTGTGAAATTTATGATGAAATCAATCAAATTAACTCATTCCCTCACCGTCGCACAACTCACTACAAACTCTCTAAACCCTCCATCTACCTGCATTACACCTCCGGATCACGTGCAAGCACCAAGAACACCGAATATGTTGAGCCAACCGTTCTCATTCATCTCGTAACATTTCAAGTAAGGTTTAAATCTTTAGATTCGTCGTTTATTTTCGATCAATAGCCCTCTGTCAATTTCTAATGACAGAGGGAATCAAACTCAATTCGATTAGAACATTTGGAACGATCTTCGCATAAGAACAATTGGGTTTTCGCTAGATTTGAATTAACATATTTGAATTTCTGAAACTTAAATTAATATCAGCGAGCCATCTAGTTCAGCCAGTTAGGTGCGTCTGTGGCGGAACTAGATGGTGTTTGTTCGAAACCCACATCCCACACCCCCTTTTTTGCTTTTTCCCTTGCAGCCAGTAGATCAAGATTTCACTTACAATTAAAACCAGGCAAAAGTTGTACTTGAACACTAAGGCCTCTAGGTCCGAGTGGTTTGACCACTTAGCCTTCTCGTGGACCACCCAGGTTCGAATCTAGGCATCCCATTGTTCTTTTTAGCTCCCGATTTTCAACAGCAAACAAACCTATAAAAATATTTTTATAAAGCCTATGCCATTTGGGATTAACCAGTACAATAATGAACAATTTTTAAAATGTAAAACAATCATTTTTTTGCAATTTAATCTGCTTTAAACCCTTATTTCCAATATAAAAATAACATTATTTTAAACTGAATTGAAAATTTACAAAACAATGCATTTAGAATTTTATAAAAAGTGTGTTAAGATTTTATAAAATACCCAATCATTTTAAGGGATTTTCATAAAATAAGATTCCATTTAATTATCAATTTAGGATTTAAAGTTTATTTAAACAAATCTTAATTGTTTCTAAACATATATAAATACACCTACTATTACATTTCATTTGTTTCTCTATAAAGACACTATTTTATATTAACTAAATAAAAAGAATTTAGTTATTTAGATTAATTGTCTTTTTACCTTAATAATTTCATTTAAGGTTTTAAATTATTTATTTAAGTTATATAAACTAAACCCTAAGACAATTATTATTTTCTTTTAGTCATATATACTTTGATATCACATTTAACACTAACTTCTTATCCAAATACAAAAACAAATCTACACACATCATTCACATGAAATCACATAAACACTTTAGTACAAATCCCTACAATCAAACCCCGTTGAACCCTAGACTTTGATTTAGACTTTTGTGTATAGCATTAATTCAAATTCATACTATTTCACTCTAGGTCAAACCTAGTGACTTGCAAAACACTTGTGCTACCTAAAGCTCGTGTTAACTACTACATTTGATACAAGTGAGTTTACATAGCCCCTTTTACACTATTTACATTTTTGGAGTGAAACATGAGTACAATTATACAATGTTTACAAACTACACGATACAATTCCACCCTACATTCATGTGTACAGTTTGAGCCTTATGCTTGAGTACTTGGTGTGCAAACTACAATTTATGTGCAATTTACACGTACAATCATTAATTACACAAGCCAACGGTTAACAATGATATATCTATTGAGTCAGAAAAACCCACCCAGTTAGGGTTGTAACACCCCAAAACTATCTCTAGAATACATAAGGACTAAACTTGCCAAGTTACAAATTATAGGGGCGAATATGTAAATAATCAAAGTCCAGGGACTTAAAAGGAAATTTTTGAAACTCAAAGGGGTAGCGGACCGCTACCTAAGACCTTAGCGGTCCGCTACGTGTGGGCTAAAGAAATGCCCGGGAGACAACACGTGTCCCTGTGACTCACAGTTTGGATCTGACGCGTGGAAGGGGTGGCGGGCCGCTAAGGCAGACCATAACGGTCCGCTACGTGCGCGCAAAGCCAAATAGGCCGCCTCAAGGGGTGGCGGACCTCCACCACCCAACGTAACGGTCCACTACGGGTACTATTTTGCCCTATAAATAGAAATCGATTGCAAGAGTCATTAGAACATGTCTTACACACCAAAACATGCTCAAAGACACACACTTAGCCTAAGGAATCATGCCAAAGTTCCGATACGCGTTTAGAAGTCCAGTTTCTAGCCTTACGCCTTTAAAATTCAGAAGATAGTGCGGAGGTAAGGTTACGACAACTTGGTTACTTGTCACACCCCCAAATTTATTTACTTAATAAATAAATACATGTTGCAACGATTGGTTCATTACACGATAGCGGAAGCTGTAATAGTGATTTCTAAGACTTGATTACATATACGATTACTAAAACTAAATAAATACAATGATCTAAGTCCTGCTAGTTCAATGGTCGACTTGGGACTTGATAATCTATGCCCGTCCGGTTACTAGGACTTGTTCCAACATAGCTAGCCTATTCCAACCGCGCCATGGCTAAAGGTTACCTGAGAAACATACTTGAAAGTGTCAACACAAAGGTTGGTGAGTTCACAGAGTTTGTTCATTTAGTACAGTTAGTTTTCCTCGAAAACGTATACATGACTTAATCGTCATAAAATACGTAGTTTTCCTTTGAAAACATGCCCATGACTTTACCGTCATAAAATAAGTAGTTTTCCTTTGAAAACATGCCCATGACTTTACCGTCATAAAATAAGTAGTTTTCCTTTGAAAACATGCCCATGACTTTACCGTCATAAAATAAGTAGTTTTCCTTTGAAAACATGCCCATGACTTTATCGTCATGAAATAAGTAGTTTTTCTTTGAAAAACATGTCCATGACTTAACCGTCATAAAATAAATAGTTTTCCTTTGAAAACATGTCCATGACTTAACCGTCATAAAATAAGTAGTTTTCCTTGGAAAACATTCCCATGACTTTACCGTCATAAATCCAATGTTTAAACATGATCATTTTCCAATCAAAACTCTTTGTATGTATTACCAATGAATCCGAATACTAATCCGATCAATTGACCCCATTTGTAAACTTGCAAGGAATACAAAACAATATGTAATGTACGAGACCGTAACCAAACCCCAACTTTCTGTGCCTCCCCTCGCCTTTCTGCGATTTAAGACAATATGCGGTCATTCGGCCATTTGGACCCCTGATTAGCGCGACTAATCATGACCGGAGGCGTCACCCCCAATAGTACTATCCATAAAATCGCGGGCTAAGTCCATAGTTAATGGTTACTAATTTTTATTCCGAGGACTTTAAGCGCTTTATTTTTCCCTCAATACACACATACGGTCTGATCATTAGTTCATTCATTTACATACAAAAATTCTTTACAAGTATGTTTCCACCCCAAAACATTTCAAAAACTTAGAAAATAAAAAGGGGTTAGTGAAACTCACAAAGAGTTAAACCAGAATGTTCATATTGTCAAACATGTAAGCAATTGTATTTCATGTTCTCAAAACATAACAAGTAAGTATGTTTTTCCCCCCGCAGTTTACAAAACATTAAAAAGCGAAAAGGGGGCCTTGAACTCACCTTGTGTCCGATGAAATCCTAGCAAATAACAGTGCGCTAAGAGTTCCTGTCTATCCATACCCTAATCACACAAGGGTACTAATGTGTTAAGACTACTCGTCTTATACGTAAGTTGTTCATCCGACTTAACGAATCCCGTTAAGTACGCCTTTGTTTAGTAAAAATAGGGTTTTCATTTACGACTCATTGGTGATTATTATTCCAGTCTAGACACTTACACATTTTCTGAGAAAATAATATGTTTCCCTATTGGTGACTTATTAAGTGTACCAAAAATAAATATTATTTTTGTAGGATTTTCCTTAAAATATATTCACTTATGTTCCACGATGTCATGTGATTATTTATTTTTAACCGAATCTCTTCATATGTTCCATGTACATATATCAAATGTTCATATTAGGATACTAATCTTTAATTCCTAGAATATTTCCATAATTTAACCAAAACCGTACACCAACACATATATATCACAAATTTGATCCATAAACATATATTTTTAGTAACACCTTTCACGTTCATATGTTGATGATAATCGTTCGTATGTCTTCTTGAATCATAGGACACTACCTCGGGTCTTACCAGGTAAGTCACACATGATCATATAACTTCACGAACACGTATCCTTCAACATAACACATGAATGGAATGAATGGTTTATGAAGAACACCATCATCCAAGTGTTATTTTATGTGATTATATATATATGTAGTTTATATTTGATGTGTCCTTGTCTTGTCCATGGTCCTTCTAGTTTGGTATTTTATGTATGAATATGTACATGTTTAAATATATGTATTCGAACATGACTTATGAAGAAATAAAGCCAAAACTCATCAAGACTTTTATGTTTTATTTTTTCTTGAAAACTCAGATTTTTAGGCGTACTCCGAGTAGACTTTTAGATGGTTTTAGAAGACCAAATGACTTGAGGTTTTCTTCTAAAATCAAGTTTATTGAAACCAGAGGAGATGTGAAAAAGAATTACTAGATTTGGAGTTGTGTAGGTACCTCAAAAAAGGAAAATAGAGAAGAGGTGTCCAGATTCGACCTGCACTAAGCAGTCTTCTTGCGCCGGCTGTTTGGAGGTAGAATACTCTATGTATTCGAGTGATTCCACTTGGGTTCTCCTCTGTTAACATAGAGCTTCATTCTAGAAAAAGAATGGACTTATTTGGCCAACTAACGAAGGAGATATGGTCTTCCGAAGTTGACCAAAAATCTGGCATGAAGCTGAGTTACGGGAATTGTTTGCATTTTCAGTTTTGGAGAGTGGGATTGAGGGAGATTTCTTCTTGAAGTACTAGGGCTTGGCACTTGAATTTGTGGGTATGTGTGTGTGTGTTATTTGAGCCGAGAGAGGGAGAGAACAAGAGGAAACTCTTGTTCTTCCTCCATACAACCTTATATATATGTGTTGGATGGAGTGTTGGATTGGTGATCATCATGTATCATTATTACAAGGTATGGTTGATGTGATGGATGTGACTCTTGCTTGGAGTCTTGGTAAAATGGGTATGGCCTTATGACACATATGATGAGTGAGGATGGTGGGATGGCAAGGTGGTTGGCCCCACCTTGGGTTCGGCCGAGAATGGGTTAGGGGTGGGGGGTTGGGTGTTGTCCAATCACTAGCTACCTCTCAGTTGCTAGTTAGTTTGGTTTAAGGTAGCGTAAACCCGGTAGGTGATCTCGTGATATAACACCCGGTGTAGGAACTTTTACTGATGTAAACTTTATATCTATATACCTAGGTATTTTTATATATATACATATATATATATATATATATAATTATTAGATGAAACGGGGGTTGAGTGTAGATCTCAACAAGTCATCATTAACATGATTTGATGTTAGAGTGAAATATAAGCAAAGATATAATGATTGTGATGTGATTTTTAAGGTTGCTTGCACTCTTGGTCATAATCATGATGATTATGACGCTTGAGTGTTGTGTAAGCAAAGCAATCATGATAAAGATGTGATTGATTTAGACGCGGTATATTACCCGAAATTAATACCCGCCTTAATATCTTTAATTATTAAGATGTCCTACATTTTGTGTAGTTTGACTAGCTTTAATAATCTGCTAGTGAATTCCCGACATAGTTATTACTTTAACTATATCACACATGTATACATATAAAATAACCCAAGGTCATGCAACCAACATTTTTTATGTCCATGTTTTAAGGTTTAGTCACCAATGTATACGTTTTTATATTAAAACGTGTCCCTAGACTTTTACCGAAATAAAATCTCGTTAATCACCAATGAGCGTTCAATGCGGGTTATTATCGTTCATTTCCTAGTAATTCTTAAGAATTACTAAATATGACACTTGTCTCTTTGCTAGACTCCTGACAATACTATGTCAAAAATAATATTCCAAGAAATATAAAATAGGAATGTGCAAATATGACTATGGGTATTGACCTGGACTACTGGGTCTGGGTGTCACATTACTAATCATTAAGTTTTGATTATATATTATTAAGCTTATTGTAGATTTTAATTAAGCAGTTAAATATATGTTGAGGTGATGTCCGAAGTATTTGTCATAGTATTGATACAATAAGCTGAGATACTGTCGAGGTGAGTTCATCTAACTGGGAAATGTTTTAGAAATGGTTTTGATTATGAAACGATATCAGTGCGTCATATAAAAGCTTTCATGTGGTGGGGTGTATCATGATAGTAATTCCCGTGTCGACCAAGCCTTCAGTTTCGGGGCTGTCTAGTGTTTAGTATCGGCAGTAGACTATTGTCCAGTTTGGACAGTATGGTCAAATTGCCATCTGTTTCAGTTATAAGGCAGATGATAGAAATGCTTGTTATCTAGCTATGATACATATTATTTCAAGATATGTTTTCAATGGATGATATTGTGAACCATGATTTCAAAACCAAATGATTTTAAAAGAGAACTCACCAACTTATGTTAACCTAGTTATTTTCTAAATCTTTTAGACAGGTTAGTAGACGGTATTCCAGATAGAGGGTTATTACGAAAACTTGTTGATTGAATACTCTGATAAATGAAGGCACGCTTGAAAGAGCTATAAGTCCTAGAAACGGTTAAGTTTGTAATAGAAGTTTGGTTTATGATGTAATTCAGTTTAGTATCAATAAAGAAGGTATTATGACTTAGCTTCCGCTATATGTTTTTGGTATCAATGTCACAGTAACTAGAAGGAGACCTTCTGACCAGTATCTAGTTATCTGACGAACGGAATGTTCTGTCTAGGAAAGGACGGTGTATAAATCTCTCCTAGACCCATCGTCCTTACCTGGGAACATCTCTGTTGGAGGTACTACTCTGGTTAGATAACTGTCCTGTGTTACGGGTGTGACAAGTTAATGAAAAAGGGTGTTATGGTTTAGCTTCCGCTGAGTGTTTTGTACCATACGTCACGACTAACTGGTGCCTGGGACCGGAGTGTGACATGGGTGATTGTTGCCGATAACACAATTTGGTTATTTGCATGCTAGTTACAAAGGTTTGATTGTACAACTTGGTTTCACAATAGTAACTCTCCATAATTGCCTTATTAACCATGATATGTATGGATTGTATACACACAACACAATGATACTATTTAAAGTCAAAACCTATGTATGCTCACCAACTTTTTAGTTGACCTTGTTTTTATCATGTTCCAGGTACGAACAATTGAGTTGATCCAGTTTGCTACACTTAAGTTGTGGACCTAGTTAATCAATAAAGAAACTTATTATGTATTTGAATTTTATGTATTTTTGTTGGATTATGTTTGGTTTGTTTTATGAAATGAAATGTGATGATTTAATATATTACAACGTAGTCAACCATGTGCTCATGAGCAGTCTCCATGTCCCGCCCCGACGTTTTCGCCGTTGGTTGGGGTGTGACAGATTAGTATCAGAGCCTTGCTTATAGGGAATTAGGTTATTAGACACTTTTGATCTAGACTATAACCTTAGGACACCCATATTATGCCATGCTACTAAATGCTACATGATTACTACTTTGTGTGAATATTTTTACATGATAATTCTAAGTAATTACATCGCGTGATACAATACCTAATAGTCTATGTGTCACACTACTTGATAACTCTTGTGCTTATAAACATTACTATCTACATGCTACCTATTTGATTCATCAAGTGTTATTCTAAGTTTCACCACACATTTATACACACCTAATTCTTCATGCACCCTCAGTCTCACACACATGATACCATCATCTTTTGTGAACAAAAATTTAAATTATTGGACCTAATGTCCATTAATAACAAACTAAGAAGCCCACTTATCCTCCAAGAAGAAGAAGTCTACTAGAATAAATAAACCTAACCTTCGGGCCTCCAGGCCCAGTTCAGAATGATTTTCATCATGACCATGAGCCCAAACAATAGTGTTATTAGTACATGATGACTGGAAGAGTGTGTAGACCATGGGAGATTCTGGCTAAGGAAAGACATGGTACTTAAGTGTAGAGTCATATATTTTGTATAAGCTGTTGTCATTTATTGTATGTTTAAACAATTTTAGACTAGTTTACTTTATGTCATTTCATTATTGTAATTTCAGTTTTCTGTAATTAGTTAAGTCTAGGCCATCGAAACTACTTAGTTTCGATTGAGTCTGTTAAATCGAAACTAGTAGTTTCGATAGATGGTAGTTTCGACAGTCTGTGTATCAATTGTAAATGGTCAATCGAAACTAGTAGTTTCAATTGACCATAGTTTCGATACCTGTCACTACTATAAATAGCCTAGTTTGAGATTGTTTAGGGTGTGAGTAGCGGCTGTAACCCTGAACCTTCTCTTTCACATTTTGCTTGAATCAATACAATCTGCAGTTGTTTATTCACCGTGTTCATACATTTTCATACCTTTTGATTGTTGATTCATAGTGTGGTTAGCTGGTTATCTTCACCAATACTGTTTCTATTATCTGTTTCACCTACATATACACAGTTTCCACCTGTGTGTGTGCTCAATCGATCATATCAGTGTGATTCGACTGAAATCTGGACCTACAATTGGTATCAGAGCTTTATGCTCTAGTGTTTTTTGAGTGTTATCAGGTTATTGATCGATTCTAGGTGATTAACGAGGGTTTTCGTTGCTTATTTTGGGTTTTTGCACATTTATTCTCGAGGTACTGTTTCATCATTTTTCAAGGGTTTTTGCTTGTATTTTCGGAATCGGAGGTTGGATTCGTGATCAGGACAGTTAGATGAAGGTTTTCGCTGGATTGGTTTGTTGTTTCTGCACCTTTGATTTCTGGAGCTTTTCATCAATGGAGTATTTCTGTTTTGGAGAAGAAGGCATCGAAACTACGGGGAACAATTTCTGATTTCTGTTGATCATCGAAACTTCTTGTCTACGTTTTGTCGGGAGAAGGTACTATCGAAACTAGATTTTTGTCTCTTATAGAAACTGTGGTTATCGAAACTAGTCTGTGAAATTTTCAGTATCGAAACTAGTTGTTTCGATAAAAGTTGTTTCGATAAAATTTGTTCTATCGAAACTAGTCCTATCGAAATTAGTTGTTTCGATAATAGTTGGTCTATCGAAACTAGTCCTATCAAAACTAGTTGTTTCGATAGAAGTTGACCTATCGAAACTAGTTACTGTTTTAGTTTCGATTCAAAACATTATGGCCACTTCAAGTTTAACAGAACATTCTGGGGGAAATAGACCACCTGTTCTTGTGTCCACAAGAGATTTTGATGACTGGACTAAAAAAATGAAGCTTTTTTTCAATTTCACGATTATACACTGTTGAATTCTATCACCGATGGTCCCCACAAGCCCGTAACTACCACTGCTGATGTTCAACGTCCTAAGTTAGTGTCTGAGTATGATGAGAAAGATCTTGCCTTGATTGCCCGAGACAACAAGGCCTACGGGACTATTGCCATGGCTCTTCCTATGGATATTTTCAACATCTTTGCTGAGTACACAACTGCCAAAGACTTATGGGCTGCACTGTGCACAAGATATGAGGGAAGTGAGGATGTCAGGGAAAGCAAAAAAGATCTGATCAAGAAACAATATGCGATGTTCAGCAGTGTAAGGGGAGAATCAATATCTGATTTGATCAACCGTTTCTCAAGCATTGTATCAAGGTTGAAGGTAATGGGAGTTGAGTACCCTACTCTTGATCTAAACAAGAAACTCCTAGATTCTCTTCCTGAGGAATGGAATATGTATCGAATCATGATCAAAAAGACTGAGAATCTGAGTGCTCTGTCTCAACAAGAAGTCTATAGCATTCTTGAATCTTATGAAATTGAGATTAAGAAGGGAGCAGTCACCCCATCTAATCAGTCTGGAAACACAACTCTCATTGCTGGATCAAGCTCATCCGGTAGCCCATACTTTCAGACTGATGTTCCTCCTTCAGCTGCTGCAATTAAGTCTTCCAGCTCCTCTGCTCCTCAAAAGACTATCACCATGATTCCTGATGAATATGTCCCAATCATGACTGCTTTCATGTCGTGCTATGATGCACTGATCTCTGGAAATCTAACACCGGTTAGCTTTCAACCTGATGACTTGGAGCAGATTAATCCTGATGATTTGGAGAAAATGGACATTGACTGGTGCATGGCCATGTTGACCTTAAGAGCCAAAAGATTCATCAAAAGAACTGGGATAGACAGATTCAAGCAAGGAAAGACGCTTGGGTTTGATATCAAGAAGGTGAGATGCTACAATTGTGATCAGCTGGGTCACTTTGCCAGAAACTGCAAGGAGCCGTCCTCCAAAGATCAGCAAGATAAGAAGATTTCCTCTGGTAAACAAGCTGCCAATCCTCCAAAGACAAACACAACTTCAAGTTCCACAGCTCTTGTGTGCCAAGCTGATGGACATTATCATTGGGGAGAACAAGCTGAGGAAGCTGCTGATAAAGCCTTGATGGCTGATGTGGAGGAAAATGGCAAGTGTGTCACGATTGAACCAGCTGAGGATCTCACTGCTGTGCCTGCTGAGGTTATTTCTAAACTTTGTGATTCTAGATCTTGCATAAATGAAATTCAAAAATACAGATTCATCAATCAAGCCTTGATTGATGAACGAAATCACATTAAGGTGATGTATGAATCTGTGGCCAAAAATGAGAAACTCTATTTAAAGAAAATTCATGATATTTCTGGTGAAAATCGTTCTTTAATTGTGCAACTCAATACTCAAACCATTAATAATACAATTTTAACAGAAAGAGTTCAAAAGACAGAAAAAGCCAAATTACAGGTTGATCACATGGATATGGATCAGAAAATTCTGTTTGGAATAATTGATAAACAATTTAATAGAAAAGGCACAGAAGGTCTTGGGTATAACTCTCATCCACCTCCACTACAAGAAAAAACACCTTAGATGACACGCATTGCGTGTCATAAAAGGGGGTAGATGACACGCGGGTGCGTGTCAAGGATAGCCATGTCAAGAATGAAGATGACACGCATTTTATGTGTCATATTTTTATGACACGCATTTATGACACGCTTTTACGACACGCATTTATGACACCCATCCTTGACACGCAATGCCCGTCAAGGATAGCCCTGTCAAGAATGAAGATGACACGCATTTTGTGTGTCATCTACTTATGACGTGTATTTTTTGTCATAAATGTGTGTCATTGTTAAAGCTGTTTAAAAAAAATTTATAGAATTATTAGTTTCCAGTTTTCCACATTAATATAATAAAATAGTAATAAACAACTCATAATATAAAATAAAATACATATTCCAAAACAATCCATTTCATAAATATAAACAACGATTTGAAAAGTAACAAAAGTCGATTACGAATTCAAAGTATTACAAAGTTTCACCGAAAAATAAAGTTTGAAACATAAGTCGACCATTCTTCTTGAACTCCATCGATATCAACGTCGGTGTATTCATCTTTGCTTCCCCCAACCTAAGAAAAAGTTTGTAAACAAATAGTTATCAAAGATACATATATTAATACTATTTAGCAAGTGCACAAAACATATATATACTTACATTGTTATTGGCCAGTATTTCAACTCCTTCATCAACTATCTCTTTCATGAACTTTAACATATAGTATCCACATTCAGTACTTCCCGGCTGACATGGACACTACACAATTACATTATTGTAAACATGAAAATAATATTGTAAACAAATATTATTTCTGGAAACACAAAAAAATGTTGCCTTTATTTATGGAAACACAAGAATCTTATGGCAAGAATTTATATCTGGAAACACAAAAATGGTACTATGAGCCACACACATGCTATGCTAGTCGATTACACCTCTAATCTACATTTTCTTAATGAACCCATTTATATACCAACCTGCAGCTTAGTATACCAACCCATTTACAACCGATTGCAAATTAGTCCAGGCATATAAGTGTTCAGTGTTGTGTATAAAGTTCATTGCCTTCATTCTACAGTAGCTTAAAATAGAGCAGAAAATTGATCTATCATTTCTAAACCCAATCTAAAGCGATAGTCATCCACCATTTAAAATTGCCTTCATTCTACAGTAGCTTAGTATTTCAATTATGTGTTTACATGTTACAGTAGCGATATACTGCAGTTTAGGCCAGTACAATGAAGCTATACCGGTTCTTGAAGAGTCTATTGAAATCCCAGTGGTCAATGAAAGTCAAGATCACGCGCTTGCTAAATTTTCCGGTTTAATGCAGTTGGGTGATACTTATTCTATGTTGGGTCAACTTGAAAATTCTCTAAAATGTTACACGTTAGGTTTGGAAGTACAACAGGAGGTTTTGGGCGATTCTGATCCAAGAATTGGTGAAACGTGTAGGTATCTTTCAGAAGCTTATGTTCAAGCACTTGAATTTAAAGAAGCCGAGAGCTTTTGTAAAATGGCGATTGATATCCATTTACAGAACGGTTTGCAAGCAGAAGAAGCAGCCGATAGGCGGCTAATGGGTCTTATTTGTGAGTCAAAAGGTGAATATGAAGGTGCGCTAGAGCATCTAGTTTTGGCTAGTATGACCATGGTGGCTATCGGGCAAGAAAGCGAGGTATCACTTGTAGATTTAAGCATTGGAGACACATATTTATCATTATCTAAATATGATGAATCTATTTTTGCGTATCAAAAAGCACTCAAGTCTGACTTATGTAACAAAACAGGGAAAATTAAAGAATCAAAATCATACTGTGAAAATGCGCGACATATATATGAAAACCCTGTTTCGGGCATTCCGTTAGAGGAAATTGCTTGCGGTTTCACTAACATTTCTGCTATATACGAGTCTATGGATGAGATCAACAAGGCACTCGAGTTACTAGACAAAGCTTTAAAAATATACAACGATGTTCCAGGTCAGCAAAGCACGATTGCTGGAATTGAAGCCCAAATGGGAGTTATGTATTACGTGTTGGGAAAATACTCAGAATCGTATGATTCTGAGTATCAAACACAAGACAATTAAAAGGGATTGTAGGTAATTAAGTGCTCACCCTAGCGTTGACCCAGTTGAGTTTAACCCTCTTATTGGATCCACTTTGTGCAGCGTACAAGATAATTGCTCTACAAAAAAATTAAGAAATATATCAAATAATATAATTTAATGTTTAGATAATTTGTATTACTTACGCATCTATAGTTTTCCTCAATTGTGAATTGACAGTGCTAGCACTAAGGGAATCAGGTTCTTTGTCCACATATGTGAAGGCATCATGTAGCATTTCCTTTGTATAATCAAAGTCAGGGGGTCTAGATTTATTAGGGCATCTAGAATCAAGGTTAGGAAGTTTTTCTCCATGGAAAGACCAAACCTTGTAATTTTCATCGAAACCGTGGGCAAACAGATGATAACGCACATTATCAATCGAGTGGTGACACAAATTGACACAATTTACGCAAGGACATGGAATAACTTCTAGTTTTGGATTATTACTTTGCGCAAACTCTAAAAAGGCCTCCACACCTTCGTCATATGCATTTGATAATCTATCCGACGTAATCCATGATTTATCCATGACGTACCGTTTGTTACTAGTTTAAGCATATAACATAAAACAATCATATAAGAAAGCTAATCAATATGTCAATTTCTTACTACTTTAATCATATAACAGAAAACAAAACCAAACATGATGATTAAGCCATTTGAATACAAAGTTTTCTTAATTACACTAACTAAACAATCATGAATGAACCTTAATATTCTTTCAAACTTTGGGGTATAGTCTCTTCATAACAGGGTTTGAAGTTTAAACCTTTTAAAAGACAGGGTTTGAGAATTATGAACACTATAAACAAAATGTATGTAAAATCATTATATCATGTGCTTACTTGATTATTTTCTTCAGTTTGGTCTCAAACACGCCGCCTGAAAACCAAATATCAATATCCCTATTTAGTTCCGACCCAGTTGACACATTCAAATCCTTTTTTTTTATTTACATATTTTATATAAAAAAAAGATAACCTAAATAGACAACAAACCCAGTTATGCTTACAACACAAGTGGTTCAAGTTGATTCAAACTCAGTTATGCTTACAAATGGTTTGATTAATGCCAAAACCCAACAAACCAAATTAACACAATAGCCACCACAATGAACAACCCTATCTGATGCAAATATTGTTTTCAGGCTCTTAAAAAAGATCAACTAATATGGAGAACCAAGAATGGATGATAGCAAATAAAATTGTTTAACCGTTAAGAAACCATATAACCAAAACTCTGGCTGACTAGGTAGTTCATGCCATTCAGATCAAATCAGAGGTGAGCTAGCATGACCTTAGACCTTAGTAAAGTAAACACATAACTCCACTGAAGCAACATCAGTCTCTAAGTATCGGCTTGACCAACAGATCAAACTCTAACAAAACATTATAAGACAACAAAGGAGCTGGCTACTGGCTACCAAATGGAGCTAAGTTCATCCCAAATGGACACTTCAACATTAATTGACTGCTTGAACATAATGATACAATCCAGATAAGCAACTATCCAATAAGTGTCCAAACTGAGCGGTGATCTTAGCACACACCCAAATACCTATGCAACCAAAAATCGGAACATAGTGTAGACTAACCCATTACCAAATATCACAGATGTTAAAATTCCAAAGAAATGACAAATGCATCAAACCTAACATCTAAATGGTCCTCGATTTCGAATGATATACAATAATAAAAAACTTATAAGGAATTGGAGAAGATTTACCCAAAAATTGACCTATGCATCAGAAACAGGTTTCAAACAACAGTTCAATCAGTTAATCGCAAAAGCCCTAACACCAAAAATAAACCCTAAATCAAAGTAAACAACAGAGAATACCTGAATGTGAGGGGAGGTTTAGTCGGGCTTAGGTTAGCCCTCTGATGATCCTTTTTCTGTTATGACACACTTAATTGGGGGTAAATGAAACACGTTTATGCTTGCCCTCTGATGATCCTTTTTCTCGGTGTTGTGACAGGGAGGACGCCGGTGGAGGAAAACGAGGTTTAGTCGGGCTTTAGAAGGCCGGTGGAGGAAAACGCCTGCTCGGAAAAATGCTTGCTCGGAAAAATGCCTGCCCGGAAAACGCCTAGTCGGAATACGCTTGCTCGGAAATCGCCTACTTTTTTCTCTCGGAAATCGTCTGGCTTCAGAGATTTTTCTCTCGGAAATCGTCGGCCCGAACGAGGAGTCTTCGATTTTTGTTCTAGGGTTTATAGTAGAATGGCGCGCAATATTAGAAGTGAGCGGGATATGTGAAAATAAAAGATGACAGATTAGAGATGACACGCGTTTTTAAAAAGTGTACTCCGCTTTTTTTTTTAATATGACATTAAAATATGACACACATTTTTGCGTGTCATAGATAACGTGTCATTAAAGCCCTGTTTCACTAGAATGACACTAAAATGATGACATACGCTGCTGCGTGTCATCGTTCGCGTGTCATTAAAGGTATATTTTGTAGTAGTGCTCCTTATTCTAAATCAGGGAGATTTGCTGATATGCCTACTCCACATGTTTCCACACCTTTTGTTTGCACATTATCTCCTGATGATTATATTACATCCTTTGATTCTGACAGTTTTGCTTCTTGTGCAGAGTCAAATTGTGTAAAGTCCGAAGATGATTGTGATAAGAGTGCTAATGATAGAACTATTTTAAAAGAACTTGAGTCGGATGAATGTAATAATATGTCCGTGTCAAAACCAAATATTTGTGAACACGTTAAAAACTTGTATTTTGATTCTATGCCTGCTGAGCATACGGGTTTGGGATGTGATGTTTCTAAATTTCAAAATGCCTTGCCTTTTGTTCCTAAATCTTTGAATGTTATGCCATGTGTTACAAAATTTAAAAGTGCAGGAATTATTGTGAATGATGTACCACGTGAAACCATGAGCAACATGGAATTTTTCAGATTAAAGGAAGCACATCGTCTTCAAGACAATGTTATTGATGAGAGAACCGTCTCATGTTCAGATTCCTCAACATCACAATCATCTTCATCTTGTGATGATTATTATCAGGCTAAGATATCTTGTAAAAATGTTTGTTTTAGTTGTGGTGCCTCAAATCATGTTTCAAAGAGTTGTAAATTGACAACCGTAAATTTTAATGAAGAATCACCTTCCCAAAGTTCATTAAATTCATATGTGTTGCCTAATTCTTCTCACAGTAGGAAATCTAGGCGTAAAAGAATTAAAAATGCTAAAAATTATTTAAAACGAACTTGGAAAATTAAAAATAATGTTCTATTTGATGACTGTGCTTCATCAAAGGATGGTTGTACTTCTGATTCCAATGAGATATCATATCCTGACACTAAAATCTCTTGATTGAAACATTTTTGGTCAAAACATATAAATGGTTCGTTGTGTATAGGGTCAATCAAGAAGAACTGGCGATAACATCTGACATGTAGATAGTGAATGTTCAAGGCATATGACTGGGCACTTTAACTTGCTGCAAGATTATCATAAAATTGATGGAGAGTATGTTGCTTTTGCTGGAAACCCAAAAGGAGGAAAGATTGAAGGACAAGGAACAGTATCAAATGGAGTAAATAGTCTGGAATTTGTCAACTATGTTCCTCAGTTAAAATACAATCTGATGAATGTTTCACAGATTTGTGACAAGGACTTTTGTGCTTTTTTCAATTCAAAAGAATGTCTTATCTTAAAGCCGGGAGTGGTGATTCCGGAAGAACTTATTCTCATGCGTGCTCCCAGAAGATACAACACATATAGTTTGGATATGAACAACCCATCGGGAATTGAATCGTGTTTTCTCTCAAAGGCTTCCGAAGATGAATCTTTCCTGTGGCATAAGAGGTTGGGACATGTCAATTTCAAAACAATGAACCGACTGGTTCGAGGCAACCTAGTCACTGGATTACCTCTCAAAGATTTCACTCCTATGGAACACTGTATTTCATGTTCCAAGGGAAAACAGCACAAATCTTCACATAAGCCTAAAACCACCAATTCCATTGACTCTCCTCTCCAATTGCTTCACATGGATCTCTTTGGTCCAGTGAGTGTCATGAGTCTTGGACGAAAGTCATACTGTCTGGTGGTAACAGATGATTTTTCTCGATTCACTTGGGTGTTTTTCTTAGCTAAGAAGGATGAGACTCCAGAGATTTTAAAGACCTATCTGCTTCAAATTGAAAACCTCTTCAGTTTAAGTGTGAAGACTATCCGCAGTGATCATGGAACATAATTTAAGAATGCAACTCTTGATTCCTTCTGTGAAAGCAAAGGAATTTCTCGTCAATTTAGTGCACCTCGTACTCCTCAACAAAACGGTGTAGCTGAAAGGAGAAACCGCACCTTAATTGAAGCTGCACGAACTATGATTGTTGACTCTAAGCTTCCCGTGACTTTCTGGGCTGAGGCGGTCAACACTGCATGTTTCGTGTAAAATCGGGTTCTTATCACTAAAAGTTGCAACAAGACACCATATGAGATCATGTACAAGCGCAAGCCAGTTATTGATTTCTTCAGAAAATTTGGGTGTGTGTGCACGATGCTGAACACTTCAGATCAGCTCAACAAGTTTGAAGCCAAAGCTGATGAATGTTATTTTGTTGGTTATTCCTCCAATCAACGTGCTTTTCGTGTCTATCATAAGCAGAAAAGAATAGTGCTGGAGTCCATTGATATCAATTGGCATGAAAATAATCACACGGACGCAGGAGACGGTCCCAATTGGCTATTTGACGTCGATTCAGTTTTTAAATCATTTAATCTTCCTGATTTCTCAATTGACTCAACTCATGCTAATCCTTATTTTTCTGTGAACAATTTAGGAACTTAAATGATCAATGTTCTTCCTCATCTGCTCAGGTTGAAATTCCTGTGGTTACAAATGCTGAATCTGATATGGAGTATTCCGGTTCTGGTGCAACAAGTGAAATTGTTGAAGACAACTCCATTCCAATAGTAGATGTTGCACCACAATCATCTGCTGAAGATCCTATTAATGACATCTGCTGAAAATCTTACCAATTTAGAAGAAGTCGTGGAAGAAGATGCAATTCCTCAACTGCGAATTCACAAGATTCATCCCACCAATAACATCATTGGACCACTCAATGTGGGTGTCAGTACCCGAAGTGCCTGTGAAGCATTTGAAAACAACATGTTTTCTTGCTTTATCTCTCAAACTGAACCAAAGAACATTAAAGCTGCTCTACTAGAAAACAGCTGGGTGGAAGCAATGCAGGAAGAGCTACAACAATTCTCAAAGTTACATGTGTGGAATTTGGTGGATCTACCCAAGAACAAAGTTCCAATCGGTACTCGTTGGGTCTTTCGCAACAAAAAGGATGAAGGCGGCACTGTGATTCGAAATAAAGCTCGTCTGGTGGTTCAAGGTTTCTATCAAGAAGAAGGGATTGACTATGAGGAAGTATTTGCACCAGTGGCTCGTTTGGAAGCCATCAGAATGTTTCTCGCCTATGCAGCCTACATGGACTTCACCGTCCATCAAATGGATGTCAAAAGCGCATTTTTGTATGACAAAGTTCAAGAAGAAGTATATGTCAAGCAGCCGTCGGGTTTCATTGATCCTAATTTTCCAGACCGTGTTTACAAGTTAGACAAAGCATTGTACGGTCTTCACCAAGCACCTCGTGCGTGGTATGAAACTTTATCAAAGCATCTGATTGAGAATGGTTTCACACGAGGAGAAATTGACCAAACTTTGTTCAAACGGAAGGAGGAAAAGGATACAATCATGGTGCAAATTTATGTAGATGATATCATTTTTGGATCTACAAATCCCCGTCTTTGCAAAGAATTTGAAGAAGTGATGCGATCTAAGTTTGAGATGAGCTCCATGGGGGAAATGAAGTTCTTTTTGGGACTACAAGTTGATCAGTCTGAGTCAGGAATCCTTATCCATCAAGAAAAATACGTCAAAGAAACCTTGACCAAGTTCAAAATGGCTGATTCCCACCCTGTAAAAACTCCTGTGGAAGTTCGTCATTGTTTGACTCCTGATGTGGATGGTGGAAGCGTTGATCCGCATCTATATCGCTCCATGATAGGATCTCTCATGTATCTCACGGCCAGCAGACCCGACATCATGTTTGCAGTGTGCTTGTGTGCACGTTTTCAGGCTAATCCTAAACTTTCTCATTTATCTGCTGTTAAACGTATTTTAAGATACTTAAGGTATAAGCCAAAATTGGGTCTGTGGTATCCTAAAACTGACTTGTTTGATCTTGTGGCTTATTCAGATTCAGACTACGGGGGTTGCAACTTAGACCGAAAATCCACTTCTGGAGGTTGTCAATTCCTTGGCAACCGCCTTGTCTCATGGCAATGTAAGAAACAGTCCACCGTTTCCCAATCCACCGCCGAAGCCGAATACATTGCCGCAGCCCTCTGTTGTTCCCAAGTCAGATGGATACACCATCAGATGCTTGACTATGGGATCACATTCCATGAGACACCCATTCTGTGTGACAACACCGCCGTTCCTCATATCACCAAAAACCCAGTTCAGCATTCCAAAACCAAACACATTGAAATCAAACATCACTTTATCCGTGACTGTGTTGAAAAGAAGCATATTCAAATTGTTGAAGTCAAAACTCATAAACAAATCACAGACATCTTCACAAAGGCTTTTGACTCTACCAGATTCGCCCAACTGGTGGAGATGCTTGGAATGATCAACTTTCAGTAAATTGTGTGAATAATATTTTTTATTTTTATTTTATTTTTTATTTTTATTTTTATTCTGTTTACTTGTCAAAGAAAATTCCAAAAAGATTTTATTTTTATGAACAGTTTTTACGCAACTCTTTTGGGGGAGAAATATTATATTGAAAAGAATTGCTGTGTATATAATCTTATAAGTGGTTTTTAGTTGCAGGAAGAATTGAATCTGACCTTTGAGAAATGATAGTGTCTGATCTCATCTCTTGGACATGGAATGGACCAAAAGCGATGGTGTTTACTGAGGTATAGCTGGTAGGCCCGACATATGGTTAAAACTTGTAAGTAGTGTGAAAACTCTAATATATATCTCATACTTGTGTGTTTGAACCCATTATTGAAACATCTAACCCATTTTTATATCTAAGAAAACCAATTCAATCAGATACAAGCTTACGTATTGGATTCCTATTCATACGCCAAGTGACCGTCAATATAACGATATTTACCACCGATGACCCCGTATGTTTTGCTTACGCAAATATCTCGGGTGCTCATCCTTTTCCCATCCACTTGGATGATTTGACCCCGTCTGTTTTGCTTACGCAAAGATCTCGGGTGTTCAACATTTTTCTATCCGCTTGGATAATTTTACGACTTCTTCTGTTTTGCTTACGCAAAGATCTAGAATGCTCGTACCTTTTTAATATCTACTTGGATATTTTTTATTTTAATTTTCTAAATCCACTTGGATATCTTATTTTATTTTGGTGGTACTTTGACATTACTAAGACGGTACCTTGGTTAATCAGAAAGAGATAATAGGATGAAGATGGGTACTTCTTGAGGATTGATAGGTTTTCAAAATCATTTTATTTTAATATGTGGGGTACACCTTGTATAGTGCTTAAATGGTACCTTTTAATCACATGAAATCAAAATACAAACAAATGTTCGGGTTTACTTTGCACAAATATCAGCTATCTTCAGGGACTCACAGTAGTTAATTGCAAAAGGAAGTGTTTCAAGAGACTGACCAGATCTGATCTCATGTTGAATCTTTTTCAAGAAGAAAAGTGTAAATATCTTGTGTATATATGTTAGTCTTATTTCTGTTACTATGTTCATATCGAAACTACTTTGACATATCGAAACTACTATGTTCATATCGAAACTACTTTGACATATCGAAACTACTATGTTCATATCGAAACTACTTTGCCCTATCGAAACTACTCTGTAAATATCGAAACTAGTTTGCCCTATCGAAACTAGTTGTTTCGACAGGGGCATTTTTGTCTTTTGTTCCTCGCAATTTAAATGCCTTCATAAATAAATCCCTCCCTTCATATCTTCTTCACTCGTCTTTTTCGCAACCCTTTCATCTTCTCCGACACACACAAAATTTCTCAAGCCTTGGTCTGAGTTGCAAATTATCAGGGTTAATCACCTGATTACCCCCGTTGTCACCATCGTCTTCACCATCATGTAACGTCTCACTATTCCATTTGAATGATTCTTGCGAATCAACAGACCTAGGGTTTCAAAAGTTCAAATTGTTCGACTGAATCTTCATAATAACAGTCGTTGTGTGCTTATCCGTGTTTGCAAACATCTTTATCATCTTAGAACTCACGATTATTGTGTTTTATTGCAGATAACAGTCTCGCATTTGGTAAGATGACATTCCGTCATTTACAGGCCACTCTAAACCCTTCATTAAACTGTTTATTTTAGTCTGTGTATAGTGAATCAAAAGGGGTTTGGGTTTCAAAACCAAGTAGTTTCGATAAAGGAGTTCAACTCTTTCAAAATTTCTCAAAATTTTTAATCGAAACTACTGGTTTCGACACCCAAACTTGACCTAATTTCTCTATTGAAACTACTTGTTTCGATAAGTTCATCTCTATCGAAACTACTTAGTTTCGACAGTGTTGATTTCAGAAATTTGTAAGTGTTGATAAAAGCTTATTGCCTCTATCGAAACTAGATAGTTTTGATAAGTTCATCTCTATCGAAACTACTTAGTTTCGACAGTGTTGATTTCAGAAATTTTATAAGTGTTGATCAAAGCTTATTGCCGCTATCGAAACTAGTTAGTTTCGATAAATTCATCTCTATCGAAACTACTTAGTTTCGACAGTAAGGATTTCTGATTTTTCCTAAGTGTTGAAATACTTAGTTTCGATTGACCATATTCAGAACCTTTACTTATTGTGCAAAACTGATGAATTTTACAGGTATGGATCTCGTATTCGTGAAAAGGCACAATGTCTGTGCATTCCTTAATAGCAATGATCCGAAAGCTACTGAGTTCATTCCGGTCTTAAAATTTATGGCAAACTCCAACATAAGTTTTGCCATAAGCCACAACATGCCGGTGTTTGAGGCAACTATTAGACAATTTTGGGAAACTGCAGAGATAATCACAGTTGATAATGTGCAACACATTAGAGCAACTGTACATGGCCAAGAAGTATTATTTTCTGAAGACACAGAGAGAGAGGTACTGTAGTTAAATGACAACCCAGAAGCACCCTTTGATTTTCCAATCTACTATGTGAAAGAATGCTTCAGAAGAATGGGTCATCCTGATGAGTTCAAGAGTGGTCAGATAATCAAGAACTCCTTACCAAGCCATTGGAGATATATAGTGCATGTGTTTATTCACTGCCTATCAATAAGGAAAGGGGGTTTTGATTCAGCTAACAGTACTCTGGGATCAGCTATTTTGGGATTAATAAAGGGAAGAGACTACAACTTTTCTGGTTTCATATTCACTCAGCTAAAGGATAACTTAACTGGAGCAGTGAAGGAGAAGTTTCTAGCATATCCTAGATTTCTACAAATTATCATCAATCATCTTCTTTCTGAGCTTCAACAAGGTGGAAACACCTTTGTGTTTGATAATATGATAGCCAAAACACTCAGCTACATGAAAAGTTCCAACAAAAGGACCAACCTGGCGATAGCCGACGTTCCCCTGTTCGGTCATATCATTGGAGAAGAAGAGTTTATCCCTGACATTGATCCTGATCTTGAAGAAGAAAACTTATCATCAGATGAAGAAGAGTTGGAAGCTGAACAAAATCAAGGTAATCCACCTATATACCTATTGTTCAAGAAGAAGAGCAACATGTAATTGAGCCTGTGATAGAGGCTCCTTTTGTTGAAGATATACAGATAGTTCAAGAGCCAGCAGTAAATGTTGAAGCTGGCTTACAGGAGGATGAAGAAGAAGTGGCAGAGTCAAGTGGGACTCTAGATGCAGGAATTTATGGATCAGACTATTACAAGTCTGATTCAGATGAAAGAATAGAGCAACTTGCATCTTCCTCAAAAAGACAAATTGAGTCAGGATCTGATTTTGAAGAGGAGGAGCCTAGGGCTAAAAAGATAAAGACTGGATTGGAGGATTTGTCATCCTCGTCAGAGTCTTCATTCATCACTCCAGAACCATCTCCTCATCCTACTCCACAACAATCTCCCATCCATACACCTCCTACATCTCCACAACAATTACCTATCCCTACACCTCCTACATCTCCACAGCAATCACCCATCCATACACCTCCTGCATCTCCACACCATGATTCAACCTCTCCTGTACCGAGAGTAAAGACTCTAAGTCTTGAAATAAAGAAACTTCAAGACAATCTTCAAGAGAAAGATACAGAGATTGACGGCTTGAAGTCTAAGCTAAAAGAAGTTAAGGAGGAAGTCAAAGACTTGAAGCTGGAGGTTGGGGGCTTACATACTCAAATAAATAGTCAGCAGACTCAGCTGAAACTCAATAAAGACTAATCATAAAGCAACAAGAAGACTTTAAAGCCTTAGCTGAAATAGTTAAGCAGCTCAAAGACTCTGTCAACAAACCTACTCCACAACAGCCAACCACTTCAAAGGCTCAGGGGGGACTACATCTGAACTTGAACCATCGTCTCCTGCCTTTGTCACTGATCCAGAATCTGCATTAACCGTGTATACTGGCCACGGTGCCATGAAAAAGGAGTCTGTTGAAGTAAAGGTTGAAGAAATAGAGTCTGTCCTTCCCTCAGCTCATGAAAGAAGAGAAGCAAGGAAGAGAGGGAAGGGAGCTATGGCCAATATTGAAACAGTGATTCTGGATGAAGAAGACATCCCATCGGATGATGAGCTGAATGCTCTTCTAGATGAGATTGACAACTTTGGATACAATGACCTTCATCCAGAAATTCTAACTACCGAAGAGAAAGAAACTGAACGAACTAGATATTTTACTGAAGAAGGAGATGAAATTCAAACCCTATCAGATGAAGAAGATGTTCAGATTAATCTCATCAAGACTATCTTTCCTGAACCAACCATTCCAATCTCTGAGTCAAATCCAACTCAAGATCAACCTTCAACTGCACATGAACCTCCTATTTCAAGGAAGTCTTGGTTTAAAAAGATCATTCCAGAAGAGACTCCTCAAACTTATGAGTGGATAGCTGAGCATCAAGAACTGAAAAGGCCTCCAATTGGATGGAAATACGATGCTGAAAGGAAGCTCTTTATCATCAGACGATATAAAGGGGGAGTTCAGCACTTCAAAAACATGACTGACTTCCAGACCCTTCCTTTTTATGACCTCAAGGATTTTGCAAAACTTCCACTTCAAAACCCTGGGAAGGTCATGATGGCTTATGACTTTGAGAGGTTTCTGCATTCTCAAGTCAACAATGATTTCAAAGGAATGAAGCCTACAAAAACTCAGAAGAAGATCTCAAAGACTAGGTTTCATCCTAAGACTAAAAAGCCATATGTATTCCTAAGATACAAGCCTGCCCAAACACACAAGACTATCACTATTCCAAAATCTGTACCTGTCCAGCTACAAACTTTCAGAAAGTGGTTCTATAACCCAGTCATTGGCAGTGCAGTTATTGAATGTGAGGGTAAGGAAGACATCACCATCTTTGATCCAATGGAGCTGCTGAAATTTCAACCTGAAGATCTGGAGGTGTTATTCCAGAATCACATTCAGGCTTATAGTGATGAAGATGAAGCTTATGCCAAAGCCTATCAAAGAATTGTATCTCTCCATGTCAAACCTTTCATCCCAAAGACATCTGAAGGACCAGCTGCTTGATGAAGAGCTGAAGACAGTAATGCAACAACTTAGGGGGAGATTGTAGAGTCATATATTTTGTATAAGCCGTTGTCATTTATTGTATGTTTAAACAATTTTAGACTAGTTTACTTTCTGTCATTTCATTATTGTAATTTCAGTTTTCTGTAATTAGTTAAGTCTGGGCCATCAAAACTACTTAGTTTCGATTGAGTCTGTTCAATCGAAACTAGTAGTTTCGATAGATGGTAGTTTTGACAGTCTGTGTATCAATTGTAAATGGTCAATCGAAACTAGTAGTTTCGATTGACCATAGTTTCGATACCTGTCACTACTATAAATAGCCTAGTTTGAGATTGTTTAGGGTGTGAGTAGCGGCTGTAACCCTGAACCTTCTCTTTCACATTTTGCTTGAATCAATACAATCTGCAGTTGTTTATTCACTGTGTTCATACATTTTCATACCTTTTGATTGTTGATTCATTGTGTGGTTAGCTGGTTATCTTCACCAATACTGTTTCTATTATCTGTTTCACCTACATATACACAGTTTCCGCCTGTGTGTGTGCTCAATAGATCATATCAGTGTGATTCGACTGAAATCTGGACCTACATTAAGTGTGTCTCTGGTGACCCACCCCTCTTTCCTGGGAATTCTTTTCATGGATACACTATTTATAGGTCAAGTGTTACTTCTAAATACTATTGTGAAGACTCGGTGTTATGGCTAGTCAAATTCATGAAGAACTTCTACATTTAACATCTGGTATTTTATCACAACTTACAATCTTTTTCCCTTTTTCTTGCTAGGCATGGGCTCCTACTCTCCTCCCTCCCTGGTATACCATCCTGGAGCAGAGCCTGATCAGGAAGAAGACATCGGGTCACTAGTATATCGGTCACCAACACCCACAGCTGCTAGGCTAATGTTTGACATAAGAGCATATTGGATTAGGAACACTGGCCCAAGACTTCGAGCATCTGGATCATCCTCATCAAGAAACCCGTATCAGGCACCTCATCTACACAACCAGTTACCATCCCCTCTGATAGACCCCTACCTAGCACTCGACCCATATCATTCTAACCCAAGGGCAAGGCATACCATAGCACACACTAGTAGTGTGTGCTATGGGGGTCCCATTCGATGCCATTCACCAATACGTGAGAACCTCAAAATTTATGAGACAAGGGATGGAGCACGGGATGAGACACGACCTGTTAGGTCAGAGAATAGATATCCTAGTGGATCAATTATGGTGCCAAGAGGAGAAAATTGAAACCCTGGAAGAAGACAAAGAAATACTCGAGAAACACATGGAAGCAGCGAAAGCTGAGGCCCGGTTTGCTATCCGAGTGACCATAGCAATGTTCATTTTGGTGCTCATCTTCTTCCACGTTGAGAGCTATCTAAGACGCTAGCTGGATTGTTCTGCTTTATCTTTAAATTCTCGTTTGAAACCGCTATCTTATGTTTGGATTAAGCTTTTGACATTTTATCATTTAATGTTAAGTTTTATTTTACAACTTTAACGCCATTACTCGTTGATTTAATATAACCGTCATATTTTCATCAAGATCACCCAAACACCACCTTCTCTTTCATTGCAAATTAGTATGCGTACCAAAGCCTCCCTTGCAAACTAATCATTTCATTTATTTAAACAACATCGTTATTTTTGCTCAAGCAAAGCATCCCCTTAGCTTATAAATATTATTTGGAACATAGATTTTCAACAAAACCCTTTTACTTTGTAAGGAAATATAAACACGACTCATTTTATAAAACATTATCTAAGCAAATTATGACTTTTGTTTCATACGATTTAATTATTATCAAACCTTGGCTAAATGTTTAAATAATTTAGCCATTATTTTTCCTTTGAAACACTCCCTTTATGATAATTAAAAATTTAATAAAAAGGTTTTATTTAGATTATTCAACTCATTAGTTTCACTATCTTATTTATCTACAAACAAGAATAAATTACAATTACTTATTTATAAACAAAAATCAGTTATTCGTAAGTACATTACTCAGAATATTTTCAGGACCTCTTAGTTATCTTGCACCTTCGGTAATGTATGAGTATGCTTCCCACTTCAAATAGAAGAACCACTCTGCGTAGGTGTTAACCATCCATATAAACCTCAACGGGATTTAAAAAGATATAACCCAGCTACCCACATTTTACATGAACACCAAAACAATGCGCTTGTCCGCAACACTCGATCACGTACAAAGTTCATTAGTATACGTTATTCACGAGATTCAATAACTTACGTATGCACGTTCACAAAATACACTATACTAGACGGATCACATAAAACTTAGTGTTTGCAATATACATAATACAAGATTGAGCAAACGAGACTTAGTTGATCACATTATGCAAAATAGAAAACTGATTACATGATACATGTTGTTTATTGTAACATCTGTCACAAAAATGTCCAAGAATTGACAAAGCGTAAACCCTAGAGACTATAAGTGTATAAATACCAAAGTCTATGGTTAAAAGTGAAAATTTGAGGATTTAGGTGGATAGCGGACCGCTATCAAATCCCATAACGGTCCGCTATGAACAAGAATTGGGTGGCGGACCGCCATCGCCTGGATAACGGTCCGCTACTTGGTCACTAAGCAAACAATCCGGTTAGGCCACGTGTATAGTGACTAATGGTCGCTTATTTGTGACACGTGTACTCGTGACGGACTGCCATGCCAAGTGGTAACGGTCCGCCAACCGCAAAATGACCAAAAGATACCACGCGTACGTGTGGGGGACCGCTACGCCTAGCGATAACGGTCCGCTAGCTGCAAACCTAGGAACGGACCAATCAGAATTGGACATATAGGGTTGATGTCATGCATGGGCGGTAGCGGACCGCTGCGCCTAGCATAACGGTCCGCTACGGACCTCAGTTCACCCCTATAAATAGTTGGACGATCTTGATCATTTTCTCACACCACCACTCGTCCTTCACTTCCAAAACTCGTCCCATAGCTCCCGCAGACAATCCCCGACCATCCCAGTTCGATTCCCGCTCCTCGTAGTGCCCAGTTAAGCAAGAAACGCTCGTAGAAAGGTCGGAACGCTAGAGAAATCAAGTTAAGAAGCTAGACGTTAAGCTTTTAACTCTAGAGGCTCATTCCCATAAAAAAGGTGAATACTCTATCTCTTTTAAAACTTGTGTAAAATATTTTATTTGCGAAAATGGCCAAATAAATGTTAACGAAGTAATGCTCAACATTCTTCTACGAACAAGCATTTAGGCCATAGGTATACGTAAAACTTGCAAGGGATACACGGGTTACAGGTGAAATTCCCGGACTGCGGCTGGTGCTTATCTTATAACAAATCCGGAGGCGTAGACCTGTCCGCTTATGGTGCGACTGAACATGACGGGCCTGCTGAGTGTGTAGATTGAACATGAAGTTGTGATTATGAAATTAATACTTGTTTGTGCCAAAATGATTTTAATGTCAAGATATTGTATTCACAAGCGTTCGTACTGACGTTTTATTTTTAAAATACTTCCAGGTAATAGTTAAAATATGATGAGAAGGGAGTATGAGCAGACATGAGATCCGAGCCAGGAAAAAAGATGGAATGCACGTAGGATTCTTAGGCCTCGTGTAAAGGAAAATCTTAAAAGAAAGGAGATAGGACCAGGGAACTGATGAACCCTGTTTTGTACTATTTCTAGTGGCTCATCATGTATTTGATTTCAAACAATGTTTTGTAATCGCATGAGAAGGGTATTGAAACCCTATGTTTATAAAGTAAATACAAGGCTTTTGTCTTCCAACTAAGTTTTGGTATTTACAATTAAAACCCTTGAGGTTTGAAAGAATGATGAAACGATCCTTTGAAAAGACTTCCGCTGCATTTTATAAAAACTCTGAAATCAAGTAACCAAGCGATACCAATCGGGCTCACACACGTCTAGGGGTTGCCCGAGGCGGGGTGTGACAAGTTGGTATCAGAGCCACAGGTTTTAGCGAATCAGATACTTAGATCTAGTATCTAAGCTTTAACCATTATGCTTTTAAGATAAGAAAACAAGGTGACCTTCTAACCGGTATGTAGTTATCTGACAAACGAAAGTGTTCTGTCTAAAGAAAGAGAGATGTATAAATCTCTCCTAGACCCGTCGCTCTTACCTGGGAACATATCTGTTGGAGGTACTACTCTAGAAAGATAACCATCCTTGTAGAACTTTAGCTAAGATTAAGATACTGGTTTAGTATCTAAGTCTTGAATGAGACAAATACTAATATGATAAGATTGCAGATGTCTGGAGGAAATACTGTTCCGTATTACGATCCTAATCATCCTATTAAGCAAGAATCTCCGGAATACCATTCGTTAGGTTCACAACAGAATCCTATCTGTTCGCTCTACTATAATGATGACCCGTTTGCTGTACTCCCTAATTCTCCCGAATACCACCCTCAATCCCAACACTCTTCCATCCAATGGATGGATACTGGATCAGACTTTAGCAACTGTAATATTGATGCCCAGTCTGTGCAAGGAAATGAGGCACAAACCAGTCAGATTCAGTCATCTAAAGAAGATCCTTCTAAAGATCCCCAATATCAATCTGCTTCTGAAAACCCTAGTGATTATCCTTTCAGTAACCCTATCTTAAACAATCTGATTATCAATCTTATAACTCTGAATCCCCGGTCATGTATGGCCCATATGTGTTCCTCGAACCAACATATGATCCTTACCAAGCTTACTTTCAATCACCACCCGAATGTCATCATGTTTATAATGATATGTTGATGGGTATTCGTGATTCTCCTTCTAAATATGGTTATAAGTATACTATGCCTTCTTTCCATATCGAATGTCTAGATCGTTCGTTACGCCAAAAGGACGAGATAAACAAGAAGAAAATCATGGATAAGAAAAGAACCCAATTTTATGGGAAACATGTATATGAGTATGGAAAGGATCTAAAGACTTTGGGGAAGGAGCTGATGAAAGATTAAAATTTTGTTGTATTTTACTTTTATTGTAATATGTTCTATGATAATAAAATATCGTTTGTTTTTTTTTTAGTTTTCCGAATGGTTGGAAAGGGCAAAGGTCCTAGTTTCCTTCGAAAATTCGCTCCTGCTAATTATTTTGACCATAAAACGAATGAAACAACTATAGAACTTAATGAGGAAACTGAAAGTTCTACTTTCAGAAGCCTCAGAGACATAGGAAACCCTAGTGTTCCCTATAATCCTTCTATAAGTTTTAATTCTGCTCCAACTATCACTCATGTTTATCCACAAAATTTTCATGAGAGATACACCAATATTCTTTATGAAAATAAATATGATCCTGAAGAAGAAGAGCGTGTTGATTTTAATATACCCTATGTTCAGTACTATGAGACGATTCCTATTCCTGCTCCGCATATAAATGAGAATGCGCCAGGAAGTGAAAGGGAACAAATGTTGTTGAAGTAGAAGGAGAAAAGGCTGAAGTAGAAGCACGAAATGCCCTTCTAGTTCAAGCTCTTGAAGAGAAGAATTTTAGAAATTTTTAGAAATAATGATTTTTACATATGTATTTTTTGTTTGTAAATATGTTATCAATGAAAAGTTCTGTTTTTAAAATTCAAGTATTGTCTTCTTGATAGAATGTCGAAACAAACTGGACCTTCTCAAAACATGAGTGGCAAGAAAAAGCAAGCAGTAATTGATAATGCTGCTGAAAATAACGAATCTCGAAAGGAACTTCAAAAGATGATCACAGAGGGAATAAATGATTCTCTTCCGATGATTTTTACAAAGCTTGAAAAGAGACATGCTGATAGGATATTTGTTCAACCTTCAATTCTTCAATCTGTTCATTCTCGTCAAACTCGAACAGTGACCCAATCAAAACCTATTACTCTGGAACCAAAGGGTTCTGTTTCTCATAAGTCTAAGAAGACCGAAAGAGAAGAATATTACCATAACTCTTCTGAAGATGATAGTATGGGTAATAACTACAGTCATGTAGCAAAGAAGAAAAAGGTAGTAGGTTGTACTTATAAGATGTTCCAGGATTGTAAGCTATACAATTTCTCTGGAAAGGAAGGTGGGATAGCCACATTAAGGTGGATTGAGAAGACTGAATCAGTTTTAGCTATCAGCAAGTGTGCTGGGGAGGATAAGGTTTTATATGCTTCCAATTTATTCAAAGATCAAGCCTTGGAATGGTGGAACAACATTATTGCTGCCAAAGGCAGAGACGCAGCCTACGCAATGGGCTGGAATGCCTTTAAAGCAAGAATTGAAAAGAAGTATGTTCCCATAATGAACGGCAACAGATTGAAGGGAAATTTTTAAGTTTAAAGATGATTGGAACAAACCATCAGGAGTATGCTACAAAACTCCTGGAATATGCTAGAATAGTTCCTCATCTAGCCACTCCTGATTCAAACCTGATCAAACGTTATATCTGGGGTTGATTGGTGAAATCCGCGACATGGTAAAAGTCGCAAATTGTGAAAAACTTGATGATGTCATGGATATGGGAGCATCATTAACTACTAGACTGATAAGAAATCAGGAAGAAGGAAAGAAGAAGAAAGAGATAACTGGGCAAGGCCCCAGTGATCCAAGAAATCCAATTTTTCTCCTCGAAACAACAACTCATCCATCCCTGAGTGTCCAAAGTGCAGAAGGAGGCACTTGGGACAATGTTGTGCTAGAATTTTCTGCAATTATTGTAAGATGTCTGGACACAAAGTAGAAGACTGTTACAAAAAGAAGTCAATTACCTGTTTTGGATGTGGCGAAGCTGGTCACATCAAAATTAATTGTCCAAAGCAGAAGAAAACGGATGGGACAGATCCCAAACCTGCAGATGGAGTGAAGAAGAATGCGCGGGCATTCGTTCTTAACACTCACGAGGCAGTAGGTATGCCCGATGTCATTACAGGTACATTTCGTGTCAATGATATTTATGCTCGATTTTTATTTGAATCTGGTGCGAACCAAAGTTTTATAGATCATAGATTCTGTAGACTGTTAAATAAAACTTTAGCTAAATTAGACAAGAAATACGTGGTAGAGACTGCCAAAGGTGACCTCGTCCAAATTTCTGAAATCCTCAATAATTGCCACATCGCATTATCAGGACATGTTATACCTGCAAGATTGTTGCCAATGACTTTGGCAGGTTTTGACATTGTCTTAGGAATGGATTGGTTAGCCTCTAACCTAGCCCATATCCTATGTGTATTCAGTCCCAAAACACGACCCAATTCATCCTTAAACAATCAATTTCACGCTTGATTTGTGCCGACAGTTGTCACCCACAAGTTCTAAACCGAATAAAGCGTTTATGATGAAATCAATCAAATTAACTCATTCCCTCACCGTCACACAACGCGATACAAACTCTCCAAACCCTCCATCTACTTGCATTACACTTCTGGATCACGTGCAAGCACCAAGAACACCGAATCTGTTGAGCCACCCGTTCTCATTCATCTCGTAACCATTTCAAGTAAGGTTTAATGCTTTAGATTCGTCGTTTGTTTTCGATAAATAGCCCTCTGTCAATTGCTAATGACAGAGGGAATCAAACTCAATTCGATTAAAACATTTTGATCGATCTTCGCATAAGAACAATTGGGTTTTCGCTCGATTTGAATTAACATATTTGAATTTCTAAAACTTAAATTAATATCAGCGAGCCAACTAGTTCAGCCGGTTAGGTGCGTCTGTGGCGGACACCCCCTTTTTGCTTTTTCCCTTGTGACCCAGTAGATCAAGATTTCACTTACAATTAAAACCGGTAAAAGTTGTACTTGAACACTACGGCCTCTAGGTCCGGGTGGTTTGACCACTTAGCCTTCTCGTGGACCACCCGGGTTCGAATCTGGGCACCCCATTGTTCTTTTTAGCACCCGATTTTCAACAGCAAACAAACCTATAAAAATATTTTTATAAAGCCTATATCATTTGGGACTAACCAGTACAATAATGAACAATTTTTAAAATGTAAAACAATCATTTTTTTGCAATTTAAATTGCTTTAAACCATTATTTCCAATATATAAAAAATCATTATTTTAAATTAAATTGAAAATTTACAAAAGAATGCATTTATAATTTTATAAAAATTGTGTTAAGATTTTATAAAATACCCAATCATTTTAAGGGATTTTCATAAAATAAGATTCCATTTAATTATCAATTTAGTAATTAAAGTTTTTTTAAACAAATCTTAATTGTTTCTAAACATATATAAACACACCTACTATTACATTTCATTTGTTTCTCTATAAAGACACACTATTTTATATTAACTAAATAAAAAGAATTTAGTTATTTAGATTAATTATCCTTTTACCTTAATAATTTCATTTAGGGTTTTAAATTATTTATTTAAGTTATATAAACTAAACCCTAAGACAATTATTATTTTCTTTTAGTCATATATACTTTGATATCACATTTAACACTAACTTCTTATCCAAATGCAAACACAAATCTACACACATCATTCACATGAAATCACACAAACAATTTGGTACAAATCCCTACAATCAAACCCCGTTGAACTCTAGACTTTGATTTAGACTTTTGTGCATAGCATTAATTCAAATTCATACTATTTCACTATAGGTCAAACCTAGTGACTTGCAAAACACTTGTGCTACCCAAAGCTCGTGTTAACTATTACATTTGATACAAGTGAGTTTACATAGCCCCTTTTACACTATTTACATTTTTGGGGTGTAACATGAGTAGAACTATACAATGGTTATAAACTACATGATACAATTCCACCCTACATTCATGTGTACAATTTGAGCCTTATGCTTGAGTACTAGGTGTGCAAACTACAATTTGTGTGCAGTTTACATGTACAATCATTAACTACACAAGCCGACGGTTAACAATAATAGATCTATTGAGTCTGACAAACCTACCAAGTTAGGGTGATTGTTGCAGACAACAAAATTTGGTTATTTGCATGCTAGTTACAAAGGTTTGATTGTACAACTTGGTTTCACAATAGTAACTCTCCATAATTGCCTTATTAACCATGATATGTATGGATTGTATACACACAACACAATGATACTAATTATAGTCAAAACCTATGTATGCTCACCAACTTTTTAGCTGACCTTGTTTTTATCATGTTTCAGGTACGAACAATTGAGTTGATTCAGTTTGCTACACTTAAGTTGTGGATCTAGTTAATCAATAAAGAAACTTATTATGTATTTGAATTTTATGTATTTTTGTTGGATTCTGTTTGGTTTGTTTTATGAGATGAAAGAAATGTGATGATTTAATATATTACAACGTAGTCAACCATGTGCTCATTAACAGTCTCCATGTCCCGCCCCGACGTTTTCGCCGTCGGTTGGGGTGTGACACTACCATATGGTAAATAAGGGATGGTGATGCGTTGTGATACGTGTTATCTCAAATTATGTTATTGTGATGCGTTTAATGGTAAGAGGTAAGATGATTGCATATGCATTATCTCAATAGAAATGACACTAATCAAATTACCCGACTCATGAATTATAATTATGGTGCCAAATGTTAGAAATCATGTCCAAGAACACGAATACAGAATTTGATCTCAACAAGATCGACTCTTTTAACCAAACAATCAATAAACTAATATTAATAATTATCTTTTTATCAAGATTAATCCTTCACCAAATGCATTGTTTGCAACGAGTATAAAAGTATTATGTATTTCTTAAAACTTTTGATTTGAACATGAGGCAAGTGCAAATGCACTGTTTGCACCAGTAAAAAAGTATTAAGTATTTCTTTAAAAAAATATGATTTGAACATCAGGCAAATGAGGTTGTTAGACTTAGGGGTGTTCATCGGGTTTTTTAATCGGGTTTCGGGTTATTCAGTTCGGGTTATTCGGGTTTTTTGTTATAAGAATCCTACCCGTTTACCGACCCAAATAAGATTCGGGTTAATCGGTTTCGGGTTATTCGGTTTCAAGTTTATTCGGGTCGGGTTAATCGGTATTCGGGTTTCTAAATACAAGTTGTAACGCATACTTTATTATTTAACTTAACATTATATTTATTAAATAATAAGCATAGAATGTCAAATAAAAACCTTCTCAATATGATTTTTCATTCAAACCCATGCACTAAACACATATTAACTAAAAAAACACCAAATAAAATAATCAAAAAACCAAAGTGTATCAACCAATAATACAAACTAAAAAAAACGACTAATCGTATCAACCAACAAACTCGTTAACAATGTTCACTATTCAAATTCTCACATTCAAGTCCACTCGTATGTTTTCAATCATAATTAAAAAAAAAAGTGAAATAAAATAAGCATTAAAAATGGTTAGATGTATACTGAGCTAAGATTACAAATAAATATTAATAATAAAATACCTTTTTATTATTATTCGGGTTAATCGGGTTAACCCGATTAACCTTTTTTAATCCAATTACCAAACCGAATACTACCTTCGGGTTCGGGTTCCATCTTAAACGGGTTCGGATTGTTCGGGTTCCATCTTAATCGGGTTCGGGTTAATTTGGGTCGGGTTCGGTATTCGGGTTTCCGGTAAAATAAACACCCCTAGTTAGACTTCATTAAGGATTATGACTGTAAAGTATTTTATTGATCGATTAGTTAGAATCAAATAGCCGAAATAGAAATTGTGATAGAAAAGAATTTGAAAAAAAGGTAAGTCAAGCAAAGAGATTACCGGAAGATGGTCGTGGGTTGAAAGCTCGACTTAAATGGGTGAGTGTACTAAACACTTATTATATTAAGCAAACTTAAACCTTGTAATTGTTTGTGTATTAGGATGTGTGTTAGGGTTTACAATGAGGTGTGTATATATAGAACACACTATTACAAGCTCAGTACCTACATACTACACTATTACCTGATAACATTCTGGTCTAATACTCCCCCGCAAACTAAGCGCGGGAGCGGTTTTGTTTGAAATGTAAAAATACATAAACTTGGAAGATAGTTGGTCTTCAATCTTCACTTGTTCTCTCCTCCGCTTAGTGTCGCCGCCTAATGTCTCCATCCACTTAGTGATGCTCCTTTCAAGTGTCGCCAGGCGGTTTTTTTGTTCTTTCTTCTCCCCAAACGGGTTTTAGGGTTTTGTTCCCCTTTTCTTTCGTTTGCTCCCCCGTTGTGTCTATAAATTGCAAACCTCATAAAATACTGAACCAAAGCTTTGTGGCTTTCGCGAGGTGCACGTTGCCAAAACCGGCCCCACGTGTATGGTGGCGGCGATGGAGAGGAGTTGGGCAGTTAGACTTCATCAAGGATTACGACTGTAAAATATTGTATTGATCAATTAGTTAGAATCAAATAGCCGAAATAGATAAGAATTTGAAAAAAAGGTAAGTCAAGCAAAGAGCTTACCGGGTGGGTTGAAAGCTCGACTTAAATGGGTGTGTGTACTAAACACTTATTATATTAAGTAAACTTAAACCTTGTAATTGTTGATGTATTAGAATGTGTGTTAGGGTTTACAATGATGTGTGCAGATCTAGCACACTATTACATGTCTAATCCCTACACTATTATCTAATACCGTTGCGGTCTAATAAGTAATATCTTTATTGCCACAAGTTAAAGTATTTTATGCATTAAGACAAAATAATGAAACGTGAGTTGAAAAGAGATTATGGATGTACATATGTCATAAGATGTTAATTAAATACATGGAAAAATGGTGATAAAATATAATTAGATGTATTTGAAGAAAGCTGTGATCGAATTTCTAGTGGAAAAATAATACATATTGAAAAAATATTTAACGAAAACTTATAATAATAAGAAGTTAATTATTAAATGCTAGAAGGTGACACAGGTTAATGTGTATGCATAGTATCCATTCGTTTTAAAATTTTGAAACTTGAAAGGCATGTAAGAAAGCTACTCTATATGGCGAGATGGAAAGTAATGGAAGCATACCAAAACCAAAAACCTAACATATACCAATATTATGAAATTTCTAAAAAAAATGGTTTGGTAATACGATACAATATAAGTGTTTGATTAGAGGTTATGTTATGATTGGTGTGAACATTTATAGCACCAGTCTTTACGGTGTTGAGTATGCGCTTATATAGTGTTCCAGACACCTTGAGAGTTCCTATATATAACGCAAAGTACTGTTAACCTTGCTACACGTATGTATCATGTAACTTAGCTCCGATATAAGAGTAAGTATATAGCTTACGGTAATCAAAAGAGATACACTAAATTAGAGTAAATATGAGCAAGGGGTATCAAATTGCTAGGAGAGTCACAAGTGCTAATATAGTATTTACGAAATGTATTATAGCAAGCACAGATCACAACGTTGTCCCTCTTTGCAAGAGTATGAGTGTGTCATGTTATATCTAATACATGACCCGGTCCTTTTTTGTCTCTAGTTCATTATAACCATTGTCCGACTTAGCGTTGATTTGGATGGCAGAGTGGGTTTCGTGTGGACCAAGATTGATCCGAACAATAGTATTACTTTTGTCCAAACCAATGTCAGTATGGAGTGGCTTTATTCCGGATCAACATAGTTGGTCTGGATGTTTTGTTAGTTATCTATCCGGACGTTATATCTTACCTATCTAGAGGTGCCTTATCAAAATTCAATTTTGATTAACTTGCTTTTGAGATATCATTTTCTATAGGTCTATGCAATGTTGCTTTCAAGCTAGTTAAATTCTACAATTTCATGGTGTCATATAGTTTGTTAAAATAAAAATCAAATTAGTAGTTTTGGTTTTTAATAAAGAAAAGTAGGGAGCATACCATTGATGGCAATAAATGATGATACCAACTAAAGTTGAAGATTACCTATTCTAAGGGTCACCCACGACTTGCTTTTTAAGTAGTTATTCTGGTTTGAAAAATGACAATTCTTAAGAACAATTTGGAAATTATAGAAAGATATGTTGTTTCACCAAATCCAAATGAGTTTTAGCACTTAAAGCCAAAACACACATGATAATACCATCAGTGAGTGGTGGAAATAGAATAACATTTTAATTTGTTCTTTTTCTTTTCTAATAAAAACTGTATTCAACAAAGTCCAAGAGTACAATTCCACTTTCAAATAATAAAAATTAATTAGGGTAGAGAAAACTCATTTGTTGCTCTTCATAGGCAGACAAGGATACCACCCAGGGCCGGCCCAATAGGGGGTGCAAGTTGGGCCGTTGCACCGGGTCATCTTTACGAGTGGGGCATATATTTTATAATTTTTTTATATATATTATAAAAAAATAATTTAAATACCTTATAAAATCATAAATAAGTTCTAAATCTGAAAAATATTTGTGTTTTAATTTGGGCCTAAAATAGTTTAAAATTCAGTATTTAATTTTTAAACTAGCCCATATTTGTGCTTTAAAATATAAGTGATCAAGTCCAATCCAATTATTCAAACTTAATACCCAAATACTCAATTGCAAAACAATGAATCTCCGAATCCTTTTACGTAACGTAATAGCGGAAAACTTTTCTATGATAGTTTTATTTTCTTTATTATTTTAATTACAATTTTCGTCGTATTATTGAATTTTTTTTATATACGTGCATATTGAGGGGAGAATGAGGCATTTTTCTTATGTCGAGCCGGATACTTAATTTCTCGGGACGGCCCTGATACCACCCATAATTCATAACATTTGTTACTAGAGTGATCATCATAAAGAAACTTGTACAAATATAAGTGTTCATGTGACGGTCTTTAAATGTTAATATTAACACACACACACATAAATATATATGTGTGTGTGTGTTTTTTTTGTTTTGAAACCACAAAATTAGTATAATAAGTCAATAGAAGTCCAGGAAGACAAATGACAAAGTTGGCAAAAGGGCACGTCGGAAATGGTTTAACGGGTCAAAACCAGAAACTTTGAAACGGATTACGGGTCAGCTGGAATTGACCCAAAATACATTTGTACAAATTTTATTTTAGAATAGTATTGTGTCAAAATATGATTACAAATTATATTATTTTAATCTTGGTTTTAAAAGGTGCGTTTAAAAAGGGAGGCGTTCAGAAAAACACACAAGGGTCAAAAGACGCTACTCATGTACCTCTAGGTCAAAGTTGGTCTTAAAGTGTAAGAGGAAAGGGAAGTAAAAATTCTCTCTCTTTTGGGCCTCTCCTTGTTGAGCGTTGTTTCGTTATGCGTTGGGCCGATGGTGGTAAGTTGGGTTGATTATGAATTACTTCTTTAATATTTGAGACCGAGTGTTACATAGTTTTTTATTATATTATTAGATTAGTTTATGGTGTATGATACGGGTTGAATACAAAAATAATGTGAAACAAAAAGACAAATATTTTACTTTAGTAAAAAAATAATCGAAAAGTAAATACGCTACTTTACAAAAACTAATGTGAAAACGATATAGGAATAATAAATGGTTTGAGTATTTATAAATTATGTAAAAGTGTCATTTTATGAAAAATATTTTAACTAATTATTTATTAAATTACTCAAAAAATGTAGAATTGTATAGAAGATTTTATGACCATTTAAAAAAGGAAAAAAATAATTTGAGTGATTAATAAACACAGTCTAATGTAATTAAAAATAAAATTTTTGAATGTTGATAAGTGTAAAAAATACATTCCTTATTTGTTGATTAACTTATTTTTAAAAATAAATTAGGTTTAGAGAATATTTGGTTTTGGCGAGAAAATAATTGTGAAAGTGAACCATAACGCACCATTTGTCTCTTTTTTCACTCTTTTATTATAGAATATAGAATATAGATTTCAAAACTTATCGAGGTTGATGGTAATTGCGTGGCATATTTTCGCTTCAAATTTGCTTGATGCGCAATAGAGGACATATTTTAAAGAATGCATTTGGGCCTAATATAACCCTCATCTTACATTTGGGCAAAATATAAAACTAATTTCAAAATGTGGATAGCTAAGTAATAGCAATTATGATGTTATTATTATATTGGGCTCACTTTTTAAAACTATGACGATGGGTACCCTTAATATGGGCTTAATGAATGGCCTACTATCACCCTTATAAAAGAGGAAATAATGCCATGAAAGTTTAGCAATGTTATCGAAATCCAAGCCTAGCTATAAAGATTTTTTATGGCAACAAATGACTGTCCAAAATGCTCGACGTTCGAAACTCGTTCGAAAAATGCTCGGAAGTATGCTCGTTCGATTTCGGCTCGGTTTGTAAACGAGCCGATCGGCTCCGTTCAGATTTAAACGAACCGAACACGAGCAAAGGTACGATCGCTCGTTGCTCGTTCGGTTTGGCTCAAATTAATTTTTAATTTGTGTATATAAATATATATACACTAGTAGTAAACATGCGCGATGCGGCGGCGGCGACAATTTACAATGCCGTACTCGTTTTTTGATAGTTTATCAATCTCCACGTGATATATTGTATTGTACGTCTATTAGGTTTCTTATTCATAGCACCGGTGTAGTATATCTATGTTATAAGCCTTGTAGATTTCACCTAAATAATAATGAACACATGAATACAAAAATATCAGTCATATATATAGTAATTTTAAAATAAAAATCCAAACACAAGAATAAGAAAATTTAAGTAATAAACATAGTAATTTAAAAAGTTTTTTTTTTCTTTTCTTTAAACTAACTTTTTTTTTACTTTTATTGTTGCAAATCTGAAGAGGTTTAATTAAGTTTTATACTTTGCTCACAAACAACCCCTAACTGGGGGTGCATCAATCTGGCATCGATCGATATAATGCACGTTACAACGATTAATTTATTATGTTATAAGCCCTTTCCTGGAAATTAGAAGGCACATGGGTGGTAGTCAGGATAAATTTATAAGACCCGGAAAGTTTTATTGAAAATACAAATAGAATACCAAAATGACATACTTTTTGAGAGGCAGTAGTCTCCTAATGACACAATTAAACCCTAATTTAAGAATCAATTAAACGTAAAAATCCTTCATCTTGATTATCTGAACAAAGAGATGTGTAGTAGACCGGGTCATAGATAGTGTTGGATTTTATAGACCGACCCGATAGACAACGCGGCTGACCGAGCTATGACCCGTAAGAGTTACACCTAGGGCAACGAACATTAAATCCATTTAACATGTTTAACTGGTAATTAAGAACTGTTAGCGAGATAATATTTTATATATATATATATTTGTTACAAGATATTTATTATTTATACAAGTTTATAAATAATAATTCACATTTATTGTTTTAATCTTTTTATTAAAACAATTAAACGGGTTCGGGCTTTTACATCTGGTGTTGGACTTTGGGCCCGGAAATAATTAGTAGGGTTTGTAATTATATATAATAGGATTAATCCTATTATATTTTAACCCTAATAATCTTTGCCGCAAAAGAGGAAGAAAACATCGTTTTTTCTTCTTGGTGCTTTCGGTCAACTCCAAATCAAGAAGCAAAATTGCTTCTATTCCAAGCTGCTATCGAACAAAGGGACCTTTAAGCCTTTTGCCATTTACGACACCTTCAAGCCGCCGCCGTCCACCGGCGCCGCCCCGTTCTCGCTTTCGGTTCGTGATCTAGCATCGGTTCGTTGTACCTAGGTGTCTCAACCGGTTAATCATTAACCGAGGTATAATTTATCACATCAGTAGATTAATTGTTTTTTTTTTGTGTTTGCGTGTTCATAACCAGATCATGTTCGGTTTGTCAGTGCTGTTAAATAGGTTATGATTTTATTTTCCGCTGTGTATTTATTAATTAACTGAACAATTAATTTCTCTGTCAAAACCCGTTTTTACAAAAGTCAACCTGATCACCATTGAACCCAACAGTGGTATCAGAGCCTGGGTTATAACACGTAAATCGGAACCGGTCTGGTTTCACCAGTTAGATTAATCACAAACTTTAACTATGTTGAAGTTTTTGATCTGATCTGTTTTTTAGGACAATTTTTTATTTATTAATCTGGTCGATTTTTTATTTGACCAAATATATTGCCCGTATGTGATTGTGTTGAATATGTAAATCTGGCCCGACCCATGTGATTGAGTTGTTTGTGTTTATTATTCAGTTTTTGGTTTTATGGTTTTGGCCCACTTTTGATGGCTCAAAGTTGTAATAGAATAGGTTTCTTTTATTTTATGTAATGTAGACGCAACAGGAATCATGGATTCAGTGGGAGTCATCCGAGACGACTAGATGCACGGAAGTCCATCCTTGTGGTTGTTTTAATTTTGTGGACCCCGTGGCCCGTTTGGTCTTGCTAACTAGCTCTAGCAAGATCAAACAAACTTGGCCCTAAAAGATTTACATATTTATTTGCTTTATGGTTGCTTTTGATTTTTTTATAACTTAAATTTATAATAAACCAACCAAACGCCAAACGTTTTAAAAGGAGTTTTAAAATGTCACAATCTGTCACCACAAGTTCTAATTTTACAACTTGTAGAATTTTATAAAAATTAACAACTGGCTTGTTTTTATAAAATAAATAACCACTAAAGTTTTGCAATTTAAACTAAATTTAATTTCAAAACTTATAACTTAATAGTTTTCAACTATTAACTTTAACTGGTTATTCAAGTCGCTACAAACTTAGTTTTAATAGGTTATTTAAAATTAAGTGTTCTGAGAGGTGAAAGGGTTCATCAAATTTGTCATGACTTTAAATAGTAAAACTGGCTTTTACAACACACGTATGATTTAATCATTCGTTGTGTTTGACCCTATTCGGTAAACACTAAAATTGGAACCCATATTTAAAACCAATGGTCTATGCCATCCTATTATAAGGAACACTTGGAGCATAAAATGAAACATCGGTGTTTGGAGCCACAGCACCGCACTGGATGCGTAGTTTATCCTTCCAAGGCGCAAGGGTTTCGTTGACACATCCGGCCCTTCCGCAAGTACCTGTTTTAGGACGACTATTACTTTTCTCTCTTGTTACATGCCCCAGCTGTCAAGAGATTAAAAGTGGGCATAGATGAGGCTAAACGTATCAATGCATAGACATGTCTTGTCTTAGCGGCCTCATACACGAGAGTTGTGCATCTTTCCACAATTGACACTAATTGTCAGTCTAGTTACCCACTTACTAATGTTGTATGCCATAACTACCATTAGTGACTGATTTAGCTTGATTCTCACTCCTTATTCTAATTTTTGTAATTGGGTCATAAATTAATAAGGACTTTTCACTTTCTTTATACTAATTTATTTTCTTTGCTTATCTTGACAGATGTCTACTGAAAATAATAATACTAATAACTCCTTCGCTCTCAAGTCTATCCTTGAGAATGAAAAGCTAGATAACACCAATTTTCTCTCTTGGCAGTGCAATCTGAGAATAGTTCTCAAGATGGCCAAGAAGCTCTATGTTCTCGATGCACCAGTCCCTGAGGCACCCGATGGTAACACGACTGCCACTCGTAAGGCCTGGGAAAAACAAAGAGATGATGCCACTGAGGTGGCCTGCCTTATGCTAGCTTGCATGTCCCGTGAGCTCCAAAAGAGCATGGAGGACCTGAGTGCCTTTGACATGATTGAGCAACTTAAGGGCATGTTCCTGAAACAAGCCCGACGAGAACGCTATGAATACATGTCTCAGCTCATTCGTTGCACGATGCAAGAGGGCACGCCTGTTAGTGTACTTAAGATAAAAGGGTACATCGACCAGATGAACAAACTTGGATATCCCATGAAGAATGACATGGCTACTGATTTCATCTTAAACTCTCTCCCAAGCTCCTATGCTCAATTCGTAATGAATTTCAACATGAATGGCTTGGAAAAGACAGTGGCCGAGCTACATGGTATGCTCAAAACGACCGAGATGAATATCCAAGGAAAGAAAAATCAAGTTCTGATGGTTAGATCTGCTGGTGTTAAAAAAACCTAACCCCGAGAAAAGAGGTTATAATAGCAAAGGCAAAAAGAAGGTTAATGTTGCTGCCAAGCCTGCCACCAACAATAACAAGAAAGCTTCAAAAGCACCCCCTCCCGAGGAGTGCCAATGCTTTGAATGCAACAAAATGGGGCACTGAAAACGTAATTGTCCTGAATATCTAGCCAAGCTGAAGCTGCAGAGGGCCAGTGGTGAAGGCACCTCTTCAGGTATTCTCATTTATGTTATTGAAACTTTTACTGTTTCTAGCAACACATGGGTATTTGATACTGGTTGTGGATACCACATCATTAATGTCTTACAGGAGCCTAAAAGTTGGAGGAAGCTGAAACAAGGTGACATGGAGCTCATTTTTGGTGATGGGAAAAGAGTATCAGTTCTTGCAACTGGAACATATCATCTCGCATGTCCTTCTGGCCTTGTGGTTGTTTTAAACAATTGTTTGTTTGCACCTGGTTTAACCAGAAACATTATTTCAGTTTCTTTATTGTTTGAACAAGGATTTAAGTACGTTTTTAATGGTATTGCTATTTCTGCCTACTTATATGATATCTTTTATTTTGAGGCTAAACCTCAAAACGGTATTTATGAGATTGACGTTCAAACTGACAATAACATATATAATCTTTCTAAACGTATCAAATCTGGCATTAATGATACTCTTCTATGGCATTGTCGACTTGGCCACATAAGCAAGGCACGCATTAAAAGACTCCAATTCGAGGGAATTCTTGAACCTACCGGACAAGACTCATTTGATAATTGCGAGTCTTGTTTAGCTGGCAAACTCACAAAGGACCCCTTCACTCATGTTGGTGAACGAGCCAAGGATCTGCTAAGCCTTATACACACTGATGTGTGTGGCCCTTTCAGAACCATGTCTAGAAATCATGAAAGATACTTCGTTTCATTTATTGACGATTATAGTCGATATGCTTATGTCTATCTTATGAAACACAAGCATGAAACATTTGAAAAGTTCAAAGAGTTTCAAAACGAAGTAGAGAAACAACTCGATAAATCTATTAAGACACTTTGATCAGATCGAGGTGGCGAGTATCTTAGCGTAGAATTTCTTAATCATCTGAAGGAGCACAGAATTATTTCTCTGCCCACTCCTCCTCGCACACCCCAACTTAATGGCGTGAGCGAGAGGAGAAATCGAACCCTACTTAACATGGTTCGATCGATGATGTGTAGAATTAACTTGCCTCGCTCCTTCTGGAGTTATGCTCTTATGACCGTCGCCCGCCTTGTAAATCTGGCACCGACTAAGAAGGTGGACAAAACCCCATATGAGATATGGCACGAGTCTAAACCCAATTTGTCTTACCTTAGAGTATGGGGATGTGATGCATATGTCACCAGCGATTCTGATGACAACCTCGATCCTAGAGGCGAAAAAGTTGTTTTTGTCGGTTACTACAACAAAAGCGGATATTATTTCTATCATCCTGATGCAAACATTGTTTCCATCACAAGGAAAGGACGCTTTCTCGAGGAAGATCTTCTAAATCGAGGAACGGAAATAATATTATGGATCTTGAAGAAATTCAAGAAACACAAACAACCGCTGAGGAAGTCGCAGCGTCTGATCAACAAGAAGTTGTTGCTGATGAATTATACATAAACACAAGCATTCGCAGAAGTAGCAGGTTTCGTAAAGAACCTAATAGATACCTATGGCATCTTGAAGCTTCTAAAGTCCTGTTAGTAGCTGAGTCAAATGACGAACCTACAAACTACAAATCTGCTATCTCAGATCCTGAATCCGAGAAATGGCTTGAAGCCATGAACGCCGAGATGCAATCTATGCGTGATAATCAGGTCTGGGACTTGATTGAACTACCCCCGGTTCTCGGGCAATAGGGAGCAAATGGATTTTCAAAAGAAAAACCGACGTGCATGGTAATGTACAAACCTATAAGGCTAGTTGCAAAAGGTTTCACTCAAACTCAAGGTATTGACTATGATGAAACTTTCTCACCCGTTGCTATGATCAAATCGATTAAGATACTGCTTGCCATAGCCGCGTACCATGATTACTTGATATGGCAAATGGATGTCAAAACCGCTTTTCTTAATGGACATCTCTCTGAAGATGTCTATATGGTTCAGCCTGACGGTTTTGTTGATCCAAAGTATCCTAGTAGGGTCTGCAAACTGAATAAGTCCATTTATGGACTTAAACAGGCATCTCGAAGCTGGAATCTTCATTTTGATCAGAAAATCAAAGAATTTGGTTTTGTCAAGAATGAAGATGAGCCTTGTGTTTACAGAAAGGCTAGTGGGAGCACTATATCATTTCTCATCTTGTATGTGGATGATATACTGATCATTGGAAACAACATCCCTGTGCTTGACAAAGTCAAACAATGGTTAGGATCTTATTTTGCAATGAAGGATCTTGGAGAAACTGCTTACATTCTAGGAATCAAGATCTACAGGGATAGATCTGAGCGGCTTCTAGGGCTAAGTCAGAGTACTTAAATAGACAAAATGATGACACGCTTTAGGATGGAAAACTCTAAGAAAGGAGGTGTTTCGATGACTAAAGGCACTGTGTTGAACAAATCATAATCTCCTTCCACGAACATTGAAATTAAGGAAATGGAAGCAATTCCATATGCCTCAGTGATTGGTTCTATCATGTATGCTATGTTGTGCACTAGACCTGACGTCTCGTATGCTTAAGCATGACCAGCCGTTTCCAACAAAGTCCTGGCATTGCCCATTGGACTGCAGTCAAGAACATCCTGAGGTACTTGAGAAGGACCAAACACATGTTCTTAATATTTGGAGGAGTGAAAGAGGAGCTCACTGTACGGTGTTACACTGGTGCTAGCTTTCAAACTGACCGAGATGACTCTCGCTCACAGTCGGGTTTCGTATTCACTCTTAATGGAGGAGCTGTCTCATGGAAAAGCTCCAAGCAGAGTGTAGTGGCGGATTCAACCACCGAATTTGAGTATATAGCCGCATCAGATGCTGCTAAGGAAGCTGCTTGGATGAAGAAATTCATTACTGACCTCGATGTGGTTCCGAGTATTCGCCAACCAATCGAGATACTTTGTGATAACATAGGTGCTATAGCTCAAGCCAAAGAGCCCAGATCTCATCACAAAGCCAAGCACATTCAAAGGAAGTTCCACTATATACGGGAAATTGTGGAACGTGGAGACGTCGTGATAAGCAAAGTAGACACAGATCAAAACCTAACGGACCCGTTTACTAAGCCCATGACTTAGGACATGCATGATCTTTACAGAGATGCTATTGGTCTTAGATTTGCTAGTGATATGTTTTGATTTAGTATTTTGAATGTGCGAACATTTAAACAGTTGTACTTTTGAATTCTTTTGGTTTACTGATTTAAATGCAATTCTGAATTCTTATAAATGTGTTCGATTTTAATACGTTTAATCCATTAATCTTGTATTCTTAATTATCCGTAGTCGGTCAGACTCGTGAAAACGTCTCTAAATTAAGACTTTTCTGAACTTCAGCTCAAGGAGTTGACTTCGAACTTCACAGGCCTCATTTTGAATGACGTTGGATGTAACTCGCATCAAATAATCTTCATGGATCTTTGTCATAAGATGTTTTGCTATTGGTATACTCATTAGTATCCTCTGACCTGAGATACGTACTAGAACTGCCGTTTATCAAGAACCATTCTTTAATAACGCTGTCGCGTAACTACCAGTCATAAAGACTTTGATTAGGAATAGTTTGAAGTTCAGTGGGAGTTGTATGTAGTTAATAAAAGATTCTGTACTCTTAAATTATATGTAACAGATAGGCATCGTGGCGCCCTTGTTGATTCAAACTGGTGAAGTGTAAGGCCTTACCCAAACTTACTGTGTGTTTGATTGGACCACTTTGATTCTTGATCGAGAACAATAATAATTGAACGCCATATGAGAATGAACTAAATCCATGTCTCATTGATTCAATTGATGTTTTATACGGAAATGATGAATGACAACTATTGCCATAAGTCTATTGTCTTGCTTTAGTTAGCTATTACTAACACCGAGATATTTGGTTAATGACTTTAAAGCGTCATACCTTGTTAGGGACAGCCATATGCAGCTAGAGCGCCGCTGACTGTTTGCGTTGATTTATCGTGGATCGTCCAAGTGGGATATTGTTGGATTTTATGGACCGACCCGATGGACAACGCGGCTGACCGAGCTATGACCCGTAAGAGTTACACCTAGGGCAACGAACATTAAATCCATTTAACATGTTTAACTGGTAATTACGAACTGTTAGCGAGATGATATATTTATTACACGATATTTATTATTTATACAAGTTTATAAATAATAATTCACATTTATTGTTTTAATCCTTTTATTAAAACAATTAAACGGATTCGGACTTTTACATCTGATATTGGACTCTGGCCCAGAAATAATTAGTAGGGTTTGTAATTATATATAATAGTATTAATCCTATTATATTTTTACCCTAATAATCTTTGCTACAAAAGAGGAAGAAAACATCGTTTTTTCTTCTTGGTGCTTTCGGTCAACTCCAAAACAAGAAGCAAAATTGCTTCTATTCCAAACTGCTGTCGAACAAAGGGACCTTTAAGCCTTTTGCCATTTACGACACCTTCAAGCCGCCGTCGTCCACCGGCGCCGCCCCGTTCTTTCTTTCGGTTCGTGATCTAGCATCGGTTCGTTGTACCTAGATGTCTCAACCGGTTAATCATTAACCGAGGTATAATTTATCGCATCAGTAGATTAATTGTTTTTTTTATGTTTGCATGTTCATAACCAGATCATGTTCGGTTTGTCAGTGCTGTTAAAACCTATGTCAGCTTACGCTGGTGAGTTCTAAGTTTTACTAAAAATATCTTTGACCTCTGTCTCATACATAAATGAGTTTATATGACACGTAGTAAAACATCACATTAACTTCTTGCCCAAACATAATATTTTATACTTGCACACTTGTCTTCCTTCCGCGGTCACATTAACCTCCAAGTGGTCGTCACCACTTATACATACCCTTGAAGAAGGTGTCCATACTATATCCCACAAAGGAATGCAGTACGTGTCTACGTCTTAAGTTGCAAGATATTATGTGGCATTTGGCCAGACGTGACAAAACCTTTCTTTACAGACCAATATGGTCAAAACATTTGACATGACAATCATGACAAAAACTCTATCTCTTTATCTTTACTCTTTGTCAAGACAATAATTGTCAAGACCTTTACAAGTCAAGGTAAACCATGATTTCTCTGCCATTACTTATCTGGACACACCATGATAAGTTCCAAAACGTTTTACGTGTCAAAATCGTTTTCTTTCTCAAGATGAAATCATGTTGAAAGACAAGGATTTCTTTCTTTCTTTCAAAATCAATCTTTATCTTAAATCCTCGTAAATGTTTCTCCATGGTATATCAAAGAAATAAGGTGGTTATCTTTCCAGAGTAGTACCTCCAACAGAAATCTTCCCAGGAAAGAGTGACGGGTCCGGCAGGGATTTATACACCACTCTTTCCTTAGACAAAACATTATGTATGCCAGATAACTACATACCGGTCAGATGGTTACCCGACACTTCTTTGATATCTCATGAATACTCTGTTACATGGATTTAAGATCATAACCTCTTGCAACATGAATGTTGTTCCAAATATTTAAATCAAGGTATATAGCATTTATGTAAATCTTTATAGTATGCTTACCGGCCCAAAAAATTTAAAGTAAAACATTAAAAAAGGGCCTCATAGAACTCACCTCTAGCTTCCTTCAAATATTCTTTACGTGCTAATGTGACCAACACAATGACTTGGATCAGTGTCCTAAGTCATTTTAACATTACTTAATCATAAGTCCCAAGCTCAGTGAAACTAACCAAGTCACAAGGAACTAGTCGTAACCTTACCTCAGAACTATCTCCTTTGTAATGGGATCAAAAAGATGGAAACCGGACTTCTCTATATGAACCGGGGCTCGGGACACGCTTACCAAGATAATGTGTGTGTTTCTAAGTGTGTTTGAGCTGTGGGAAGTGATTAAAACCGAGCTCATGGCCCATCTATTTATAGGGTGCTTGACAAGCCTGCTAAGATACAGGGTGGCGGTCCGTTATGCAACACAATGGCGGACCGCTATGGAGTTATTGCGGCTGGTAGACCGCTAGGGTCTTGGTGACGGTCCGCCACCTGTTGCCCACGCGTCAGTTTTCAACTATTAGTCATCTGACACGTGTCACCTCCTCATTGAAACCTTGCACCCTACGTAGCGGACCGCTATCCCTTTGGTGGCGGTCCGCCACCGTCCAACTTTCACAATATTTTATTTTCAGCCCCTAAACTTTAATCTAATTGCAACCTGACTCCTTATATTTTAACAAAATGTCATTTAAACTCCCTAGGGTTTTATAAAATGATAGATTTAACCCTTATACTTATATTTATTTTAAAAATTGGGGTGTTACAAATCTACCCCCTTACAAAGGTTTCGTCCTCGAAACCTGTTATTTACTCGAATAAGTAGGGATAGGATTGCTTCATTTCTTCCTCTGTTTCCCATGTGGCTTTAGATACCTTTCGATGTTGCCACTGAACTTTAACTTACTTGATTACCTTATTTCGTAGTCTCTTTTCTTTCCAATCGAGTATAGCCACAGGCTTCTCGACATAATTCAATCTTTCATCTACCTCTATATCGTTTAGTGGTACATGAGAGGTTTCGTCTGCCAGAAACTTTTGCAAGTGTGATACATGGAATGTCTAGTGAATTCCACTCAACTCTTCTGGGAATTCCAATCTACATGCAACCTTCCCTACTCGAGCTATAATCTTAAATGGTCCAATAAATCTTGGACTCAACTTTCCTCTCTTTCTGAATCTAATGATTCCTTTCCACGTAGATATTTTCAACAGAACTTAATCTCCGACTTGGAATTCTATCGGTCTTCGTCTTTTGTCTGCATAGGACTTTTGTCTGTCCTGAGCCACCTTTAGACGGGCTCTAATTTGTTCTAACTTTATACCCGTAGCTTGGACAATCTCTTTACTTCCTAGTTCTTTTTGTCCAACTTCTCCCCAACATATGGGAGTTCTACATCTCCTTCCGTATAACATCTCGTATGGTGGCATGCCAATACTTGCATGATAGCTGTTGTTATACAAGAATTCTACCAAAGGTAGATGACTATCCCAACTTCCACCAAAGTAAATAATGCAAGCGCGCAACATATCCTCAAGTGTTTGTATCATTCTTTCACTTTGTTCATCCGTTTGAGGATGATACGCCGTGCTAATCAATAACTTAGTTCCCATTTCTTCATGGAACTTCTTCCAGAAACACGACGTAAAACGTGTGTCTCTGTCAGATACTATTGAAGTCGGAACTCCATGCCGTGAAACAATTTCTGTAATAAATGCTTCTGCTAACCTTTCAAAAGAGTATGTCTCACGTATTAGAAAAAAATGAGTACTCTTAGTTGGCCTATCAACTATCACCCATATGGTATCATAACCTTTAGCTGTTTTTGGTAGCTTAGTTATGAAGTCCATAGTGATATGTTCCCACTTTCATTCTGGAATATCTAGTGGTTGTAATCTGCCATAAGGCTTTTGATGCTCTGCTTTGACTTGAGAACAAGTTAATCATTTAGCCACATATTTCATGATATCGAATATCATACCAGGCCACCAATAATCTTGGCGTAGATCTTGGTACATTTTTGTAGTACCTGGATGAATTGAGTATCGAGATTTATGAGCTTCATCTAAAATTTTGATTATGAATTCACCCATATGTGGTATCCACATATGGCTGAATCGAATCTTAACCCCATACTCATTCTCTTCCAAATATTTCTCTTGTCCAGCCATTCTCTCCTTCTTAATATTTTTTGCTTTCAATGCTTCTATCTGAACATTCCTGAGCTGAGTCAGGAGTTACAACTAACTTATATGACTTCACCCTGATAGGAGGATGATCTTCTTCTTTATGGCTTAGAGCACCTACCACTACATTGGCTTTCCCTGGATGATACGAGATTTCACAATCATAATCCTTTATCAGATCTAACCATCTTCGCTGCCTCATGTTGAGATCTTTTTGCTCAAATAAATACTTTAAGCTTTTATGATCTGTGTAGATTGTACACTTAACTCCATACAAATAGTGTCTCCATATTTTAAATGCAAATACTACAACAGCTAACTCTAAATCATGGGTCGGGTAGTTAGCTTCATGGGGTTTGAGCTGTCGTGAAGCATAGGCTACAACCTTGTCTCTCTACATTAGTACACACCCTAATCCCTGATAGGAAGCGTCCGAGTAAACTACCAGATCCTCTGTTCCTTCCGGTAAAGATAACACCGGAGCCTGAGTCAATTTCTCTTTTAGCTTTTGAAAAGTGTTATCTTGCTCTACTCCCCATTCAAACTTTGTCTCCTTCTTCGTGAGTTTTGTTAATGGGGTTACAATCTTGGAGAAATCCTGAATAAACCTTCTATAGTAACCGGCCAAACCAAAGAAACTGTGTATTTCTGTAGGTGTATTTGGCGGGTTCCATTTCATTACAGATTCTATCTTTGAAGGATCTACAAGAACTCCTTCGGCGTTTATCACATGACCCAATAATTGAACTTCTCAAAGCCAAAACGTACACTTCGAGACTTTTGCATACAACTTTTCTTTTCTAAGTGTTTCCAGTACTTCCTTGAGATGACATGCATGATCTCCTTCATTCTTTGAGTAGATTAGAATATCATCAATGAACATGATCATAGATCGGTCCAACATTGGTCGACAAACCCTATTCATGAGGTCCATGAACGAACCAAAATCCGGGTTTTGTTATAAATAAATAAATATTCTAATTAATATTATGGTGAAAATAATATTTTAGAAATAAGTTTAAAACAAGTGGGTTTCAAGTTATTGCTAGGGTTAAATTAGTTTTTAACTAATTTTGGAATGAAATGGGTGAAATGGAAGTTGAGGGGCTAAAGGTGTAAATATGGCAAATCTGCCATAGTTGACTTAAGGAAGTCAAAATTGAGACATTTGTGTGTTTTGGGTCGTTCATGTGCAAGGGAGAAAAAGGAGAAAAGTGAATTTGAAGCTATTTCGTGCATTGAAGCTTGTTTTGTGAAGGTTTTGGCTCACACATCACCTTCCTAACACCAAGTAAGTGATAATCGTCCATTTGATCTCATCCTTTGATGTGTTAGTTGGTGGGTTTTGTAGAAATCCGAATTTTATGATGCATGTGGTTAAATGGTGTTATATTGTTGATAATCTAGCTAAACTAAAGGTAAAGAATGATGATTAACATCCTAGAACCCTTTGATTTTGATTATGAGAAGTTAGGGTTTATATGGAGAAAATTGGGGGTTTTTGGATTATGATGATAGGATGTTGAATTAGTGATGTTTAAGTGTTTATATGGTGTTAGACACTTAAATGAACACGAATAACCTAATGAAAAATATGGAATGAAAAATTAGTGTCAAGGAATTGGAAATGAAACTCAAGTAGGTGAGTTTGGATGGAAAGAGGGTGTTTGGATATGGGAATAACCCAGACGGGTCAGTTTGGGTTGGAAATGGGAAATTGGGTTGTGAACCCAATTATGATATGATTTTGATGTATGATTAGATTACTAAACTAGGTGTATATGTTTTAGGTAATCAAATTGTGAATCGAGAAGGTGGTGCGGGATCGTCTAACCCGAAAAGTAAGTGCTTTTGCACTTACTTAGTATTGATGATAAATGGTGTTTATATGCAATGTGGTATGCATAATGTGTATGAACTAGTATGTGTAAATGAATTAATGTAGTTATAGTTGTAATACTGTAATGGATATGTGTATATGAGGGTATGTAGGATCATGAAATTACAAGATGGTTCTGTTCTTAGTTGAGATTGGCGGAAACAATAACAACTACACAATTACAATCGAGTAGACAGAAAGAATACTGATAAGAACACTGTTGTATTAAGCTTTGAGAATAAACGATTACAAGTGAAAACTCTAATTCAAAAGCACACTTACAATGAAGTGTTTACACAGTATTTATACTAACTTAGAATCAAGACAGACCCTTGATTCTAAGGATTAGATCGAACACAGATCGTTGATCATTTATACAAAAGCTAATTTTACACGTTAAAGCTAAACTAGCTAACTTTATTGAAGCATTTTCTTTATTCATCATTGTTTGCATGCTCGGAGAAGAGCATTGTTGAGTTTCATTGGTTGTGCCATTGAGGTTCCTTCTGCTTTGAGTGTGTCAGTTGCTTTTGCAGAAAGTTGTCAGTGACGCTTGGCATGGATAGTCAGCTGCGACGTTTTGTCTTCAAGGAACATAGCTATCAGCAGCAAGAATGAGAATGATGCTGCTGATAAGCCTATCAGTAGCAACAAGTGCTGAATGCTGCTGATAAGCCTATCAGCAACAACATGTGTTGAATGCTGCTTATAAGCCTATCAGCAGCAACATGTGTTGAATGCTGCTTATAAGCCTATCAGCAGCAACATGTGTTGAATGCTGCTGATAAGCCTATCAGCAACATTTGTACTTAGAATAATTTAGAAGCCATCAGTCTTTGGTTCTACAAACTCCCCCTAGACTGATGCGACCAAAATTTTTCTAATCACTTTGCTGCTGAAGCTTTTGCATGTGGCTGACTATCCTTTCAACTTCATAGCCTCTTGGATCCTTGCTGGGATTGTTCAGTGGAAGTGCAGACAGAGTCTTGATGTCTTTATGTGGCATTTTGTAGATTGTTTTGCTTGAACATATCATCTTTTGCTTCCTTACATCAGTTAAAGTGAACTCATCCAAATCAGCATTATAGGACCAACTTACAAATGGAGAGTGGGACTTGAGTGGTTTGATGTCAATGATCACATCTTTGCTAGGGTTGAAGTAGTGTTTGATGGCTAGCACAAGAAGTTTCCCACCCTCATTTGCAGGCTCATGAGCTTCACCCAGCTCCAAAGTTCTGTCAAGATCTGAATCTGGCAATTGCAGAACTTCATCAACAGATCTGTAGATAGATCTTCTTCTTTCAGTTCTCCCCCTGAAGATCTCAAACCTTTGATCCTGTGGATTATAGACCCAGTCAACTATGTCTCTTGAGTCTTCTAGTTTAGGTGTGGGTTTGGATTTCTTTAAGGGAGGCTGTTGATGAGTGGGAGCTGGGTGGGATGGTTTGGACTTTTTGGGTGGAGGAGTGGAGGGTTTGGGGAGGAGAGTGGAAGGTTGTTGGACTGAGGAAGAGGTAGGTGAGGGAGAAGGCTTGGGTTTCTTTGCTTTTGTTTCTTTTTCTTCCTGAATTGGTTCCCTTTTCTTGGATCCCTTCTTCCCCAATCTTTCTTCCTCATCCTTCTTGACTTTGAAGTAGAGGGCTTGCAGGTTCATGAAGTTCATGGGACCTAGCCTCTGTCCACTCTCTCCTCTAGCCTTAAGGAAGTTAATCATGACCTTCCTTTCTTCATGGGTCCGTTTATTAAAGGCAATGGTCTTCTTGGACTAGAGCCTTTACCCACTCCTCCCTCATTTCTTTGGCTAGTTCAGAATCGGTTATTCTGAACTTAGCTTCTTCTTTCTTCTTCTTCTCTGTTAAATTTTTCCTGCAGTTGAAGAGCAAGAGCTGCATCTTCTTCAATCTGGTCAACTGTAGGAATCTTTCTTTTCAGTTCATCCAGCTGCCTAGCATACAGCTGGATGGTTTGTTCTCTGAGGAGAATGACTGTTTTTCTTTCTTGAGCCTTTTTAATGTCAGCCATCTCCTCTTCTTCTCTTCTTCTTCTCTTCTCTTCCCTCTCTCTTTTCTCTTTTAGCAATCTCTCTTCATCTGTCATAATTCCCTTTCCCTTGTTTATATTGGATGACTCTGCTTCGGCTTCACTGACCACAACAGCAGATGATGGTGCTGCTATTGGGATCTCAGCCTCAACTTCATTGGCACATTGAGAGGTGAACAAGGTAAGGTCAATGGCTTCATCCGATTTTCACTCAGGACCTGTGACTTCTTTCAGCATTTCTTTGATTGTTGATCTTGACTCATATGCTGCAGCACAGATGTCTACTCGGGGGGAAGCTGAGTCAGTATCAGTGTCAGAGTTTGACACATATACTTCCTCAGTAATTCTTCCTACGTGTTCAAGTTTGGCTCTGACAGTAGCTATCATTGCCTAGCTTTCAAGTGAGTTGAGATTGCAGATATTTTCCCTGAGTTGAAAGATCTTGTCGAGAAAGTCTGTAGGAAGTGACAAGATGTTCCTGGTGTTGATGGTGAGAGAGGAGCCGTTGCTTAGTAAGAAGGTGTGGTCAAGAGACTTAGTGCTTGTCCATCCCAGCACATCTAAGTCTTTGACAATGAAGGAGTACAGAAATATTCTTAAGCAGCAAATTTCTTCTTTAGTGAGAAGACTGCTCCTTATAATGTCAAGTCTTCTAGGAGTCAGTCTTCTTTCTGCTGCTGCCGAAGATTCAGGATAAGCTACCCGTTTTGCTGTTTGTATTAGTCTTTCGAAGTGGGGTAGATTATCCTCCATCAAGTCATGGAACCTGCCAAAGGCAAGTTCTGCTGAGAGATCTGATGAAGTGTTGATGCAGTTAGTTAAATACAGTTGTAGGACTTGGAGGGCATTGAGAGAGTTCCAGTTTTGCTCTTCTACTCAACTAAACTCCCATCCAATATAAAATCTCTCAGCTGATCCATCATACCCCCAAGCTAGAATGGAGTCAAATTATAGCTTCTGTGTAGTTTGAAACAGTTGGGGGGGTAATGGATTAACTTATGATGGCTGCTGCTTCAGGAAGGATGCTGAATGATGTATTTGTTTGTTCTATGTCTTCAGCATCATTCAGCATTTCATCAACAGCCCTGACGACCAACTTCCAGTCTTCAGATGTCACTTCTTCTTCGTTATCTGAGACTGGCAAGTCATGAACTTGTACAAAAGCTGGCTTGAATAGTGAGCTTTGAATTACAACCTGCTCTTGAATCCAGTCGTCAAGACTGTCTGTGTCTTCCTCCATTGAGACCATCTCCCCCTTTTTGGTTGCATCAGTAGACAAGTAAGCATCAGTTTGGGTGCCTACTGATACAAGAGAGGGAGTGGTTAAAGTTGGGCATTGATGGGCTTCATGCATAGAGACTTGGTGTCTTAGTTTGGACACTTCAGCCTCTAGCATAGCCACCCTGGCTGTCAATTCCAAGTTATGAAGTTTCAGTCTGTCCTCATCCACAGTTGTGGAATCCTTGGACCCAGATGGGGCCTTAGGCCTAGCCTGTTCATCCCCATCACCCATGGTTTCTTGGCACCTGGGATTCCTCTCAGTGAAGGGAGTTTCCAAGGAAACATTCTCATTGTGAGTTGCCGTGGTTGAGGTCTTAACAATGTTGTCACTGTCCTCCTGGTCATTTGATGGACCAGCAGTAGTGACAGCCTCTTCCACATCCACTCTTTCATAACTCCTAGAGTGGACCTTCAGGGTAGATGAACTTGGGTTGGGTGTGTTGTAAGCAAGATCAATCAGTACCTCCGAGATAGTGGTAGTTGGAGAAGGTACATCATCTTGATCAGGTTCCTCAACGCTTAAGTTCAGAAGAGAAAGGAAGGGCTCAGGGGGCTATTCTACGGATCCGGGAAGTGATCCTGATCCTAATAGAGAGGCATCCGAAGGAGTCTCCCTAATAATGTGGCTTTCCCTTATGATATTCTCACCAGAATGTTGTGATTTTGAGTGAGGGATGTTAAGTTGGGTTTGGGCCTTGGAGGCAAGAGAAGAAAGAGTTCTCTTGCCCCTTTTTCTAGTATATGTTGTTGCAACCGGGGCCCTGTGTTTCGGTTGAACAATAACATCCAAAAGAGGTGTAAGTAATTTTTGTGCCTGTACATCCTCAGTAGTATGCACAGGGGTTCGAATGGTGGATGCAGACTGTTGTTCAGGATGTGAGGTGGTGGGTGTGGGATCAGTATCAGCTGGGATTGCTGAACTGTCACCAGGGGTACTTTGTACGTTCAGCATTGTAGATAACAATGGAACGTTGACCCCTGAGAACTTTTTGGAAATAGTCCTCATGCTTTGAAAAATGTTATTTTTATGAGCCAACATGATGTAGATTCTTGCAGGTTTTGAAAGTTCTTTTAGTTCTTGATTGAAAACTTCCTGCAGGAATCTTGGGTACATGAAAAATTGCTGCTTTGCACCCTCTTGAAGGTTATATCGTAAACCCTAAAAAATGAGATGTGCAAAGTTGAAGCCTTGGTTAGTGACCATACCATGGAAGGCGGAGGCCAGTGCAGAGCTCACCTGATGCCATCCACTCCTCTTCTGAGATATGCATTGGAGAAGAGTGTGGCAGAGATACTTCCATGGAGGGCCCATCAGCGCCTTCTCGATCGTATACTCGGTTTGATTTCTAGTGTATCCAATGGAGAAAAAGGTCCTCATGTATTCGTCCTTCGAGTATGAGATGGATGCTCCCTCATCTTGAAGCTTAAGATGTTTTCTGAGTGTAGATTCCAAGATGGTGATATTCTTGCCGTCTACTTTGGCTTTGATTTGGGGAATCCCCTGTTCGGTTGAGTAGACGGCGGTGAATAATATTCTTGTCAGAGGGATTTCTAATTAGTAGAATGAATCCAAGAGTCTGCAGACTTGAAAAAGATGGTTGTTAGTTTATCCTTTTCAGTATGTTTGCAGTCAATGGAACCAATGAAAGTGCTTGAAGATGATTTGGCTTTCCATTGCCTAATTGGTGTTTTTCTAGTTTTCCTCACACTATCAGCAACAGATTTTGCTACTGATGTTTCTGGCTTGTTGACAGTAGATCCTGCTGCTGACAGCTTTGTTGAAGTATCAGCATTCTTTGCTACCGTAGGCTTTGCCTTGGATTTTGCCTTATCAGCAGTGGGTACTTTTGCTGCTGATATCTTTGCCTTATCAGCAGCAGATTTTGCTGCAGAGGATTTTAGCTTATCAGCAGCAGACTTGGTTGCTGCTGAAAGCTTCTGCTTTGTTTTCTTGGGCTGAACTGGACTAACAACCGATGTATGCTGATCTTTCTTTACCCTTTGTCTTTGAGGAGCTTGATGAAGGATCTGGTTGAATGGGATAAACTTACAGTTTGCAGCAAAGTGGTCTGATTCACCACAAATGATGCAAGTTTGTTGAGATCTAGACAGCTTCACTTTTGAGGGAGATAGAGACTTTTTGAACTTTGTTGCTTTGTCTTCGTAGCTTCTTACCTTCTTATTTTTGTTAGTCTTTTCAAAGGCATGCTACTTTGAATGTCTTTGATATTCCAGGTAATGAAAGCAGGTGCTGGCAGTGTGGTTATATCTGCCACACACAAAGCATGATTTTGCCAGTTTGTCTTTTGAAAGGTAGACATAGTCCTTTCTTTGGAACAGATCCATGAAGTTCCATGGATGAGCTTTGTTATGTTCAAAGGTGGCTTCTTCTAAGGTCCTTTGAACATATGGAACTTTTTCTTCAGGCTTACGACATACATCAATTACCTTTCTCTTTGTGATTGGCATGAACTGAGGCTTGGGGTTTGTGGGTTCTGATGTCTGTCCCTTTTCTAGCTTGCTTCCATATGGAGGATAGCTGATCTTGATCTGTTTGAATGGTACAGGGGCTATAACAGCTGGAAGAACAGCAGGAACTGCATCTCTATTTAGAACAGCTTCAGATGGGACTGCACTGGTTTCATCATGGTCTGAGTGAGTTGACTCAGATTCCGATGAGGTAGTGCAGTCTTCGATGAGAGGTTCATCCGTTGAAGGATCAAGTTTTCGGTTTGCAGTGTCAAGATTTTCAACATTGAAGCTTGGTTCGTATATGGCAATATAGTCAGCAGGAGGAGGAACAACATTGTACTGATCATTGTTATACAAGTCCAGTTTTTACCTTCTCATGGACTTGAATATCTAAAATTCTTTGTAATTTTTTGGAGGAAAATTCATATTTTTCAACATGAACTTTCTGTTCTGCCAGTTCAGCTCTGGTAGCTTTTAGTTTGACCAGTAGATCATCAATCTGAGTTTCAAGATTAGTTTGTTCATGTTTTAGCGATGAAATCTCTTTCTTAAGGCAGTTAATCTTTTCTTTATAAGTATTTTCAACCTTTTTGAACTCAGATTTCATCTGATGAAACTCTTCATTTTGATCTATAATGTTTTGGTTGTGCTTTCTATAACCCAAAACTTTATCAATACAGGCTTGAGAGCAAAGATGTTCAAATACATGAGGTGGTATCTCTGTAGTGTCTGCCATTAGAGCTTGATTGTTGACTGGCAGTTCTTCATATTGAAAGCTCCAGTCGAACTCAGAAGTTCCAACAGTTGCACAGGCTGCAGTTTGAACTGCAGGAGTAGCTTGATGCTTTTGTCTGGGTTGGGCTTGGTGAGCTTGTCTTGACTGAGAAGTGACTGGATTTGCTCTTGGTGCCTTGCATTCTCTAGCAAAGTGACCCAGTAGGTTACAGTTGTAACATCTGAGTTTGCTTTTATCCAAGCCAACTCTGGTGTTGGAGTTGTTGCTTGGAATGAGTCTTCCGGTTCTAGAGTAGAACCTCTTTGCTCTTATAGAGAGCATGGCATATGAGTGTTGTATGTCCATTTCTTCTAAATCATCTGGATGAAAGCATTCCAGATCCTCCTTGATAAAGGACATATTGTTTGAGCTTTCAGAAACAAAAACAGCAGAGGTTGATGTTTGAGGAGGAGCTTCTAGGAGAAATGGTGAGCTATTTGTTTGAGAGATTGGAGTTTGAGGCTGGGTGATGATGGGAGGATAGTAGTTACTTGAACTAGGACCCGAGTGTTCAGAATGGAGTGCAGAGGAGGTGGTGGTGGATGTTGAGGCTGTTTGGTAGCTTGAGCTTCTTTCTTTTGCCTGAATCATCTCTAGCTCATAGGTTTTTAGCATTCCAAAGAGCTCAGTCATCTGGAGAGTCTTCAGATTCTCCGTTCTTCTGATTGACACTGTGTAAAGTGTCCAGCAGCTTGGTAGAGACCTGATGAACTTCTTGAGAATATCTTCATTCTCTAGCTTCACCTTTGAGCACTGCAGCTCCCCTACAAGATAGGTAAATCTGTTGTATAAAACAGTTAGAGACTCACCTTCTTTCCAGACAAAGTTTTCATACTGCTGCTTCAGGATGTCTCTTCTGTTCTCTTTGACTTCCTCCGAGCCAGCGAACATTTTCTCAAGAGCTTCCTAGAGCTCTTTGGCAGTTTTGTAGCTTTTGAAGTTATGAAAAACTTCATTTGGAAGGCACATTTGGATAACTCCTAGTGCCTTGAAGTCTACCTCCATCTTTTTTATATCCTCTTCTGAGTACTTGGAGGGATCCTTTGGAACTGATGGTCCTCCAGAGTCAGCAGATGCCACCATTGGAATGTAGGGTCCATCCCTGATGGATTTCCACATTCCGTACTCTTGATAGTAGAAAAAACTTTCCATGCGATTTTTCCACATGTCGTAGTCTTCTCCCGACACCAATCTTGGTGGTCGGTTGATGCTGCCGATGTCTTCAAACCCGTTGCTTTGTGCCATTTTTGTTCTTGGTGACTTGATGAAAGAGAGAGAGTTTAGAATAGAACCATAAGTGATTAAACAAGTGTTAGTTTGTTTAATCTGAGCCAAAGCTCTGATACCACTTGTAGGATCGTGAAATTACAAGATGGTTCTGTTCTTAGTTGAGATTGGCGAAAACAATAACAACTACACAATTACAATCGAGTAGACAGAAAGAATACTGATAAGAACACTGTTGTATTAAGATTTGAGAATAAACGATTACAAGTGAAAACTCTAATTCAAAAGCACACTTACAATGAAGTGTTTACACAGTATTTATACTAACTTAGAATCAAGACAGACCCTTGATTCTAAGGATCAGATCGAACACAGATCGTTGATCGTTTATACAAAAGCTAATTTTACACGTTAAAGCTAAACTAGCTAACTTTATTGAAGCGTTTTCTTTATTCATCATTGTTTGCATGCTCGGAGAAGAGCATTGTTGAGTTTCATTGGTTGTGCCATTGAGGTTCCTTCTGCTTTGAGTGTGTCAGTTGCTTTTGTAGAAAGTTGTCAGTGACGCTTGACATGGATAGTCAACTGCGACGTTTTGTCTTCAAGGAACATAGCTATCAGCAGCAAGAATGAGAATGATGCTGCTGATAAGCCTATCAGTAGCAACAAGTGCTGAATGCTGCTGATAAGCCTATCAGCAGCAACATGTGTTGAATGCTGCTTATAAGCCTATCAGCAGCAACATGTGTTGAATGCTGCTGATAAGCCTATCAGCAGCATTTGTACTTAGAATAATTTAGAAGCCATCAGTCTTTGGTTCTACAGGGTATGGTCTAAGTACCATAATGGAAATGTGGATATGAGGTTATGGTTTAAATACCATAATGGAAATGAGGTTATGGTTTAAATACCATAATGGAAATGAGGTTATGGTCTAAGTACCATAATGGAAATGGGATATGAGGTTATGATCTAAGTATCATAATGGAAATGAGGTTATGGCCTACATGCCATAATGGAAATGGAAATGTGTTAATTATGATTGACAATTGAAAAGAATGGAACTTGTAAGGTGAAATGTAAGTTATTTGTAGCCTAATGACAAATTGGGTGCAAACGGGTCAAATGGGTGAATGGGTGAAAACAAGTTGTAATTACTTGTTGATATGTTTTTATCTTCATTAACATGTGGTATTATGTAGGAAAAGCTTCGATGTAGTCCGAGTTAAGTACAGTTTGGCGAAAGGAGGATTCTCATATGTGTTTTGATGTTTTTGGGGTTTAAAAGAAAATCCTTAAAATGTTGTGTAAATTGATACATGAACTATGTTTTGGTGTATATATTGGTGTATGAATGTTTGGTCAAAAACCCAAGTATTTGGGATATTTTTGGTGTCTTGTGAAATGGTGAATATTGGAAAATTTTGGCTAAGTGTTGAACTGGGCAGAAAAAAAACAAACTTTATGTTTACTAAAGGTTTTCTACCAACGCGAAGAAGGGGTGAGGGTTCTTCAGTTTCCCGCACTTGGCTTTTCTGGACTCCCTCGCGGTACGCGAAAGAATAAAAAAATATGGGATAATAGTTTCCGCGCGTTTAAATGTTTTATTAATTGGTGTTCCAATTAAGGGTGTTACAACTTGGTATCAGAGCAATGGTTTGTGGGATTTAGTGTGGGTGGCACCAAAATTAAACCGGATGCTCTTGATATGGGGGAAATGATACAAGAATCCATGAAGGACTTGACTAAGACTCGGAGCTTACGGAAATGAAAGGTTAGTAATGATTTGATAAAGTGGTTATATATATATATATATCTATGGTGTATATGTATATGTATGAACGAATGACAAGGTGTAATGTGTGCCGAAACTTGTTTTGTGATTTGTTATATGGAGATGATAATTGCAATTGGGCATAGCGTATAAACATGTCTGGCCAATATGATTAATAAGATGAAATGTGCAAGGGTATTTATGAGAACCATATAACAATGAACATATGCAAGGACTAGGTGAAGGTGATTATATATGTAAGATATATATATATATACTTAATACATATAAGAGTGTAAGTGTGATGGATACCTAAGGTATTGAAAGTGTAAGGATGTTAAGGTGTATTTTTTCTAATTCTCAGTTTAAAGATGACGGACGAAGCGAGCAATGAACCGTTGGATTCAAGAATCCAAGAAATGATTAAGGAAGAAGTGGCCAGGGCCTTCGAGCAAGCCACATCTTTGCTTATGGAAGAAATGAGAGGGGCTATTAAGCTCACTCTTGAGGAGGTTATGAAAGAAAAAGTGAGGGAACCACAGGGTTGTACCCTAAAGGAATTTATGGTGATTAAGCCCAAAGAGTATGATGGGCAAGTGGACCCGATCCTTAGCCACAGGTGGGTGGTGGATATGGAATCAAACTTTGAAACGACTAAGTGTTAGCCCGAGGATAGGGTGATGTTTAGTGTGCCTCTACTGACGGGGAGGGCAAAGGAGTGGTTATTGAATCCGAAAGGAGAGGGGTGAATTGGGGGTGACCTCCATATCTTAGGAGGAGTTCAAAACGGCTTTTCTGAAGTACCATTGCCCTCAAGCCGCAGTACACAGGATGACTGAGGATTTCCTCCCCGTGAGGCAAAATAATGAGTCAATAGATGAATTGGATGGGACTTCTTTGATCGCACCAAGTTCTGTCCGGACGTGGTGTTGACTGAGAAGGCATAGAATGAAAGGTTTTATGCCAAGCGACAGTGGAGTTCAGAGATAGCTTATCTCCATCCTTTTTTACCACACTTGTAGATTTGATAAACAGGTGTTGGGAAAGGGAGGTGGAGTTGAGGAGGTAGGAAGCTAGAGGGGAAAAGTGGAAACGGGAAATTGTGGATCAGGTTGTGAAGAAGATAAAGGGCGGGAGCCCTAGTAAGAAGCCGTTTAGCAAGTTCTCTCCCCGATGGTGCAAAGTTTGTGGAAAAGAGCATTTCGGGGAATGTAGGAAGGGGACTTTGAATTGTTATAAATGTGGGAAGCCGGGGCACATCGCTAGTCAATGTACAAGCCAAATTCACTTGTGTTATAACTGTTACAAGCCTCGGCACAATAGGGCGACTTGTCCCGAATTGATGCAAGGCGGAAGCGAAAAGAGGATTGAGGCGCCAAAGCCAAAGGGTAGAGCTTTCCACATCTCGGCGGAAGAGGCAAAGACGAACCCGAAAGTGGTGTCAGGTACATTCAAGATTAACTCTTTACCTACACTAGTTCTTTTTGATTTGGGGGCTAGTCGCTCGTTTGTGTCTTTGAAATTTGTTAAGCATTCTTCGTTTCTAAGTAGCAAGTTAGATGAACCCTTAGAAATCGAGGCGGCAAATGATAAGAGTTTCCTAGTTTTTGATATTTATAAGAATTGCAAGTTAAGGGCGGGGGGTGAAACGTTCCCGATAGACTTAATTCCTATGTCCATGGGGGATTTTGATGTGATAGTGGGGATGGATTGGTTATCAAAGAACAAAGCGAATATTCTATGTAGACCTAAGGCGATATAATTCGATTCCCCATCGGGTGAGTCCATTTACATAGAAGGTGAAAAGAAAGGCAAAGTAAGATTGTGCTCTTTTGTGAAGGCAACGAAGTACATGATGCGTGGGTGCAAGGCATACATGGCTTGTGTTGCGGATGTGATAGAAAGGGTGAAAGATATTCGCGATGTTCCAGTTGTAAATCATTTTGAGGACTTGTTTCCAGATGTGTTACCGGGAGTTCCACCGGAGAGAGAAGTAGAGTTTGGGATTGATTTGATACCGGGTGCTAAGCCAGTAGCCAAAGCACCTTATAGGTTGGCACTGCCAGAGATGAAAGAGTTAATGGAACAATTGCAAGAGCTACTCGATAAAGGCTTTATACTCCCAAGTGTCTCACCTTGGGGTGCACCCGTTCTCTTCGTTAAAAAGAAGGACGGAAGCATGAGGATGCGTATGGATTATCAGGAGTTGAATAAGTTGACGGTGAAGAATAGGTACCCATTACCACAGATTGACGACCTCTTCGATCAATTGCAAGGGGCGTCATGGTTCTCTAAGATAGATTTGAGATCCGGGTACCATCAACTAAAAGTAAAAGAAGACGACGTTCATAAGACAGCTCTTCGCTCTCGATACGGTCACTATGAGTTTACGGTTATGCCTTTCGGTTTGACCAACGCGCCCGCGGTTTTCATGGATCTTATGAACCAGATGTGTAGACCATTTCTCGACCGTTCAGTTATTGTGTTCATTGATGATCTTCTCATCTATTCGCGGAGTGAAGGTGATCATGCCTTTCAACTTCGTGAAATTCTTGAAGTGTTGCAAAGGGATAAGCTTTATGCTAAATTTTCTAAATGCGCATTTTGGTTGCGTGAAATCCAATTCTTGGGTCATGTGATTAATGAGAAAGGGATTACAGTCGACCCATCCAAGATAGTGGCAGTAAAATATTGGTCATCATCGAAAACGCCTTCGGAGATTAGAAGTTTCTTGGGGTTGGCGGGTTATTATCGGCGGTTTATTGAGAACTTCTCTCAGATTACCTTGTCGATGACGAAGTTAACGCGTAAGGTGACTAAGTTTGTTTGGGGTTCTGAGCAAGAATCTTCCTTTCAACTCTTGAAAGAAAAGTTTACTAAGGCGCCTGTTTTATTGTAGAGACATGTTTTTCTGTATAAGCTGTTGTCATTATTGTATGTTTGAACAATGTTAGCTTAGTTTACTTTCTGTCATTTAGTTATTGTAATTTCATTTTCTGTAATTTACTGTTTTATTTAGTTAAGTCTGGGCCATCGAAACTACTTAGTTTCGATTGAGGTTTGTTCAATCGAAACTAGTAGTTTCGATAGATAGTAGTTTCGACAGGTCTGAGTATCACTTGTAAATGTTCAACAGAAACTAGTAGTTTCGGTTGACATAGTTTCGATACCTGTCATCTACTATAAATAGCCTAGTTTGAGAATGTTTAGGGTGTGAGTAGTGGCTGTAACCCTGAACCTTCTCTTTCATTGTTCTTCAATCAATACAATATGCATTTTGAGTATTGTGCACTGTTCTTACAATTACATATCATATTTGTGTTGATTGTGAGTGTGTTTAGCCCGTTATCTTCACCAAATCTGTGTCTATCCTCTGTTTCACCTCCATACACATTGTTTCCGCCTTTGTGTGTGGAGAATCGATCATTTGTGAGATTTCTGAGTGAAATCTGGACCTACAATTGGTATCAGAGCTTTATGCTTTAGAGTTTTTGAGTATTATCAGGTTTTGTGATCGATTCTATGTGATTTGTGTGGTATTTTGAAGTTTTTCTGCATAAAATTCTCGGAAGCGATTTTTCATTGCAATTATTACTGTTTCATCGATTTCCAAGGGTTTTTGTTCGTGATTTCAAGATCGGAGGTTGGTTTAGCGATCAGGAGAGTTAGTCGAAGGTTTTCGCTGGATTGGATTGTCATTTATGCAATATTGATTTTTGGAGCTTTTCATCAATGGAGTATTTCTAAGCTTGGAGAAAAAGGCATCGAAACTACTGGGAACATTTACTGGGAACATTCTCTAAAGTTCGTTGGTCACCGAAACTTCTTGTCTACTTTTTGTCTGGAGAAGGTACAATCAAAACTAGCCTTTTGTCTTGTTCTAATCGAAACTACTCTTTGCAGCTTATTCACCCAAAACTTTGGGTATCGAAACTAGTTTCAATCGAAACTCATAGTTTCTACTGAGGTTCTGCTTCTTTTTCTGACCAAGTGTTAACCATCGACACTAGTTGTTTAGGACTGCCTTTCTTCAATCGAAACTAAGTAGTTTCAGGCAATTTTTCTCAATCGAAACTAGGAGTTTCGATGTGTCTCTATCGAAACTAGTTGTTTTGATCAAGTTTGTCCACCCGAAACTAGTCACTGTTTTAGTTTCGATTTATGATATTATGGCCACTTCAAGTTCAACTGAGTATTCGGGAGGGAACAAACCACCTGCTCTTGTGTCTACAAGAGAATTTGATGACTGGACAAAGAAGATAAAACTTTTCTTCCAATTTCATGATCATACATTGCTGAACTCTATCACTGATGGTCCCCACAAGCCTGTAATCACTACTGCTGATGTTGAACGTCCTAAGACAGTAGCTGGATATGATGAGAAGGATCTTACCTTGATTGCCCGAGATAACAAGGCTTATGGGACTATTTCCATGGCTCTTCCTATGGATATCTTCAACATCTTTGCTGAGTACACCATTTCCAAAGACTTATGGGTAGCCTTGAGCACCATATATGAGGGAAGTGCTGATGTCAGGGAGATTAAGAGAGATCTGATCAAGAAGTAGTATGAGATGTTTAGCAGTGTCAGAGGTGAATCAATGTTTGATTTGATCAACCGTTTCTCAAGCATCGTATCTAGGTTGAAAGTAATGGGTGTTGAGTACCCTACTCTTGAGCTAAACAAGAAACTCCTAGATTCTCTTCCTAAGGAGTGGAATATGTATCGTATCATGATCAAGAAGACCGAGAATCTGAGTGCTTTATCTCAATAGGAAGTCTACAGCATCCTTGAATCTTATGAGATTGAGATTAAGAAAGGAGCAGTTACCCCAACAAATCAGTCTGGAAACACCACTCTTATTACTGGATCAAGCTCTTCCAGTAGCCCATACTTTAAGACTGATGTTCCTCCTTCTGCTGATACAATTCAATCTACTAGCTCCTCTGCTCCTCAGAAGTCCATTACCATAATTCCTGATGAGTATGTCCCAATCATGACTGCTTTCATGTCGTGCTATGATGCACTGATTTCTGGAAACCTAACACCGGTTAGCTTTCAACCTGATGACTAGGAGCAGATCAATCTTGATGATTTGGAGAAAATGGACATTGATTGTGTATGGCCATGCTGACCTTAAGAGCCAAAAGATTCATCAAAAGGACTGGTTTAGAAAGATTCAATCAGGGAAATACACTTGGGTTTGATATCAAGAAGGTGAGATGCTACAATTGTGATCAGCTGGGTCACTTTGCCAGAAATTGCAAGAAGCCGTCCTCTAAGGATCAACAAGAAAAGAAGATTTCCTCTGGAAAATAAGCTGCCAATCCTCCCAAGACAAACACATCTTCAAGTTCCACAACTCTTGTGTGTCAAGCCGATGGACACTATCATTGGGGAGAACAAGCTGAGGAAGCTGCTGATAAAGCCTTGATGGCTGACGTGGAGGACAAGGGCAAGTGTGTCATGATTGAACCTGCTGAGGATCTCACTGTTGTGCCTGCTGAGGTTATTTCTAAACTTTGTAATGCTAGATCTTGCTTAAATTAAATTCAAAAATACAGATTCATTAATTAAGGTTTGATTGATGAACGAGATCATATTAAGGTGATGTATGACTCTGTGACAAAAAATGAGAAACTTTAATTAAAGAAAATTCGTGATATTTCTGGTGAAAATCGTTCTTTAATTGTGCAACTTAATACTCAAACCGTTAATAATAAAATTTTAAGTGAAAGAGTCCAAAAGGCAGAAAGGGCTAAATTACAAGTTGACCACATGGATATGATCATAATTTTTTTTGGGTATAATTGATAAAAAATTTAACAGAAAAGTCACAGAGGGTCTTGGTTATAATTCTCATCCACTACCTTATTCCAAATCAGGTAGATTTGCTGACATGCATGCTGCTTATGTTCCTACCCCTTTTGTGTGCACTTTATCTCCTGATGATTATATTACGTCCTCTGATTCTGACAGTTTTGCTTCATGTGCAGAATCAAATTGTGTAACTTTCGAAGATGATTGTGATGAGAGTACTAATATTAGAAATGTTTTAAATGAACTTGAGTCGGATGAATGTAATAATATGCCAGTGTCAAAACCAGATGTTTGTGAACACGTTGAAAACTTGTATTTTGATTCTATGCATGCTGAGCATACGGGATTGGGAAGTGATATTTCTAAATTTAAAAATGCTTTGCCTTTTGTTCCTAAATCGTTGAATATTGTGCCATGTGTTACCAAGTTTAAAAGTTTAGGAATTATTGTGAATGATGTACCACGTGAAACCATGAGCAACATGGACTTTTTGTAGGTCCCTAATTCGGTGCGTGACGGATCTCTAGACTCGCGGTACGACACGGTGATAACGTGCGGAATCCATGATCAACGTGCTCGTGTAATTCAATCAACAACAACGGTGTAAATAAACTCTTTGTATTTCCACCACAATATCAGTTTACAAGATAACAAAATTTCTCTCAGTCTCTAGTCTGTCTTGTTACTTAAACAGAAACTGATATCTCCTATTTATAAACACCAGTTCTGCAGTAGGCGAACTTAATAAGTTCGCCTCATAGATGCTTAGGCGAACTTATTAAGTTCGCCTCTTATAGGCTAAGAGAACTTAATAAGTTCGCCTCTGATATACTAGGCGAACTTAATAAGTTCGCCTCTGATAGGCTAGTTGAACTTGTTAAGTTCGCCTCTAGCAGAACTTACACAGAATTTTATCAACAGTTACAAAACATGTCCTAACAGACTCCCCTTTAACTGTTGCTAACAATTCTATCAATTACAAGTCAAAGACTCTAAGACTAAAACATAATATCTTCAAGCTTGTTGTCACCAGAATATGCTCCAACAGACTCCCCCTTGACAACAGCTTCAGAAGATTGTCATCAGTCTTCAAATATCATTAAACACACTGTAGTCTTCGTCTTGTTCATCTGCACACTCTCTTTATTTCTAGAAGAAAACTTAGCAGAAGGACCCCTTGTCAACTTCTATTTGCAATATTCAGTTTATGCAAAGGAGAACAACCAAGAATAGCCAACAATTAAGATTTCCATGGAAGCTGGAAAAATAAAATCTTTTTGGTTTTTCCAACATAAAAAAGACAAAATCTTTTTGGTTTTTCAAACATAAGAAACACAAAATCTTTTTGGTTTTTCTCTATATAAACTGAAATGTAAAATACAAAATCACATCTTTTTGGTCGAACATCACGAGTAAGAAGATCATATCAGTATATATGATATATCAATCACACATATTGGATATAAAATCCATATAATATCAATTGGTATACTATGTCATTCTTTCAAGCCTTAACTAATCAAACCAATATCTTTCAAGATTATCACACTCTATCTTTTCAAGACTTTCATATTGCATGTTATGATACGCGATAAACATTCAAATAAAATAGGATCAGGCTATGACACACAAATTTAAATTGTCAATATTATAAGATTTGAAACTAAAGCATCTCATTCCCACTTTCTTGTGAGTTAAGGTACCATTTAAGTATGAAATACAACGTGTACCCCACTAGTATGCCAACAGAAAGTATATGTGCACTATCTTCAAGACATATAAGATTTTACTAAAGATTATCTGAATTTCCAGAATGAGGAGACATCACTTAGCACATGAATAGCAGAATCCAAATTGGATTGTATAGGAATCAATGAGATTCAGAATCGAATGATTCAATGTCTTGGCTTATTTATGTGGAATCATGTACGTGGATCCAACTGTTATCTGGATTATGAATTCAATGGAATCAGTAAAGATGATTTATCAATATGATCCAAGGGCTAGTATATGTTTGACAGATGTTGTCAAGTACATATCTTGATTATACTTCAAATTGCATGCTTTTCGGGACATGGGAACTGAAGCAAATCGAATGAATAGTGCTAAGGACATAACCCGAAACTGATCTCATAGGAAAATCTTTATTAAAAGCTAATATTCTTTATCTGATAGTGATCTTTTAACGCACACACCCAGGCATAAAATGGGTTAAAATCACAGTTGTAACATATGAAATTATGTTTTCACACTACTAATGGTTCAGTGACGCTTTTAGTCTACTGACAATTCAAATTATATAAATACACAACACTATCATTTCCTATTTGTGCAGTCTCTGAAGTTTAGATCAAAACATATAATTCAGATATACTAACATAAAGCACCAACCAGTCAATCTAAGGTCATGTGTGAAAGAACATCTACTGATGTACTATCATCTCTTCTTTAACTTCAAGTAATGTCGATTTTATCATTTTCAATTTGTTTGGTTTTTTTTTTTAAAATCTTTTTCAAAGAAAGTAAAACAAACGAAAATAAACCTTCCATGAAAACATTTTACTTGGTTACTCAGGATTAATCAATTCAATCAATTAAAAACTTAAACTGATGTAATCCTGTAATTGAATGTCATTGCCTCTGTCACCAACACAATTCTGTACTCCCCCTGTCCTGTAGACTTCCCCTCAACTAGTCAAATGGTTGCATGAACGACTTTATGCTCACCATCGTCATTCTAAGTTTCAGGTTATCTTTTGGACTTTGTAAAACTGTTTCCAAAACATTGTGTGTGACATATTCTCCCCCTTGAGCATCAAGTCGTTGAATCAAATAAATTTCTCAGTTATCAACAACTCTTTACTCTTGCAGATGTCATTCCATGTCATGTGCTTAGAACCACCACTATCAACAACCAAAATGGTATTAATAGTCCTTCTTGGTTAATCCTGCACAACTAACAAGAAACATTAATTTGAAATTGGGACCCAAGCCATGGTAGTCATGGGTCGTCCATCTGTATCAAAATAATAAACCTCACTCCATTCACAATCGAATCTCTCATCAATTTTTGGAGATTGATCCGACGAGTCAGAAACATAAACTTTAGATTTCCAAACATACTTCTTTTCATTAAGTTCTTTTTGCTTAAAATGTGAAGTGTTTGAACATTTTCTTTCATTTGAAAATTGATTTGATTGTGAAAACTCTTGTTGTTCTAAAAGTTTTCTCAATCTTCTGTTTCTCCTCCGTCTTTGAGGTCTAGAAAGCCTAACCTCAGATTTTGAATTACCCTTTGGTATAGCATGAGGTTTAACCACATTTGGGTTAACATAAGGCTTACCATGAGTTCTTACCTTTCCTTGAGTAACATGTCGGTTACCTTTGGCGTTGTGAGGACAAGCAATCCTAATGTGACCAACAATACCACAAGAAAAGCAAGATCTCGTTTCACGATAATCTCTCATATAAGGAATCTTCACACGATTAGATGCACTTGAAGAAGATTCTCCTACATGAACTTCTTTAGTAGTTTGAGACGGAACAAACTTTTTCTCAACAGGTAGGGATTCAGGCTTCATCTTCTCAGGAAATACATGCTTCTTTCCTTTATTTTTGTAAGGACAGTTCACCACAATGTGTCCTATCTCATTACAATGAAAGCATGTACGCCTGTCTTTATAATCTCTGACATATGGAACTCTCCTTGAGTTTGAAGAACTTCCAAATGTATTATTTCCAGATGAATTAGAATCAACCTTTGAGTCTTCTTTCTTAACAGCTTTCGGTATTCTCTCTACCTTAGCTTCATCAAAATATTCATCATCACTCTCATCAGAATACACCATATCTTCACCTGTGACTGGATTCACCTTCAACACAGTCTTAGGATCCAAATCCTCATCGTTTATAATCTCAGGTGTAGCAGAATAATTTCCGTTGAATGGTGGAGGAACATAGCTAATACCACTAGTTCCCTTCCCCTCTTCAGTATTATCGTGATAATATCCTAATAAGAAATATGAATTTCCAAAGCTTTCTAACTTTCTATGCAATCTGATCACCTCTGCTTTAGATTCAGCTAGTTCCTTATCCTTCGCAACAAGATCATTATTTATTTTCTCAATTTCTGCAAAGGACATATCCAGGTGATATGCCTGCTCTTTGATCTTCAAAGTCAGAGAATTTATATCCCTCTTCAATGATTCTATCCTCTCAATACACACATTCTCATTATCTTTTAATTTCTGATTTACCGTGTGCATGGATTTCATATCACAAATGAGGTTGACGTTGTCATCCATAACCCTCATCATTTTATCCTTAACTGAAACACAGTTAGAACAAAATGTTTCAGAGTTAAAAAATACCTCAGGTTTTAGTTCTGAAGAAGATGCACCAGGAGCCATGAATACGTCATCATTAGCTTCACCGTTTTGAGAAACAATGACAGGCACTGTATCAATTTCTGATTCACTCAGATCATCTTCAAATGTCTGAAAAATTTCTTCACTCATCACATCAGTCTCAGTAGAATGAGTACTTTCACCCGAACGAATACTCTCACTATCACTTAAATCTGCAGAAGAATCACTTTGAGAATAACTCGGCTTCTCCAATACTTCTTTGATCAAGACTACAAACGCTTGAGAAGTTGCTTCACCCTTTTTCTTTAATGATTCCCATAGATCTCTTGAAGTTGGACACTTCCCGAGACTATGAATGATATCTTTCGGTAAAGACAACGTTAAAGTTTCACGCGTCTTCATCTCTTGATCAAACTTCTGCTTTTCTAGTTTGCTAAGAGCTGTCACTGGTTTAGGAACATCATAATATCCCATATAGTCATAAGTAGGATGCACATATCCTTCAAATATGGATGTCCAAAAGTTTTCATCAGTTGCTGATACGAACTGTTCGAACCGGACTTTCCAGCTACGAAAATCTGATATGCACAAAAGTCTCGGTGGCATAGTTCCAATATCATTATCATCACATGAAATTGACATTTTGAAATTTTTGCGAAAATATCCGGAAAAAAATTTCCCGCCAAAATACTCTTTTTAAAAATTTTCAAAAATTCAAAATTTCAAAAATGATTCAAAACGACCATATAAACTTTCCCTAAAAAATTTGGACAAGATAAAATTTCCCGCCAAAATACTATTTTTTTTTTCAAGCGAACTTAAGTTGACCCGAGCGAACTTAAGTTGACCCGAGCGAACTTGACCCCAAGCGAACTTGTTAAGTTCGCCTGATTAAGTTCGCCTACTCTGCACCAAGCGAACTTATTAAGTTCGCCTAATATTTACCAAGCGAACTTATTAAGTTCGCCTCCCTAAGTTCGCCTGCACAACAAACAGCAAGTTCGCCTAAAACAGCTGAAACAAACTCAGAAACCCAAACACGAACAAACTCGGCTGAAAATCATGATTTCTGATCAAAATGATTGAATTAAGCAATTCTGAACCGTATGATTGTGTAGAAACTGATTAGGAACAATCCTATCGGATCAATTTCTTCAAACCAATCCAAAATCAATCCAAATTGATCAAAAATCTTCCATTTTTATCAAGAACACGAAAAAGATGAAAAATCCTTCAAATTCTCTGAATTTTGATGTTGATTGGACATGAAAACACCACGAATCTGCTGCTAATCGAGAGCAATAGCTCTGATACCACTTGTAGGTCCCTAATTCGGTGCGTGACGGATCTCTAGACTCGTGGTACGACACGGTGATAACGTGCGGAATCCATGATCAACGTGCTCGTGTAACTCAATCAACAACAACGGTGTAAATAAACGCTTTGTATTTCCACCAATATCAGGTTACAAGAATTCTCTCTCGTCTCTAGTCTGTCTCGTAACTTAAACATAAACTGATATCTCCTATTTATAAACACCAGTTCTGCAGTAGGCGAACTTAATAAGTTCGCCTCATAGATGCTTAGGCGAACTTATTAAGTTCGCCTCTTATAGGCTAAGCGAACTTAATAAGTTCGCCTCTGATATACTAGGCGAACTTAATAAGTTCGCCTCTGATAGGCTAGGCGAACTTGTTAAGTTCGCCTCTAGCAGAACTTACACAGAATTTTATCAACAGTTACAAAACATGTCCTAACACTTTTTCAGATTAAAGGAAGAACATCGTCTTCAAGACAAAGTTATTGATGAGAGAACCGTCTCATGTTCAAATATCTTAACATCACAATCGTCTTCATCTTATGATGACAATTATCAGGCTAAGATATCTTGTGAAAAAGTTTGTTTTAGTTGTGGTGCTTCAAATCATGTTTCAAAAAGTTGTAAATTGACAACCACCGATTGTAATGAAGAATCGTCTCCCAAAATTTCCTTGAATTCATATGTGTTGTCTAAGTCCTCTCACAGTAGAAAATCTACGCGTAAAAGAATTAAAAATGCTTAAAACTATTTGAAAAGAACCTGGAAAATTAAAAATAATATTCTATTTGATAACCATGCTTCATCTAAAGAGGATTCTGATTATGATTCCAATGTGATGTCCTGTCCTGACAAGAAACTTCTTGATTGCAATGGTATTGGTCAAAACGTCTAAATGGTTCGTTGTGTACAGGGTCAATCAAGAAGAACCAACGATAACATTTGGCACGTAGATAGTGGATGTTCAAGACATATGACTGGTCATTTTAATTTGCTGCAAAATTATCATCCAATTGATGGAGAGTACGTAGCTTTTGCTGGCAATCCAAGAGGAGGAAAGATTGAAGGACAAGGAACAGTATTGAACGGTGTAAATAGTCTGGAATTTTTCAACTTTGTTCCTCAAATGAAGTACAATCTGATGAGTGTTTCTCAGATTTGTGCCAAGGATTTTTGTCTAATCTTGAAGCCTGGAGTGGTGATTCCATAAGAACTTATTCTCATGCGTGCTCCCAGAAGATACAACACATACAACTTGGATATGAACAACCCATCGGGCATTGAATCGTGCTTTCTTTCAAAAGCTTCCGAAGATGAACCATTCCTGTGGCATAAGAGGTTGGGACATGTAAATTTCAAAACTATGAATCGACTGGTTCGAGAAAACCTCGTCACTGGATTACCTCTTAAAGATTTCTCTCCTATGGAACACTGTATCTCATGTTCCAAGGGAAAACAGCACAACTCCTCTCATACGCCTAAAACCACAAACTCCATTGACTCTCCTCTCCAATTACTTCACATGGATCTCTTCGGTCATGTGAGTGTCATGAGTCTTGGATGAAAGTCATACTGCTTAGTGGTAACCGATGATTTCTCTCGATTTACTTGGGTGTTCTTCCTAGCTAAGAAAGATGAGACGCCAGAGATTTTGAAAACCTATCTGCTTCAAATTGAGAACCTCTTCAATCTAAGTGTGAAGACTATCCGCAACGATCATGGAACAGAATTCAAAAATGCAACTCTTGATTCCTTCTGTGAAAGCAAAGGAATTTCTCAACAATTTAGTACACCTCGTACTCCTCAACAAAATGGTGTAGCTGAAAGGAGAAACTGCACTTTAATTGAAGCTGCACGAACTATGATTGTTGACTCTAAGCTTCCCATGACTTTCTGGGCTGACGCGGTCAACACTGCATGTTTTTTACAAAATTGGGTTCTCATCACCAAAAGTTGCAACAAGACACCTTATGAGATCATGTACAAGCGCAAGCCAGTTATTGATTTTTTTTAGAAAATTTGGGTGTGTGTGCACAATGCTGAATACTTCAGATCAGCTGAACAAGTTTGAAGCCAAAGCTGATGAATACTATTTTATGGGATACTCATCCAATCAACGCGCTTTTTGTGTCTACCATAAGAAGAGAAGGATAGTGTTGGAGTCCATTGATATCAATTGGCATGAAAACAATCATACGGACACAGGAGACGATCCTAATTGGCTCTTTGATGTCGATTCAGTTTTTAATTCATTTAATCTTCCTGAGCTCTCTAATGAATCAACTCCTGCTAATCCTTACTTCTCTGTGAACAATCTAGGGAACATAAATGATCAAGGTTCTTCCTCATCCGCTCATATTGAAATCCATGTACCTGCTCATTCTGAATCCAATATGGAGTCTTCCGGTTCTGGTGCAACAAGTGAAACGATTGAAGACAACACAATTCCAATAGTAGATGTTGCACCACAATCACCTGCTGATGATCCTATTGATGATATCGCTAATCTCCCTGCTGAAAATATTACAAATTTGGAAGAAGATGAGATTCTTCAGTTGAGAATTCACAAGAATCATCCCACCGACAACATCATTGGTCCACTCAATGTGGGCGTTCGTACCCAGAGTGCCTGTGATGCATTGGAAAACATCATGTTCTCGTGCTTCATTTCTCAAGTTGAACCTAAGAACATCAAAGCAGCTTTGCTTGAAAACAGCTGGGTGGAAGCAATGCAGGAAGAGTTACAACAATTCTCAAAGCTGCATGTGTGGAATCTGGTAGATCTTCCCAAGAAAAAAGTACCATTCGGCACTCGTTGGGTATTTCGCAACAAAAAGATGAAGGAGGAATTGTGGTTCGGAATAAAGCTCGTCTGGTGGTTCAAGGTTTCTATCAAGAAGAAGGGATTGACTTTGAGGAAGTCTTTGTACCAGTGGCTCGCTTGGAATCCATCATAATGTTTCTCGCCTATGCAGCCTACATGGACTTCACTGTTCATCAAATTGATGTCAAAAGCGCATTTCTGTATGGAAAAGTTCAAGAGGAAGTATATGTCAAGCAGACACCGGGTTTCATTGATCCTAATTTTCCAGAACGTGTATACAAGTTAGACAAGGCACTGTACGGTCTTCACCAAGCACCTCGTGCATGGTATGAAACATTATCAAAGCATCTGCTTGAGAATGGTTTCACATGAGGAGCAATTGACCAAACTTTGTTCAAACGGAAGGATGGAAAGGATACAATCATGGTGCAAATTTATGTGGATGATATCATTTTTGGATCTACAAATCCTCGTATTTGCAAAGAATTTGAAGAAGTGATGCGGTCTAAGTTTGAAATGAGCTCTATGGGAGAAATTAAGTTCTTTTTGGGACTACAAGTTAATCGGTTTGAGTCAGGAATCCTCATCCATCAAGAGAAATACGTGAAAGAAATCTTGACCAAGTTCAAAATGGCTGATTCCCATCCAGTAAAAACTCCTGTAGAAGTTCGACATTGTCTGACTCTTGATGTGGATGGTGAAAGCATTGATCAGCATCTCTATCGCTCTATGATAGGATCTCTCATGTATCTCACGGCCAGCAGACCCGACATCATGTTTGCAGTGTGCTTGTGTGCACGTTTTTAGGCTAATCCTAAACTCTCTCATTTATCTGCTGTCAAACGTATTTTGAGATATTTAAAGTATAAGCCAAAATTGGGTTTGTGGTATCCTAAAACTGATTTGTTTGATCTTGTGGCTTATTCAGATTCAGACTACGGGGGTTGCAACTTAGACCGAAAATCCACTTCTGGAGGTTGTCAGTTCCTTGGCAACCGCCTTGTCTCATGGCAATGTAAGAAACAATCCACCGTTTCCCAATCCACCGCCGAAGCCGAATACATTGCCGCAGCCCTCTGTTGTTCCCAAGTCAGATGGATACACCATAAGATGCTTGACTATGGGATCACATTCCATGAGACACCCATTCTGTGTGACAACACTGCCGTTCCCCATATCACCAAAAACCCCGTTCAGCATTCCAAAACAAAACACATTAAAATCAAACATCACTTTTCCTGTGACTTTGTTGAAAAGAAACTCATCCAAATCGTTGAGGTCAAAACCGACAAGCAAACCGCAGACATCTTCACAAAAGCTTTTGACTCTACCAGATTTGCCCAACTGGTGGAAATGCTCGGCATGATCAATTTTCAGTAATCTTTGTGACTATTAGTATGTTTCATGTTTATGGTTAATCGTCAAGAAAATTCCAAAAAGATTTTATTTTTCTGTACAGTTACTTTCAGTTGCAAGAAAATCTTTTGGGGGAGAAATAAGAATTTAATATGTTAATTTTTTTTTTGAAAAGAATTTCCTTGTATATAATCTTACAAGTGATAGTGTCTGATCTCATCTCTTGGACATGGAATGGACCGAAAGCAATGGTGTTTACTGAGGTATAGCTGGTAGGCCCGACATATGGTTAAAACTTGTAAGTAGTGTGAAAACCTAAAATATATCTAATACTTGTGTGTTTGAACCCATTATTGAAACATCTAACCTATTTTATATATGTAAGAAAACCAATTCAATCAGATACAGTCTTACGTGTTGGATTCCTATTCATATGCCAAGTGACCGTCAAAGTACCGATTTTTACCACCGATTACCCCGTATGTTTTGCTTACGCAAAGATCTCGGGTGTTCATCCTTTTCCCATCCACTTGGATGATTTGACCTCGTCTGTTTTGCTTACGCAAAGATCTCAGGTGTTCAACATTTTTCTATCCGCTTGGATAATTTTACGACTTCTTCTGTTTTGCTTATGCAAAGATCTAGAATGTTCGTACCTTTTTAATATCTACTTGGATATTTTTTATTTTAAAATCTTATAATCCACTTGGATTTCTTTTTTTTCTTTAGTGGTACTTTGAAATTACTAAGATGGTACCTTGGTTAATCAAAAAGAGATGATAGGATGAAGATAGGTATTTCTTAAGGATTGATAGGTTTTCAAAAAAACATTTTATTTCAATATGTGGGGTACACCTTGTATCATAAATGGTACCTTATAATCACATGAAATCTATGAACAAGCAAATGTTCGGGTTTACTTTGCACAAATATCAGCTATCTTCAGGGACTCACAGTAGTTGAATGCAAAAGGAAGTGTTTCAAGAGACTAACCAGATCTGATCTCATGATGGATCTTTTCCAAGAAGGTTAAAGTGTAAATATCTTGTGAATAGTTTTTTTTTATGTTGTATTTTTTATCTGTTCTATGGCTATCGAAACTTCTCAAGTTAACCGAAACTCCAAGTTACCCGAAACTACCTCTTCACCCCGAAACTTCTTTTGCACTTCTTTTGCCTATCGAAACTAGTAGTTTCGACAGGGGCATTTTGGTCATCTACCACATGAAAAAAATTAAATTAGTTCATAATCTGATTTCTTCGTCGTCAAGGTTCACTTTACCGTCTCCGATCACTTTACACCTTATCTCTCACACATAAGAGCTCTCAAATACCTTTGGTCTAAGTTGCGAAATCGGTGTTTCTCACTTGATCCTCTGTCGTCGTCTTCATCAGGTAACGTTTCTGGTTCGTATATGTATAACTGATAAGAACATAGACCTATGGCTTGAATTCCGAGGTCTTTGATGACTAAATCTTCATAATCACGGTTGTTTTGGTTCTTTTTATTGATTTCATCATGTACATTATCTGTGTTCTAACATCATTGTGTATATATTTGCAGTTCTATCCGTGATTCATTGGTAAGATAAAGTTTCGACTTACACAGGCCACTCTTAATCCCTCTTTTTTTTATCTGTTTCTTGTTCATATGACTTTGTATATCTTAGTTGAAGTCTAATGTCTGGGTGCTAAGTATGTTCAAGGGTTTGGGCATCGAAACTATGGAGTTTCAATAAAAGGATATAGGTTTTTCAAAACTTAAACATGTTTTTAATCGAAACTAGTAGTTTCGACACCCAAACTTGTCCTAGTCACTTTGCCCGAAACTAGTTGTTTCGATCGAAACTAGAAATTTCGATAAGTCTTCTCTGAAAGTCTAAGTGATGATCGAAACTAGTTGTTTCGATCGAAACTAGAAGTTTCGATAAGATTTCTCTAACCTTCTAAGTTTCGATAAGACAGTTTTCTGAAATATCTAAGTATTGTTTCGATCGAAACTAGTTGTTTTGACAGGGGTTGTCTCAGAAATTTGTCTAAGTGTTGGACTGAGTAGTTTCGACTAGGGTTTCTGTTGAAATTATTCTAAGTTTCAATCTTTGATGAATTCTGTTTGTTTGCAGGGATGGATCTTCTATTTGTAAAGAGGCATAATGTCTGTGCTTTTCTTGATGCTAACGATCCAAAAAGTGCCGAGTTCATTCCAGTCATGAACTTCCTGAGTAATTCAAACATCAATTTTGCCATAAGTCACAACCTCCCAGTCTTTGAAACAACCATAAGGCAATTCTGGGAGTCAGCTGAGAGTGTATCTATCGATAATATGGAGCACATAAGGGCCACAGTTCATGGGCAAGAGGTTCTGTTTTCAGAAAATACTATTAGACAAGTGCTGCATTTTGATGATAACCCTGAAGCACCCATTGAATTTGAAAGTTTCTATGTCAAAGAATGCTTCAGAAGATTGGGGCATCCAGATGAATTTAAAAGCGGTCAGATAATCAAGAACTCCCTTCCATCACACTGGAGATATTTCATGCATGTCTTTATCCACTGCTTGTCCATTCGAAAGGGTGTATTTGACTCAGCTAATGCAATGGTGGCATCTGCAGTATTGGGACTGATCAAGGGAAGGGATTACAACTTTTCTGGCTTGGTATTCAGACAACTTAAGGACAATCTGACTGGAGCTGTTAAGGAGAAATTTCCTGTGTATCCAAGATTTCTACAAATCATTATCAACCATCTTCATCCAGAGCTTCAACAAGATGGGAATGTATTTGTCTTTGACCACATGACTGCCAAAACCTTAAGTTACATGAAAAGTAGAAGCAAAAGAACCAACAAGGAGATTGCCAACATCCCTTTGTTTGGTCATGTCCTTGGTGAAGAAGAATAGTTTATACCTGATGTTGACCCTGATCTACAAATTGAAGAAGAGTTGTTATCATCTGATGAGGAAGAGGTTGAAGTAGAACAGAATAAGGGAAACCAGCAAGAGGTTGATGCTGAGGTTGAGGTTGAAATGCCTCATATACAAGAAGAAGAACAACATGTTGATGAGCCTGTTCAAGAGGCTATTTTTGTTTAGGAAGTTCATATTCCGATTGAGCCAGTGATTGGTGTAGAAGCTGGTGAACAAGAAGATGAGGAAGAGGTTGCAGAGTCAAGTGGGACTCTAGATGCGGGAATCTATGGTTCATACTACTACAAGTCTGATTCCGATATTCAGGTTGAACCACATGCATCATCCTCCAAGAGGCAAGCTGAAACAGACTCAGATTATGAACTTGAAGTGCCTAAGGCCAAGAAAATCAAAACTGGATTTCAGGATGTTTCATCCTCCCCTGTCTCAAGTGCTGACACAACACAACCAACACCTCAACCTACACCACATCCATCTCCACAACAAGTACATATCCCAACTCCACCTACCTCACCATCCCATGAACCAACAACATATGTTTCGAGAGTCAAAACCTTAAGTCTGGAAGTGAAGATGCTGCAAGATTATTTTCAAAAGAAAGATGAAGTTATTGAAGGCTTAAAATCTAAGTTGAATGAGTGCAAGGAAGAGGTTAAAGACCTGAAGCTGGAAGTTGGGGGTTTGCATACCTAGCTTGAGGTTCAGCAAACCCAGCTTGAAACCCAACAAAGACTCATCTCAAAACAGCATGAAGAATACAAGACCTTAGCTGAAATAGTCAAACATCTCAAAGCCTTTCTGACAAAGCTTGTGCAACACCAAACAACCACTTCAACAGCTCAAGGGGAGACCACATCTAGTGTTGAACCCTTGTCTCCTGCCTTTGTCATTGGTCCAGATTCTGCAATGACTGTCCATACTGGCCATGCTTCCAAGACAAAGGAGGCTGTTGAAGTTAAAGTTGAAGAACAAAAGTTTGACCTTCCCTTAGCTAGTGAAAGAAGGGAAGTAAGGAAAAGAGGGAAGGGAACTGAGACTAAGATTGAAACGGTGATTCTGGATGAAGAGGATATACCATCTAATGACGAGCTCAATGCCTTACTAGATGAGATTGACAATTTTGGCTATGACGAACTCTATCCAGAGATCCTTCCTACAGAAGAACGAGAAACTGAAAAGACAAGGTGCTTCATAGAGGAGGGAGATGAAATTCAAGCCCTGTCTGATGAAGAGAAAACCGAAGAAGATGTGCAGGTTAACATTGTTAAGCCTGTTATTCCTGAACAAACCACCACTGCATCTGAAGATACTCAGAATCCACACAACCTTCCATTGATCCTAAGTTCCCAAACCCGAAGAAACCTTGGTTGAGAAGGTTTGTACCAGAGGAGAGCCCACAAACATACGGATGGATAGTCGAACACCAAGAGCTTAAAAGGCCTCCTGTTGGTTGGAAGTATGATGCAGAGAAGAAGTTGTTCATAATTAGAAGATACAAGGGAGGAGTTCAGCACTTCAAGAACATGACTGACTTCCAGACTCTCCCCTTCTATGACCTTAGAGATTTGGCCAAACTTCCCCTTCAAAACCCTGGGAATGTCTTGACGGCCTCTGATTTTGAACACTTCTTGCACAACCAGGTCAACCGTGATTTCAAGGGAATGAAGCCTAGAAAGACTTAGAAGAAAATTTCAATGACTAGGTTTCACCCTAAGACCAAGAAGCCCTATATCTTCTTGAGGTACAAGCATGCCCAAACTCACAAGACCATCACTATTCCCAAGATCGTGCCTGTCCAACTACAAACTTTCAAAAAATGGTACTACATTCCAATCATTGGCAGTGCCGTGATCGAGTGTGAAGGCAAGGAAGACATTGTCATCTTTGAGCCTATGGAGCTATTAAAGTTTCGACCTGAAGATCTAGAGGTACTATTCCAGAATCACATTCATGCTTACAGTGATGAAGATGAGGCGGATGCCAAGGCCTATCAACGGGTTGTGTCTCTCCATGTCAAACCTTTCATCCCAAGAACTACTGAAGGACCAGTTTCTTAGTGAAGAGCTGAAGACAGTAATGCAACAGCTTAGGGGGAGATTGTAGAGAAATGTTTTTCTGTATAAGCTGTTGTCATTATTGTATGTTTAAACAATGTTAGCTTAGTTTACTTTCTGTAATTTCATTATTGTAATTTCAGTTTCTGTAATTTACTGTTTTATTTAGTCAAGTCTGGGCCATCGAAACTACTTAGATTCGATTGAGGTTTGTTCAATCGAAACTAGTAGTTTCGACAGGTCTGAGTATCACTTGTAAATGTTCAACCGAAACTAGTAGTTTCGGTTGACATAGTTTCGATACCTGTCATCTACTATAAATAGCCTAGTTTGAGAATGTTTAGGGTGTGAGTAGCGGCTGTAACCCTGAACCTTCTCTTTCATTGTTCTTCAATCAATACAATATGCATTTTGAGTATTGTGCACTGTTCTTACATTTTTATATCAAATTTGTGTTGATTGTGAGTGTGTTTAGCCCGTTATCTTCACCAAATTTGTGTCTATCCTCTGTCTCACCTCCATACACATTGTTTTCACCTTTGTGTGTGGAGAATCGACCATTTTCTGAGTGAAATCTGGACCTACATTTATCCTTGCCGGATAGGACTGAAGATTTTGTGGTGTATTCGGATGCCTCGCATTCGGGGTTGGGTTGTGTTTTGATGCAAAGGGGGAAACTAATTGCCTATGCGTCTAGGCAATTGAAGACTCACGAGGTGAATTACCCTACCCATGATTTAGAGCTTGAGGCCGTGGTTTTCGCGCTCAAAATTTGGAGGCATTATTTCTATGGGGCTAAGTGTACGATCTACACGGATCACAAAAGTCTCAAATATTTCTTTGACCAAAAGGACCTCAACATGAGGCAAAGGCGGTGGCTTGAAGTGGTCAAGGACTAATATTGTGAGATACTTTATCATCCGGGTAAAGCGAATGTAGTGGCGGATGCTCTTAGTCGAAAGACGAGCCATACACCTATTAAGGTGAAGTCATTCAAGATGACAATTTCATCATCTCTTATTGATGAAATACGGGAGGCTCAAGTGTTAGCACTTGGTGGTGATTTGAAGAAGGAATGGATGGTTGCTTATGTTGATAAGCTTGGGGAACATAGCTTGGGGTTAAAGCCATGCTTGGATAGAATTTGGATACCTAGGTTGTCAAGTGTTTTGACAACTATTTTAGATGAAGCACATAAGTCCAAGTATTCTATCCATCGGGGGGCTACAAAGATGTTTTATGATTTGAGGTGTCATTTTTGGTGGCCGGGTATGAGGCGTGATATTGTTAAGTATGTGGAAAGATGTCTCATATGCTTAAGGGTAAAGGCGGAGCATCAAAAGCCGTATGGAAAGCTTCAACCGCTTGAAATACCGCTTTGGAAATGAGAGAACATAACCATGGATTTGATCACTAAACTACCAAAGACTCGAAACGGTTATGATGCGATATGGGTAGTAGTTGATCGGTTGACAAAGAGTGCACATTTCCTTCCTATAAAGTAAACGTATTCATCGGATAGATTAGCGGAAATCTATGTGAAGGAAATAGTGTCACGTCATGGTGTACCGGTGACGATTATATCGGATCGTGATACGGGATTTACTTCTCATTTTTGGAAGAAATTCCATGAGGATATGGGGACTAGATTGAATCTTAGCACCGCTTATCATCCACAAACGGATGGTCAAAGGGAGCGAACGATTCAGACGCTCGAGGATATGTTGCGAGCGTGTGCATTGGATTTTGTGGGAAATTGGGACGACCATTTACCGTTGGCGGAATTTTCGTACAACAATAGCTACCATTCTAGTATTGGTATGCTACCTTTTGAGGCATTGTATGGGAGGAAATGTCGAACACCCATGTGTTGGGGTGGAATTGGTCAATGGGAACTTGGTAGCAAAGAGGTGGTCAAGGAAACTATTGGTAGTATTGACCAAATAAGGGCACGCTTGAAGGCGGCTCAAGATCGCCAAAAGTCCTATGCGGATAATAGAAAGCGGGCGATTGAATTTCAAGTGGGGGACTTTGTGCTTTTGAAAGTCTCTCATTGGAAAGGGGTGATACGGTTTAGGAAACGAGGGAAGTTAAGTCCACGTTTCTTCGGACCGTTTAAGGTGATAGCAAGGGTGGGTGCGGTAGCTTATTGTTTGGAGCTACCGGAGGGACTAAGTAGACTTCATAACACGTTTTACGTGTCTCATTTGTGAAAATGTTTGGTGGATGAATCTACTTTTGTCCCATTGGATGATATTGAATTGGATGAAAAGTTGAATTATGTTGAGGAACCGGTGGCAATCTTGGATAGAAAGGTGAAACGTTTATGCAATAATGAGATTAGCCAAGTTTTGGTGAGGTGGAAACATAAGAAGGGAGCGGAAATGACTTGGGAAACCAAGGAAGAAATGCTCAAATATTATCCGAACCTTTTTAAGTAAAGTCAGGTTTCGGGGACAAAACCCAAATAAGGGGAGGTGATTTGTAACGAACCAAAATCCGGGTTTCGTTATAAATAAATAAATATTCTAATTAATATTATGGTGAAAATAATATTTTAGAAATAAGTTGGAAACAAGTGGGTTTCAAGTTATTGTTGGGGTTAAATTAGTTTTTAACTAATATTGGAATGAAATGGGTTAAATAAAAGTTGAGGGGCTAAATGTGTAAATAAGGCAAATCTGCAAAATTTGACTTATGGAAGTCAAAATTGAGCCATTTGTGTGTGCAAGGGAGAAAAAGGAGAAAAGTGAATTTGAAGCTATTTCGTGCATTGAAGCTTGTTTTGTGAAGGTTTTGGCTCACAAATCACCTTCCTAACATCAAGTAAGTGATAATCTTCCATTTGATCTCACCCTTTGATGTGTTAGTTGGTGGGTTTTGTAGACATCCGGATTTTATGATGCATGTGGTTAAGTGGTGTTAGATTGTTGATAATCTAGCTAAACTAAAGGTAAAGAATGGTGATTAACATCCTAGAACCCTTTGATTTTGATTATGAGAAGTTAGGTTTCATATAGAGAAAATTGGGGGTTTTTGGATTATGATGATAGGATGTTGAATTAGTGATGTTTAAGTGTTTATATGGTGTTAGACACTTGAATGAACACCAAATTAACCTAATGAAAAATATGGAAAGAAAAATTAGTGTCAAGGAATTGGAAATGAAACTTAAGTAGGTGAGTTTGGATGGAAAGATGGTGTTTAGATATGGGAATAACCCAAACGGTTCAGTTTGGGTTGAAAATGGGAAATTGGGTTGTGAACCCAATTATAATGTGATTTCGATGTATGATTAGATTACTAAACTCAGTGTATATGTTTAGGTAATCAAATTGTGAATCGAGAAGGTGGTGCGGGATCGTCTAACCCAAAAGGTAAGTGCTTTTGCACTTACTTAGTATTGATGATAAATGGTGTTTATATGCAATGTGGTATGCATAATGTGTATGAATGTGTATGAACTAGTATGTATAAATGAATTAATGTAGCTATAGTTGTAATACTATAATGGATATGTGTATATGAGGTTATGGTCTAAGTACCATAATGGAAATGTAGATATAAGGTTATGGTTTAAATACCATAATAGAAATGAGGTTATGGTCTAACTACCATAATGGAAATGGGATATGAGGTTATGATCGAAGTATCATAATGGAAATGAGGTTATGGCCCATGTGCCATAATAGAAATGGAATGTGTTAATTATGATTGACAATTGAAAAGAATGAAACTTGTAAGGTGAAATGCAAGTTATTTGTAGCCTAATGACAAATTGGGTGCAAACGGGTCAAATGTGTGAATGGGTGAAAAGAAGTTGTAACTATTTGTTGATATGTTTTTATCTTCATTACTAATGGTGATACATGTGGTGTTATGTAGGAAAAGCTCCGATGTAGTCCGAGTCAAGTCCAATTTGGCGAAAGGAGGATTCTCGTATGCGTTTTGATGTTTTTGGGGTTTAAAAGAAAATCCTTAAAATGTTGTGTAAATTGATACATGAACTATGTTTGGGTGTACATATTGGTGTATGAATGTTTAGTCAAAAACCCAAGTGTTTGGGATATATTTGGTGTCTTGTGAAATGGTGAAAATTGGAAAATTTTGGCTAAGTGTTGAACTGGGTAGAAAAAAAACAAACTTTATGTTTGCTGAAGGTTTTCGCGCCACGCGAAGAAGGGGTGACGGTTCTTCACGGTACGCGAAGAATCAGTTTCCCGGACTTGGCTTTTCTGGACTCCCTCGCGGTACGCGAAGGGATGTCCCCTGAAGTTCGCGGTACGCGAAAGAATAAAAAAAAATATTTCTTGGGATAATAGCTTCCGCTCGTTTAAATGTTTTATTAACTGGTGTTCCAATTAAGGGTGTTACACCATGAATGTGGCGAGGGCATTAGTCAAACCAAATGACATTACTAAGAACACATAATGTCCATATCTTGTATGGAAGGCTGTCTTTGGAATATCTTCATCTCTAACCTTCAACTGATGATAACCCGATCTTAGATTGATTTTAGAGAACCAACTTGCTCCTTGTAATTGATCGAACAAGTCATCGATCCTTGGTAATAGGTATTTGTTCTTGATTGTAAGCTTGTTAAGCTCCATGTAGTCTATGCACATACGCATACTACCATCTTTCTTCTTCACAAAAAGAACAGGAGCACCCCAAGGCGAGCTACTCAGTCTGATGAAACCTCTGTCTAACAACTCTTGCAGTTGTGACATCAGTTCCTTCATTTCTGATGGAGCTAAACGATATAGTGCCTTAGTTGCAGGCTTAGCACCAGACACTAAGTTGATTTGAAACTCCACTTCTCTTTCTGGAGAATGTTTAGGGTGTGAGTAGCGGCTGTAACCCTGAACCTTCTCTTTCATTGTTCTTCAATCAATACAATATGCATTTTGAGTATTGTGCACTGTTCTTACATTTTTATATCATATTTGTGTTGATTGTGAGTGTGTTTAGCCCGTTATCTTCACCAAATTTGTGTCTATCCTCTGTCTCACCTCCATACACATTGTTTTCACCTTTGTGTGTGGAGAATCGACCATTTTCTGAGTGAAATCTGGACCTACATTTATCCTTGCCGGATAGGACTGAAGATTTTGTGGTGTATTCGGATGCCTCGCATTCGGGGTTGGGTTGTGTTTTGATGCAAAGGGGGAAACTAATTGCCTATGCGTCTAGGAAATTGAAGACTCACGAGGTGAATTACCCTACCCATGATTTAGAGCTTGAGGCCGTGGTTTTAGCGCTCAAAATTTGGAGGCATTATTTCTATGGGGCTAAGTGTACGATCTACACGGATCACAAAAGTCTCAAATATTTCTTTGACCAAAAGGACCTCAACATGAGGCAAAGGCGGTGGCTTGAATTGGTCAAGGACTATTATTGTGAGATACTTTATCATCCGGGTAAAGCGAATGTAGTGGCGGATGCTCTTAGTCGAAAGACGAGCCATACACCTATTAAGGTGAAGTCATTCAAGATGACAATTTCATCATCTCTTATTGATGAAATACGAGAGGCTCAAGTGTTATCACTTGGTGGTGATTTGAAGAAGGAATGGATGGTTGCTTATGTTGATAAGCTTGGGGAACATAGCTTGGGGTTAAAGCCATGCTTGGATAGAATTTGGATACCTAGGTTGTCTAGTGTTTTGACAACTATTTTAGATGAAGCACATAAGTCCAAGTATTCTATCCATCGGGGGGCCACAAAGATGTTTTATGATTTTAGGTGTCATTTTTGGTGGCCGGGTATGAGGCGTGATATTGTTAAGTATGTGGAAAGATGTCTCATATGCTTAAGGGTAAAGGCGGAGCATCAAAAGCCGTATGGAAAGCTTCAACCGCTTGAAATACCGCTTTGGAAATGAGAGAACATAACCATGGATTTGATCACTAAACTACCAAAGACTCGAAACGGTTATGATGCGATATGGGTAGTAGTTGATCGGTTGACAAAGAGTGCACATTTCCTTCCTATAAAGTAAACGTATTCATCGGATAGATTAGCGGAAATCTATGTGAAGGAAATAGTGTCACGTCATGGTGTACCGGTGACGATTATATCGGATCGTGATACGGGATTTACTTCTCATTTTTGGAAGAAATTCCATGAGGATATGGGGACTAGATTGAATCTTAGCACCGCTTATCATCCACAAACGGATGGTCAAAGGGAGCGAACGATTCAGACGCTCGAGGATATGTTGCGAGCGTGTGCATTAGATTTTGGGGGAAATTGGGACGACCATTTACCGTTGGCGGAATTTTCGTACAACAATAGCTACCATTCTAGTATTGGTATGCCACCTTTTGAGGCATTGTATGGGAGGAAATGTCGAACACCCATGTGTTGGGGTGGAATTGGTTAACGGGAACTTGGTAGCAAAGAGGTGGTCAAGGAAACTATTGGTAGTATTGACCAAATAAGGGCACGCTTGAAGGCGGCTCAAGATCGCCAAAAGTCCTATGCGGATAATAGAAAGCGGGCGATTGAATTTCAAGTGGGGGACTTTGTGCTTTTGAAAGTCTCTCATTGGAAAGGGGTGATACGGTTTAGGAAACGAGGGAAGTTAAGTCCACTTTTCTTCGGACCGTTTAAGGTGATAGCAAGGGTGGGTGCGGTAGCTTATTGTTTGGAGCTACCGGAGGGACTAAGTAGACTTCATAACACGTTTTATGTGTCTCATTTGTGAAAATGTTTGGTGGATGAATCTACTTTTGTCCCATTGGATGATATTGAATTGGATGAAAAGTTGAATTATGTTGAGGAACCGGTGGCAATCTTGGATAGAAAGGTGAAACGTTTATGCAATAATGAGATTAGCCAAGTTTTGGTGAGGTGGAAACATAAGAAGGGAGCGGAAATGACTTGAGAAACCAAGGAAGAAATGCTCAAATATTATCCGAACCTTTTTAAGTAAAGTCAGGTTTCGGGGACAAAACCCAAATAAGGGGAGGTGATTTGTAACGAACCAAAATCCGGGTTTCGTTATAAATAAATAAATATTCTAATTAATATTATGGTGAAAATAATATTTTAGAAATAAGTTGGAAACAAGTGGGTTTCAAGTTATTGTTGGGGTTAAATTAGTTTTTAACTAATATTGGAATGAAATGGGTTAAATAAAAGTTGAGGGGCTAAATGTGTAAATAAGACAAATCTGCAAAATTTGACTTATGGAAGTCAAAATTGAGCCATTTGTGTGTGCAAGGGAGAAAAAGGAGAAAAGTGAATTTGAAGCTATTTCGTGCATTGAAGCTTGTTTTGTGAAGGTTTTGGCTCACACATCACCTTCTTAACATCAAGTAAGTGATAATCTTCCATTTGATCTCACCCTTTGATGTGTTAGTTGGTGGGTTTTGTAGACATCCGGATTTTATGATGCATGTGGTTAAGTGGTGTTAGATTGTTGATAATCTAGCTAAACTAAAGGTAAAGAATGGTGATTAACATCCTAGAACCCTTTGATTTTGATTATGAGAAGTTAGGTTTCATATAGAGAAAATTGGGGGTTTTTGGATTATGATGATAGGATGTTGAATTAGTGATGTTTAAGTGTTTATATGGTGTTAGACACTTGAATGAACACCAAATTAACCTAATGAAAAATATGGAAAGAAAAATTAGTGTCAAGGAATTGGAAATGAAACTTAAGTAGGTGAGTTTGGATGGAAAGATGGTGTTTGGATATGGGAATAACCCAAACGGTTCAGTTTGGGTTGAAAATGGGAAATTGGGTTGTGAACCCAATTATAATGTGATTTCGATGTATGATTAGATTACTAAACTCAGTGTATATGTTTAGGTAATCAAATTGTGAATCGAGAAGGTGGTGCGGGATCGTCTAACCCAAAAGGTAAGTGCTTTTGCACTTACTTAGTATTGATGATAAATGGTGTTTATATGCAATGTGGTATGCATAATGTGTATGAATGTGTATGAACTAGTATGTATAAATGAATTAATGTAGCTATAGTTGTAATACTATAATGGATATGTGTATATGAGGTTATGGTCTAAGTACCATAATGGAAATGTAGATATAAGGTTATGGTTTAAATACCATAATAGAAATGAGGTTATGGTCTAACTACCATAATGGAAATGGGATATGAGGTTATGATCGAAGTATCATAATGGAAATGAGGTTATGGCCCATGTGCCATAATAGAAATGGAATGTGTTAATTATGATTGACAATTGAAAAGAATGAAACTTGTAAGGTGAAATGCAAGTTATTTGTAGCCTAATGACAAATTGGATGCAAACGGGTCAAATGTGTGAATGGGTGAAAAGAAGTTGTAACTATTTGTTGATATGTTTTTATCTTCATTACTAATGGTGATACATGTGGTGTTATGTAGGAAAAGCTCCGATGTAGTCCGAGTCAAGTCCAATTTGGCGAAAGGAGGATTCTCGTATGCGTTTTGATGTTTTTGGGGTTTAAAAGAAAATCCTTAAAATGTTGTGTAAATTGATACATGAACTATGTTTGGGTGTACATATTGGTGTATGAATGTTTAGTCAAAAACCCAAGTGTTTGGGATATTTTTGGTGTCTTGTGAAATGGTGAAAATTGGAAAATTTTGGCTAAGTGTTGAACTGGGTAGAAAAAAAACAAACTTTATGTTTGCTGAAGGTTTTCGCGCCACGCGAAGAAGGGGTGACGGTTCTTCACGGTACGCGAAGAATCAGTTTCCCGGACTTGGCTTTTCTGGACTCCCTCACGGTACGCGAAGGGATGTCCCCTGAAGTTCGCGGTACGCGAAAGAATAAAAAAAAAAATTCTTGGGATAATAGCTTCCGCTCGTTTAAATGTTTTATTAACTGGTGTTCCAATTAAGGGTGTTACACCATGAATGTGGCGAGGGCATTAGTCAAACCAAATGACATTACTAAGAACACATAATGTCCATATCTTGTATGGAAGGCTGTCTTTGGAATATCTTCATCTCTAACCTTCAACTGATGATAACCCGATCTTAGATCGATTTTAGAGAACCAACTTGCTCCTTGTAATTGATCGAACAAGTCATCGATCCTTGGTAATGGGTATTTGTTCTTGATTGTAAGCTTGTTAAGCTCTCTGTAGTCTATGCACATACGCATACTACCATCTTTCTTCTTCACAAAAAGAACCGGAGCACCCCAAGGCGAGCTACTCAGTCTGATGAAACCTCTGTCTAACAACTCTTGCAGTTGTGACATCAGTTCCTTCATTTCTGATGTAGCTAAACGATATGGTGCCTTAGTTGCAGGCTTAGCACCAGACACTAAGTTGATTTGAAACTCCACTTCTCTTTCTGGAGGTATTCCGGGTAATTCTTCTGGGAAGACATCAGGAAAGTCATAGACTACTGGCACATCTTTTAATTCCTTAGTCTTCACTTTGGAATCAATAGCGTATGCTAGATAGGCCTCATTTCATTGAGTCATAAACTTCATAGCCTTCATCATAGAGATGATTCTAATGGCTGGTCTTAACTTATCCCCTTGAATTGTAATCCAATTGCCACCAGGAGTCTGTATCTGAACTGCTTTCTGGTTGCAAATGATTTGGGCATCATTTGCTGCTAACCAGTCCATTCCTAAGACTACATTAAATCCCTCTAGGATCATTGGATATAGTCTAACGGGAAATCTATGTCCTTCAAGATTGATGAGACAATCCTGAATGACTTCTGTCACCTTCATCATCTTCCCAATAGCCGTTTCGACTTCAAAAGTTTCGTCTAATCTTACAGTAGGTCTATCTAAGGAAGGATAGAAATCTAGAGATACGAAACTTCTACTAGCTCCTGAGTCAAATAACGCAGTAGCAGGTATGTTATTAACGAGAAATGTACCTGATACTCCGTCAGGAAATGCCTTAGCTTCTTCGGCTGTCAATGTGTAGGCCCTAGTCTTAGCCTTGGAGCTTCCTTCTCCTTTCCATCCTTGATTGATACTAGAGTTGAAATCTTAAGAGTTGGGTATTCTATGATTCGGTGTCCAAGTTCTCCACACTTGTAACACCTTATCCCCGACTTACTTGGGCAATTGGTGGCTATATGTTCGGGCTTACCACAACTGTAGCAAGTATTCATTCCATACATGCATTCTCCAGTGTGTAGTTTACGGCATTTGGTACATTTAGAACCACCACTCTGTTCTTGCCTCTTTACTCTTCCTCCTCCATTCTTCTTGTTATGATTTTTAGAGATATTAGACCATTTCCTCTTTGAATCCACAGGACGGGAACCGAAAACTTCATCGAACATGGTTGAAGCCAACTGTACGGCAGACCAAAAATTCTTTAAGTTTGAAGTCTTTACTAACCTCCGTATCCCAGATGGTAAACCATGTACGTACCACTTGATGTGTATAGATTCAGGGGTTATCAGATGATGTACCAACCGAGCCATTCTATTAAATTTGGTAGTATACTCTCTGTGAGTCATACTACCAGCTTCTAATCTAAGAAAATCTCTCTCGAGTTTGTCCATTTCATTACCTGGATAAAACTCCTCTTTCATCAATCTTTTCAATTCCTCCCAAGTCATCCGATCAATTGCTTTATCTCCCAAAGCTATGACCAAGTTCTCCCACCAGCATAATGCTTCTGACACAAATGAGTGGGCTGCATACTTAACCTTTTGGTCATCTCTGCGTTCACTCATCTTGATTACTACTTCTATCTCCCTTATCCACTTATGAGTAACCATGGCATCCTTTGTTCCTTAAAATTTAGGAGGGTTTCCGTCCTTGAATGCCTTGTAAGGACATCCCTTCTTCCCTTTCTTACGAGGTCTTGCCTCGTATGAATCATCAGATTCATAATCATAATCGAAATCATCTTCCTCCTCATTATCTGGATTATTCGTTCTTTCTACCGGCTGAGTCTCATCATCCTTCTTTCTATTTTCCTCTAAGCTTGTCAATAAAATTGGCAGAGCCGTGTCTAGTGCTTTGGCAACAGCCAAGTCTACCAGATTTATAAGCTGAGGATCTATCACAGGTTCCTCTACGTTCTCTTCTCTATCTACATGTCTCATTTTTGGTTCGGTATTGGCAGTAGACCGCGTCTGCCTTCTGGAGGTATTGGGCTTAACCCTTCCTCCTCTTTTGCCTCTACCTCTACCAACCATTTCCTACAAAAGACATGGAGTGTTTTAGTATTAGCATGATGGATTGATAGCTAGAACACAAGTGTATTGTAAACATTAATAACTGTGGCCACGACGAAATTAATCATTTACGCAACTTTCGGTGCTCTAGTTACCCTTCTATTATGTTCGTACTAAAATACTCATACCTTTTCTCTTTTACCCTTGGCATCAGGCTATCTTAATTGGCATCTCTACTGGCATTCTTACTATCCCTTAATCCTAGTTTAAGTCTAGATACTTGGGCAGGTATCTAAATCTCTTAAACTATAGCTCTGATACAAACTTGTGACACCCATATTGTCACATCCCCAAATTCGACTAACGGAGTTTTACCGTTTTGTGCATGACAAACCAGGATCTCAGTCATTAGTTACATCAAACGACACTATATGGGACTCAAATTGTAATAATATAAAAGTTTAGAGTTAATGCGGAAGCGATGAATAAAAAGTAAATGCGCAAAACAAACGCGCCCAAAGTCTAGTTCAAAACAAAGTAAATAAGATAGTTTGTATGTCTTGATTATAATAAAATAATATTAGGACTCCATGCATGTCCTAATCGTGCACATGTGCCATAACTTAGCGTCCTGAGAAAACATGTAAGAAAAGCGTCAACACAAGGTTGGTGAGTTCACAGGTTTCAGTTTATAGAAGCGTTTAACAGATTAATGTATATTCAATATATTTATCAACATGTAGCTAACCCATATACATGTTTACTAATGCGCTCGCAACCGAAAGCTGACTGTTTATGTGTTTGCCTCCTACCAGGCCTATCAACCATGGTGCATGTTTAGGTCAATATTGCACCCGTTCGACTTCCAATCGAGTTAGCGCGACTAACGCGGGTGAGGTTTGTCAAACCCAGTAGTACTACTCAAATTACCTCGCTATGTTCATATTAACGGTCCGATGTGAGGACTTTAATGATAGATGTGTACGCATAGTCATACAAGTGATAACATATATGAATTACAAAAATCAAAAGCGTTTACGTCATGTTTTCTCCCCCAGTTTAAAACATAAAAGGGGTCATGAAAACTCACCTGAGTTGTGTACGAACAGATAGCACCACATAAGGATGCAATTGGAACTACAAGTGTTTGCCTATGAACGTCTTACGTATGCCCTAGAATTATAAGCATAATAGTTAGGGATACATGGGGTTTGTGATGGTGACACGGGTGTTTGAACGTCCTAAAACATACTTAGGATTAACGAGTAGACGAACTTGTCCACATAAATAAGGATTTCTTAATATACTAATTAAGATAAATGCGTTTCGTGTCGAACGTTTCTAATTACGAATATTAATATTTAATAAATATATTTGTGTGTTTTCGCCATTAAATAATGGTTTAGGAAAATAATATAAGTAATTATATTATTTTAAACGTAAAGAAATAACACGATAATTAATTGTGTGATAAAAATAATAAAACTATTATTTTTATTCAGATCATAACGACATGGGTAATAATATAAAGAAATATATTATTTATTAGTTTGAAACGTTATACAATGTTTATAAACGTGGCTAAAATAATATATAAATATATTATTTTTAACTGGAGTTACGGGGTTGAAAATAATATAAATATATTATTTTATTAGGAGTCGCGGTTTGAAAATAACATAAATATATTATTTTATAAGTGGAATTTAAATATGGGTTATAAAATCAAAAACCCGAATCTATACTATATAATAAATAAAGGTTTCTCAATGTCATGTGTCGCTGTTGGAGCATATTCTGGTGACAACGAGCTTGAAGATATTATGTCTTAGTCTTAGAGTCTTTGACTTGTAATTGATAGAATTGTTAGCAACAGTTAAAGGGGAGTTTGTTAGGACATGTTTTATAACTGTTGATAACAATATTGTTTAAGTTCAGAGAGAGACGAACTTAACAAGTTCGCCTAAGCATCTTTAGGAGCGAACTTGTTAAGTTCGCCTAAGGTGCTGTGTGTTCCTATAAACAGGTGTTTACAAGTCTTAGTGAAGTGACTTGGAAAACTTCAGAGAGATATCAGACCTGAGATTCTGAGAGAGATTGTAATTAGTGACTGATAAGGAAATACAACAAGAAGGTTATTTACATTGTTATCGTTTCTGTCATCTCGTGTATGCATTCATTGATACGGTTGGATTCCGCACTCCGTGTCATTGATACGTCACATCACGAGATCGATCTGTAGTGGAGTCATGTGGACCTACAAGTGGTATCAGAGCATATGCTCGTGATTTGCGGGTGATTCGTGAGTGATTTGTGACGATTTGTGTACAAATTGATTAGAAATTTATCATTTTTGCAAGTTTTCATTTTCATGGAGTTTTCAAGTTGTTGAAGTTGATTTTGAGGCTGAATTCATGGATTTGAAGTTGTTTTTGATGAAATTAATCCGATAGAAGTGTTCTAAATCGTGAAATACTAAATCCTACGATTCAATTTCTTCAAATTCCATCAAATCAGTGAGAAATGATGATTTTCGGAACTGTTGGTTCGTGTTTGGGTTGAAGACTCATCTTCCTGAGTTTGTTACAGCTGAACCAGGCGAACTTAGCTTTGGAATTCTTTCGTAGGCGAACTTATTGATTAGGTGAATTTATCAAGTTCGCTTTCGATCTTGTTCGCTCAGTGAAGTTCAAGCGAACTTACTAAGTTCACTCAGGCAGTATCAGGCGAACTAATTTCAGGCGAACTTATCTAGTTCGCTAATATTTTGGCGGGGAATTTTTTCTTGTCCAATTTTTTTAGGGAAAGTTTATATGCTTGTTTTGAATCATTTTTGAAATTTTGAATTTTTGAAATTTTTAAAAAGAGTATTTTGGCTGGAAATATTTTTCGGATATTTTCGCAAAAAATTCAAAATGTCAATTTCTTGTGATGATAATGAGATTGGAACTACGCCACCGAGGCTTTTGTGCATATCAGATTACCGTAGCTGGAAAGTCCGGTTCGAACAGTTCGTAACAGAAACTGATGAAAATTTTTGGAGACCAATAACAGAAGGATATGTGCATCCTACTTATTCATTCATGGGTCAAGATGCTCCTAAACCGGTGACAGCTCTTACTAAAGTAGAAAAGCAGAAGTTTGATCGAGAGATGAAGACGCGTGAAACTTTAACGATGTCTTTACCAAAAGAAATCTTTCATAGTCTCGGGAAGTGTCCAACTTCAAAAGATCTATGGGAAGCTTTGAAGAAAAATGGTGAAGCTACAACTGAAGCGTTTGTGGTCTTGATCAAAGATGTATTGGAGAAGCAGGGTGATTCTTCTGCAAATTTAACTGATAGTGAGAGTATTCGTTCTGGTGAAAGTACTGATGTGATGACTTAAGAAAGATTTCAGACAGTTGAAGATGATCTGAGTGAATCAGAAATTGATACAGAGCCTGTCATTGTTGCTCAAAAGGGTGAAGCTGATGATGACGTATTCATGGCTCCTGGTGCATCTTCTTTAGAAGAAAAGGATACGGTAGTTTCTAACTCTGAAACGTTTTGTTCTAACTGTATTTCATTGAAGGACAAAATGATGAGGGTTATGGATGACAACGTAAACCTCATTTGTGATATGAAATCGATGCACATGGTAAATCAGAAATTAAAAGATAATGAAAATGTGTGTATTGAAAGGATAGAATCACTGAAGATGGATATAAGTTCTCTGACTTTGAAGATCAAAGAGCAGGCATATCACCTGGATATGTCCTTTGTAGAAATTGAGAAAAGAAATAATGATCTTGCTGCGAAAGATAAGGAACTAGCTGAATCTAAAGTAGAGGTGATCAGATTGCATAGAAAGTTACAAAGCTTTGGAAATTCATCATTCTTATTAGGATATTATAATGATAATACTGAAGAGGAGAAGGGAACTAGTGGTATTGGTTATGTTCCTCCACCATTCAACGAAAATTATTCTGTTACACCTGAGATTATAAAAGATGAGGATTTAGATCCTAAGACTGTGTTGAAAGTGAATCCAGTCACAGGTGAAGATATGGTGTATTCTGATGAGAGTGATGATGAATATTTTGATGAAGCTAAGATAGAAGGTATACCGAAAGAAGTTAAAGTTGAGGAACCAAAGGTTGATTCTAATTTATCTGGAAATTATACATTTGGAAGTTCTTCAAATTCAAGGAGAGTTTCATATGTCAGAGATTATAAAGACAAGCGTACATGCTTTCATTGTAAGGAGATGGGACACATTGTGGTGAACTGTCCTTACAAAAATAAAGGGAAGAAACATGGAGTTCCTGAGAAGATGAAGCCTGAATCAAAACCTGTTGAGAAAACGTTTGCTCTGTCTCAAACTCCAAAAGAAGTTCATGTAGGCGAATCTTCTTCAAGAGCATCTTATCGTGTGAAGATTCCTTATATGAGAGAATATCGTGAGAAGAGATCTTGCTTTTACTGTGGTCTTGTGGGTCACATTCGGATGGATTGTCCTCACAAAGACAAAGGTAACCGACATGTTACTCTAGAAAAGGTAAGAACTCCTAGTAAGCCTTATGTTAACCCAAATGTGGTTAAACCTCGTGATACACCAAAGGGTAATTCAAAATCTGAGGTTAGGCTTTCTAGACCTCAAAGACGGAGGAGAAACAAAAGATTGAGAAAACTTTTAGAACAACAAGAGCTTTCACAATCTAAACATTTTTCAAATGAACAAGATTGTTTAAACACTTCACATTTTAAGCAAAAAGACCTTAATGAACAGAAGTATGCTTGGAAATCAAAAGTTTCTGTTTCGGACTCGTCGGATCAATCACCGAAAATCGATGAGATTTTCGATTGTGAATGGAGTGAAGTTTATTATTTTGATACAGATGGACGACCCATGGCTACCATGGCTTGGGTCCCAATTTCAAATTAATGTTTCTTGTTAGTTATGCAGGATTAACCAAGAGGGACTATTAATACCATTTGGGATGTTAATAGTTGTTGTTCATAGCACATGACAGGGAATGGCATCTGCATGAGCAAAGAGTTGTTGATAACGGAGAAATCTATTTGATTCAAAGACTTGATGCCCCGGGGGAGAATATGTCACACACAATGTTGTTTTAGAAAGAGTTTTACCAAGTCCAAAAGACAACCTGAAACATAGGATTACAATGGTGAGCATAAAGTCGTTGATGCAACCATTTGACTAGTTGAGAGGGAGTCTACAGGACAGGGGGAGTACAGAACTGTGTTGGTGACAAAGGCAAAGGCATTCAATTACATGATTACATCGGTTTGAGTTTTTAATTGCTTAATCCCAAGTAACAAAGTAAAATGTTTTTCATAAAATGTTTTCATGGAAGGTTTATTTTCGTTTGTTTTACTTTCTTTGAAAAGATTTTGAAAAAGCTAAACAAAGTGAAAAAGTTAAAATCGACATTACTTGAAGTTATAAGGAGAAATGATAGTACATCAGTAGATGTTCAGTCACACATGACCTTAGTTGGCCTTTATGATTGCCTATCTGTGATAAATGTATTGATCAGAACTTCTTAGACTGCACAGTATGGGAAATGATAGCTTCATAACTGCTTTTGCTTAACAAAATTGATGCTTGCTGCTTATATTTTAATTTGGATACTAGCATGTAGTCTGAATTGTCAATAGGCTGTGAGTATCTTTGGTCCATTAGTAGTGTGACAACATAATGATCTTTGTGACAACTGTGATTTGAACCCATGGTATGCCGGGTGTATGTGTAAAAGATCATTGTCAGATAAAGAATATAAGATCTAAAGTACTTCATGAGACTAGTATCGGTTATGTCATTAAACACAAATTTTACAGTTCACTTCACTGCCTATGCCCCGAAAAACATGCAATGTGAAGTTGGACTAAGATATATTTCTAACTACATTTGTTGGAACATATACTAGCCCTTGGATCAATATCTTGATTCCACTGATTATATCCAGATAACAGTTGGATCACGCTACCCTATGTCATTGAATCAATCGATTCCTTGATCATTCTTTTGTTGAAGAATTCCATCGGTACAATCTTTCTATTACTATTAATCATGATACTTCATCTAAGCCAAGACATTTGAATCATTCGATTCTGAATCATTCTGATTCTCTGCTTGATATTTTCCTATGATTAACGGTATAATTTCATCTTGGAGATTGAAAATTATCTTGCAATGATCTTATATGTCTTGAAGATAATGCACATTTATTTTTCTGTTGGCATATTTGTGGGGTACACGTTGTATTACAAAATAAATGGTACCTTAATTCACAAGAACATGGGACAAAGATACTGATTGTTTCAATAATATTGACAACTTAGATAGACATGTTATGTGTTGCAAATTAGTATGTAATTTATTATAAGCATTTTATGATCTGATCCCATCTTCATTGAAGTTCTTCGCGTATCATTACATGTTTTGGTTGAAGCATAAAAGATTTGATCTTATCTGGTATAAAGAAAAGGAAGAATGAATCTGGATAGGATACCCATAGAATGTTCAGGGATGTTTATCCAAAATGTGTGATTGATGCATTGTTTATACAGAAATGATCTTCTTACTCGTGATGTTCGACCAAAAAGATGTGATTTTGTATTTTACATTTTAGTTTGTACAAAGAAAAACCAAAAATATTTTGTGTTTCTTATGTTTGAAAAACCAAAAAGATTTTATTTTTCCAGCTTCCATGAAAATCTTAATTGTTGGTTATTCTTGGTTGTTCTCCTTTGCAAAAACTGAATATTGCAGACAGAAGTTTACAAGGGGTCCTTCTTCCAAGTTTTCTTCTAGATAGAAAGAGAAAGTGTGTAGATGAACAAGACGAAGACTACAGTGTGTTTGATGATATATGAAGACGGATGACAATCTTCTGAAGCTGTTGTCAAAGGGGAGTCTGTTGGAGCATATTCTGGTGACAACGAGCTTGAAGATAGTATGTCTTAGTCTTAGAGTATTTGAATTATAATTGATAGAATTGTTAGCAACAGTTAAAGGGGAGTCTGTTAGGAGATGTTTTGTAACTGTTGATAACAATATTGTTTAAGTTCATAGAGAGACGAACTTAACAAGTTCTCCTAAGCATCTTTAGGAGCGAACTTGTTAAGTTTGCCTAAGGTGCTGTATGTTCCTATAAATACGTGTTTACAAGTCTTAGTGAGGTGACTTGGAAAACTTCAGAGAGAGATCAGACCTGAGAATATGAGAGAGATTGTAATCAGTGTCTGATAAGGAAATACAACGAGAAGGTTATTTACATTGTTATCGTTTCTGTCATCTTGTGTATACATTCATTAATACGGTTGGATTCCGCACTCCGTGTCATTGATACGTCACGTCACGAGATCGATCCGTGGTGGAGTCATGTGGACCTACAATCGCCTCCACATTATTTTTAGAAAACTTTTCCCGCCTCTCTCTTTTATTAAATACATTTCCATATTTTCAATAATAATACATTTTTAAACAAATTATTAATCATACTAATAAAACACATTTATTTTATTATCTCATATTATAAGAAATTTTGAAATGTAATTAACTAGCTTATGTTTTCAATCAAATAGTAAATGAAAGTCAAATTAAATTGAATAATATTTAATATATTTTTGAAACTCAATTATATATTAAATTTTACATATTTTTTTGATTTTGTTTGCTATTGTTACTATATGTATTACATTTTTCCATCTATAAAATATATATAAAGATTTAAAAAATTTATGTATTAATATTTTTTCGACATGTGTATTTAGAGGTGCACAAATCGGTTTTTTTTTGGAACCGGATCCGGTTCGGATCCGGACCGGTTCCGTCAAAGTTGGTCAATAACCGGATCCATTAGAACCGGTTCCGGTTCGGATCCGGTTCCGGGTGTGGAGACTTGGAACCTATTGGGACCGGTTCGGATATTTAGAACCGGACCGGTTAAAAAAAACCGGTTCCACCGGTTCCGAAAAAAAAAAAATTAAAAATTAACAAAGATACACTATAAAATACATGTTTTATTTATTTTGTAGATTTTTTAAAGTTATTTAACAATAGTTCGTACAAAAAAAATACAAAAAACATAATTGAATCACAAAGCATTAATTATTTATTATGTTTTCAATATTCTTCGTCGTAGTCTTTGTAACATCGGTTTTCATTCTTCTTCGCTTGAGATACGTTGGGCTTCATCGTAAGCTTGTTCTTCGTCCGAAAGTGGAGTCGCCGCCCCATGTTCTACTTCGAATTCATGTATTTCTTGTTCAACGTCAAGCTCGCCTTCTAGTTTTGCAACATGTTGTACACGTTCGGCGGCATCCAAATGGTCCTTCAAGCAAATACACATCTCCATAGATTCCGGTGTAAGCCTCGTTCTTCGAATAGATAAAACCCTGCCACTAAGAGAAAAAGCGGATTCCGAAGCTACCGTGGAAGCTTGGACGGTTAGTAGGTCACGGGCCATTGCGGCTAGAACGGGATATTGGGATTCCCTTCCTTGCCACCAACTCAAGATATCAAAGTTTTCAAACTCTTCGGATCTTAGAGTAGAAATAAAGTCGGTTGCTTGATATCTCCCAAGCTCGCTACTTGGTGTGGTTCCACGAGCTCGTTTAGTATTTTTGTTTCTTAAAGTGTTAAATAAATTTAGCATCGGGTTCCTTGAACTACTAGAAGTTGAACCCGAACCCATTGATTCACGTATGTTTGATGGATCACCACTTCCACCATATTTGCGTAAATAATAATCAAACATATTATTAAAAGCCGAATTGAAATCCCTTATTGCATAAATTTGGGTCTTCCTCGAACATATTTAAATCATCCGATATTGATCCAATTAATGTTTCAACACCGGTTACATTAATCGTTGGGTTTAAGGTGGCCGAACATGTAACAACGGCCGGCATTTCTGAAAAATATTTTTTAAATTTAGCTTTCATAGGTTTTACCATTTTTTCAAAAATAGTGCCGTGATATTCAAACTCTTTTAATTTATTACATATTAAGTATAATTGTTGAAGTATTAACGAAGACGTGGGATAATAAACTCCCGATAAACATGTAGTTGCATTTTTAAAAACCTCAAGCAAATTAGTTAGTTTCTCGATCATATCCCAACTTATATTATCAAATTTTTGTAAACAACGTTTCTTTTGCACAAGTTCATCATGGAAATGTTTTAAAGTAATTCTTTGCCTTAAGGCCGATTCAAACATTTTCCAAGTCGAGTTCCATCTAGTAGGTACGTCCCAATTCGGACCTAAAAAGATGGAATCCGTTTGTTGGCACAAGTTTCTATAGTTTATATATCTTTTTTTGCTTGTGCTAAAAACTTCACGTAACATCACTTTAAAATTTTCTTTTACGTCTCTTATTTCTTGGACGTTTAGACCGTCTTGCACAACCAAGTTAATGATGTGTGCAACACATCGACTATGAAAAAAAACACCGTTACAAGGCGGTTCATATTTTATTTTTAATTTTTCGACCGCGTTTGTGTTATTTGAAGCGTTATCAAAAGATATTGAAAATATTTTCGGTTGAATTTTATAAGTTTGAATTACCGAGTCTAAAATATAAAATAAGTTTTCACCGGTATGTGGATATCCAAAATAATCAAACGCAATCGTACGCTTCATCATTTGCCACGACTCCGGTTGAACCCAATGTGTGGTAACGCAAAGGTACGATTCGGGTAAACCATGTGGAGCGGACCAAACGTCCGTTGTTAAGTTAATGCCGGTATTTAATTTTTAAAAACCTAAAATTAATTCTTTTTTGGCTCTTTTCCACATTTTTAAACAATCTCTTCTCAAAGTAGAACGACTTACATTTGTGTAATTCGGTTGAAGCCTCTCTTGTATCATCCTCGTCAAGCGCGGATTATCAAAATGATCAAAAGGCAAGCCTTCTTGAATGACGAAATGTGCCATTCTCTCACGAACACTTTCGACATTGTATTGCCAAACTCGTCCATCCCTACCAATTTGAGTTTGATTTTCACCTTCTTGAGTGTGTCTTGCGTGACTAGCAATATGTTTCCTTAAACTGCTATTTCCCGCCGCAGCCAAAAGTTTACCACAACGTTTGCAACGAGCCTTTTGCGAGCCGTTCGACATTTCGCATAAATCGAAATAAGCCCATATTTCTTGGTTTCGGGAGCAAGGAAGTATTGACACAACCGTAACATCGCTAGTAGAACCACCAACCGAATTTTCAGTGCTTGCGGAAGCGGAAGCCATGAGAGCGTTTTTTTTTTGCTTAACGTGAGCGTTTTGAGAGCGTTTTTGAGTTTTGAGAGCTAGAATGTTATGGTGAACTAACACAAACACCCAATACCTATTTATACTAAATTTCAATCCTTAAAAACAAAAAAAAACAAAAAAACGGCCATAAAACGGCTATATAGCCGTTTTTTTTAACCCCAACGGCTAGAACCGGTTCCGAACCGGTTCCAAAATGTCCGAAAAAAACCGGTTCCAAAAAATCCGATTTTTAACCGGTCCGTCAAAAAACCCAGAACCGGTCCCGGAACCGGCGGTTCTCATAATATCCGGACCGGTTCTAAAAAAACCGGTTCTCACCGGATCCGGTTTCGGATAATCCATCGGATCGGTTCCGGTTCCGGTTCTTTTGTGCACCTCTATGTGTATTACACAGGTTCTAAACTAGTATTAGTATAAACCAATCGTTTGCGTGTTTTTATGAACTAAATAACAATTTAAAGAATAATATAATAACTTATATTATTTTTAATTTAGGTAAAATACTCAAAAGGTGTTATAAATTCTATCCCGACCCTTCGGGTGTTTTCCGGGTTAAAAACGTGTTAATATAGCATTATAATAATATAGTAAATGTTTATATATAAAATATAGTGTAAAAAGTGGCCAAATAAAAATATGTGGGTAGAGAGACTCGAACCCGGGTCTCCTCCCCATCAGCACAACACCTTAACCAGTCTAGCACGCTAGGGAATCGCGATAGGGACAAATTCGAAATGGTTTTAACAAACAAAAACCATGTGTTATTTCCCCCTATTGAGCCGAACCCGATTCCAGCCCCTAATCCAACCAAAACGATCATGATTTGCCAAAAAAATCAAATGGGTTTTGTTCACAAGTGAATGGCGAATCTGAGGATGTATGAAATTGTAAAAATGGTTGAGTTTAGAGTTGTTAATTTCAGTTTTAATACTCGAAAACCCTAGTTTTTAACAAAGCATCAAATCGATCAAATTCTATAAGATTGTGGATTGAAATCATAGGGCTTTTAATAAACGAGAGATTGCGAATCTGTCCATATAGTTTAATTGGATTGAGGTTGAATCTAAGATCGAAAACCCCAAAACGATTTATGAACAAACCCTAGGTTAATGATCTTGAACAATTCTATGTTATATGATCAAATTAGTTTAGGGCTTTCAATGATTATCATATTTTGATTATAAACATATGATTTAATTGCATTGAGATCGGGTTTAGAGTAAGGTTCGATTAAACCCGAATCGTATGAACCCTAGAATCTGGTTCATTATCAATTCAGTGTTTTAAGCCCCAATTGGCATAAGGCTTTTGTTCTATAGGCTGAAATGAAGCTAAGGGTGTAAGCAATTACCAGATTTGATGTTTAATTGAGGGTTCTCGACCAAATGGGATTTCGGCTTCGAAGGATTTGATCTCCCGCGACTTCCATCGCTTCTCTGGTGAAATTGAATGGTGCTACAGGTTCAGTGGGATGCGATTTGAGTGTGCGGAGTATTTTATTTCACGAATGTAATCGGAATCAGTCTAGTTTGAAGGTTTTAGCTACCGGTCGAAGGTTACGGTTACAAGAACATAATTCGCAATGATTAACAGTGTTAATTGTATAGAAACGGCTCACTGATGGTCGAATTCATCAATGCCATGTATTACATCTTCGAATTCGATCGAATTTCAGTTATTGGTTGCGAATTGAATTCAAGACAAAGGGGGTTTTACTTTCAAAAGTCAACAGGAACCAAGAACTCTTAATTTTGACTTTCAAAGTCAACATAATCGAGTTTAGTATAATTACAAAATCAGTCCCTGCAGTTTGAGTGAGTTTGAGTTTAAAAGTGACATAATTAGTCCCTGAGGTTTGTAACTGAGTTAACTAGGTTAACGGAAATTTGTCGAGTGTCACATCATCCCCTAGTTGAAAGAATTTTTTTCCCGAAAATTAAAATAATAAATAAAAAAAAATCCGAATGTCACACACATCCCGGATTACCCGAGATGCCGGCCTCTTGTCGGATTTACTCATGAACATATAGTAAACATAGATCATACACAGCGGAAGACTTTAAAAATACTATATTTATATCATAAAACTTGTCTTAATGTACATTCTAAAGAAAGTACAACATTACAATTCTAATGCCAGCCCATGGATGGTGCCAGATAGCCTGCCAGATGCCTCTATTCTAGCCCCTTGCCTTTACTGCAGGAAGCTATATCCTTACCTAATACACATGCTTAAAACATATGTCAGCTTACGCCGGTGAGTTCTAAGTTTTAGTAAAAATATCTTTGACCTATGTTTCATACATAAATGTGTTTATATGACACGTAGTAAATCATCACAGTAACTTCTTGCCCAGACATAATATTTTATACTTCCACACTTGTCTTCCTTTCGAGGTCACGTTAACATCTAAGTGGTCGTCACCACTTATATATACCCTTGCACAAGGTGTCCATACTATATCCCACAAAGGAATGCAGTACGTGTCTACGTCTTAAGTTGCAAGATATTATGTGGCATTTGGCCAGACGTGGCAAAACCTTTCTTTACAGACCAATATGGTCAAAAAATTTGACATGGCAATCATGCCAAAAACTCTCTCTTTATCTTTACTCTTTGTCAAGACAATAATTGTCAAGACCTTTACAAGTCAAGGTAAACCCTGACTTCTTTGCCATTACTTATCTAAGCACACCATGATAAGTTCTAAAACGTTTTACGTGTCAAAACCATTTTCTTTCTCAAGATGAAATCAATTCAAAAGACAATGATTTCTTTTTTTCTTTCTTTCAAAATCAATCTTTATCTTAAATCCTCGTAAAGGTTTCTCCATGGTATATAAAAGAAATAAGGTGGTTATCTTCCCAGGAAAGAGTGATGGGTCCGGGAGGGATTTATACACCACTCTTTCCTTAGACAGAACATTCTGTTTGCCAGATAACTACATACTGGTCAGATGGTTACCCGACACTTCTTTGATATCTCATGAATACTCCGTTACTTAGATTTAAGATCATAACCTCTTGCATCATGAATGCTATTCCAAATATTTAAATCAAGGTATATAGCATTTATGTAAATCTTTATGGCATGCATACCGGCCCAAAATATTTAAAGTAAAACATTAAAATTAGGGCCTCATAGAACTCACCTCTAGCTTCCTTCAAATATTCTTTACGTGCTAATGTGATCAGCACAATGACTTGGATCAGTGTCCTAAGTCATCATAACATTACTTAATCATAAGTCCCTAGCTTAGTGAAAGTAACCAAGTCACTAGGAACTAGTCGGAACCTTACCTCAGAACTATCTCCTTCGTAATGGGAACGAAAAGCTGGAAACCGGACTTCTCTACATGAACCGGGGCTCGGGACACGCTTACCAAGATAATGTGTGTGTTTCTAAGTGTGTTTGAGCTGTGGGAAGTGATTAAAACCGAGCTCATGGTGCATCTATTTATAGGGTGCTCGAAAAGCCCGTAGCTGACTGCTTAGATACAAGGTGGCGGTCCGCCATCCCTTTGAGGTGGTTTAACTGACTTGGGGGCTACGTAGCGGACCGTTATGCTACACAAAGGCGGACCGCTATGGAGTTATTACGGCTGGCGGACCGCTAGGGTCTTGGTGACGGTCCGCCACCTGTTGCCCAAGCGTCAGTTTTCAAATATTAGTCATCTGACACGTGTCACCTCCTCATTGAATCCTTGCACCCTACATGGCGGACCGCTATCCCTTTGGTGGCACCGTCCAACTTTCACAAATTTTATTTTCAGCCCCTAAAATTTAATCCAATTGCAACCTGACCCCTTATATTTTAACAAAATGTCATTTAAAACCCCTAGGGTTCTATCAAATGACAGATTTAACCCTTATGCTTATATTCCTTTGAAAAATTAGGGTGTTACAGATAAACAAAAATGACATTGGTCAGATTTATTAGTGCACGGATTGGTGATTGAAGAGACGCGGTTTCAAACCCGTCACCCACATTCCTTGGCCGGTTTCTTATTTTTTTTAAAGTATACATAACTGATTAAAGTAAATACAAAAGGGTTGGGTTTGTTAAACGAAATGGACCATGGTCTGGGTGGTTTGTGCGCACGTAGGTGAAGCTAGGGACACAGGGTTGAACCCGTCGCCCCACACACCTTTGTTGGTTTTCGCTATATTTACCTTTTAATTTAGGTTTATTTTTTCTTTCCTCGTTTTTAGTTTCTTTTTTCTTTTTCATCTTCTTGGGTTTTAATTTTATTTTAACCACTATATTTTTATCTATGTTTTGATATATTTGTTTTTGTTTTTTAAAATAACCTGGGTCAACAACAAGATGTTTCTTTAAATTCCGGATATACCGTTGTGACATCTATCTACGTTTCGATGATGTAATTTCTTTAGTCAACGTTCTGAAGTTAAAATTTTTCACGATTTCGTTCTTTTAGTAAAGGTTCCGAATATTATCAATGCTTCTCGACGTAATGCGCAGATTTATGTCACTATTTCTTTTTGTTTTTTTTATAAAGTGTCGAATTTTATCAATGCCCCGCCGCAACACACATAGTTACGTCAACTAGTTAATCATAAGTTATCAATCACCAAAAACACGATAAGATCATAAATTCTAATATCTTACAAAAATCGACTTTACTTGCATAAAATCATTTTTAAAATCTTATATCTTATGAGGTGGATATATTGAAAATTAGATGTCGCAAACCTTAATAAGTCGTTATCAGTAGAACTCTTTAGTCCACCAGAACTCAAATCATCCGAATAACTCAATTCACAAGGCCCAAATGCAATATAAAATCACCAAATATGGAACAAACTTGGTTCTAAACTCAAAAGAGAAAGGTGGGTTGGGGATAGGGGTGTTCAATATTTGGTTTCAACCCGATTAAACCGATAACTGAATCGAAACCGAAACTGTTTAAAACCAAACCGAATTACGTCTTTGGTTTTCGGTTTGGTTCAAACCGAAAACCGAATAGGTAATTTGGTTTTTGGTTTGGTTTAGATTTCAAGATTTTGAATTCGATTTGAACCGAAAAACCCAAATTGGGTTATACTACTCTTTTAATCTATATTTTATAGTTAACCAAATTCATTTATATCAATAACCAATATCCATATGTGAATTATAAATCATTATTTGATAAAGGTATGTTTTTATTTAGATTTTCCAAAAATGTTGTTTAAACCGAATAATTTATGGCTACCCAAAAGAAAAAAATGTTTTTTTTGCTAGTTCGGTTTGTTGGGTTCAAACCGAAAACCAAACCGAATTACAATGTGGTTTTAGGTTCGGATTAGGTTTCCTCGAATATGGTTCGGTTCGGATTGTGGTATCAACAAATAAAAAATCCAACCCGGAAAACCGGAACCGAAAAACACGTAACCCGAGCCGATGAACACCCCGAGTTGGGGATAAGCTCTTTTGAAGGCTTTAATCTTTCTCTCCTTCAGAAATGGAGATGTAGATATATTAATAACACAGAAATCTTGTGGGTTAAAGTAATTACATCGATTTATGGGTCGGAATCGGGCATCTCTAATGTTGCTCGCACACGTACTGGAACTAGTGAGTGGTACCGTATAACCAACTCTTATGTTAAGCTTCATGATTCAAGTATTATTCCATATTCCCCTTTCAGGAAAAGGGTTGGAAACGGTTCAAGTACGAGCTTTTGAAAAAAAAAACTCTTGGTTAGGGGACTCCCCTTTTCATCTTATATTTCCTCGTCGAGGTAAATAAAGATTGTTTAGTTTGTGATCGTGTGTAGGGGAATGAGTTGTAACATCCAGAATTTCAAACAAATTTAAACTTTAAAATCACATGCGTAAACTAGGTCCCCCAACATTTATTACAAGACATTGACAAGTTCTTAAATTTTATAACTCCACCACTTGATGAAAACTAGTTTATCATCACTAAACAAAGTGGTAACTACCATAATACAAGTCAATTAAGTTGTTAGACGACAAATTCTTTGGTTTACAAAAGCGGTACGACAACCCAAAAGTATACAAACACCAAAAACATCAAAGTCTTCATGAGAATCCAACCCCGTCCTACAAGCTTCCTGAGTCTTACATTTGAGCCTTTTCTACACCACAAACAACACAAACACCAAAAAACATGTCAGCCGTATGGGCCCCACTCTTTTAAGTTTTAACCGAAAATGTACTAGACAAATTGTAAGACCCCAACCAGGGTATCCTACAGTTGGTTCTCATAACGTGTTATTTTCATTAAAAACGCATTTATTGCAATTAAAACTACAACGGAAGTCATTCAAAACTCATTTATTACTATTTAACATTATTAGCTTACCTCACGAATGCCTGCACAACAATCCGAGAAACACCGCTCCCAAGCCAAGATACGTCAGCCCTACGCTTACCTGCAAAACCATCTAACGTACACACAAAGTCAGCTACGCTGAGTGAGTTCTAATAGTTTAATTTAAACAAAAACCATCACGTCATATTCTTTAGTTTATTCCACTCAGAACCCTCCGGTCCTTATAAAATAGTTTTACGATTCTTTAACGAATAGTTAACCCTATGATATCCCACGGTATCCCATACCCGTTCATCACCCGAGACTCAGCCCGTACTACCAATAAAAATAATAATAACCTTACAATCACATCGACATAGACTCAACATACTATTTTAACAACTCATACCCAAGAATACACATTAACTCTACGCTGGGTTAACACAACCTACCCTATACATTAACATATCCGACCTTAACCAAGACTCTCACAATTAACTGACACGACTCGTTTACAAGTCACGTCACAAGTCCTGACTCAAAGGTCAGTCTAACTCTACATGTCACTTTACTATCATCAATACATCACATTAACACTATCTCACACACAATAAATATAACTCATTACTAGAATGCAAAATAACACATATATACGCATGCAAACACATACCTTATCACTGTACCCTCGTTAGGGTTACCCTCGTCAGGGCATTACATACCCCGAGCTCAACATTAACCTGTTAAATAAAAGTCACCATTGGGGACTTCCCTAAGGACCTTGGCTTCCACGATCCCGTTTTTCATGTCATGATGACAGCGATCCAAACACAATACCCGCCATGCCACAAGGACAATGACACCAAACATACAACACAAATATAACCATACCATAACACACATCATATACAGGACTTAATAACTACACCTGCACCTTACACACGACCCTAACACAACATATCCCACATACAATCATAACCATTTAACTTTAAGCCCGACTCTCCCGATCCAACCCTTAACATGTCGCACATTAATATCTCGTCTCTATAACTCACACATTTCTAGGAACATGCTATAAACCCTACGACTCTCAATTTAAGCAATTTATACTCAAAGCATATTGGTTTAGAACCCATGACCCTTAACATGATACCACGTGAATGTGTGTACGACAGCCCCAAAACAGTAAAAGGTTTAAAAGAGGGGGATTAGAAACTCATCGGATATGATGAACCTCAATCCTAGCCTGGCAGCTCGTCCGTGTCCATTCGAATCACCAACCTATCAAGCGCTCAGAACATGCTCTAAGCACACGTTGCCTGTCGTATAAATAACTAATTTCTAACTCTCGGCCCCGACTACTCGCTACCCCAGCTTCGCAACTCTCTACCATAGTTACAAGTGGTCCAGGTAGTCCTTGTCCTGCTTAGAAACCGTACGTCAAACCCTCGGGTTCCCATACATGCATGTACGTGTGCATGCATACGCATGCAAAACCCTAGTCAAATCCGTGTGCGTCACCGTGTACCCTCCTCCTCTTCGTGAATGCTCTAACCGACCAACACCACCACTTTTCCATCGAAGTTCCGTCGTCCGGGTCCGTCGCTGTCTCCATTGGTCTCCCCCATGCATCCCCGCCATGCACAAACCCTAGTGGGTGCCCACAACTCCATCGCACCACCACCGGCAGTACCTACGCTTGAGTCGGTCGTTCCTACGGCTGTCGTCCACCATCCGGCTCCTCCGCTCCACTCCATCCCGTCGCACCACTGATGTCCTTGCATCCCGTCACTCCGGAACCTACGCCGTGGATTTCACTGCTGCCGAATCACCAATCCCCACTGTCACCGGCCGCCGCACGTCGCCAGGCTGCCGCCGAGAGCCATAACCACCCCCATAGTCGGGTATTCAACTAAACCGAACAACAAACATGATAATGGGGTTAAGGATTTACCTTTGGTTACGGTGAAGTTCCCTTGCTTAGAACCGTCGTCGCACCACCGCCTCCGACCTCCACCGTCTCTCTCCCTCTCTTCTTCTTGCGTCTGTCATCGAACACACCTAGGCCGATTATGGCCTAGGGTTTCTCAATGATTGGTATATAAATCCTAGTTAGTTTGCTTCGGGTCCCTCCCTTTACGTTTAACGCATTTCTTATCCCGAACTTTTGAAATAACGACCAACCGAGTCTTTAATATTTGACAATTCGAGCCTTACGCGGGAACCTTGCTAACTTTTTATTTTGCTTGCCATGGGTTCGGGCGATCCGTTAACCCGAACTAATAACTCGTCGGTTTCCGGGATGTTACAAGTCTACCCTCCTTAAAAGAGGATTCGTCCTCGAATCCTACGCCGACACATACTCACTGGACTTATCCTTCCGTTCTCACTCGTGCACCAAATCCTTCTGACGTCAAGTATTCGTGTTCACGTTTACCGATTCTATCCTTTTGCTTTGCATTTCGACCATCCTCTTGGTGTTCAAAGAGGTCTCCTCATTACCCGCTTTCAACTTTGGGACTTGTAGGATCACCTATATATCCCCTTATTACTCGCTTTCCTAGCCGTTATTCCTAAGGCACTCACTGTCCATTAGTTGCTTGCTTATTGCACTTCTTGAGCCGCTCACCTCATACATAACGTCACTCCTTTTTATAATCTCGAGTGTCCTCGTCACTCCGATGGTCATACCCAGGTAGGGTCCCTTGCTTTCCATTAGTGGATCATTCACCGTCCTTCTCGTCTCTTATTCTAATCGCCACTTGGTGATGATCCCTTAAAACTCAGGCACCACAACCTTTCTCACAAATGTGATACATCTATCCCTCTCATGTGATCGCTAAGAGCTTGCGCCAAGCTTCGCTGATCTCATCTCAGGTTTCGCTACTACAGTACCTTCTTACTACATTACCTTGTGCTCATTGCGTCTCATTGGTAAACACATGCCGCTTATCATTAGCCTTCGATCACCGTCCTCTAATGATTTAACTTAGTCAATCATGTTTGTTTTAAAATCCCAACATTACCTCCTTTGATGCTCCACATGAGCTTGCTCCTTATAACTTTGTCGTATGCGTACCAGCGTAAGTATTCCCTTTACAGTCACTTATGTGCAAGCCTGCACTTACCCTTCCCACGCTCTACTTTCCTCGTCATTGCTCTATCATTTCCGTGTCATCTTCGATCGCGTCTCATTCCTTGAGTACGAACATTAAGTATGCTCCAGCAGGTTCCTCAGCTGTCTATCGTCTTGTTCATAGAGAACACATCTACTCCCCTTATATTTAGAGTGCTTGAACTACTCCATTGGAACGTATCCCCTAGAGAACCTATTATCACTCTGTCCACTCCGTGCTGAAATTCCTAGCGTCGTCACCTTGACCATGTCATAACTAGTTCCAATCAAGCGTCCACGTAATGCTTTCTTCGTCATCTCCCACCACTGTACCCTTTGGCTCTGTGCTCCGCATTCCCGAGATATAAGTATGGGTAGCTCATAAGAGCACCTCGTTGATCGTCTCGAATGGCGTCAAACTCCTTGCATCGCCTCGATGTGTCATCGTTGAGGAACTCGTAAAGATAGAAACACGATACTTGAGCACACCGATCATCTGTCCTATGCATGACTAAGTGTGTGCTACAAGGACATACCGACACAACATAACTACAGAACTTACAATGTTCTACACATGAACTAATAACCACACCTTCTAACTTCGCATGAAGTGCTCACAATTAACAAGACCTGAGTGAATTTACATGCATACAATAAGACCTCACCATTTATAAACACACAAACTCTTGAACCCTACCTTCTATTTGTTATCACGGTAGCTCCTGCCACACATCATCACATATTCACACAGAATTCACACAGTCGTACCCCTACGGGTAGTATTAATGGTTTAAGGCAGCACACTACTCGACCTACACACAAGTCATCCCTCTACATATTCATACACATAACATTTATAATCATTATTTTCCACAGGACCTTGTCCTGAACATTCACACAAGGTGCAACGCACCCCTTATACTTCACACCCCCACCTAGACCTTAACTCATAGATGACACTATCACACGTTCGTTAAGGCAGAGAATCTCATGATTCATATCTACACCAGTCTACTCACAATATCCAATCAATCACATCAACATTTATATTTGGTATGAACTCACATCATGCAAAGTCAAATTACACCACACCGCGTATAGCTTCCTATCGCAAGCACCATGCAACACATTCATGAACACAATTATTTTAACCACGTCTAGATCACATCATGACAATGCAAAACTCAATATCAAAACCAAATAGTCAAAATTCTAGTCAAACACCACATCACATAAGCATCTAATTCAACAATAAGAAACCCAAAACAAATATTTCATCACAAAATCAAACTACTACTGCTCAAAACATGCCAACTCTCACATGTAAATATATCAACACTCTACTCCTCGAACAACCCGAAGATGTCGCCCACCTGCTCATTGTCGTCCGACTCCTCAAGCCATCCATTGCTCGACCCCGAATCATGTCTCGGTGGTTGATGCCTAACTGCAAACGCATCACCTCCCAACCAGCTGCTCCTCCTGTAAAAGGAGCTAGTGAGTCCTCCTCTCGCGGCTGCCCTAGTAGCACTGGGTGCACTAGGCGCCGGGAGCGCTAAAGTCACCTCCTACGTCTGTAGCTCATGCCCCTCCTCGACTGTCGGTAGTACTACTGTCAATGGAACCGATGCTAATATCCACCTCCTGCCGACAACAATCGCGCGTACAACAGCCAAACGTCTCGCTCGACGCTCTGCCGTTCCACCTCGTCCTGATCGTCATAGCCATCAGTACCTACACAAGATAGAACGTTGGAGTGATTACTATGGGCACAAATTCAGAATATGAGAGTAATCATAGACTGCCAGATTACAATGATCAAATGCAATTTGGTGGTCGACATTATTGCTTGTACTCTAAAGCTTTCCCATCATATTCACACTAGCTTTCTATCTTTCTCACACGCCGGATGCACATGCATCCCACACCATTCACATAACATCACACAATTATCTAGCAAACCAGCATATATATCACACTTACCTTACATGTAGTTACAGACAAATTCATTACACTACGCTAACACACCAAGCTATGTCACATAATGCAATTAATGATACTCTACATTAATTAGCACACATAACATAATTTCACCAAGTCACACCACACCTTCACATAGTTCTACATACTACTACAACACATAGCACACATCATGTTCCCACACGGAACTATAAATCACTCACTCACACCAATCGCTTTACCTAGATTAACGCTACACTAATGGTAAATAATAATTACTGCTCAACTTGAAAGACGTACCTCTTGGCTCGCGGTTACTCATGGTGGCATTCATTTCACCCTCGTCCCATTTTCAGTTTAAGTTATGGTATTTTATTTTAGTAAAAACACCTATTTTCTCTTAAACCACGGCTCTGATACCAACTTGTAAGACCCCAACCCGGGCATCCTACAGTTGGTTCTCGTAACGGGTCATTTTCATTAAAAACGCATTTATTGCAATTCAAACTACAGCGGAAGTCTTTTAAAACTTATTTATTACTATTTAACGTTATTAGCTTACCTCACGAATGACTGCACACCGATCCGAGTAACACCTCTCCAAAGCCAAGATACGTCAGCCCTACGCTTACCTGCAAAACCATCTAACGTACACACAAAGTCAGCTACGCTGAGTGAGTTCTAATGGTTTAATTTAAACAAAAACTATCATGTCATATTCTTTAGTTTATTCCACTCAGAACCCTCCGGTCCTTATAAAATAGTTTTACGATTTTTTAACGAATAGTTAACCCTATGATATCCCACGGCATCCCATACCCGTTCATCACCCGGTACTCAGCCCGTACTACTAATAACAATAATAATAACCTTAAAATCACATCGACATAGACTCAACATACCATGATAACAACTCATACCCAAGAATACTCATTAACTCTACTATGGGTTAACATAACCTACCCTAGACATTAACACATCCGACCTTAACCAAGGCTCTTATAATTAACTAACACGACTCTTATACACGTCACGTCACAAGTCCTGACTCAACGGTCAGTCTAACTCTACATGTCACGTTACTATCATCAACACATGACATTAACACCATCTCACACACAATAAATATAACTCATTTCTAGCATGCAAATTAACACATATATACGCATGCAAACACATACCTTATCACTGCATCCTCGTAAGGGCATTACATACCCCGAGCTCAACATTAACCTGTTAAATAAATGTCACCATTGGTGACTTCCCCAAGGACCTCGTCCTCCACGATCCCATTTGTCGTGTCATGATGACAGCGATCCAAACACAATACCCGTCATGCAACAAGGACAATGACACCAAACTTACAACACAAATATAACCATACCATAACACACATCATATACAGGACTCATTAACTACACCTGCACCTTACACACGACCCTAACACAACATATCCCACATACAATCATAACCATTTAACTTTAAGCCCGATTTTCCTGGTCCAACCCTTAACATGTCGCACAATAATGTCTCGTCTCTATAACTCACACATTTCTAGGAACACGCCGTAAACCCTATGACTCTCAATTTAAGCAATTTATACTCAAAGCATATTGGTTTATAACCCATGACCCTTAACATGAATAATTACATTAATACCACGTGAATGTGTGTACGATAGCCACAAAACAGTAAAACCTTTAAAAGAGGGGGATTAGAAACTCACCGGATATGATGAACCTCAGTCCTAGCCTGGCAGCTCGTCCGTGTACGTTCGAATCACCAACCTGTCAAGCGCGTGATCACAAAATCAGAACATGCTCTAATCACATGTTGCGTGTCGTATAAATAACTAAATTCTAACTCTCGGCCCTGACTACTCGCTACCCCAGCTTCGTAACTCTCTACCATAGTTACAAGTGGTCCAGGTCGTCCTTGTCCTGCTTAGCAACCGTACGTCAAACCCTCGGGTTCCCATACATGCATGTACGTGTGCATGCATACGCATGCAAAACCCTAGTCAAATCCGTGTGCATCACCGTGTACCCTCTTCCTCTTCGTGAATTCTCTAACCGACCAACACCACCATTTTTCCATCGAAGTTCCGTCGTCCGGGTCCGTCGTTGTCTCCATTGGTCTCCCCCATGCATCCCCGCCATGCACAAACCCTAGCGGGTGCTCACAACTCCACCGCACCACCACCGGCAGTACCTACGCTTGAGTCGGTCGTTCCTACGGCTGTCGTCCACCACCCGGCTCCTCCGCTCCACTCCATCCCGTCGCACCACTAATGTTCTTGCAGCCCGTCACTCCGGAACCTACTCCGTGGATTTCACTGCTGCCGAATCACCAATCCCCACTGTCACCGGCCGCCGCACGCCGCCAGGCTGCCGCCGAGACCCATAACCACCCCCATAGTCGGGTATTCAACTAAACCGAACAACAAACATGATAATGGGGTTAAGGATTTACCTTTGGTTACGTTGAAGTTCCCTTGCTTAGAATCGTCGTCGCACCACCGCCTCCGACCTCCACCGTCTCTCTCCCTCTCCTCTTCTCGCGTCTGCCGTCGAACACACCTAGGCCGATTATGTCCTAGGGTTTCTCAATGATTGGTATATAAATCCTAGTTAGTTCGCTTCGGGTCCCTCCCTTTACGTTCAACGCATTTCTTATCCCAAACTTTCGAAATAACGACCAACCGGGTCTTTAATGTTTGACAATTCGAGCCTTATGCAGGAACTTTGCTAACTTTTTATTTTGCTTGCCACGGGTTCCGGTGATCCGTTAACCCGAACTAGTAACTCGTCGTTTCCGGGATGTTACACAAATCCTTCTAAACCATTTCATGGGCGGTTATCCTATTATCATACGTTTTCAGTCTCAAATAATCAATAAATGTTTTATCTTTTCCCCTCTCTAATCACCTAATCGACATAACTAAAGATAGGAACCGAAGATATAATATTTATGATGGTTAGCTTTTATTTTATATTTTTGTATTCACCAAGTTTATTATATGTTATACACTAGTATATTTTAAATTTACATGTTTTTATGGTAGCAATTTTACAATTTTAGACGTTTTACTGATAAAAATTTCGAACTTAATACCTAAATACTTCATATTTAAATTACAGGTCTGAATCCACAAACAATACCTAAAGGAACGAGAACCCACGATTTAAAGGAGAAAATCAAAATAATCTATTGATAGACAACTATCTGAAACACATTATTACAAGAACGTGTAAGGCTATGAAAACACACTTATAATTATATCACAAGAATTAACTAAAAAGAGAGAGATACAAACAATCTGAACGATTATTACCTGATTCTTACGTACATGTGTCATTCCATGGTTTCTTGAGAAGTTGATGATAACACTAACATGCCACGTCTATGCTCATAATCCAACAACTAGGCCAACACCAACATTTTAATCCATCAATTTATACTTCACAAATCGAATATAACCATGGAATCTCTCAAAATTTGTATTTTTAGATTATATTTAATTCATGTTGAATTCAAAATACATGGTGTTTTTTATATTTAAAAAGAAAAAAAAACAGAAAGAAGCTATTGAAGTTGAATAGTATACAAAAATCCTTTATAGGTGAGATATTATTTTAGGATTAAAACCAACTTTAAAAAAAAAGAAGGTTTGATTTTTGATTTGCAGGACCACAAATTATTTTAAGTATTTGTTAATCATGTGATGGAAGAAACAAAAACAAAGAAGAACCACCATGGATTCTTGCCAAAGAGCAAAATGGAGAGATTGAAATTGCTAGGAAATGAAAGCCAAGGGGGTTGTTTTCATTTTCAAAGTGGATTCTTTTTTAATCTCTCATCTAGCTTTTTGATCCAAACTGAATAAAGATAGACCTATGCTATGGAATATTTTTATTGTTATTTCTATTATATTATTATTTAAAGATAACAAAATGTTATATTTGAGTGTTGAAAAACGGTTAAAATAAATTTAACTTAAATTGATGATATAAATGATATATCAACACGTTTCGTTAATATTTTTATTTATCTTCATATTTAGTTAACATACAAAGTACAAAAACTAAATTATGTGAAAGAAAACATATAATATGTTTAAATAAAATAATTTGAAAAATTATAAATGTTAGACCTAGTTTTTTGTGTTTTATGATTAAGCTTTGTTTATTTTGAGTAACCGTGAACTAGGGGTTCACGGGTTGGGTGTAATGGGCTGGCTTATAGGCCGAGAATATGTAATGGGCTAAATAGTTTGTGTTTAGTATATATTCATGTTTACCCTAACCGTGTGAGGTTAGCGGTTGTAGTGTGTGTTTTCCTTGTAATTCTCTCAAGCAATTTAACGAGTTATTACATTGAATCATCGTGTTCTTGAATCACCATAATCAATAGTTTCCGCCTATTGGTTGTGAGACTTGATATTGTGTGTGTGTGTGTGTGTTATTCGAAGATCCAAGAGGTTTGGGAATTACAATTGGTATCAAAGCCACTGAAGTCATTCAAGACTCGGTTTTGAATATCAATGATTCAAGAATTACTGTTTGAGAATTGAGGAGTTGTTGCAAATTTTTTAGTGGAATTGCTGCTATTCTGCTGCTGTGAAAGACCTCGGGTTGAAAATTGCTCAACAAATCGTCTTGGTGTTCTTCGGAGTAAATTGTTGTAATTCAAAATTTGAATTCCTTGATTTACGAGATTAATTTTGGAAACCAAATCAAGTCAAAGCTTGATTCAAGGGAGTATATTACGGGAAGGTTCACGGGTCACTATTTCACGGCTAGCTTACACGGGTTTGCTACAAGGTTCACGGTAAGATTAGTTCACGGTTTCAGGTTGCAACTTCACCTCCAAGTCAATCTTCACAGGAAGGGTTCACGGAATCCTATCTTCACGGTTTAGAAGTTCACGGCAGGATCTCAGTTCACGGGTTAAAGTTGTTCACGGGTTAGAAGACTTGTTCTCAACTAGTTCTCGGATAGTTCACGGAAAATCTTCAAGTTCACAGCTAAAATTGTGTTCAAGGGTTTCTCTAAGTCCACAGAAGAAATCCAGTTCACGGTGACTGCTTACGGGAATTTATTATTTTTTAGGGAAGATCAAAGACCTATTACCCTGACAAGATGAACTCTCAACAACTTACCATGAATCTAAACAGTCTGTTAGATTTGTAGATTGGTACCAGTACCAAACCCCCAAGGCTTACTCGTGCCGAAGATTATGTGGACTGGAAGTTTAGGTTTTCAAATCATGCCCTACTATTTGAAGCCATGATGTGAAGAAGCATACTCAAGGGACCACAAATCCCTACTTATGACAAGGAAGATGGAACAAAGGCACCTAAGCAGATCGAGAATCACACTGATGAAGACTTTGATCTAGTTGAAAGAGATTTAAAGGCATTGGCCTCTCTAACTATGGCTTTATCCCCTGATATAACTCATAATTTCAAAGAATGTACTTCTGCTAAAAAACTTTGGGAGTCTCTTGCTCGAGCAATTGAAGGAAATGATGATATGAAAGCAAGCAGAAAAGAGATGATCCTACAACAGTTTAACATGTTCAACCACGTTTTAGGTGAATATCTTGAAGTTCAGTTGTAGAGGTTTACAAAGTAGGTGTCACAAATGAGAGGTGCTCAGATTGTTGTTAGTGATGGTGACTTGAATAGGAAACTAATGAATGGTTTGCCACAAAGCTGGGACTCGAACGTTGCTCTTTTGAAAAGAACTAAAGATCTGAACAAAATCACTTTGAATGATTTGATTTCTATCATCAAATCATATGATCTTGATGACCAGTAGAGGAAAGTTAACCACGTGAATACAATAAACTCTGTAGGTGCACAGAGCAGTAATAGTGCATTTATTTCCAGTGTATCACAGGGAGGTTCTAGAAGTGGAGATGTGACTCCAGGTGTGACTTCTACAGCTAAGACATCTGCTCCTGAGCAGTAAGCATATTCTGCACAACAAGCTAAGCTAATTGAAGTAAACACCTCTCTGTGTACCGGAATCATGAATTGCTATGCAACATTTGTTTCAGGAAATTTATCACCATCAGAGGTACACACTGCTGAGCTAAATCAAATCCACACAGAAGGTGTGGAGGAGCTGGATATTTCTTGGCAGCTAGCCATGGCAGTTTTAGAGCTAAAAACTTCATCAACAAGACTGGAAAATTCAGATGGAGTGAAGATACAGGGAAAAAGATTAGATTCAATAAATCAAATCTTCGCTGCTACAACTGTCATGAACATGTCACTTTGCCAGGGAATGTACCAAACCAAAGGAGCAAAGAGGAAGTGAAGCTGGATCATCTACTAGAGGAAACAATGCTGCCAACTCCAAAGCTTTAATCAGCCAGCAGACAGGTGGATATGACTGGGGAGATCAACTCAAAGAGCTTAATCTGAATCATGCTTTTATGGCAGATATTTTTGGAGAGTCTTCTGCCACCTCATCATCTGTTACTCCACCTGAGGTAACTGCTAATCTATGTTCTCAATCATGCATCAATAAAGTAGAATTGTATAGAAAACACAATGTTGATTTGATTTTTGAAATGGATAAATCTAAAATATCACAAAAAGAAATTTCTTAAATCTGAAAAGGATTATAAAGAGGTAATAGATGCTGGTAAGAAGGACATATCATTACTAAAGTCATAATTGAGTACTATGTGTTGTTTGCTTACCGATGCTAAGCAAGAAATTGCTTGTTTGAGTACTGAATTGGAAAAAAAGTAAAAGTTAATTTTGCTGAAGCAAAATTCAAAGTCGACTTCTTTGGTCAATCAAGTAAGATAGTTGACATTCTTGAAACTCAACTACATAACCCGGGTAATGGAAGCAAGGGACTAGGGTACAATAATGTGCCTCCTTCTTTCAATGGAAATTGTACCACAGTTCCCATTTCCATTGAGGAACAAGTAAAGGAGTTTAATTTGTTAACTACGTGTGTCAAGTCATTCTCTGATGGATCCAAATCATCATCCTTGACTTCAAATAATAAATGTGTGAACAATTCTAATGCTTCTATCTCATGTGCAGAACAAGTAGAAATACAAGATTGGTCAAGTGAGGATGATGAGGATAATAAGTCACAAGTTTGTAGTATTAATTTAAATTCTAAAACAACTGAAAACAATGTTTATGTTATTCCTGTTTTGAAAAACTCCAAATCGTATGTGCGTGATTTTATTGGTTTGAATGTTTCTAGCTCCAAGTCTTATTGCTCTAAAAATGCACATGTACATAAACGTACTGTTTTTGTTAAACCATTAGCAAACGGAAAAACTAAGCATGTTTTTCAGAAAACCAGACCCGTGACTAAGCATAATGTCAATGATCAAACCTCAAATGCTTCACCTAATCATTTCACAAAGGATCAATTTTATGCAAAATATGATCATCAACATTTGAGGTTTGAACAATGTAACATCCCAAAAATAAAAATGAGAAATAAAGATAACGAGTGCAAGCGGGACGAACGGTACGAGCGGACAAAGGTGCGCGGGCCGGGGTTGGGCCGAGTTGGTCTCGAGGTGGGCTCGGGAAGGGGAGGTTCCTCCCATAAATACCACACACTTCTCTCATTTTGAATCTTTAGAGAGAGAAACCGTAGAGAGAGAAAGTTGACGGATCGACCCGAGATTGAAGGAAAACGTTACTACTGAACTCGTGAGCAGGACCTCCGAATCATAATCTCGATTCAGGTAACAACTCGAGCTAGATTTGAGATTTTTGGTTATGTTGGGTTTTTCGGGTTTTGGGTAAAAAGGTAACGTTTTTACGGATGAAACTTGAAAACAAGCTTAGTTCTAGCATCTAGAAGGGAAAACGAACGTTTTGAGCAAAGAAAGTTGGGATATTGGCATGATCAGATTCGCATGCAAGAACTTCGGGTTTTTTGGGGAAGATGACTGTCCGACAGGCGAACTTGGCAAGGTTGGGGCGAACTTATCAAGTTCGCTTAAGTCATCATGGGGCGAACTTGGTTATGTTCACCTGGTTATGTTCGCATGGCAAGGTTGGGGCGAACATATCATGTTCGCTTGACAAGTTCGCTTAAGTCATTAGGGGGGGCGAACTTGGTTATGTTCGCCTAGAAAAGATAAGCAAACTTAGGACAAGTTCGCCTATATGTTCGCCTAGACTATGGGCAGCGAACTTAGCCTTAAGTTCGCCTAGATCAGGTTGTTTAAAAGTGTGTAAGTTAGATTAGGTCTGATGTATGTGTAATTAACCAATTCAGATCGTGTGTGGCGCTCGTTGGACCGTGGTTAGGACAGAACTGAGACTAGCTTATCAGGTGAGTTCTAGAGCCCTACTTTTATTTGTTTTGAACTATGTTTTGGGCTGGTGTGCATACTTACACGATAATGTTTTATCAAATAATGTTTCAGAAAGGAAAGTTGAAATGTATTTATGAAACGTGTTGCCAAATGTGGTTTACGAAATGTTTACAAATGAAATGCTATTTAATAAAACGTGTGAATGCTTTAACTGAAAAGAAGTAAAGGTTTTATGGAAGTCACGAAATAAATGAATCTGCCATGAGTTCCTTCGGGGGCAAGGGAATGTATGCATGAATGGGCCTTACCTTTATAGGGGCCTTTGTGGCTTGCCAACAGTTGTACAACTGGGTGAAAAGGGGTGACGATGGTCACCAATGGGGGATTACCGGGATCCCTAATGAGATACCATTCTCCGTGAGGGAATAGTATTTAAGGTGGTACGAGCTATCCTTTGGGACTCCATAATCGAAATGGTTAATGTGGGTGCGTGTGCTCTATGGAGCACCATACTCAAGGTCGGTGCATGTACCCTATGAGGTACCGTGCTGTAATGAGGAATTGACGGTTATGAAAAGGCGTAGATTTGGTTTATTGTTGACTTTGGTTAATGTTAAGTTATTGCATGCTTTATATACGCTTTTATTAAATAAATGAATGTAATGTTTTTGGCAAATGGTTTTGTGAAAGTTTTATGTAAAGCTAGAACTCACCAGCGTAGCTGACTTTTTAGTATGCACATTCAGGTTAAGGCAGGTTATGAGGTGGGGCGGTGATGCTTGGCTAGCGATGAAGGGTTACCCGACTGCTTATGAAGACTGGCATCATGTTACGTTTTGGATTTCGTTATGTTATGTTTAGACAATGTTTACGCTTCCGTATGTTGAACAATGTAATGGTTATGTTTTAATGAAGTATTTTCCGTTGTGTTATTTGATATTCAAGTTTAAGAACTGTTTGTGAATGAGTAAATCCAATAAGTGAGGCCTCCCAGGTTTGGGGCCTTACAAGTTGGTATCAGAGCATAGTTTGAGAGATTCGGACACTCCCAGTGTCTGAACATAAACTGTGAATATGACCGAAAGCGGATGTCAGTACGGGTAACTCGAGCCACAGCATCAGGTATGAAGGTAGTATATATTTACATGTATAGTATGCCTTAGAAAGGGTTAGGTAAGGACTTGTGTTCTGATGGAATCACAAAGGTGGTCAAATAGAAATCGAAAGGTAGTGTAATGGTTAATTGCAGATGGCAAGTGTATATTAACATCTTACAGTGCTTGTTGAATTCTATTTGTTAACTAGCGTGATGACTTTGGATTTCTTGTCTTATAGAACGAAATGGCAAGGAGAGGAACCGGAAGGCGTGGTGGGGGTTGTACCGGCGGTCGTAACGAAGGCCGAAATGGTGGGCGTGGCAGGACCCCTGCACGCCAAGAGTATAGTGAAGAAGGAAGTGTTCACACTGAACCGGCGGTTAGTGTGCATGGAACTGAGCAGACACAGGTTGAAGAACAACCTTTCACTTTTGAACCAGAAGTGAGTGAAGCTATAGCTCGAGAGTTCACAGAGTTGATGAAGACTTCTTTGCCAGGTCTGTTGGCAGAAGCGTTGAAGAAGATTAATGGGGAAGGTGGGTTTAGCACGGCAACTGGTGCCCAGAACAACGAGACTGACAACGCGCCGCCTGCTCGCGGATGCGACTATAAGTCGTTTAAAGCATGTGACCCGCCGGTCCTGACTGGAAAGAAAGACGTGGTGGCTACATTTGACTGGGTAATCCGTATAGAGGCTACCATCCGTCTCAGCGAATGCCGGACGGATCAAGTGGTGAAATTTGCTGCTAACTCCTTGAGAGAAGAAGCGTCTCATTGGTGGGAGGGAGTGCGGCAAGCTAAGGGAGATACAGTTGTGGACTCTATGTTATGGAATGATTTGAAGGCGTTAGTTATTAAGAATTTTTGCCCAAGGAACGAAATCGAGAAGGTGGAGAGAGAATTTCTGAATTTAAAGGCTGGTAAGATGACTCACCGTCAATACAACACCCGGTACATTGAGTTGGCACGTCTGGTGCCACACCTGATTACTACCGAAGAGAGAAAGATTTCTTATTATATCAAGGGACTGTCGGACAACTCCGCACCTTTATCAAAGCAAACACTCCTACCACCTTCGATTCGGTGGTGGAACTCAGTGGTATGGTGTATGATGATCTGGCATTAAACGATACTGCCATTGAGGAACCAAAGAAGAGACCGAGCTTCTCAAACAAGCGAATTGGTGGAAAGTTGTATGGGGCTCGCGATAAGACGGCTCGGGTGGATGAGCTAACTGTTTGTAAGAAGTATGGAAATGAGCATGCAGGTGAATGTAGACTGGGATCTAACTTGTGTTTTAAGTGTGGCAAGACCGGGCACTACTCCCGTGAGTGCCCACAACACTTCAAGTGCTATAACTGTGGGGATGCCGATCATCTGAGTAGGGAATGCCTGAAACCAAAAATGGGCGAATTTGGGAAAGGGAATAGTACCGAGAAGAAAGAAGAGAAGCCCCAAGCAAAGACTCGTGCGTACGCGATGACGCAAGACCAGGCCAGGGTGGACCCCGACGTGGCGTCAGGTATGTTCATCCTTGACAACACCTTTGTTTCTGTGTTATTTGATTCGGGTGCCAGCAAGAGTTTTATATCTGTGACTTTTTGTAAACGAGTGAAGTACACTGGCAGTAAGCTAGAAAGGGCTTTTAGAGTAGAAACCGTTGAGGGTAGAACTGCGAGAGTGACCGATTTAGTTGACAACTCTACGATAAAAATAGAAGGTCATAGATTCCCTATCAGATTGTTTGTTATGGTTTTGGGAGGGTTTGATGTCGTCTTAGGTATGGATTGGATAACTGCCAATGAAGCGCAAATTATATGCAAACGAAAGATAATCCGACTCAAGGCTCTGGATGGTAGCAAAGTCGAGGTTTTGGAGATCTTGACGCCCCGATGCCAAACGTCATCTTGATGATTAAGGCAACAGATTACTTGAGGCGCGGATGCGAGGCTTATCTGGTGTACGTGATTAACAAGTATAAGGAAGTGAAGGAACTAGATGATGTACCCGTGGTACGCGAGTACCCGGAGGTGTTTCCAGAGGATTTTCCTGGGATACCACCCGACAGAGAGATTGAATTCCGAATTGACTTAGTACCAGATGCCCAGCCCGTGGCTAAGGCTCCATATCGACTAGCACCGGTGGAGATGAAAGAACTTATGGCCCAATTAGACGAACTACTTGAGAAGGGATTTATACAACCGAGCATCTCGCCTTGGGGTGCCCCGGTGTTATTTGTAAAGAAGAAGGATGGTTCGATGAGAATGTGTATTGATTATCACGAGTTGAACAAACGTACCATGAAGAACAAGTACCCTCTACCAAGGATCGACGACCTGTTCGATCAATTACAGGGCACAAGTTGGTTCTCAAAAATCAACCTTCGATCCGGGTACCATCAGTTGAAGGTGAGGGAAGAAGACATACCAAAAACCGCATTTCGCACGCGTTTTGGACATTTCGAGTTCCGCATAATGTCTTTTGGATTGACGAACACCCCCGCAACGTTCATGGATTTGATGAATAGAGTTTGTCGACTAATGCTGGATCGATCGGTAATCGTGTTCATCGATGATATCCTCATCTACTCCAAGAATGAGGGTGATCATGCGTGTCACTTAAAGGAGGTATTGGAAGCTCTGAAGTAGGAAAAGCTGTATGCTAAGTTCTCCAAATGTGTGTTCTGTCTTAGGGAAGTCCAATTCCTAGGTCACGTCATTAACCCAAACGACATTATGGTTGACCCAGCAAAGTTAATGACGGTAAGGGAATGGAATATTCCTAAGACGCCAACTAAAATCCGCAGTTTCTTGGGATTGGCAGGCTACTATTGGAGATTCATCCAGGATTTCTCGAATCAAGCTTCGCTGTTGACAAAGTTGACTCAGAAGGAGGTAAAGTACGAATGGGGTTCGACCCAAGATGAGGCGTTTAAGGAATTGAAGGAGAAGCTAACCCAAGCTCCAGTCTTGGCCCTTCCCGAGGGCAATGAAGACTTAGTGGTATACTCCGACGCTTCGGGTCAGGGATTGGGATGCGTAATGTTGCAAAGCGGGAGAGTGATCGCGTATGCGTCACGGCAGTTGAAGATTCACGAAGCTAATTATCCGACTCACGATTTGGAACTTGCTACTGTCGTATTCGCATTGAAAATCTGGAGGCACTACCTTTACGGGGTGAAGTTTACTATTTACTCCGACCACAAAAGTTTGAAGTACTTCTTCGAACAAAGGGAACTTAATATGAGGCAGAGACGATGGTTGGAACTATTGATAGATTATGACTGTGAAATCATATACCATCCCGGAAAGGCAAACGTGGTGGCTGACGCTCTAAGCCGAAAGGATGTGCCTGCTCCTATTAGAGTGAAAGCTTGCCAGTTGGTGGTAACATTAGATATAATGAGGGAAATTGAAAGATCTCAATATGAAGCACTTAAGGAAGGAAACATAAAGAAGGAAAGAATGGTTGGACAACAGGACAAGTTGGAATATAACACACTTGGTGTTAGGACATGTTTTGGACTGGTATGGATACCTATGGGTGGCGAGCTTAGAACCAAAATCTTGGATGAGGCTCATATGTCTCGGTACTCTGTCCATCACGGTACCAAAAAAATGTACCAAGACCTGAAGAAGGACTACTGGTGGCCTGGAATGAAATATGATATGACGAAGTATGTAAGCAAGTGCTTGACTTGCTCACAAGTAAAAGCCAAACACCAGAAACTGTATAGAAAGACTCAACCACTTGAGATACTAGAATGGAAGTGGGAACACATTACCATGGACTTCATAACCAAGCTACCTCGCACAGCTAAAGGTCATGATACCATTTGGGTGATTGTGGACCGGTTGACGAAGAGTGCTCACTTCCTACCTATCCGCGAGACGTTCTTGCCGGAAAGGTTAGCGTAGGTATTTATTAATGAGGTAGTAGCATGGCATGGGGTGCCCTTAACGATTGTATCTGACCGGGACACACGATTCACATCGAGGTTCTGGAAAAGATTTCACGAGGTGCTGGGCACGAGACTTAATATCAGCACGGCATACCACCCGCAAACGGATGGTCAGTATGAAAGGACCATTCAGACGCTTGAGGATATGATCCGTGCTTGCATTATCAACTTTGGTGGTAGTTGGGACAGTCATCTGCCGTTAGCCGAATTCTCCTACAACAATAGTCATCAAGCGACGATAGGCATGCCGCCCTACGAAATGTTGTATGGGAGAAGATGCAGGACCCGGCTTGCTGGGGTGAGATTGGACAGAAGGAATTAGGAAGTCTTGAAGTCGTACGAGAAACATCAGAAAGGTTTGATCAAATCAAAGCAAGAATGAAGGCCGCTCAAGATCGTCAGAAATCCTACGCGGATAAACGACGAAGGCCTATTGAGTTTAAATTTGGGGATCGCGTAATGTTGAAGGTATCGCCCTGGAAGGGGATCATACGATTCAGGAATAGATGAAAGTTAAGTCTGAGGTTTGTCGGACCATTCAGAATAGCGGCACGGGTTGGTGAAGTCGCGTATCGGTTGGTGTTGCCCGATGAGTTAAGTGGGATCCATCCTACCTTCCATGTGTCATACTTACGAAATTGTTTGGCTAATGAATCAGCTCACGTACCACTTACTGACATCGAGGTCGACAACCGCCTTAACTACATTGAAGAACCCGTGGCTATCTTAGACTGAAAGGAGAAACGTTTACGTAACAAAGTAATCCAATTGGTTAAAGTCCAATGGAAGCACCGGAAGGGATCGGAGGCTACTTGGGGATCGATGACGGAAATGAGGGTGTCGTACCCTTATCTATTTGACCTATGATAGGTTTCGGGGATGAAACCTATTGTAAGGGGGGTAGACTTGTAACATCCCAAAAATAAAAATGAGAAATAAAGATAACGGGTGCAAGCGGGACAAACGGTACGAGCGGAAAAAGGTGTGCGGGCCGAGGTTGGGCCGAGTTGGTCGCGGTGGGCTCGGGAAGCGGAGGCTCCTCCCATAAATACCCCACACTTGCACTCACTTCTCTAATCTTGCATCTTTAGAGAGAGAAACCGTAGAGAGAGAAAGTTGACGGATCGACCCGAGATTTAAGGAAAACGTTACTACTGAACTCGTGAGCAGGACCTCCGAATCAGAATTTCGATTCAGGTAACAACTCGAGCTAGATTTGAGATTTTTGGTTATGTTGGGTTTTTCGGGTTTTGGGTAAAAAGGTAACGTTTTTACAGATGAAACTTGAAAATAAGCTTAGGTCTAGCATCAAGAAGGGAAACCAAACGTTTTGAGCAAATAAAGTTGGGATATTGGCATGATCAGATTCGCATGCAAGAACTTCGGGTTTTTTGGGGAAGATGACTGCCCGACAGGTGAACTTATCAAGTTCGCTTGACAAGTTCGCTTAAGTCATCAAGGGGGAGAACTTGGTTATGTTCGCCTGGTTATGTTCGCCTGGCAAGGTTGGGGCGAACTTATCAAATTCACTTTACAAGTTTGCTTAAGTCATCAGGGGGGGTGAACTTGGTTATGTTCGCCTGGTTATGTTCGCCTAAGCAAGATAAGCTAACTTAGGACAAGTTCGCCTATATGTTCGCCTAGACTATGGGCAGCGAACTTAGCCTTAAGTTCGCCTAGATCAGACTATTTAAAAGTGTGTAAGTTAGATTAGGTCTAATGTATGTGTAATTAACCAATTCAGATCGTGTGTGGCGCTCGTTGGACCGTGGTTAGGACAGAACTGAGACTAGCTTATCAGGTGAGTTCTAGAGCCCTACTTTTATTTTGTTTTGAACTATGTTTTAGGCTGGTGTGCATACTTACACGATAATGTTTTATCAAATAATGTTTCAGAAAGGAAAGTTGAAATGTATTTATGAAACGTGTTGCCAAATGTGGTTTACGAAATGTTTACAAATGAAATGCTATTTAATAAAACGTGTGAATGCTTTAACTGAAAAAGAAGTAAAGGTTTTATGGAAGTCACGAAATAAATGAATCTGCCATGAGTTCCTTCGGGGGGCAAGGGAATGTATGCATGAATGGGCCTTACCTTTATAGGGGCCTTTGTGGCTAGTCAACGGTTGTACAACTGGGTGAAAAGGGGTGACGACGGTCACCAATGGGGGATTACCGGGATCCCTAATGAGATACCATTCTCCGTGAGGGAATAGTATTTATGGTGATACGAGCTAACCTTTGGGACGCCGTACTCGAAATGGTTAATGTGGGTGCGTGTGCTCTATGGAGCACCTTACTCAAGGTCGGTGCGTGTACCCTATGAGGTACCGTGCTGTAATGAGGAATTGACGGTTACGAAAAGGCGCAGATTCGGTTTATTGTTGACTTATGGTTAATGTTATGTTATTGCATGCTTTATGTAGGCTTTTATTAAATAAATGAATGTAATGTTTTTGGCAAATGGTTTTGTGAAAGTTTTATGTAAAGCTAGAACTCACCAGCGTAGCTGACTTTTTAGTACGCACATTTAGGTTAAGGTAGGTTATGAGGTGGGGCGGTGATGCTTAGCTAGCGATGAAGAGTTACCCGGCTGCTTATGAAGACTGGCATCATGTTACGTTTTGGATTTCGCTATGTTATGTTTAAACAATGTTTACGCTTCCGTATGTTGAACAATGTAATGGTTATATTTTAATGAAGTATTTTCCGCTGCGTTATTTGATATTCAAGTTTAAGAACTGTTTATGAATGAGTAAATCCAGTAAGTGAGGCCTCCCGGGTTTGGGGCCTTACAAACAAAGACATGCTCATCAGCACCAGAGATCTAAACAAGTTACAGAAAGGATGATTCATATCATCACAAGTCCAACAAGTTTGGACCTGCACCATACTCCAAGAAATAATCATTTTATACCTGTGGAAAGCCAGGGCATCTAGCAAAACGCCGTGTTCATCGTCCTTATATTCCCTACTCTGTTCAAAATCAGAAGACGTCACATAGAAAGGTGGACTCTAAGCTAATAAAGACTACCAAGTCTGAGGCAATGAAGAGACAATCGTTCTACAACAGACCTTTCGATGGAGATTGGAATGTCGCCAAGCAAAACATACATGCTTATTTTGAAAGGCAAAAGAAAATTAATTCTAAACAAAAGGAAAGGATTGAATCTCAGCCTATTAAATAAAATAAAAAATCAGTTCCATGTAAGCATGTTTGGAAAGCTAAGAATACAGTTGTCTTGAATAACAAAGTTGAGTCAAAAAATGATATGTGTTTGCAAGAAAGGTATTGTGATTAATGGGTCTTTAAGTTTTCATGACGTAAGTTACGTCAGCGAGCTGAATCATAGCTTGCTAAGTGTTTCCCAAATTTGCGATAAGGAATTTTCAGCACATTTCACAAATAAAGAATGCTTAAATTTAAAACCAGGCTTCATGGTGTCTGAAGAATGGATTTTGTTAATGACACCCCGTAAGGGAAATTCCTATGTTATTGACATTAATAGTAAACATGTTTATGAAAATACATGTCTTTTGTCAAAATCAGTTCAATTTGAAGCTATGTTGTGGCATAGGCGTCTTGGTCATGTTAATATGAAAACATAAACCGCATCGCAAAAGGTAATCATGTTCGTGATCTACCTATATCTGAATTCTTTTCTATTGAAAAATGTGTTGCGTGTGCTAAAGGGAAACAACACCGAAAGCCCCATAAGTAAAAAAACGATTAACTCTATTGACTGCATTCTTCATCTACTTCATATGGATATATTTGGCCCTGAGAATGTGGTGAGCATTAGGCAAAAGTCTTACTGTTTGGTTATAACTGATAACTACTCACGTTTTTCTTGGGTTTTCTTTTTGACTAATGACAGCGTGTGATAAGTATATAAAAATAGAAGTAAATATATTTTTAGGATGATTTCACAAGATCAGGTTTTAAATTTATAAAATGATAATTACGTTAATTTAAAACACACACAATAGGCAAGTGTACCTATCGCAGCGTAATATAGTCAGGTAAGAACCAAGTATCGAACCAATTGACACGGTCGAGTTCCAATACTCAACTTTTGTTATCGTTTAGCCGGATTAATTAGTAAGTGGGTTTTGTGTGCTTGTGAAGCAGAAAAGTAAATGACGGTAAAGTAAATAACATAAAAGTAAAAATGTGTGTGAAGTGTGTAACAGAAATGTAACTAGCAGAATAGTAAATAGCAGAAAAGAAAATAAATCGAAAATCAGATTACGAAATGTATTGCTTCAGGATTCGAATCAGCTTGGTACGTGATAATGTTAAGTTAACTAATTCAGTGGTAAAACTACTACAAACTTGTGACCCGGGTCGCCGCTAGAGCCTCGTCCTCACTACATTTGATTTGCAAATTATATTCTTTAAAAAATGGTAGTGCCTCCCGTTAGGGACAACATTTACCCTCAACCCATCGAATTGTCATCTCCGGGTTGGTTTAAGACATCGGACTCAAAATGCTTTATATTAAAGTTAAATAGTTGATTATATTTTGCTCACCGGGAGGTGCTGTAACAATGGGACCAAGTATAAAGACGTACCGTTCCCAACATGAGTTCACCAATTCTTGGTTGCATAATAATCTCGTATAAAGACGTATGATCTTAGAAGTATAGACCAAGCCTTGGCTTATCAATCTCTGCTCGTATAAAGACGTATGAGTTTCAAAGGAAGTTTGATTAAAAAGGGTTTTACGATCTTACTCCAAGACACTCACAAATATAAAAATGAATTTAGACAATAATAAAAACCCATCAAAAGATGGTTTTTGAGGACGAATTAGTTAAAGACATAAACATACCACTTAATTAATAGATTAAACATTAACATGCACCAAACATCAGTTTTAGCCACAAATGGCCATAACGACTAGCGTAATGATGAGTTTCGTAGGCTCCCCTATTGTGAAACATGGAAGAAGAGCCCCTCTACTCTCCACTCTAACTACGAGAATGCTCTCTTTTTGAGAGTTCTTTAGGTCTGGATTGGTGTGTGGAATGAAGAACTCAAGCCTCCTATTTATAGGCCTCAAAATGTGCAATGCACGACCGTGTAATGGGTTGCACGGTCGTGCAAAGGCCCAGGGAATCAAACAGGGTACAGAGGACATGGTACTGGGCCGGGGGGAGCAGGAGGGGCCAATGCACGACCGTGTAATGGGATGCACGACCGTGCACCCCCTACTTTTCTCCAGTTTTGTCTTGTAGCTTCTTGTTGACTATTGTTGACCAATTTTGACTTCTTGGGGGTCAATGCTTAGAGAATGAACCTTCTAGAAGCTTGAATTCTTGGTGTTTTAGATAGAATTTAGCTTGATTTGTATTTTCAACACCGAATAACCTGTAATTACAAAATATAAGTATTTTAAGCATAAATTGCAAGGTTATTATTCAATTAGTATCATAATGTGGGATTATTATGTATGTTAAATATGTATAAATAATGACATATCATAACACCCCACACTTAAACTTTTTTTTTTCCTCAAGCAAACTCATGCATGATCATACCTATAACTAAAAACTTTACAAAGGTAATGGAATTTCAACTATTGTTGAGACTCTGGGATAACTCTTGAGCTGCTTATTCTATTTTTGTGTTTTTCTTGTTTTAAGATGATGGAATCCATGACAAGCCTACTAGAACGTTGATTATGCAAAAAAAACTCCTCACTACTCACAATGTTCACTCAAATATAGGGTTATAAATATATGGATAATGTAAGCTAAGTGGGACACTCAAGTTCGAATCGAATTATGCAATGGCCATAAGCTTGTATGCAAATCAAGTCTCCACCAACTAACCAAATAGTATGCATGAATCAAGAGAACTTTAAAAGTTTGTAATGTGGCTAAAGTAAAACTAGAGGTGAAAATGAAAATCTTTTTGGATTTTTAGGGGTTTGAAGGGCTGTAGCTATCGAGAGACACTCAAGTACGGCCTCATGGCTTAAAATGGAAAGTACTATAAGGTCCCTCTACAGTACTCAGATCATGAGGGTATAACTAATCTGAGGGCTCGTTTATAGTCAGATGGCCAAGACCAAGATCTCTCACGAGTGCTAACTCGTTCCTTATTGTATAATGCAAATTGCTACCTTTCCGTACGGTCCCTTCGGCTAGTCGCCTAATAGCACCTACTTCAATCAGGTATGTGTATTCACTTTGGGCTCGAGTTTGATTCTTGCTACACTTTCCATCGTGGCTCCAGTTGCCACATTTTCTATATCTACCGTATCTTTTGGCTCTTCTTTTGGCGACACTTTTTGACAAGCCGCGGAATTGTGGAAATTGTTCTTGCTTGCGCCACCATTTTCTTACATCACTGGTTGCTTGAAAAATCTTTTCTCGGAGTTCGGCTGGAAATTCAGGTTTTGCGAAATGAAGGCAGAAAAGCAAATTGAAATCAAAAGAATGCATGTCCAGTTCTTTAAGGTCTCTCGGTAAAAGACCAACTTCTTTTTTTTAACAAGACAACTTTTTCAATACTCCTCTTTCCTCAATTTCCTTGAAATAATATTTCCTTGAATATTCCTGCAGATAGTTCGGATAATTTCCTAATGCATCCACCATTTGTATATTCCAATTCTTCAGAGTAGGATAGATTCATTCCAATGTCATCCCGATGATAATGAACTTGAAATAACAACATAAGATAATTTTCCCATTTTAAAGATAGTTAGCCAATAACCGGTGTTTGCGAAAAGCCGGTTGGGTGAAAAGTATAGGTTTAGAAAAGAAAAGGCTAAGGCTCATAGGACTTTTTAGGCGGATAATATTTTTGTGAGTTTTGGATAATAAGGGTAATGAAGTCCTAGGTGCCTCAATCATTTTCATACTTCCACTAGTTCATGGTCTTTATATGAATAAGTCATACAAGTTCTAATTATGCATAGAATTCAATCGAATAAACACTCAATATACCAAACGAAAGAGCATGCAAAAATAATGATAATAATGCTTGTGAAAAGGCTCAGATTATTCTTACATGGAAATGGATGGAATAGGGTTTAGTGACTTGTTACGCATAATTTTCGTTTGTTTCTACTTGTCATGTCTTCATTTTATTAATAGGTGCAAACTCCAAGAGGTTTTGTTTAAAAAGGGTTTAAATATTTTTTTATTTTTTTTTTGAAAATTTTTCGGGTTTTATAAAAGGTAAGTTTTTGTAATGTTTTAGTCAAATGGGTAGAAAATCACAAGTTAAATTTTAGTGCTTTGAGGTTAACAGTCCTGAATCTCTAATTCCCCACCCCACACTTAAAACTGTGCATTACCCTTAATGTACAAATGCATGTAATGAAATGATCAATTCGATGAGTAACCTAAGGCCAAAGCTTATTGTTATCAGCTGCTTGTTGTTGAAGCACTTTCCTGTGACAAACACTCTGGATAGATAGAGTCTTTGTCTTAGGTTGTTTTGTCTTGTTTGTAATTGTCTTTGTATGTAAGAGTCTTTATGTATTAGTTTATCGAGTTGTATTTACTTTTACATATTGAATGTTGCAAAATTCTCCAAGTGTTTTGCGCACTTGTAAGTGCGCAGGAGAAAGCTCATGCGTACTTAGCAAGTACGCAAGAACAACTCTGCGTACTTGCTAAGTACGCAAGAGCATTTTGCCATGCGCACTTGCTAGGTGCGCAGGCATCAGGTCTTGTATAAATAGGATAGGTTGACAGAAGTTAAGTACGCAGACACAGACGCAAATACGCAGATTGTAATCTCAGTGCTTTTCTCTGTAACCTTCAAGTGTTTATAATACAAAGAACGTTTAAGGTGTTTTCTCTTGTCGGTTTACTTTGTTTAGCTAGACTCTCCGCCTAGTCACGGGCATTCCGCACCCGGTCCGACTAGTAGACCCACTTGCATGTGACGATCCGCTACACCCGAGGGACCTACAAGTGGTATCAGAGAATTGCCCCTGATTTCGAGTGTTGTGAGTGAGTTTGGAGAGTTTCTACCGAGTTTTTACAAGCAAAAAGAGGTATTTTTGTTGATTTTTGTGATAAAATAGGGGTAGCTCTTGAGCACTATTTTAGAAGCAAAAATCACTCAAAAACTGATTTATGTTGTGTATTTGAGTGTTTTGAGCATCAAAGGTTTGTTAGAAACAAGTTTCTGACCCTTTGGCTCATTTGCATTGATCATCAGACCAATTTTTACCATCTCCGGCGAGTTTCAGGTGACCGGAAAAGTTTGGTGAAAGTTGCTGAAAAGGTGTTGTGCGTACTTACCATTTCTGGCAAAAAAGTACAGTTTTGTGCATACTTACTAAATACGCAAGACTTATCTCCTGCGTACTTATAAGTGCGCAAGACTGAACTTGTGCGAACTTAAGTTATATCCTGCGTACTTACATTTAATCATGCGTACTTACAAGTACGCAAGAGGAAATCTAAATACGCAAGACCATTTCTCAAGTGCGCAAGGCCAAAAATCAAGTGCGCAACTGTGTCTGATTCTTCTGAAATTTGACTAAGTGTTCACTATGTCGAATCTTCAGAATTTGGGAAACCTGTTAAATTATGATAATGAGATCGGTACACCACAGAAACCACCAAAGTTGCTGAACGTGAACGATTATTCTAATTGGAAAGCACGTTTTGAGCACTACATTTCGTATACCGACTCATCGCTATGGATACCAATCCTTGAGGGATATAAGCATCCCACGCACATCTATCTTGATGAAACCATGCCCAAACCTATCTCTAAGCTTTCTGACGAAGAAAAGAAAGCTTATGATCGTGAAAAGAAGGCACTTGGTTCGATCACTATGGCATTAACTCGGGAATTGTTCCATAGTTTCCGAGGTTATGACAATTGCAAGGATCTTTGGAAAGCTCTACAGAAAAGATTCTAAGGAAATAGTGATATCAAGAAGAGTAAGAGGGATCTTCTCAGGAAGCAGTATGAGTGCTTCAGATTTTTAGAGAACGAATCTTTAGATGACCTCATCTCTAGATTCTATCATTTACAGACTGAGTTGAAGGCTTTTGAACTCAGGTATCCAGATGAAGAGATGGTGGAAAAGTTTTTGGATGCTTTACCACCCAAATTTGAGATGTACACAACCCTGATGAGGGAAAACCCAAAGTTCTATGAGTTGACAGTTGAGGAGGCAATAGGAAAGGTTCAAGCTCATGACATGAACCTAAAAAGAAAGGAGAGCTCAGGAAGACCCCAGATACAAGACCCTTCAATGTATCATGGGACGACTTCTACATCCAAGTCATCGGGCTCTGGAATTGCCCTCTTCACTGGAAACCCTACTGAAGAAGACCACTCAACTTAGTGTGGTGGTCATGCATGCTATGCTTCAGGATCAGGGTTGGGATCTCATCATCAACATACCTCAAGAAATCCTCCTGCTACGTCTTCAGCTAACCAATCAGCTATAGCCAGAATAGCTGAAGATCATGTAGCACTATTCTCATCTTGTATGCTTGCGTATGAGAATTTCATAGGTGGCAAGCTTACTGATCCAAAGACGATTGAAGAAGATTTTAATCAAGTGGATCCTGATGACATGGAGGACATGGATATTCAATGGAATATGGCCATGCTATTGAGGAGAGACAAGCGTTTCGTGAACAGAACAGGAAGAAAGTTTATTGGCGGGCATCCTAATGCCAAGGTCGGGTTTGACAAATCAAAGGCCAAATGCTATAAGTGTCTAAATTTTGGACACTTTGCTCGTGAGTGTCAGAAAGACAGAGCACCGGCCTCTGGTTTTACCCGACCCAGCCAAGGAAACAGCCATGGCCACAACAACTCAAACCACCACAATCAAAGCCAAGCTGGAACGTCCAATGCACTGGTAGCCCAACAGGAAGAAAGCTTTATTTGGGGTGTTCATCTTGAGGATGCCATCATCACAAAAACCCAGGTTGGTCTCATGGCTGAGATCATGGAGATGATGGAAGCGGAGAAAAGGGAAGCTTCTATGGCTGACCTAGAAGAGTCTACTCCTGCTTCAGAGGAAGAGAAGGAAGCTGAAGAAAAGGAAGCTTCTGTAGCTGATAAGGAGGAATCGACCACTGCTGTTGCTCTCATGGCCATTGGAGAAGCAACAAGTTCATATTCTGAGGTAGACTCTAACCCTTTCTCTGTTATTTCATGTTCTAAATGTCTAGGGCTAAAACTTGAAAATTCTAGGCTCCAAGACAAAATCTAACCCCTAAGTATGGCAGCTCTAAACTATAAAGAAAATGAAAAACGTTTTAAAGATTATATTGAAACGTTGAAAAAAGAAAATTGTGAATATTCTTTAAAAATAAGTGTTCAACAGCTTCACTTAGATGTTGCATACAGGGGGTTGGAAAAACGGAACAATGAAATCAACAAACTGCAAAATGAGATCTTGCAGTTAAAATGCACTAATGAGAAGTTGAAAAACTCTCGCTTTGTGGTGGAACACTACGAATCTGTAGTGAGACAAATGAATGGGTTAGGGCTGGGTACTAATGCCATTCCTCCACCAGTGAGTGGGAAGTTTGCGAATAACTTAATAGACATTGATCTCACTTTTCTAGATGAGTCCTCTGATAAGGATGATTCCCCTAAAAAGGATGAATCCTCAAGTAAGGCTAACTCCACATCTAGTGAGGAGTTCGTTACTGCTTCTGAAGACGGGTCGGTTAATTCTTGCCCTGAAGGAGTAGTATCTGAAGAGTTGTTGACTGAACAAAAAGTAAAGAAAAACGTTATCACTAATGGTGATAATTGCATTTTAACTGAACCCGATATCATTGAAACAAATGATAATCTAAAGGTAATGCTTTATGGGGGTTATAAAAGTCTTAACCAAGCAAAGAAAGAAGCTTTTTTAGCTCATTATGGGCTTGGGTATAAAGAAAATTTGGAAAAATACTATACCCCCAAAAACCAAACTTTAAAGGTTCAGACTACTGTTCATAAACCAACTCCTCCTGCTCATAATGCTGAGTTATCTAAGCCCAGATCTAATGAGCCTTACAAGAGAACTTATATAGACAAGAGGAATTGTTTTCACTATGGCTTGGTTGGTCACATTATTGTGAACTGTCCTTCTAAGAACCAAGGGAAACGGCATGTTGTTCCACAACCAGCTGTTATCCCCAGGTTGACATCAGTGAAAGCTCCCAAAAATCCAAAACAAAATGTGGTGAAACCACCAGTCAAACCGATGGTAAAGCCTAAGATAAAGTCTGAAGCTAAACCATCTGTTACAAGAAAGTTAACGCAACTTGCTGTACCTTGTGTATCTACGTCTAGTAGTACACGTACTGGTGAGAAACCTGTGGTGAAACTCCCAAAGCCACAGAGAAGAAGAAGAAACAAGAGGTTGAGAAAGCTGGAACAGCTGACTTCAGTTCAATCAGGTGAAGCTTCCACAAGTTCACCTGCTGTTGCTGAACCAAAGTCTCCTGTTCTGGTTATGAAACAGAAGAGATCCTGGACTGCCAAATCCAAAACTTCTCAATCTCCTGGTTCTAATTCTTCTAAAGATTCATCAATTTTGAACAGTCATCATGACTGTGAGTTAAAGGAAGTAGTTTATTTTGAAAAGGATGGACGGCCCAAGACCATAATGGCTTGGGTCTCCAAATCTAACTAATTCTTTTGTTACTCGTGCAGGGACGTCCGAAGGGTACTATCTCTAACTGCTGGTATGTAGATAGTGGTTGCTCCCGGCACATGACAGGAAACATGGCCTTGCTTCAAGATGTTAAACCATTCAGAGGCGGCTATGTGGCCTTTGCCGGAGAAAAAGGCGGCAGCATCACGTGTCAAGGCGTGGTTTCGAACGGTTGTGTCAGCTTTGACAATGTCAACTTCTGCGAGCAGGTGAAGCATAACCTGTTGAGTATCTCCCAAATGTGTGATAAGGAGTACTCGGTAATGTTTGACAAGTCAGAATGCCTGATTCTCAAACCTGGTTTTGAAGTTCCGGAAGACTGGATCCTGATGAGAGCGCCAAGAACAAAAGACACCTATCAGATCGATATGAGTGTGGCAACAACCACCTCATCAGTTGCTACCTGTTTGCTTACAAAAGCGACAGAGCTTGACTCCATCTTGTGGCATAGGAAACTCGGACATATTTCGTATCGTAAAATGAATCATCTTGTTCGAAACGGTTTGGTAACCGGGGTTCCTAAGCTGAGTATCACCGTTGCAGATGACTGTATGCCTTGTAAAAAGGGCAAACAGCATTGGAAGTCTCACAAGCCCAAGCTCCAAAACTCTATTGATACCCCTTTGGAGCTATTACACATGGATTTGTTTGGCCCCATAAGTATCAGGAGTATTGGAGGTAAGTCGTTCTGTCTAGTAGTAACTGATGATTTCTCACGTTTTTCTTGGGTGCATTTTTTAGGTACTAAAGACGAGACTGCTGATATTCTTCAATACTTGATACTGAGCTTGGAATCTCTGTGCAAGCTGAAAGTTAGAAGAATAAGGAGTGACAACGGAACTGAGTTCAAGAATAATTTGATGGAGCTTTTCTGTCTCAAGAAAGGGATCCGTCACGAATTCAGCGCGCCGTACACGCCTCACCAGAATGGAGTTGCTGAACGGAAGAACAGAACACTGATTGAGACTGCAAGGACTATGCTGTCGGATGCAAAGCTTCCTGTCACTTTCTGGGCAGAAGCCGTTAATACAGCTTGTCACGTCTTAAACAGAGTTCTGGTTGTGAAGAGGCACAACAAGACTTGTTACGAGTTGATCAAAAATTGACTTCCCAATCTTGATTACCTAGTTCCTTTTGGTAGTCCCTGTTCCTTGTTGCTACAGTACAAACACCACCAGTCTAAGTTTCATGCAAAAGAGGTGGAAGGCATCTTCTTAGGATATGTTGCCAACTCGCCTTGCAAGAGAGTGTACAACATAGGAACTCGTACTGTCGAGGAATGGTTCGAAGTGGATTGTAGTAAACACAGCATTCCACCCGAACCAACCGGTCCAGCTTGGGGTTTTGATTATGATGCGCTATTCAAGTCATTCAATCTTCCTGATCTATCCGCAGTTGACGCCGCAAATGTTTATGAAATATTGGGTGGCGGCGATGACTCCAGTTTCTCTACTCGTGCTACTGTACCAATTATAACTCCTGATTCCAATGCTGCATCTGCATCTGGAACTCATGACAGTGATAACAGTGAAGATGTTCATATTGTTGGAGATGACGCTCAAGCCAATCCTAACACAACTGTAGGAAATGAAGCTCCAACTGATCCAATTAATATTGAATCTTCTTCCTCTGGAACACAAGAAATGGGGGAGTTAAGCACGAATCTAGATCCAGAAATTCAGGAGCCGATTGTATCGGAGACGAGAGTGCATAGGAATCATCCAATCGACAACATTATTGGTGATCCTTATGCCGGTGTTCAGACTCGTCATCGAACCATCACTGAGAACACCAGTCTTTACACAGAGATACTTGACACTGGTGTCATGGAAACATGTCTACATGCTGCATTCGTGTCCCAGTTAGAGCCGAAGAATGTGAAGGAGCCTCTCACTGACAACTGCTGGATTGAGGTGATGCAAGATGAATTGTCTCAATTCCAAAAGTTGCACGTGTGGGATTTGGTTGACTTGCCAAAAGGCTTTCAGCCAGTTGGAACCAGATGGGTGTTCAAATGCAAGACGGACGATCGTCATGTGGTTGTGAAGAACAAAGCAAGATTGGTTGTTCAGGGTTTTTATCAGCAAGAGGGCTTGGATTACACGGAAGTATATGCCCCAGTTGCTAGAATTGAAGCCATTCGACTGTTCTTGGCTTATTCCACATATGTCGGCTTGAAGGTCTACCAACTTGATGTGAAGAGTGCTTTCCTTTATGGTAAAGTTCAATGAGAGGTCTATGTCACTCAACCTCCCGGCTTTGAAGATCCGCATAATATCGATAAAGTGTATAAGCTCGACAAAGCACTTTATGGTCTTCATCAAGCACCGCGGGTATGGTATGAGACATTATCTAAGCATTTACTATCTAATGGTTTCGACCGTGGATAGATTGACTCGACCCTCTTCATTAGGAAAGCAGGAGGTGACATTCTTCTTGTACCAGTATACGTCGACGACATTATCTTTGGATCTACCAACGAAGGGATGTGTAGGGAATTCGAGCAGGTGATGAAGTCCAAGTTTGAAATGAGTAATATGGGTGAATTGTCATTCTTCCTGGGTCTGCAAGTCAGTCAAAGAGAGGATGACATTTATCTACATCAAACTAAGTATGTGCAGGACATCTTGTCAAAATACAAGATGAATGATAGCAGTATTTATGGCACACCTATCCCAGTCAATCATGGTCTGCATCCTGACAAAGATGGAAAGGATGTAGATAGCACATTGTACCGTGGGATGATCGGATCACTTATGTATCTCACAGCTTCAAGACCCGATATAATGTTTGCTGTGTGCTTGTGCTCAAGGTTTCAGTCTCAACCGAAGGAGTCACATATGATAGCCTTGAAGAGAATTTTCAGATACCTGAAAGGGAAAACCCGATTAGGTCTTTGGTACTCTAAGCAGCAGTCATTCGACTTCAAAGCCTACACTGACTCAGATTATGGCGGTTGTAACCTTGACAGAAAGTCAACTTCTGGTGGATGTCAATTCTTAGGAGACAGACTGGTCTCCTGTCAGTGCAAGAAGCAGTCAACGGTTTCTGTCTCAACTTGTGAAGCAGAATACATTGCTGCAGCGAGCGGTTGTTCTCAGATACTGTGGATTCAGCAGCAGTTGAGAGACTACGGCTTGAACTTCACTGGAACTCCATTATTCATTGACAACAACGCCACCATGTCCATCACAAATAACCCGGTGAAACATTCCAAAACTAAACATATAGAGATTCGCCATCATTTCATTCGTGATTGTGTTGAAAAACATTTAATTGAACTTGTAAAAGTTCACACGGATGACAATCTTGCTGACCTTTTCACAAAGGCATTTGATCGATCCCGTTTTGAGCATCTTGTCAACTTGATAGGAATGTTCAATCCTGAGTGAAAATTAATTTTTCTTAAATCAATTCAATTCATGGAAGTTAAATTTTATTTCTTTTAAATTTTCTGTATAGTTCTTTTAAATTTCAAAATATTTTACAAAAACAAAAACAAAATAGAAAACGGAGACAATTTCAAAGTTAACTTTGAGAATAGAGGAAATGATAGTACATCAGAAATGATCTAAACATCACAGACTGCTCATATGGGAAATGATTGCGTCATGCTTACTTAATTGTTTAAATTATTGTGTTTTTAATCTGCTTATTTACAAGTAATTTGAATTGTCAGTAGGCTGTATGCGTCTTTGAATCACTAGTAGTGTGGAAACTAAATGTAAACTACAACTGTGATTTGAACCCATGTTTTCAAGTGTGTGTGTGCGTAAAAGAATAGAAAAGATCATTATCAGATATACGATGTTAGATTTTGGCAATAATTTTCTCTTGAGGTCAGTTTCGGGTTATGTCGTTAGCACAATTAATGTGGTTTATCTCACTGCCCATACTCACAAGTATGCAAGGAGAGATTGAATCAAGACATGTCTCTACATTAACCGTTGAGCGGGTATTCACCCTTGAATCACTCCTGATTCATTGAAATCAAATCCAGATAAATGTTGGATCTCCCTACCTTAAAACTCAAACACCATATATATTATCCTGAATCATCATACAGATATTCAATGAAGAAAATCAAATGAAACCAAGACAATTGAATCACTTGATTATGAATCTTATGATTCCTGATAATCCTTATGGATTCTGCTTGATTTTTCCTGTGCTAATAGATGTAACTTCATTCTGAAAAATCAGAAAATCATTGGAAAAATCTTAGATGCCTTGAGATAATGCAATTTACATTAGTGTAGAATATCAGTGGGGTACACGTTGTATATCTTATAATTAATACCTTAATACACAAGAACGTGATACAAAGATGCTTATAGTTTCAAATCTTATAATATTGTCAACTTGAATTACTTGTTTATGTGATTATTACGTATGAATAAATAGTAATCCATGACATGATCCCATATTCTTTGATGTTTATATTGTATTGTTTTTGCTAAAATATAGCCTGATATGATCCTCTGCTCGTGTCTTTGATCAAAAATAGTTTGCGTGAATACTTGTATATTTTTATTAGAAAAGATCAAAAAGATTTTAAGTTTATGCATAGTTCATTTTATTCAGAAAAGCCAAAAATATTTGTGTTTAACCTTCCTGAATTGTATTTGAATCCTCTTGATTGAATATTTTTAACTTGTTCGTTATTTGACTTGAAAAACTTCATAAATTTGAGTTGAAAGTTTGCGCACTTAAGGGTTTGTGCGTACTTGTAAGTGCGCATGAAGTAAGCCCTATGTACTTAACAAGTACGCAAGAGTTAAGTCTTGCGCACTTGTAAGTACGCAAGAGTTAAGTCTTGCGCACTTGTAAGTACGCACGAGTTAAAACGTGCGCACTTTCTAAGTACGCACGACCTTTTTGCGTGGGGTATATAAACCGGACGTAGAAAATTTTCAGAACCTTATCACTTTCAAACCGGTTCATATTCCCTCCGACTTTCACTCGAAAAATTCAAGTGTTCCAATCCGATTTTTCGTCCCATTGCTACTTTCATCACTTCATTACATCGATTTGGTGAGATTTTGGGCTTAATCCATCCACAAAAAATTCTTGATTTTGGACCGATTATCTTAGGATTTTGTTCGAGATTTTTAGACAATTTTTGGGTTGTTTGGGTAATAACTAATAATTAAAACCTGTTAATAATCATTAATCGATCACTAATCGACCCTTAATCGTCCATTGGAGTCTTTGTTTTTGACTTTGGGCTCGAATTTGAACCGACGGTTGCTTCGTGCGACTGTTAGAACAAAATAGGTCAAGTTTAGCAGGTATCTGGTGTTGTTGTTGGTCCCATAGGCTAGAATCTTTGATTCCGACCTAGTGGCGACCCAATACACACCAATTTTGAACATCAAGTTGAATTTCAAACTTCTGAATTTTTCACCAAGTGCGTTTCCTGCGCACTTAACAAGTACGCAAGAAACACTTCATGCGTACTTGTTAAGTACGCAAGAGGAAACCCCTGCGTACTTGCTAAGTACGCAGGACCAACACTTGGTAAAAAAATTCCTAAGTCTGAAATTCAGTTCAAAGAGTAACTGCTATACTGAGTCATGTTTATCCATTTCCAATGATACGTGTTGTTTTGACTCTGTTTTTTGTGTGTTTTTGCAGATCATGACTCAGGCATTTACTAACGAATTCAACATGTTAGCTAACACTGAACCAGAGTGGAAGGGTGCAACATTGCAGTACAGAGACATAGTTGATTTCTTAAACCGTTCAAGAATCAGCTACGCCATTTCTGCTAACCCGATCATGTCAAGACCCTACCTCGAGCAGTTTTGGGAGACGGCGGAGCACGACTGCACGGTAACCCCCCAACGTTATAATGGCTACCGTTGCTGGTCATGCTATTGCTTTCTCTGAAGATACTATAAGAAGGGTCCTTTAATTCAGAGATCTCACGACCGACCCGACAGCCTATCCAGACTACTTTGTGGAAGGCTGTTGGAGACAAAGAATGGGCTATGTCAGTGCGAGGGACTACGCTTCATATAAGAAGATGTGGGTGTTAGACCAATGGAGATACTTCGCCCACGTCATGATCATGTGCATCTCATCAAGGAAAGCTGGGAAAGATGCCATGGGTCATGACCTTGCAGCAGCCATGGTCGGCCTTTCTCTCAATAAGGGCTACAACTTCTCCCGCTACATCTTTAAGGCCATCAATGACCAGATCAACACAGCGGAGAGGTTTCGGTTCTTGTTATACCCTAGGTTTGTGCAACTTCTGATTAATGACGCGTTGCCAAACCTTCCTGCTATAGGGGAGAGACTGCAAGTAAAGAGGGTGGACAAAGGAGTATTCGCCCAATTCCTAAAGCCAGGCATTGTAGATCCTACCCCTGTGCATACAGAACTCTTTGGCCACCTCATCAATGAAGCGTATGTGGCCCCACGTGACTGGAGATGGTACAGTCACGACTCGGAGCCGAAATTGAGTGAACACTCCGATGAACAACAGGAACAACAAGGGGAGGAAATGGACAATGATGATGGTTCGTCTGATAATGGAGACGACGAAGGAGGAAATGATGGTGCTGAGGGATCCGACTCGGAAGAGACTGAGTCAGATTCTTCTGATTCTGATGATGCACCATCGCATGTACACCCGAGGAGAACGGCTAAGGTAACCCTACCTGATTCGTCCTCCAAGAGAAAGCGACAGTCCTCTAGCAGCGAATACGAGCCAGCCTCTGACTCTGACGCTGCTATACAAAGACAAAGAAGGGAAAGAATTCACAAGAACAGGGGCGATAGTCAACAGCCCTCTATCCCCAGTGAGGTGGAGGCTCAGCAGCCAGTACAAGTGTCAGCTGCTAGTCCTGATTCAGCCTCCACCCCACCTTCACAGCAGCTTTACCGTAGGAGGAGGAGGCCACAAGTGCAAAGTGGAGTGGCCGTCACTACTATCACAAAAGTGATTCCTGAGATAGTGACCCTCCCTACCACAACTGTTCAGGTGGCAGTGACTACTCCAATTCTCACGGAGTCAGTCACCATCACCCCTACCATTACCCCTACAACCCTAGTCACATATACCATCCCAACCACCACCACTGAGCCTTTAAGTCAACCCTTCAATTATGGAGATTTCACACAAGGGTTTGACTTTGATACCATATTCTCCTCCCCTATTCACACTGCCGAGGCGTCATCATCCAGACATCCTGGTCCGAATGCTGAAAGATTAGATGTTCTGCAAACCCAAGTTGCTGACTTACTGGAGACTATTCAGAAATCAAAGGAGGAGTCTGAAGCTCAACAAGCACAGATTAATTCTTTGGTAGACGAAGTCAGAATCCTTCATAGCTAGAGAACGGGGACTGATGAAAGGTTGAAGAACGTCATGGCCCAGAACGAGCTCCTAATCAAGACGAATGAAATGATTCTGGGTCACAGGACGTCCTTGGAGTTGAGGTTTGATACTCAAAGGAAGGAGCATGAGCTGATGGTCAAACTGATTGCTGGTCTGACCAAGAAGCTTGATGCTCAGGGGGGAGAAGAAGAAGGAGAAAGAGAAAGAGAAAGAGAAGGAAAAGAGGACTACTAGTGATGAGGCGTGTCATCCGGTCGACTTGACTAAGGATGACGACAAGGACAAGGATCCCGAAGCCGGTCCTACTGGAGGTGAGCACCAAGATTTAGCAATCATGCCCATCTCTGCTGTTCCAATGGCTCAGGGGGAGTCTACTCATCAAGAGGGTGGTGATACCTCTGATAGTGCTGGTGGTGATAAAGGAAAGTCAGTGCCTGAACTGCTTAAGGACTTATCTGATGATGAGATCCTATATCTAGAGCCTGACTATTCCAACGAAGCACATATCGATGCTCTCTTCAATCTAGAAGAAGGAGAGATCGACTCTGGTGACGATTGGGATGATGATGACGAGGACGTTGTAATCGAAATTCCCAAGGGTGACGGGGAAGGAGAGTACGAGCTAGAAGATGGAGAGATCTTTGAATTTCCATCCTTCGACGCTCCACTCGACACAGGTTCAGTCGAGCAGGCTAGTAATGTAGAAGCCTCGACTGAAGCCTCCCCAATTGACCCTACACCTGTGGACCCAGAGGCACCGAAAGAAACAGACATGCCTTCTACTTCATCAAAGGGTCCAGCTCCTGTGTGGCAAAAGACGTCTATAATAGACAAACACGGAGCGACAGGGATGATCTTGGCTGTAAGGTTCGAGGAGGATAAGCAGCTGGTCGCTATCAAAAGATCTGGCGGGGTTCAATACTAGAACGCACCAGTGAAGCGTTCAGCTCCTTACCCAAATACGATCTTGTGAACCTAGCAAACCGAGAGCTGCTGGGTCATTCCAATCACGCAGTGGCGATGGGTTTGTGGGTGGTTCTGCAGCGAGAAGCAAGATCAGGGAAATTCGAGATGTTCAAGCCTCAAGTACCCAAGAGAGTCAAGGATAAGCATGCTAGACATCCTGTGACTAAGAAGCACTTAAAGAAATTGGTATACAAGCCAGTGCGATGTGAAACTAAGATTCCCCTGAGCAAGTTAACTCAGGATATTCTTGGTGACATTTGGAACTGGTACGTAGATCCAAAGACGGGCGAGGCTGTGATCATGGGTAAAGGACGTTCAGAGAGTGGGAACATAGTGCCAAAGGAACTGATCAGAATTTTTGATGAAGTCTGCTTCATCAACTTTTCTGTGAAAGATCTGAAGGTACTAGCAGAACGGTATTCCGTCTACACTGATGAATGGACAAAGCTCCTTGCTTCTAAATATGACAAGGTGATTAAGTTCTGCCTTGACTACAAGAAGAAGATGGAAGCTAAAGATCAAGCGCTGTGAAGACTGAAGATGTGAAGACCGAAGATTGAAGATTATCCAGAGATGTTGTCAAGGGGGAGTTTGTTGAAGCACTTTCCTGCGACAAACACTCTGGATAGATAGAGTCTTAGTCTTAGGTTGTTTTGTCTTGTTTGTAATTGTCTTTGTATGTAAGAGTCTTTATGTATTAGTTTATCGAGTTATATTTACTTTTACATATTGAATGTTGCAAAATTCTCCAAGTGTTTTGCGCACTTGTAAGTGTGCAGGAGAAAGCTCCTGCGTACTTAGCAAGTATGCAAAAACAACTTTGCGTACTTGCTAAGTACGCAAGAGCATTTTGCTATGCGCACTTGCTAAGTGCGCAGGCATCAGGTCTTGTATAAATAGGATAGGTTGACAAAAGTTAAGTACGCAGACACAGACGCAAATTGTAATCTCAGTGCTTTTCTTTGTAACCTTCAAGTGTTTATAATACAAAGAACGTTTAAGGTGTTTTCTCTTGTCGGTTTACTTTGTTTAGCTAGACTCTCCGCCTAGTCACGGGCATTCTGCACCCAGTTCGACTAGTAGACCCACTTACATGTGACGATCCGCTACACCCGAGGGACCTACACTTGTCAACATGTTGCTTCAAAGACTTCATCGAATTTCTCATAAATTTGATGTGGCTTCCGGCTCCAGGCTCGGAGTGTTGGAGTGTAACTCCTCAAAGTAGATAGATGATATGGTGATGTTATTCTACCTGAAACATAAAAGAAAACATAAAAACGAACAAGGAAAAGATAGTAGTTAAGCTACTATGGGCCTAGTATCGAGAACGCATACCTAGGGGCTGAAGTAATTAGAAACTTAAATTTGGAGAAACGAAACCTGAGGTCCATGCTTTCTGCCGTATGCACCAACTTCACAATTTATTTATGATCATCGGGTTGCCTCCCGGAAGCGCTACATTTATTTATGGGACTTTAGTCCTACCCATACGTGTTGCATCAGTCTTTATTCAGGTGGGAGTAAACAACCTCCACCGTGTCTCCTATCTATTCGTTTAGCTTTGGTAATTTATCAAAGTACTCATCGATCCAATTATTGTTGTCAAGATCCTTGGTAAGGTCTATTGTCGTAGTATTTGGTGTCTTTGGCTTGGTAAGATCAGGTGATTTTCCTTTTTTCAAGTCCTTTGCTTTCTGTAGTTGATAGTCCAGATTTGAGTCGATAAAGTGAGAGATTTCAAGAGGATCACTTGACATGCATTCATATCTTCCGATATTTTATGTTACCGATTGTTTACCGATACGGAGCATTAAAATTCCTTCATTTAAGTCAATGACGGCTCTTGCGGTGGCTAAGAATGGATGACCCAAGATTAATGGTACGGAGAAGTCTTGTCCCATTTCTAAAACCATAAAGTCGGCAGGGAATACAAACTTGCCAACTTTCACCAATAAGTTCTCGATGACTCCTATAGGTGTTTTAACCGATCCATCCGCGAGTTCAATAGTTGCATTAACCGGTCACGGTTGTCTAATGTCGAGCTTTTAAAACATAGTGGAGGGAATAACATTTACGCTTGCTCCAAGATCAGCAAGCGCGTATGTAACTTGTGGTGGCCCTATAGAACATGGTAAAGAGAATTTCCCTGGATCTGAAAGTTTCTTTGAGAGATTCCTTTCGATAAGAGCGACACAGTAATTTGTTCTTTTTATCGCTTCTTCCATGTTTCTCTTGTTTGTGAGGAAATCCTTCAAGAAGAGTCCATATTTTGGCATTTGTTGTATAATATCCAAGAAGGGGGTGTTGACATGGATTTGACTTAAGAGCTCTATGAACTTGTCATATTGCTCAACAGTTTTCTACTTAACTAGCCTTCCTAGATATGGTATGTCAGAATTGAACGTTATTTTTTATGGAATTTTTGGAGCAAGGTCCGCCGTAGGAGGTTGGATTACACTAGATTGTGCTTTCTGGGTGGATGAACTTGCGGGCTATGGACGGAGTGGCACTCCGGTGAATATCTCTCTCTTAGGTGATTGGACTTCTCCTTGCATAGGTGGCTCTGGGTAGACTTTGCAATTCCTTAAAGTAATAGCACTTATGTTGGCCTTTGGATTAGTCTCAGTGTTACTCGGGAGACATCCTGGTTGCCTTTCGGACAATAGTTTTGTTATTTGTCCCAATTGCGTTTCAATGGATTGAAGGGTAGCTTTCTGCGTCTTGAACTCAGCTTCATGTAGACTAAACCTTTCCTCGTATTGCTTGTGACGAGAATCTGCTAGGAGCGCTTGACTTTTAATAGTAGAAATTAGCTTAGTCACCATGTCCTCCAGGCACATCCCATTACCCACCTTGTTTGGTCCTTAAAATTGTTGACGAGGTTGAAAGTTTTGGGGTTGCCTTTGCTGATACCGTTGTTGTTGTCCAAAACCAGATTGTCCTTGGTTGTTGTCTTTCCAGCTAATGTTCAGATGATTCTTCCATCCAGGGTTGTAGGGGTTGCTATAAGGGTTGTTTTGAGGCCAATTTGTTCCGAAGAATTTAACTTGTTCGACATCGGCTGTGATGCTCTTCACATCTTCCATTGTTTCCGGTGTTGCCTTGCCCTTACTAATTTGGTTTAGTCTAGTGGTTAGGGCGTCTACTTGAGCAGATAATGATGATACAACATCGACGACGTGAACTCCTAGCCTTGTTCCTCTACTAGTACATGGGTTGTACCATTGATAGCTGTTCATAGCTATCTCTTCAATTAGGTTATAAGCCTCCTGTGGCCTTTTGTTCCCAAAGATGCCACCCGCGGTAGCGTCAAGTGTCTGACAGGCTTGATTATGTAACTGGAACGCATACCCATAAATGATCCAAAGATGGATCGAAATGGGAAATGTCCCATCACCTTACTTCGGTTCTACTTCCTCATCATCTACCTTGCCTAGCTAGCCATGTACTATGGAACAAGCTTTTGCAGCCTTTGTGTTTTATATGTCTAGAGAGTTAAGCATTGTGAAAGATGCTACCGATGAGATACCGGATATTCTAAAGAAAGAGCCTCAAATAGAGGAGAATAAAGTAGGGATAGAACTTTTGACTGCCGAACTAGCAGTAACTGACCAGGTCCATATCCTTTTGGTGGATCGTGTGACACACTTGGAGACAAGGGTGGACACCTTGGACAATGACATGGAAGGAGTTCTGGAGAGGGTGGCTGATCTGGAAGCTTAGCTACATGTAGCAAACCACACTGCTGAAGGTCTTCAAGAGAGGGTGACTCACTTGGAAGCCCAACTGCAAGCCGATTTATTTCCTGAGGAGATTCCACTTTCTGATGGCGAGGAGGAGACCTTTGAGGAGGAACCCTTTGAGGATGAACCCTTTGAGGAAGATCCCTTCGAGGAGGAGCCCTTGGAGGAGGAACCAGTAGAGATAGACGATGCACAATCGTATGTTTCTTCTGATGACGAAGATACTTGATGATCTTCCTATTCTATCTTCCTTTTCATGCCTATTTTTGCTTATGTTATTTCTCTTTTCAAACCTAGATGGGTAAGGTTGTTCCCATCCAATAAAAGCATGAGAAGTTTAATGTTTGAGTTATTTATTTTGTAGCCTTACAATTTATTTAATTTTCAAAATATTAGATGTTGTATCTCCTTACTCATACCTGAATAATGTTTAATATGCGATATATTTCTCATTGTTTTTCATTTGTGATTGTGAAGAATCATGTCAGGGAGAGGACGCGGAGGTCGTGCCGGTGGTCGGAGTACCATTAACATGACGGCAGCAGAGCTAGCGGCACTAATAAACGACAGTGTGGCGGAGGCTCTAGCAGCACATAATGCTGCAGGTAAATGCTTTAGCTATTGACTAATGATGTCAATCCATCTCTTAAAAAGCCCGCCCTAAACTCTATAATTCTAATCCTATTTTTATTTCTAAATCTAGGCCAGCAAAACCAACAACCAGCCTGCACTTTCAAGGCATTCATGGATTGCAAGCCCCACGCCTTTAGTGGAGCTGAAGGAGTCGTTGGACTACTTCGTTGGTTTGAGAATGTTGAATCAGTGATTTCCATGTGCAACTGCCCCGTGGCTAATCAGGTAAATTTTGCCGCCGAAACTTTGGAGGGCCCAGCACTCACATGGTGGAACGCCCAGGTCCAAATGTTGGGTCTGGCCATGGCGAATGGACTCCCGTGGGAGGAATTTAAATCAATGATGAAGGAGGAATACTGTCCTCGCGATGAAATCCATAAGTTAGAGGGAGAGTTTTGGAACCTAAAGATGGAGGGTTCTGAAATTGAACTCTACACCACACGTTCCCATGAACTTGCCACTATGTGCCTGCATATGGTAACTCCTGATTACAAAAGAATTGAGCTTTACATTGGAGGTCTAGTGCCTCAAATACAAAGCATGGTTACTTCATCCAATCCTGCCACTATCCAACAAACTATCCGATTTGCCCATAAGTTAACCGACCAAGCGGTGACACAAGGGACTCTACCTCCGAGAGGTTCGGTTTCTAAACCCACCGACACTCACAAACGCAAGTTTGATCACCATTCGAACACCCACAACCACTCCAACTCTCACTCCAAAGGACCCCAACCCAACCAACCCCAGTTTAATCAACCGCAGCAGCAGCAACAGCGTAGGTTTGAGCCTACTAAGAACTTCAATCAGTCGACCTCTTCAGGTCAAAAACAGGGTGGTTACGCGGGGAAGTCTTCGAAGTGTAACAAGTGCAACTTCCAGCACTTCGGGTTTTGCAACCGTTGCCAGAGGTGCAGCAAAATAGGTCATGCTGCTAAGGATTGCAGGGGTGAGTTACAAGCTAAACAACCTTTTCAACAACCTGGATCCACAAGGGCTTGCTTTGAGTGCGGAAAGGAAGGGCATATTCGGAAGAATTGTCCTCAATTGAAGAAAGAGGGTAATAGAAACCACAACCCTAACCAGAATAACAATGGAAATGGTGGCAACAATGGCAATGGTGGAGGAAATGATGCGAAGGGACGAGCCTTCGTACTAGGATCTAGAGAAGCCCATTACGATCATAATGTGGTCGCCGGTAAGTTTCTCTTAAATAATTACTTTGCTTCTGTCCTTTTTGACACTGGTGCTGATAGAAGTTTTATATCTAAGAAACTTAGTGATATGATAAGAGGAACTCAAACACTGTTAGAAGCTAAGTATATAATAGAGATAGCTGATGGCCAAATAATTGAAGCAACTCACATTCTTAAGGGATGTAAGCTTGAGTTAGCTAAACATATATTTAATATCGATCTTATGCCGGTCACACTTGGTAGTTTTGATATAATTGTCGGCATGGATTGGCTATCTAAAAACCAAGCCGAAATTATCTGCCATGAGAAGATTGTTCGTATTCCTCTCCTGAGTGGAGAAACCCTTTCCGTCCAAGGCAAAAGAGTTGGTGCAGTCATGGGCATCATATCTTTTATGAAAGCACAAAAATGCCTTCGAAAGGGGCATACGACTATTTTGGCTCTCGTTGCTGAGCAGCCATCAGAAGAGAAGAAGATTGAAGATATTCCCATCGTGCGTGAATTTTTGGAAGTGTTTCCCGAGGATCTGTCCGGTCTGCCACCGCACCGTCAAGTTGAATTCCAAATTGATCTAGCACCCGGAGCAACACCAATTGCTCGGGCACCTTACAGACTGGCACCCAGTGAATTACAAGAGTTGTCCACTCAATTGCAAGATTTGTTGGATAAAGGTTTCATCCGACCTAGTTCATCGCCGTGGGGAGCTCCGGTACTATTTGTCAAGAAGAAGGACGGAACTTTTCGTATGTGTATTGACTACCGGGAGCTGAATAAAGTCACAATCAAGAATTGCTACCCTTTACCTCGCATAGATGATCTCTTTGATCAACTCCAAGGATCAAGTTTCTATTCCAAAATAGATCTTAGGTCCGGCTACCATCAGTTAAGAGTCCGAAAAGAGGATATCTCTAAGACTGCATTCAGAACAAGGTACGGCCATTACGAGTTTATGGTCATGCCTTTAGGGTTAACCAACGCACCCGCGGTATTCATGGACCTCAAGAACCGTGTGTGTAAGCCTTACCTTGACCAATTCATTATCGTTTTCATCGACGACATCCTTATTTATTCCAAGAACAAGGAAGAACATGAGGAACATCTACGCCTAATTTTGGAATTACTTAAGCAAGAGCAACTGTATGCTAAGTTTCCAAGTGTGAATTCTGGATCCGGGAAGTTCAGTTTCTAGGACATGTGGTTAACGAGAAAGGAATACATGTTGACCCATCAAAGATAGAAGCCATCAAGAATTGGGCAGCACCGACGACTCCGACTGAAGTGCGACAATTTCTGGGATTGACTGGATATTACCGTCGAACATCAAAGGATTTTCAAAAATTGCTCAACCTCTCACTGCTTTAACTCAAAAGGGTAAAGCCTATAATTGGGGCGATAACCAAGAGTCAGCATTCCAACATCTTAAACAGAAACTCTGCAGTGCACCTATTCTAGCTCTTCCGGAATAAACCGATGATTTTGTAGTGTATTGTGATGCGTCTATTCAGGGTCTGGGTTGCGTCTTAATGCAACGAGAAAAGGTGATCGCATACGCTCCACGTCAACTAAAGATTCATGAGAAAAACTACACCACTCATGATCTAGAGTTAGGAGCTGTAGTTTTCGCACTTAAGATATGGAGACATTACTTGTACGGTACCAAATGCACCATCTACACCGATCACAAGAGTCTTCAGCACATCTTCGAGCAGAAAGAGTTGAACATGCGATAACGTCGTTGGGTTGAACTCTTAAACGATTATGACTATGCGATCCGGTACCACCCGGGTAAAGCTAATGTTGTAGCTGATGCCTTAAGTAGAAAAGAAACAAAACCCAAATGAGTTCGAGCATTACAGCTTACTATTCACCCTGGATTACCTGACAAAATCCATAGTGCTCAACTCGAAGCCCTAAAAGAAGAAAATCTACCGCTGGAAAGTACACGCGGTATGGAAGCACAACTTGAAGTCAAATCTAACGGTATTCGCTACTTTGCCGAGCGAATATGGGTTCCAGTATTCGGAAACCTAAAGGAACTAGTTATGGATGAGTCTCATAAATCTCGTTACTCGATACATCCAGGTTCCGACAAAATGTACCATGACCTAAAGGTGCTATATTGGTGGCCGAAGATGAAGGCCGATATAGCCACCTATGTTAGTAAGTGTCTGACTTGCGCGAAGGTCAAAGTTGAATATCAAAAACCATCCGGTCTTCTACAACAACCATAAATTCCCATGTGGAAATGGGAACAAATATCCATGGACTTCATCACCAAACTACCACGAACTCCTACCGGATGTGATACCATTTGGGTAATTGTTGATCGATTAACAAAGTCCGCTCACTTCTTAGCAATCAAAGAGACCGACAAAATGGATAAGCTTACTCGTAGTTACTTGAAAGAAATAGTCTCTCGGCACGGGGTGCCAATCTCTATTATTTCGGATCGTGATGCACGATTCACTTCTCGTTTCTGGAAGTCGTTACATAAAGCCTTAGGCACGCGTCTAGATATGAGCACAGCATACCATCCTCAAACTGATGGCCAAATAGAACGTACTATTCAAACGCTGGAGGACATGCTGCGAGCTTGTGTGATTGATTTCGGTAACACTTGGGAGTCTCACCTACCGTTGGTGGAGTTCTCCTACAACAACAGTTATCACACTAGCATCAAGGCAGCTCCATTTGAAACACTTTATGGATGGAAATGCCGTTCTCCTATTTGTTGGACCGAGGTTGGAGATAGCCAACTCACAGGTCCTGAACTTGTATTTGAAACTTCCAAAAAGATCGTTCAAATTAGAAACCGTATGGCGACAGCTCGTGATCGTCAAAAGAGCTATGCCGACAAGCGTCGTAAACCCTTAGAGTTTCAAATAGGTGACATGGTCTTACTCAAGGTCTCACCTTGGAAAGGTGTCATTCGTTTCGGGAAACGAGGCAAACTGAATCCTCGTTATGTTAGACCATTCAAGATAATGAAGAGAATCGAACCAGTAGCGTATCAACAGGACCTACCTGAAGGACTTAGTGGTGTACACAACGTCTTTCACGTCTCAAATTTGAAGAAATGCCTAGCAGACGAATCACTCGCAGTTCCTCTGGAGGAACTACACATTGATGAACAATTACGTTTCATCGAAGAACCCGTGGAAATTATGGATAGGGAAGTCAAAACGTTAAATCATAGTAAAATCCCTATTGTCAGAGTTCGTTGGAACTCGAAACGAGGACCGGAATTCACTTGGGAGCGCGAGGATCAGATGATGCGTAAATATCTTAATCTGTTCAAGCACTCCGCGTCAAATTCTTAAGGTACTATTTAATTTCCGGGATGAAAATTCTTTTAACTAGGGGATGATGTGATATGCTGGGAATTTTTTTTGTATTATTATTTAATTTTCGGGACGAAAATTCTTTTAACTAGGGGATGATGTGACAATCCGGACTTTTCAGTTAGTTCTGTTAGAAATTTCGTTATATTTCCTGTTAAAACCTAACCCAGTTAACTCGATATTTAATCCCAAGGGCTAATTCTGCCAATTTCTGATCTTAAACTACAGGGACTAGTTCTGCCAAGTCCCAAAACTTGAATTGTTGACTCCCAAAGTCAAAATCAATTCAAATTAATCATGTTTGACTTTTTGAAGTCAAACTCGTGACAAATCCAATCATATTCAAATTTGCAAATCGATTCTGTTGAAATTGAAACCGTTATCGCTCGACTAATGTCATTAACGATCTTAAACATCAATTAAAACATCCATCATTAGCAAATTAAACAGGTTAATGGCGAATTATATCGTAACCGTCGAACCTATAACAAAAATCGATCAATTCGATCATTTGTTCTATCATTATCGAAAGAAAACGCACTGCAAACTTTTTTTGAGTCTCCCAGAAGCTTTTGCCTACACCAATTGCACCGAAGAAGCAGTCAAGGTCACCGGAATCTAACCCGCAGGCCGACGGCACTCGTTCTATTCGGAAGCTATCAATCCGTCATCCATTCTGGTAATTGTTTACAGTCTCAGTTTCGTCTCAATTCATAGATCAAAAGCCCTATCATTATCAGGGCTTAAATTATCAAATTCAACGTTAACCAGTTCTAGGGTTCATTTACTTTCGGGTTTAATCGAACCCCATCAATCCGATATTGAAAACTGAAATTGATCATTTCCACAGACTCGCCTCGACGTCTAGATCGAAAGCCCTATACTCTTTGGGGCTTACATGATCGAATTGAATATGACCCTGATTCTAGGGTTCATACAAAACTAGTTTAATCGAAACCCAGTCTAGAACCTGTTTAAATCTAATTAAACTATACCACTAGATTCGTAATAATCTGCTTAACATTAGCCCTATGTCAATTTTACATCTTATCATCGAATTGATCAGGATCTATAACCTAGGGTTTGATCATAAACCGGTTTGGGGGTTTTGATCTTAGACGCTGTTTAAATCAAATTAAATCATATCATTAGATTCGCAATCATTAGTTTAATGAAAGCCCTATGCTAATTGAATCGATCAATATCAAATTTTTCAAAATCCAGAACCTAGGGTTCGTGCACTTTCGGGTTAATCGAATGCTAATCAGGACACGTTTTTAATCCAATTAAATTATACGGTTAGCTTCGCAATCATCAACTTAATGAAAACCCTATGATTCCAACAGATTTCATTATCAAAAATTCTTAATTTGATTCTGTGTTCATAACTAAGGTTTTCGATTTTTATTTCAATGATTAATCAATCTTAACCACGTTAGTTTTTCAATCAAACACACACAGATGCGCATTGAGGTCAATATCCGTACACATTATGAACAAGTTTACATTACAATAAACGAGTTTACATTATAATTATTTTTGTGATTTACGTAATTTCACAAACAAGGACATTAAGGTCTAACAAAAACCGTACATGGTCTCACTTCATATTTGGTAATTCTAGGAGTTACCGGATCACGTGTCATATAACCCGACTAATACGAACAATAGTGGATAAATTAAATATTCAGGCGTATATGTTACACAAATTTTTCGTTGGTCAATAATTTATTTTTAGAATAAATCATACAGTATACGTAAAAGTAAACTAACGAACTCTTTCGAAAACACTATTGGGTAGCGTCACTTTTAGGTACTTATACCTACAAATAATCACCTCAACGGATTATACAATCCGAGATTTCAATGTTTTTCTTTAACGAGCCATAAACTTGTTAAATTTATAATACCGTGAGAAACCCAAACCGAATTAAATTACCCCTTCAAAAACTATAATTGGTATTAATACCTTAATAAATTTACTCAAACTTGATTATTTTAACCCAACCCCCAACCTACTCTTTGACTTCTCGGCCGAAAGCCAGAGAAAACCCACACCCCCTTACTCGACCCATACCACACCTGAGAAAACTCAGATATAACCATACTCACTTCAATCACTTTTCTCATAATTCCTTTCATCACTCTCATTTTCATACGGCAAACGTTTCCATTCTCTTCGAATTCGAAGTCAAGTTTCAAGGTGAAATTCACTTTATTTCGGTATTTGAAGAAGGATTTCAAGTGTTTTAAAGAAAATTCTGCAAAATAGTCAAGACCATTCTCTGTTTCTCTCATCATTTTCATCTTGGTTTTTAAGGTAAAAACTCGATACTATCCACTTTATTTTCTTTAAAACCGTATCTAAGCATACAAAATGTTCAAATCGCAAGTAAGATAACAAGAAAAGTGTGTCAAATTCAAGTTTAAAACATAAATATGCAGGACTAATTCTGTCAAACAGAAGTCCAGTAATCGAAACTAGAAGTTTCGATACCAGTTAACTCAATCGAAACTAGGAGTTTCGATACCTATTGATCAATCGAAACTAAGTAGTTTCGATACCTTTTACTCAATCGAAACTAGGTTGTTTCGATAACAACTACTCAATCAAAACTAGGTCGTTTCGACACTCAAATACTCAATCGAAACTAGGTTGTTTCGATACCTGACTACTCAATCGAAACTAGGAAGTTTCGACACCGAACTACACAATCGAAACTAGGAAGTTTCGACACTCAAATTGCCCAATCGAAAATATGAAGTTTCGATACCTGTGTCAGTCCCTTTTGGGCAGTAACTAAGATCAATTTTTATAACAAAACAAGTGTTGAAAATTTAAGAAGATATTTTAAACAAAAGCAACCAGATTTACAAAGTCGGTGAACAATTTGCAAATATAAGACGATCGGTCTTAACACAATTTACCCTTTGGTATTTAAGGTACGAATAGTCAAGTTTGACTACAACAAGTATCATACAAATATACACAAACTCAAGGTGAGTTCACGGCCCCTTTTTACTATTTTCTAATATTTGGGGGAAGAACATACTTCAACTATTTTATGGGATAACAAGAGAATAAGACACGACTTTATGTTTACATGGGATGAGAACAACACATTGGAGGCCGCTAAAGTCCCCTGGAACAACATAGTAACCATTAACTGTAGCCTAGGGTCATATGAATAGTACTATGGAGAGTGACGTCTCCCGGTCATGGTTAGTCGCGCTAACCACAATCTGGAGGATTTATGGCCGCATAGAACCTGATAACGATTATAGGGGCTCACACATGTCATGGTTTGGTTACGCCTCATGTATGAATATATTATTTGTATTCCTAGCTAGTTTACAAAAGGGTCAACAATTCTTATTCTGTTTATCACATACAACTGAACTATTTATGAACAATCGAAGTTTACAAAGAACTATTTGATTAAACCTGTGAACTCACGAACCTAGTGTTGACGATTTTAAGTATGTTTTTCAGGAAATTGAACGTGATTTCAAGGTTAGCAATGTAGATTACATGCATGCACGATGGATACTACTCAAGGAGGATTTCCCCTGTATAACTCATTGAATTGAGTCATATTTGTGAAATCTTAACTTTTTGTAAACTCAGATTACATTTTTGTAATGTAAAACATTAAATTTGTTTATGTATCCATTTATCATGTATGTGTTTGCGATAATCATATGTTTTGGAAACCATGAACATCGCGCCTCGCGTTTCCGCCTTGGCGGGGTGTGACAGATTGGTATCAGAGCCATTGATTATAGTGAACTAGGAATCTAAATTGGAACCTAGTCTATAATCTAAATGACTCACTAAAACGTTTTCATTGCATAAGCATTGCATAACCAGTCATTTTGTCATATGGATATTGTAGTCACAAGCATGTCGTCACATTCACATTCTGATCCCGTCTCTGACTCTGAATCAAACGAGGAACTTTCCGCCTCACGTCCCAAAAATTGAGTACAAACCCGTAGCTCCACACCACCTAATGTCGCCTTGGGAGAACCGCCTATCGTCTACCGAAAGAAGAGCGGAGGACCAGTTAAGGTGCAAAGTGCTAGGTAGAAGTTTCGACTTCCACGCAAAAGGACTCTAGCAGCCCGTGACCCGGAAGACTTGGAGACCGGTGAGGAACCATCTAGGAAACGACCCTGTTACCACCCTACTGTGGGAACTATCCGTTGGATGCCCAGTACCTTGGCAAGATGGAGGGAGATGGAGAGCATCCCATCTACCTTTGAGCTCGGAGAGTCTTCTAACTCCCCAACACCCCTACCCCACACTGGGGAAGCCATAGAGCTCACTGTGCCTACCTTGGTAGCTCGTGTTCGTACGCACGAAGAGCGTCTTGATGATCTCCTAGATGATATTCGGGCACATGGGGATTGACTTCGTCAAGGGCTCGGATCTCGAGTTCAGACTCTGGAGGACCACACCCGAGACATACAGGGTACCACAAACTATCTAGAGTTGAGAGCTGATATAGACTGGCAGTTCATTGTTACGGTCCGAGACATGGTGGAGGCGCTGGAAGAAAGGACGTTGGCTGCAGAATTTGTGGCGAGAGCTAGCTTTGTCATGGCGGGACTTGTCATGATGATTGGATTGTACTCCCACTTCTTCCTTTAAACCTATTACGGGCGGGTTGTGCCCGTAGTACATTAAATAGTTTGAAACTTTAGTACTGATGAGGTCATGTGAACCCATCCTTTTTGTATCCATATCTTTTGGAACAATGTACTATGTATGTAATGGTTTATGATGTGATGATGGTTGTTTACGTTTGATGTTGTTGTATCCTTATGTCATGCGCTATCATTATCGTCATATAATGTTGTTTCTTTTTAATTGATATGTTAGAAAGAACGTCATGGCACCAAAACGTAGCATACCCCGTAACACTACTGGCGACAACAACGAGACGATTTCCCTAAACGTGGAACAACTTATAGCACAGCGAGTAGCTGCTGCTATGGAGCAATATGAGGCAAATCGAAATAGTGGAGGAGGAAACGGCAGCGGTACCGGCGGAGGAGGTGCAGGAGGTAGAGGTTCCGGAGGTTCCGGAGGTAATAGAATAAATAAGCCGTAACACCTAGTCATGATCCGAATTAATGGCGTTATGACTTGTAATTCTACAGATGCTCCAATTAGGAAGTGCTCTTACAAGACCTTTCTATCTTGCAAACCCCGTAACTTCAATGGCACCGAGGGTGATGTTGGACTAATGAGATGGATAGAAAAGATGGAATCGGTGATTGATATTAGTGAATGCACCGCTGACTGCATGGTGAAGTATTCTACATGCTCACTCACTGATAAAGCTTCAACCTGGTGGAACTCACAAGTAAAGACTTTGGGAAGGCAGACAGCATATGAGTTGTCATGGGAAGACCTAAAAGCCATGATGATCGAGGAGTATTGTCCTCGAAATGAGCTGCAAAAGATCGAATCTGAAATGTGGAATTTACAAATGATAGGAGATGATGTTGCTGGTTACACAGACCGATTCAATGAGTTAGCAATCTTGGTTCCACACATGGTCACCCCAGATTACAAGAAGGTTGAAAGATACTTGTGGGGTCTCGCACCTCAAATCCGAAGTCTAGTGACTTCCACGAACCCTATGGATGCCAAGAGCGCTATAACTCTAGCATTCAAGCTAAGGGATAATATTGTGCGTGATGGTTTGTTTGGAAAGAAGGAGACCGAAGAAGGAAAATCTGGAGAAAAGAGGAAATGGTTTGGAAAACCAATTAATCAAAACAAGAATCAAATTTACAAGAGACCTGAAACTATGAAAGCCTTTGTTGCCAACACTGTGGAACAAAATGGATACCTTGGAGCACGACCAAGGTGTGACAAGTGTGGATATCATCACAGTGGAAAGTGTACCCAATGTGGAAAATGTAAAAAGTATGGACATCTAGCCCATAACTGTAGGAGCAATGCGAACCCTAATAAGATAAATCAAGTAGCAGGAAAAGTCAACCCAGGAACAGAAAGGATGAATCAGGGATGCTTTGAGTGTGGAGATCCAAAGCACTTCAGAAAAGACTGTCCAAAGTTGAAGAACCAAAACGACCATCAGGCCCGTGGAAGAGCATTTGTGATGGGAGCTGGTGACGCACGACAAGATCCGAACATTGTCACTGGTACGTTCCCGATAAATAATCACTATACCTCTATACTTTTTGATACGAGTGCTGATATGAGCTTTGTGTCAAATGACTTTAAGTCCCTACTCGGTATTAAGCCCAGCAAACTAGACCAAAATTATACAATTGAATTAGCAAACGGGAAATTAATTAAAACTGGAGAAGTCATTCAAGGTTGTACCTTATGTCTTAAAACCCACACATTGAGTATAGATATGTTACCTGTTGATTTAGGAAGCTTTGACGTTGTTATTGGCATGGATTGGTTGTCAAAGAATCAAGCCGAGATTGTTTGTTTTGAGAAGATTGTCCAAATCCCACTCCCGAACAGAGAAGTTCTTTCGATTCAAGGTGAGAAGAGTGGAGTAACATTAAGGATGATAAACTGCATGAAAGCTCGTAAGTATCTACGTAAAGGCTATTGCGTATTCCTGGCTCACGTCGTCGAGAAGAAACCCAAGGAACGTCGACTTGAGGATATACCAATCATTAAGGATTATCCTGAAGTTTTTCCTGAAGACTTACCTGGATTACCACCACCGAGGCAAGTCGAATTCCGAATCGACTTGGTACCAGGAGCCGCACCAGTTGCGCGATCACCGTATCGATTAGCACCTTCTAAAATGCAGGAATTATCAAATCAACTTCAAGAGTTGCTTGATAAAGGTTTCATAAGACAGAGTTTCTCACCCTGGGGAGCTCCGGTCCTATTCGTAAAGAAAAAGGATGGAACCTTTAGAATGTGTATCGATTACAGAGAATTAAACAAGCTTACAATCAAAAACCGATACCCACTTCCTCGAATAGATGATTTGTTCGATCAACTACAAGGTTCTAGCTTCTACTCTAAGATTGATCTACGTTCGGGGTATCATCAACTAAGAATCCAAGAAGAAGATGTACCGAAGACAGCATTTAGAACTCGTTATGGCCACTACGAATTCCTAGTTATGCCGTTTGGTTTGACGAACGCACCAGCTGTTTTCATGGATCTCATGAACCGCGTGTGCAAGCCATACTTGGATAAATTCGTGATTGTGTTTATCGATGACATATTGATATATTCACGAACCAAGGAGGATCATGAACATCATCTGAAATTAATCTTGGAACTACTTAGCAACGAGAATCTTTACGCTAAATTCTCTAAGTGTGAGTTTTGGATCCGAGAAGTGCATTTTCTTGGACATGTCATTAACAAGAAAGGAATTCACGTTGATCAATCAAAATTGAAGCAATCAATTTTTGGGTTTGGCCGGATACTACAGACGATTCATTGAGAATTTTTCAAAAATAGCCCTACCTTTAACCACATTAACCCAGAAGGAAAAGAAGTTTGATTGGAGTGACAAGCAAAAGTCAGCTTTCCAATTACTGAAGCAGAAGCTGTGTAGTGCACCGATCTTATCCCTTCCTGAGGGAATCGATAATTTTGTCGTATACTGCGATGCATCACACCAAGGACTTGGTTGTGTGTTAATGCAAAGAGACAAAGTCATCGCATATGGCTCACGACAACTAAAAATACACGAAAAGAATTATTCGACCCATGACTTGGAATTGGGTGCAGTTGTGTTTGCGCTCAAGATTTGGAGACATTATCTTTACGGTACAAGATGCACTATCTTTACTGATCATAAGAGTCTTCAACATATCTTCGATCAAAAGGAACTTAACATGAGACAACGTCGTTGGGTAGAACTACTAAACGACTATGATTGTGATATCAAGTACCATCCCGGGAAAGCCAATGTCGTAGCAGACGCCATAAGCCGCAAAGAACGGATTAAAACACTCCGTGTTCGTGCCCTAGAATTGACAATTCATACGAGCCTCACGACTCAAATTCGGATGGCACAACAAGAGGCAATCAGAGAAGAAACAATTTAGAATGAAGCTTTACGAGGAATGATAAAGCAATTGGAGTCTAAGTCAGATGACACTTTATACTTCTTGAATAGAATTTGGGTGACACATTTTGGTAACTTACGGGAATTAGTTATGGACGAAGCCCACAAGTCCAGGTACTCCATTCACCCAGGTTCAGATAAGATGTATAAGGATCTAAAAGAATTGTATTGGTGGCCCAATATGAAAGGAGATATTGCCACATATGTCAGTAAGTGCTTAACATGTTCAAAAGTAAAGGCAGAACATCAGAAACCGTCGGGATTGTTACAACAACCCGAGATACCTCCATGGAAATGGGAACAAATTTCCATGGATTTCATTACAAAGTTACCCAAGACGTCGAGCGGGTATGACACTATATGGGTAATCGTCAATCGTTTGACGAAATCAGCTCATTTTCTACCTATCAAAGAGACAGATAAAACCGAAAAACTTGCCAAGCTTTATATCAAGGAAATTGTGGCTAGGCATGGAGTGCCAATTTCTATTATCTCTGATAGAGACAGCAGATTCGTGTCTAGAATCTGGAAATCATTACAAGAAGCCATGGGCACACGTCTTGACATGAGCACGGCATATCACCCACAAACAGATGGTCAAAGCGAAAGGACCATTCAAACTTTAGAGGATATGCTCCGTGCGTGTGTAATTAATTTGGGAGGAAATTGGGATACTCATTTACCGTTAGCAGAGTTTTCCTATAATAACAGCTACCACACGAGCATTAAGGCAGCTCCGTTTGAAGCTTTATATGGTCGTAAATGCCGCTCACCGTTATGTTGGGCAGAAGTTGGTGAAAAACATTTGACAGGCCCTGAGATTGTCCAGGAAACCACTGATAAAATCTTCAAAATTAAGGACCGTCTGAAAGCGGCCCGAGACAGACAGAAGAGCTATGCTGATAACAGACGGAAACCATTAGAATTTCAAATTGGTGACCGAGTAATGTTAAAAGTCTCACCATGGAAAGGCGTTGCAAGGTTTGGTAACCGTGGTAAACTCAACCCTAGATACGTTGGACCTTTTGAAATACTGGCTAGAGTTGGCCATGTAGCTTACAAGCTCAAGTTGCCACAAGAACTAAGCAATGTACATGATACGTTTCATGTATCAAATCTCAAGAAGTGCTTGGCAGACAAGACATTGATCATACCGCCAGATGAAATTCATATTGATGATAAACTTCATTTCATCAAGGAACCGATTGAGATTTAGGATTGGAAGGTTCAAAGGCTGAGACACAGTCGAATCAAACTGGTTAAGGTACGTTCGAACTCAAAACGTGGTCCTGAGTATACATGGGAACGAGAGGACCAAATGAAAACGAAATACCCCTCCTTGTTTAAGGATACACCAGTTCAAAACGACACGAATTGAATTTCGGGACGAAATTCTTTTAACGGGGGGAGAATGTGACACCCGACATTTCAGGTCAATATCCGTACACATTATGAACAAGTTTACATTACAATAAACGAGTTTACATTATAATTATTTTTGTGATTTACGTAATTTCACAAACAAGGACATTAAGGTCTAACAAAAACCGTACATGGTCTCACTTCATATTTGGTAATTCTAGGAGTTACCGGATCACGTGTCATATAACCCGACTAATACGAACAATAGTGGATAAATTAAATATTCAGGCGTATATGTTACACAAATTTTTCGTTGGTCAATAATTTATTTTTAGAATAAATCATACAGTATACGTAAAAGTAAACTAACGAACTCTTTCGAAAACACTATTGGGTAGCGTCACTTTTAGGTACTTATACCTACAAATAATCACCTCAACGGATTATACAATCCGAGATTTCAATGTTTTTCTTTAACGAGCCATAAACTTGTTAAATTTATAATACCGTGAGAAACCCAAACCGAATTAAATTACCCCTTCAAAAACTATAATTGGTATTAATACCTTAATAAATTTACTCAAACTTGATTATTTTAACCCAACCCCCAACCTACTCTTTGACTTCTCGGCCGAAAGCCAGAGAAAACCCACACCCCCTTACTCGACCCATACCACACCTGAGAAAACTCAGATATAACCATACTCACTTCAATCACTTTTCTCATAATTCCTTTCATCACTCTCATTTTCATACGGCAAACGTTTCCATTCTCTTCGAATTCGAAGTCAAGTTTCAAGGTGAAATTCACTTTATTTCGGTATTTGAAGAAGGATTTCAAGTGTTTTAAAGAAAATTCTGCAAAATAGTCAAGACCATTCTCTGTTTCTCTCATCATTTTCATCTTGGTTTTTAAGGTAAAAACTCGATACTATCCACTTTATTTTCTTTAAAACCGTATCTAAGCATACAAAATGTTCAAATCGCAAGTAAGATAACAAGAAAAGTGTGTCAAATTCAAGTTTAAAACATAAATATGCAGGACTAATTCTGTCAAACAGAAGTCCAGTAATCGAAACTAGAAGTTTCGATACCAGTTAACTCAATCGAAACTAGGAGTTTCGATACCTATTGATCAATCGAAACTAAGTAGTTTCGATACCTTTTACTCAATCGAAACTAGGTTGTTTCGATAACAACTACTCAATCGAAACTAGGTCGTTTCGACACTCAAATACTCAATCGAAACTAGGTTGTTTCGATACCTGACTACTCAATCGAAACTAGGAAGTTTCGACACCGAACTACACAATCGAAACTAGGAAGTTTCGACACTCAAATTGCCCAATCGAAACTATGAAGTTTCGATACCTGTGTCAGTCCCTTTTGGGCAGTAACTAAGATCAATTTTTATAAAAAACAAGTGTTGAAAATTTAAGAAGATATTTTAAACAAAAGCAACCAGATTTACAAAGTCGGTGAATAATTTGCAATTATAAGACGATCGGTCTTAACACAATTTACCCTTTGGTATTTAGGGTACGAATAGTCAAGTTTGACTACAACAAATATCATACAAATATACAAAAACTCAAGGTGAGTTCACGGCCCCTTTTTACTGTTTTCTAATATTTGGGGGAAGAACATACTTCAACTATTTTATGGGATAACAAGAGAATAAGACACGACTTTATGCTTACATGGGATGAGAACAACACATTGGAGGCCGCTAAAGTCCCCTGGAACAACATAGTAACCATTAAATGTAGCCTAGGGTCCTATGAATAGTACTATGGAGAGTGACGTCTCCCGGTCATGGTTAGTCGCGCTAACCACAATCTGGAGGATTTATGGCCGCATAGAACCTGCTAACGATTATAGGGGCTCACACATGTTATGGTTTGGTTACGCCTCATGTATGAACATATTATTTGTATTCCTAGCTAGTTTACAAAAGGGTCAACAATTCTTATTCTGTTTATCACATACAACTGAACTATTTATGAACAATCGAAGTTTACAAAGAACTATTTGATTAAACCTGTGAACTCACCAACCTAGTGTTGACGATTTTAAGTATGGTTTTTAGGAAATTGAATGTGATTTCAAGGTTAGCAATGTAGATTACATGCATGCACGATGGATACTACTCAAGGAGGATTTCCCCTGTATAACTCATTGAATTGAGTCATATTTCTGAAATCTTAACTTTTTGTAAACTCAGATTACATTTTTGTAATGTAAAACATTAAATTTGTTTATGTATCCATTTATCATGTATGCGTTTGCGATAATCATATGCTTTGGAAACCATGAACGTCGCGCCTCGCGTTTCCGCCTTGGCGGGGTGTGACAAAACCCCTAGGTCTCCATGATCGATCGTTATCAGGTTCGTGGGAATTGGGGATGGTTTCGATCGGACCATGATAGGGGGGGATCACACTGCACTTGTATGATAAAACCAATTGGAACCGGGTTATGTCGCGATACCCTAGCGGGCGGATTGGTTAAGACAGTGTGTATGTGTGAGAGAGACCCGGGTTCAAGACCGGGCTCCCACATCTTTTTTTTAACAGTTTTTCTGGTATTATTTTAATATAAAAATCAAACCTTATATAATTATAATATTATACAAATGTGTTTTAGCCCGAGGAAACAACCCGTAGGCTCGGGTTTGAATTATTAACCCACTTTTGTTATTATTTCCCTACTTTTAAAAATAATATATTTACCTTAACTTTGTATACAATAATATGTTTATATTACTTTCAACCCGTGACTCGTGTTATTAAATAATATATATATTTATAGTATTTCGTATCGTTTTATAACTTCGTATAATGTTTGAAACTAAATAATAATATAATTAGTTATATTATTTACTCGCATTTATTACGTTCATAAAAATAATATATTTTGTACCACGAATGAGTAATTAGAATATTCTTTAGAACCTAAAAATAATATATTAAATTATATTATTTTCCTAATTTTTGTAAATGACAAAACGCTCGAATATATTTATTATTATTGTTGTCATTCATCGCGTAACGTATATATAATTTAATTACTAATTAAAGAATTCCTATTCCCGTGGACACGTTCGTCTACTCTCGGTTACTAGAGCGTTTCTTTAGGACGTTTCTCACTCCGTGTAGTTGTCACAATTCCCATTTTATCCCTAATTTATGTGGTTATAATTTTAGAGCATCCGTAAGTCGTTTGAGACTTACACACGTGATTCCAACTTGTCCTTTGTGTGATACTACCTACAGCGCAACACAGGTGAGTTTTCACAGCCCCTTTTACTGTTTTAACTTGGGGGAGAAAACATGATTAAACAATTTTGGATTTTGTAATTCGTATGATATCAATGTTAAATGCTAAGCGTAACACGCTATCACAAAAAGTCCTCAACTAATATCGGACCGTTAATATGGATCTTAGCGAGGTAATATTTAGTAGTACTACTGGGTTTGACAAATCCCACCCGCGTTAGTCGCGCTAACTCGATTAGATATCGAACGGGTGAAATGTTAGTCTACCCACACCGCCAGTGTTGATAGACCTGGCAGGAGGCAATAAACAAACAGTCAGCTTCGGTTGCGAGCGCTTGAGCTGAACATGAACATAGGTTAGCTACCTATAGATACGTACTGAATGAACATAAATCTGGTAAACGCTTATTTACATATATTGAAACCTGTGAACTCACCAACCTCGTGTTGACATATTTTCTTACATGTTTTCTCAGGTCGCTAAGATAAGACACAGGTACACGTTAGGGAATGCATGGGATTCAACTACTTTGATTATGACTTATTTGTAATTGTTTGAATTATTCTATTGTACTTGTTTTGGTTGGACGTTTTGGACTTTTTGGACTTTTGGACTTTTAGACTTTGGCTTTGGGCGCGTGTATTTTGTGCATTTACTTTCTTTACGCTTCCGCATTGATACTCTGATTTGAATGATATTTTCATTTTGAGTCCCATGTAAGGTCGTTCAAAGTAACTAATGTCTGAGATCCTGGTTCGTCACTTCCCAAATGGTAAAACTCCGTTAGTTGAAATTGGGGGTGTGACATTTGATCTCAAAGTTGTTAGAGTCAACGGTTGGTCTTGTGATACTAGATCCCAACGCATCCAGTGATGTGCCTGCAATTTCGGCGATAGTGCGGTTTTCTACGGCCATTTTTCTAACACGGTTTTCTCGAACTCGGCGGTGAAAGAATCTTTCAGATTCTGCTAAAGGTTGATATAAACCAGTAGTAAAACTTTAGATCATAAACTACCTGCAACAAAGCGTGAAAGAAAAACAGAAGGAAAATAAAAGGCTAATTCAGTTAACTCGATTTTTTCTTGAAATCACCGTATCCTCGGCAGCGGCGCCAAAAACTTGATAGCGTGTGATAAGTATATAAAAATATAAGTAAATATATTTTTAGGATGATTTCACATGATCATGTTTTAAATTTATAAAATGATAATTACATTAACTTAAAACACACACAATAGGCAAGTGTACCTATCGCAGCGTAATATAGTCAGGTAAGAACCAAGTATCGAACCCATGGACACGGTCGAGTTCCAATACTCAACTTTTGTTATCGTTTAGCCGGATTAATTAGTGAGTGGGTTTTGTGTGCTTGTGAAGCAGAAAAGTAAATGACGGTAAAGTTAATAACATGAAAGTAAAAATATGCTTAAAGTGTGTAACAGAAATGTAACTAGCAGAATAGTAAATAGCAGAAAAGTAAATAAAGCGAAAATGATCAGATTACGAAATGTATTGCTTCGGGATTCGAATAAGCTAGGTACGTGATAATGTTAAGTTAACTAATTCAGTGGTATGACTACTATAAACTGTTCCGCTAGAGCCTCGTTCTCACTACATTTGATTTGCAAATTATATTCTTTAAAAAGTGGTAGTGCCTCCCGTTAGGAACAACATTTACCCACAACCCATCGAATGGTCATCTCCGAGTTGGTTTAAGACATCAGACTCAAAATGCTTTATATTAAAGTTAAATAGGTGATTATGTTTTGCTCACCGGGAGGCGGTGTAACAATGGGGCCAAGTATAACGACGTACTGCTCCCAACATGAGTTCACCAATTTTTGGTCGCATAATAATCTCGTATAAAGACGTACGATATTAGAAGTATAGACCAAGCCTTGGCTTATCAATCTCTGCTCGTATAAAGACGTATGAGTTTCAAAGGAAGTTTGATTAAAAAAGGTTTTACGATCTTACTTTTTAAAATCAAGACACTCACAAATATAAAGACAGATTTAAACAATAATAAAAACCCATCAAAAGATGTTTTTAAGGACGAATTAGTTAAAGACATAAACATACCACTTAATTAATAGATTAAACATTAACATTCACCAAACATCATCTTCACCCTAGCAATACAAAGAAGTTTTAGCCATGAATGGCCATAACGACTAGCGTAATGAAGAGTTTTGTAGGCTCCCCTATTGTGAAACAAGGAGGAAGAGCCCCTCTACTCTCTACTCTCTACTCTAACCACGAGAATGCTCTCTTCTTGAGTGTTCTTTAGGTCTGGATTGGTGTGTGGAATGAAGAACTCAAGCCTCCTATTTATAGGCCTCAAAATGTGCAATGCACAACCGTGCAATGGGTTGCATGGTCATGCAAAGGCCTAGGGAATCAAACAGGGTACAAAGGACGTAGGACTGGACCGTGGGGAGCAGGAGGGGCCAATGCACAGCCGTGCAATGGGATGCACGACCATACATCCCCCTACTTTCCCCAGTTTTATCTTGTAGCTTCTTGTTGACTATTGTTGACCAATTTTGACTTCTTGGGGGTCAATGCTCCGGGTATGAACCTTCTAGAAGCTTGAATTCTTGGTGTTTTAGATAGGATTTAGTTTGATTTGTATTTTCAATACCGAATAACCTGCAATTACAAAATATAAGTATTTTAAGCATAAATTGCAAGGTTGTTATTCAATTAGTACCATAATGTGGGATTATTATGTATGTTAAATATGTATAAATGATGACATATCAGCTAATAAAAGTGAGACTGCAGAATTGATAAAGAACTTCATTGTGTTGGTTGAAAATCAAAGAGATGTTAAGGTAAAGGCTATCAGATGTAATAATGGAACTGAATTCAAAAACGCAGTTTTGAGTCAATTTTGTACTGAAAAAGGGATAGCAAGACAATACAGTGCAGCTCGTACTCCTCAACAAAATGGAGTTGCTGAACGAAAGAACAGAACACTCATCGGAGCAAGAACAATGTTTTCTGAATCAAAGTTGCCCTTGTTTTTCTGGGCCAAAGTTGTAAACACAGCATGTTACGTGCTCAATAGGGTTCTTCTCAACAAGAGACTCCAGATGACTCCGTATGAGATCATTTACAAAGAGAAGCCCCGGTTAGGATATTTCAAAGCTTTTCGGTGTCCGTGTACTGTATTGCATACAGAATCCCCACCAAAGTTCAATGAAAAGGCTGATGAATGTTACTTTGTTGGCTTTGTCTTTATAGAGTATACAACAAGGTCACCAAAGAAATCAAAGAATCAACCTATGTTGATTGGCAAGAGCAAAATCCCACTGATGCTGAGTGTGGCCCATCATGGTTATTTGATTATCATTCATTGTTTAAATCATTTAACATTTGCACTTATGAAATTAGAGGGTCTCCTAATGAATCATTTGAGCTAAGTGACGATGATGAGGATCTCTATACCGGACCATTGCTTACCGTTGATCCACCAGACGTTATCGAAGAATCCAGTGGTGATAGATCTGATTCTAATGCTGAGAACGTTCTTGTTTCAACTAATGTTTCTGAAGGTTCACCAGCAACTGCTAAGGATTACACATCAGTAGTCAATGATGGTAACAATACACCTGAGACTGCAGATTCATCTAAATTTCAGGAGCCGATTCCTGATGAAAGTATGGTCGAGAAGCTGATTTCTGACCCTACCGAAGAATCCATTGAAGATATATTAGAGAATGTGACAAATTTGCCCCTCACAGTGTAAGTTCCTGATGTTTCGTCTCATAGAGTTAATAAAGATCATCCGGTTGACACTATAATCGGGTCACCGACAGACGGGGTTAGAACCAGAAGCACTGCAGGAGATATAAACCTATGTCTTTACTCATGTTTTATTTCTCAAATTGAACCAAAGAACATCGAGATGGCTCTCCTTGAGCCTAGTCAATGCAGGAAGAGCTGAATCAGTTTGCTAAACTCCAAGTCTAGGATTTGGTGTCGTTGCCACCATGCAAGAAAGCTATTGGCACTCGCTGGGTGTTTAGAAACAAGCAAGATGAAAATAAAGTAATCATCAGAAACAAAGCTCGGTTGGTTGTACAGGGGTTCTATCAACAGGAGGGGATAGATTATGAGGAGGTGTTTGCTCATGTTGCTCATCTGGAAGCTATACGAATATTCTTGGCCTATGCATCTTATATGAACTTCACTGTTTAACAAATGGATATTAAGACATCATTTCTGTACTGGAAAGTGAAAGAAGAGATATACGTGTGTCAACCACCTGGATTTGAAGATAGTGATCATCCAGACTATGTTTACAAGCTTGACAAAGCTTTGTATGGTTTACATCAGGCACCTCATGCTTGGTATGCTACTCTAACTGATCACTTATTGGCACATAGATACACTCATGGTGCTATTGATCAGACACTGCTTGTTCAGAAGGCAAATGATGATCTAATTCTGGTGCAAATTTATGTGGACAATATCATCTTCGGGTCCACAAATGAGGAACTGTGCACGAAATTCAGAAAGGTTATGGAAAAGAAGTTTGAAATGAGTGCTTTGGGAGAAATGATTTTCTTTCTCGGGTTATAGGTTAAACAATCAAGTGATGGCATTCTCATTCATCAAGGAAAATATGTGGATGGTATTGTTGCCAAGTTTAAATTCACAGATGCTCAGGCTGCCTCCACTCCTATGTCTGCACGACCAGTTCTGGATGCTGACACGAACGGGGCTGCTGTTGATCAAAAGCAATACAGATCCATGATCGGATCCTTGATGTACTTGACAGCCAGTCATCCAAATATCATGTTTTCTGTGTGTCAGTGTGCTCGTTATCAAGCAAATCCCAAGATGTCCCACTTAACTGATGTTAAACGTATCTTTGGGTACTTAAAGGGCAAGCCTCGACATGGCCTTTGGTATCCCAAAGATTCTAATTTTGACTTGTATGCCTTTTGTGACAGTGATTATGGAGGATGTCAACTAGACAGAAAATCTACAAGCGAGGGATGTCAATTCCTCGGGGATAGGTAAATTTCTTGGGAATGCAAAAAGCAACACACAGTCTCCACCTCTACTGCTGAGGCTAAATATGTTGCTGCATCGGCTTGTTGCTCACAAGTAATCTGGATGCAACATCAATTGCTGGATTACGGTTTCTAAATACTCCTATTTTTTGTGATAATGAGGCTGATGTGCTAATTGTGAAAAACTCGATTCAACATTCTAAAACCAAGCATATTGATATCAAGGTGCATTTTATCCGAGATTGTTTTGAGAGAAATCTCATATGTCTTGAAAGGGTTGATTCTTACAACAATGTTGCAGATATCTTCACTAAAGCATTTGATACATCTTGATTCAATGTGCTTGTAGAGTCCCTGAAAATGATTAGTTTTAAAGATTAAACTTGTCACCAAAAGTATTTTTCTCTGTAATTTAAATTTGTACATTTTTTATTTTATTTTTTATGCACAAATTTAGGGGGAGAATTAAGAAAAATACAAAAAAAGTCTGCTTTAAAATTTCTAGAGTCAAGAAAAATACAAAAAGAGTCTGCGTTCAAGTCATTTAAAAGAAAAATACAAAAATATTGTTTATGTTTGAGTCGAAAGTTTTGCAAATATATGGGAAGTGATATGAATGTTCATTTCTTAAGGCTAGAATCAACACATGTAAGACACTAAAATAAAAAGATTAGGATCAGTGATGGATATGTTGATAGACTCTGCAGGTAATACACTTGAACAAAATAGTCTTATGGCCTTAGTGGGGAACATCTCATAAATCAGTATAATTTGCCATTCCTGTTAATAATAGAGAACTTAAACATAAAGGTTGATGAAATGTGGATAACCTTTGTTCTATTGGGATTGCACTAACCGGGACCCTTCACAAAGGGGTTGCGAGCTTGACTTTATACAAGTTGTAAATATTATATATCTATATAGTTAAAATACATGCAATGACATGCAATAGGTGAAAAGACATTCAATGGTAGTGCAAAGCTTATCTGTAAAGCAGATCTCTGAGCAAAAGACACGCAATGTTAATGTCATGCTATAGGAATACATTCAAAAGATATGAAATGCCATACATCAAAAAGATATGTCTAAAGACGTACATATTATTATTGTAAATATTTTTATTTTTTGGGAATATGTGACTGGAAGAGATTTATTGTCAAGGCATGTAAGTCCGTTGTGCTATGACCCTGAGCTTTTGCTGATTCTAAGCATGTAAGCCCATAGTGCTATGTTTTTAATCAAATTCTGTTAGAGATTCCCTGAAAAATTGCATAAGCCCGTGCTAGCTATGCTCCATTAGTTATTATTTAGGTGCTCAAAAGATCATGAGGAAGGGAAAGTTTACCTGATAATCTGTGGGGTCCATTAAAGTTCATCAATAATTCACATAATCTACATTTACTTAATTACAGGTTTCTGAGATATGAGCGTGGGATCCATTTAGTCATAAGTAACTCTACCTAAAACATGATAACCTACATCATAGTGAATAACTTAGGTTTGAAGCTAAAGCATGAGTTTAGAAGGATCTGTATATATTTGCAATCTAATTGACCTGTCTGAGTAAAAGTACATGCTGAAAAATGTTCCTTGGTCTGCCTGTAGAACGATATGATATCATTGCAAACTTTCTAAAGCCTTGTTATTGGTTAGAATGTATATATTTTTGAAGTGTGTTTGTATTTTAATTGAGTCATGATCAATATGTCTTATTTACTATTAAGGTTTATTTAAGTTTAAATTATAAAAATGACCAAGGTAAATTTCTGAAATAAATCGTCTAAGGGACTTCTTCTCTATTAGGGGTTAAAAGGTTGGCCCACCAAGCTTAACGGTGGGCCCACCAAGCTTAACGGTGGGCCCACAAGGTGTGAAACCGGGATCATTTAAAAGATTTACATAAATCCTATAGAGGGTTTTACTAGTTCACGGTATTCTCTCTCTCTCTGTTCTTTTTTCCGGCTTTTGGTGATCCTACTTGACTCTTTCACGGCAACTCTCTTGCTTATTGATCGTTGTTGCTAGTTTCTTTGTCTAATCAGGTACACTTTATAAATCTCAAAGCATCATATTGACTTGCTAAATCTCGTGGTTGACCTTAAACCCACTCATATAGACATTCATAATCAAAGAAATCGATTCTGGTTGTGAAAAGTTGAAATTGAAGGGTCGATTAGGGTTGTTTTGAGTTGGTGAGTATTGGTACAAGAGTAGAAAGCGAAGATTTAAAGGTTGGATCCTTCAATTTGACGTTGAAATCATCTTCGGCATCTCCTGTAAACCAGGGTTCACGGTGTAATTCAAAATGTTGTGAACCTTTGGTGTTCCCCATTTACGGTTGTAGGGACAACATCTAGGAAACCGTGAACCTAGTTTACCTTGTTTTTGTGAGCCGTAAACTCATTTAGCCGAGAACCCTGTTGTGGCCGTGAATCTCTTAAGAGTCGAGAACCCTGTCCCGGCCGTAAACCTTGTTTGGAAACCGATAAACTTGCCATAACGGTGAACCTCTTAGGGGCCGTAAACCCCTATTCAGCCGAGAAACTTTAAAATAATTTGTTACATCCCAAAAATAACATGACAAGAATAATAAACATGTCTTAATACGAAACGGATGGAATAAATGAACTAGCAGGCACGGGCCCGGGGTGGGCTGAAGTGCGCCGCACAGCTTGGGCTTGGGGAGGCAGTCTTCTCCCTTAAAAAACCCCAACACCCCTCAATTCTCTCATTTTACAACCTCTAGAGAGAGAAATCATAGTGAGAGAAAGTTGGTGGATCGAACCAAGATTGAAATAGTGTGTTACTGCTGAGCTCGTGAGCAAGACCTCCGAATCGGAAGCTCGAAACAGGTAACAACTCGTTCCAAATCTGAGTTTTTGGTTTATGAGGGGTATTTTCATAAAAAGGATGGGTTTTTCTAAACCAAACGAGAAATGGATGTCAGATCTGTGATAACGAGCGAAAACTACAAGTTTTGAATGTAAAAAGTTAGCATCTTGAACGTGATCAGATCTGGCCGCCATTTGCATGCAACATCAGGAATATACCGAAGAAGGAAGTGTCCACACTGAACCGACAGTTAGTGTGCATGGGACAAATCCGACTCATGTCGAAGAAGAACATTTCACTTTCGAACCAGAAGAACTGAGTGGTGTGGTATTTGACGATCTGGCGTTGAATGTCGTTTCTGTCACACCCCGACCGATGGCGGAATCATCGGGGCGGGACATGTAAGACTGTTCATAGCACATGGTTGACTAAATTGAAATATATTAAAGTTAAATTTCCATTACAAATAATCCAAGTACAAACCAAATTCAAACAAGAAACATAAAACAATTCATAAAGTTCTTGATTTAAATTGCTAAGTCCAAATCCTATGTTGAACACGTCTTGAATCAATCTCACATATTGGGGCCTGAAACATGAATAAAATAAAGTCAACTAACAAGTTGGTGAGTATAACACAGTTGTATGTAGATAGCATATAGTTGAAAAAAAATCCTTTACATAACATGATAAATAAGGCGTTTATGGGGAGCAGCTATTGTGTAACCAAATGTACAATCAAACCTTGTATCTAGCATGCAAAACAAAGTGTGTTGTCGGTTTCAATCACCGCGTATCCTGGGTGGGTTTGTCAGACTCAATAGATCCATCATTGAAAACAGTCGGCTTGAAAAGTTAATGATTGCACATAATAGCATACAAGAGGTTAGCACACCTAGCACTCGGGCACAAAGCTCAAATTTTTGCACACATGTATGTAAATAGGATTTTTGCACTTGTGTTGTTTGCGTAAATGTAAATGTGTAATGTGTAATGAGTATAGAGTTCATGTTCCACCCCAAAAGTGTAAAAGAGTAAAAAGGGGTTGTGAAATACTCACTTAAAGCAAGCAAGGAGAAGGACGGAATGGTGTAGGAAGCTCGAACTCTTGAAATCACCCTTGAAACACCTTAAAACTTCAAGGCTCTAGCTAAACATTTTAGAGGATTGTTCTTGATTTTTTGAAAGAGTGAAATTGTGTGTGCATGTGTATATGTCGTATATATATAGATAAAAAGGGGTGGGATTGAGTGTTAGACTTCTTCTAATCATCACAAGTCATGGTAGATGAGATGGATTTGACACCTTGCTTGTAATCAACTTGAAAGGGTATGGTTTGACATGACAACACACATGGGGAAAAGATGGAGTAGGCAAGGTGGGTGACCCCACCTTATTTCGGCCGAGAGAGGGTTAAGGGGTGGGGGGTTGGGTGTTGTCCAATCACTAGTTATCTCTCAATCGTTAGTTAGATCGGTTCTAGTTAGAATACACTCGGTAGGTGATACCGTGATATAATACTCGGTGTAGGAACTTTTAGTGATTAAAACTTTATATCTATATACCTAGATGTATATATATATAATTATTAGATGAAACGGGGTTTGAGTGTAGTTCTCATAAGTCATCATCATTACTAATTGATGTTGGAGTGGAGTATAAGCAAGGATATAATGATGGTGATGTGATCTTTATGTTGCTTGCATCTTTGGTCATAATCGTGATGATTATGACGCTTGAGTGTTGTGTAAGCAAAGCAATCATGATGATGATGTGATCTTTATGTTGCTTGCATCTTTGGTCATAATCATGATGATTATGACACTTGAGTGTTGTGTAAGCAAAGCAATCATGATGATGATGTGTTTGATTTAGATGTGGTATAATACCTGGAATTTATACCCGCTTTAATATATTTATTTATTAAAACGTCTCACTAGACTTTTACTGTCAAGTTCTTGTTAATCACCAACGACCGTACTTTGCGGGTTATCACTGCTTATTTTCCTAGTAATTCTTAAAAATTACTATTTTGATATAATTTCCTTTGTTAGATTCCTTGACTTTACTTAGTCAAAATAAAACTTCAGGAAATATATGTTATGAATGTGCATTTATGTAATATGGATATTGACCTGAAATACTGGGTGTCACAGTATATAACCGAGTAAAACTTGAGTATTTGTATTGAATCATTGTATTTAATTTATGGCGAAGAATATAATAAGACAGTGCATGAGAATTTGGTTTGAAATGCGATACATTGAGTTGAAATATGGATACTAAAAATCGGAAATGTTACAGTCTCCCCATGTTGAGAGAATTTCGTCCCGAAATTTAGCTAGAGGAGGCGATAGTATCGGTAAAAAGGTGAGGGTACTTGAGCTTCATTTGGTCGTCTCGTTCCCAAGTGAACTCAGGACCACGCTTAGATTCCCAACGAACTTTGACAATAGGAATGCGACTTCTCTTGAGTTGTTTGACTTCGCGATCCATAATTTCCACCGGCTTCTCAACGAAGTGCATTGTTTCATCAATGTGCACGTCGTCAAGCGGTATATGGAGATTTTCATCAGCGAGACACTTCTTCAGATTAGATATATGAAATGTAGGATGCACATTACCAAGAGATGGAGGTAACTCGAGCTTGTAAGCCACCTTCCCAATCCTTTCAAGGATCTTGAATGGACCAACATAACGAGGTGCTAACTTTCCTTTCTTTCCAAAACGGACCACACCCTTCCACGGAGACACCTTTAGAAGAACAAGGTCACCGACTTGGAATTCCAAGGGTTTTCGACGTTTGTCGGCATAACTCTTTTGCCGACTCCTCGCTACTCGAATATTGTTACGGATTTGAATGATCTTGTCGGATGTTTCTTGAATTAACTCGGGATCGGTGATTTGTGCTTCACCAATCTCGTTCCAACAGATAGGAGAACGACACTTGCGACCATAGAGAGCTTCGAATGGAGCCATGTTGATACTTGTGTGGTAGCTATTGTTGTACGAAAACTCAATAAGGGATAAATGTGAATCCCAATTGCTACCAAAATCGATTACACAAGCTCTAAGCATGTCTTCAAGAGTTTGGATTGTTCGCTCGGTTTGACCATCAGTTTGGGGATGGTAAGCCGTGCTCAAATCTAATCGAGTACCAAGAGCCTTTTGGAGAGATTGCCAAAATTAAGAAGTGAACCGAGCGTCTCTATCGGATATTATGTTCAAGGGAACACCATGACGGCTCACAATTTCATCAATGTAAATTCGGGCTAATTTCTCCACTTTGAAGTCTTCACGAATAGGCAAGAAGTGGGCAGATTTGGTGAGTCGATCAATGATCACCCAAATACTATCATAACCACTCGAGGTGCGAGGGAGCTTGGTAATGAAATTTATAGCTAAATTCTCCCATTTCCACACGGGAATTTCCGGTTGTTCAAGTAAACCAGAAGGACGTTGATGTTCGGCTTTGACTTTGGAGCAAGTTAAGCATTTGGTCACATAAAGAGCAATGTCTTTCTTCATACCGGGCCACCAATAAAGTTGGCGAAGATCTTGGTACATTTTATCCGCACCAGGATGAATAGAATAACGAGTCTTATAAGCCTCGTTCATGAGAAATGTACGGAGATCATCGCGATCGGGAACCCAAATACGGTTCAAGTAATAGAGTAAGCCATTTGGTTTTGATTCAAGAAGAAGTTCAACACCACACGACATTTCTTCATACATGTTACCCTCGGTTACCGAGACGTGTTGAGCTTCTAAGATACGGGTTTGAATATCGGTTTGAATACGGGCACAATCAAGCATAACATGGTCCTTTCGACTCAAAGCATCGGCTACTACATTCGCTTTGCCGGGATGGTAAAGAATTTCGCAGTCATAGTCGTTAAGGAGTTCGACCCAACGTCGTTGCCTCATATTGAGTTCTTTTTGGTTGAAGATATGTTGAAGACTTTTGTGGTCGGTGAACACCACACATTTTGTGCCATATAGGTAATGTCTCAAAATCTTTAACGCGAATACGACCGCACCCAACTCGAGATCGTGCGTCGTATAATTCTTTTCATGAATTTTGAGTTGTCTTGATGAATAAGCGATTACTTTTCCTCGTTGCATGAGGACACAACCAAGACCTTGGTTAGAAGCATCACAATAGACAACTAGATCATCATTTCCATCGGGAAGAGTCAAAATGGGAGCATTGCACAACTTATGCTTAAGAGTTTGAAAAGCTTCTTCTTGTTTCGGTCCTCACTCATAAGTTTTACCCTTATGGGTCAAAGCGGTAAGAGGGACAGCAATCTTTGAGAAGTTTGAGATGAAACGACGATAATAACCCGCAAGACCAAGAAATGAACGAACTTCGGTAGGAGTCTTCGGGGCATTCCAATTCTTAACCGTTTCAATCTTAGCAGGATCAACATGAATACCCTTGTCGTTGACGATGTGACCAAGAAATTGAACTTCTTTTAACCAAAATTCACACTTGGAGAACTTGGCATATAGTTGTTCTTTCTTTAAAAGGTCCAAAACCAATCTAAGGTGTTCTTCATGGTCGGCTTTAGTCTTGGAATAGATTAAGATATCGTCAATGAAAACGATCACGAATTTATCAAGGTATGGTTTGCACACACGGTTCATGAGATCCATGAAAACTGCGGGTGCATTGGTTAACCCGAAAGGCATAACCATGAACTCGTAATGACCATACCTTGTTCGAAAAGCAGTCTTAGGAATGTCATCTTCTTGAACACGGAGCTGATGATAACCGGATCGAAGATCAATCTTTGAGAAACAAGTAGAACCTTGAAGTTGATCAAAGAGATCATCGATTCTAGGCAAAGGGTAACGGTTCTTGATAGTAAGCTTGTTGAGTTCGCGGTAGTCAATACACATACGGAATGATCCATCCTTCTTTTTAACAAATAAGACGGGTTTACCCCACGGTGAATGACTCGGGCGAATGAAACCTTTGTCGGAGAGTTCTTGAAGTTGACTTGCGAGTTCTTGCATTTCCGAAGGTGCAAGACGATAAGGAGCTCTAGCAACGGGGTTAGCTCCGGGCATAAGATCAATACGGAACTCTACTTGACGAACAGGAGGAAGACCGGATAAATCTTTAGGAAACACTTCGGGAAAATCCCTAATGATAGGAATGTCTTGAATACTCTTCTCCTTGACGTCCTTTTGAACAATATGAGCTAGGAAGGCGATGTACTTCTTTCGTAAGTACTTTTGAGCGGTAGTACAAGACATCAATTTAAGACCCTTGCAAGGCTTTTCACCAAAAACCCTTAAGGTTTCTCCCGATGGTAGCGGAATTCGAATACACTTTTCAAAGCAAATGACTTCGGCATGATGATTTGATAGCCAATCCATACCTATGATAATATCAAAGCTTCCTAGTGGCATTGGAACAAGGTTGATTGGGAATGAATGGTCATTTAGTTCTAAGAAGCAATCATAAATAATGGACTCAATGGTAAGGGAGTCACCATTTGCTATTTCAACGGTGAAGGTTTTCTCTAATTGGGATCGCGTCTTTGCAAGTAAAGGGTCAAAATTAAGTGACACAAAACTTTTATCGGCACCGGTATCGAACAAAATGGAGGCATATTGACTATTAACAAGGAACGTACCATTAACCACGTCGTTGTTAGATTGAGCTTCGTTGGCGTTTATGTTGAACGCACGCCCACGAGCTCCACCTTGTCTAGCATTTGCAAGTCTTGGACATTGATCACGAAACTGGTTCGGGTCACCACACTCATAGCAAGCACGCCCATTAGCAATGGCGGGAGCACCTTGGTTAGCCACTTAAGGTACGGTTCGGTTTGGAGGGTTGACTTGGCCCGCAAGAGCTTTGGTCCTACAAACACTAACCGTATGACCATATCTCCCACAATAAGTACAGAGGCGACATGGGATGCTTTGAGGATGATGAAAATTGCAAGTGGCACAAAGTGGGTAGATTCCACCATAAGGCTTTTTAACCGGTGTTTGAACCATAGGTGCAGCTTGGATAACCGGAATAGTAGGAGTAACCACAGCAAAATTTCTAACTTTCCTCTTTCTATTATTGCGAGAGGGTTCGGTTGTGGCTTCCTTGTTATGAGTAGGAGGGGTTACGGTTTCGGCAACCTTCTTAGAACCCTTTTTAGTAAGAGTCCCAGCTTTCACATGATTATCAGTTAGGGTAGCAGACAGGCGGATGGCATCTTCCAAAGTAGCAGGATTTCTACCTAAGACAGTATCTTGGATTTGTCTTGGTAGCCCACCAATATACTTCTCGATACAACGGGTCAAAGGAGTGACCATGTGGGGCACGAGAAGACTCAACTCATGGAACCGAGTTGTATATGCTAAGTTTTCCCCACTATCTTGGGCAAGATCCCAAAATTCAGCTTCTAACTTTTTCACTTCATTTCGAGGACAGAATTCCTCGGTCATAAGCCTTTTGACCTCATCCCAAGGTAAAGCCATAGCTACATCAATACCCCTATTCCTTTTCTCCCCATTCCACCATGTAAGTGCCCGTTTTTGTAGGACACTTGTAGCATGACGAACACGGAGGTTATCGGGACAGTCACTATTGAGAAAGGTATTCTCAATACTTTCAAACCATTGAAGGAGTCCAGTAGCTCCTTCGGTTCCATAAAACTTTAGGGGATTGCACGAATTGAAGTGCTTGAAGGTGCATTGAGATGGATTGTTTCCACCATTTCCACCATTACCACCATTATTACCACTATTGCTTCCATTTCCACCATTGCCATTAGTGGCACCATTGGCTTGGGTGAGTTGTGTCACCAATTGGGTAAGAATAGCAGCAATGTCGGAGTTGGCGTTGGTTGCGGGAGCACGACGAGGAGGCATTCTACAGATTTTCACAAGACAAGAAAAGATTGTAAGAACTGATGAGAATTGCTAGGATTTAATAGAATGAGATAAGCAAATAAAAATAGATATTTATAGTTTGGATTGTACTCAAAAGTGTTAAAATCACTTGAATACTATGGCACATTAAGGTTAATTTAAACTCATAAAATTTTCAAGGAGACATGCTTTAGCCTATAAGTAAACACTCATCTCGGGAATTCCCAGGAAAGCATACGGGTCCCTCGGTTGATTGGGATTTATGCGAAATGCTTTCCTAGACAGAAAACCCAAAATACAGGTGTCACCCTTCCAGATTGCACGTGTCCTCAAATAATTTAACAAGTTTAAAAACCTTAACGAAGAAAATAAAAAATTTTAAAGATTTTTTGCTTCAAGAATTTTCCACATGCTTAGAAAGGATAAAGATAGAAAAGAAGATAGAAATATTATGAGGTTTTAGGATATAGGAAAGGAGATTATTTGTTAAATCATTATTTAAGAAGATCCAAATAAGTCATGAATTTCTAACAAGTAAGGTATCAAATATAACAACAATTTTTCATGGTAAGCATGTAGCACATAGCATGTAACACATAGCACAAAATCATGAAGCATAGTATAAGTGGGTGTCCTAAAGTTATAGTCTAGGTCAAGATGTCTAATAACCTAAATCCCTATAACAAAGGCTCTGATACCAATCTGTCACACCCCGACCGATGGCGGAATCATCGGGGCGGGACATGTAAGACTGTTCATAGCACATGGTTGACTAAATTGAAATATATTAAAGTTAAATTTCCATTACAAATAATCCAAGTACAAACCAAATTCAAACAAGAAACATAAAACAATTCATAAAGTTCTTGATTTAAATTGCTAAGTCCAAATCCTATGTTGAACACGTCTTGAATCAATCTCACATATTGGGGCCTGAAACATGAATAAAATAAAGTCAACTAACAAGTTGGTGAGTATAACACAGTTGTATGTAGATAGCATATAGTTGAAAACAAATCCTTTACATGACATGATAAATAAGGCGTTTATGGGGAGCAGCTATTGTGTAACCAAATGTACAATCAAACCTTGTAACTAGCATGCAAAACAAAGTGTGTTGTCGGTTTCAATCACCGCGTATCCTGGGTGGGTTTGTCAGACTCAATAGATCCATCATTGAAAACCGTCGGCTTGAAAAGTTAATGATTGCACATAATAGCATACAAGAGGTTAGCACACCTAGCACTCGGGCACAAAGCTCAAATTTTTGCACACATGTATGTAAATAGGATTTTTGCACTTGTGTTGTTTGCGTAAATGTAAATGTGTAATGTGTAATGAGTATAGAGTTCATGTTCCACCCCAAAAGTGTAAAAGAGTAAAAAGGGGTTGTGAAATACTCACTTAAAGCAAGCAAGGAGAAGGACGGAATGGTGTAGGAAGCTCGAACTCTTGAAATCACCCTTGAAACACCTTAAAACTTCAAGGCTCTAGCTAAACTTTTTAGAGGATTGTTCTTGATTTTTTTGAAAGAGTGAAATTGTGTGTGCATGTGTATATGTCGTATATATATAGATAAAAAGGGGTGGGATTGAGTGTTAGACTTCTTCTAATCATCACAAGTCATGGTAGATGAGATGGATTTGACACCTTGCTTGTAATCAACTTGAAAGGGTATGGTTTGACATGACAACACACATGGGGAAAAGATGGAGTAGGCAAGGTGGGTGACCCCACCTTATTTCGGCCGAGAGAGGGTTAAGGGGTGGGGGGTTGGGTGTTGTCCAATCACTAGTTATCTCTCAACCGTTAGTTAGATCGGTTCTAGTTAGAATACACTCGGTAGGTGATACCGTGATATAATACTCGGTGTAGGAACTTTTAGTGATTAAAACTTTATATCTATATACCTAGATGTATATATATATAATTATTAGATGAAACGGGGTTTGAGTGTAGTTCTCATAAGTCATCATCATTACTAATTGATGTTGGAGTGGAGTATAAGCAAGGATATAATGATGGTGATGTGATCTTTATGTTGCTTGCATCTTTGGTCATAATCGTGATGATTATGACGCTTGAGTGTTGTGTAAGCAAAGCAATCATGATGATGATGTGATCTTTATGTTGCTTGCATCTTTGGTCATAATCGATTATGACACTTGAGTGTTGTGTAAGCAAAGCAATCATGATGATGATGTGATTGATTTAGATGTGGTATAATACCTGGAATTTATACCCGCTTTAATATATTTATTTATTAAAACGTCTCACTAGACTTTTACTGTCAAGTTCTTGTTAATCACCAACGACCGTACTTTATGGGTTATCACTTCTTATTTTCCTAGTAATTCTTAAAAATTACTATTTTGATATAATTTCCTTTGTTAGATTCCTTGACTTTACTTAGTCAAAATAAAACTTCAGGAAATATATGTTATGAATGTGCATTTATGTAATATGGATATTGACCTGAAATACTGGGTGTCACAGTATATAACCGAGTAAAACTTGAGTATTTGTATTGAATCATTGTATTTAATTTATGGCGAAGAATATAATAAGACAGTGCATGAGAATTTGGTCTGAAATGCGATACATTGAGTTGAAATATGGATACTAAAAATCGGAAATGTTACAGTTTCCATTGACGAGCCCAAGAAGAAGCTGAGTTTTCCTTCCAAGCGATCGGGTGGGAATTTGACTGGGGCTCGAGACAAATAGGCCAAGGTAGGAGAGATAGATGTCTATGGGAAGTGTGGGGGAAGACATGTCGGGGAATGTCGACTGGGATCGAATCTGTGCTTTAAGTGCGGCATGACCGGACACTACTCCCGTGAATGCGCGCAAGGCTTCAAATGCTACAAATGTGGGGAGATTGGTCATATGAGCCGGGAATGTACTAAGCCCAGGATGGGAGAAGCCAGGAAAGGGAAAAGCCCGGGGAAGAAAGAAGAGAGGCCCAGAGCGAAGACTCGAGCATATGCGCTGACGCTGGAACAGGCTATGGTGGACCCCGATGTGACGTCAGGTACGTTCATCCTTGACCACACCTATGTATCTGTGTTACTTGATTCGGGTGCAAGTAATAGTTTTATATCTATAACGTTTTGTAAACAAGTGAGTTATATTGTTAGTAAACTAGAAAGGGCCTTTAGTGTAGAAACTGCTGAGGGTAGAACTGCGAGGGTAACTGATGTATTTGATAATTCCACGATAAAAATAGAAGGCCATAGATTCCCGGTCAAACTATTCGTTATGGTTTTGGATGGGTTTGATGTAGTGTTGGGTATGGATTGGCTAACTGCCAATGAAGCTCAAATTATATGCAAACGAAAGATAATCCTACTCAAGGCTCCGAATGGTAGCGAAGTCAAAATTCTTGGAGATCGTGATGCCCCGATGCCTAATATCATCACGATGATTAAGGCAGCAGATTATCTGAGTCGCTGATGCGAGGCTTATCTTGTATACGTGATTGAAAAGTGTAAGGAAGTGAAGGAACTAGATGATGTACGCGAGTACCCGGATGTGTTTCCGGAGGACTTGCCTGGGATACCACCTGACAGAGAGATTGATTTCCGAATCGACTTATTACTAGATACCCAACTCGTGGCTAAGGCTTCATATCGACTAGCACTGGTGGAGATGAATGAACTAATGACACAACTAGATGAACTGCTTGATAAAGGATTCATTCAACCGAGCATCTTGCCTTGGGCTGCTCCGGTGGTGTTTGTGAAGAATAAAGATGGATCGATAAGAATGTGCATCGATTATCACGAGTCGAACAAACGTACGGTGAAGAACAAGTACCATTTACCAAGGATCGACGACCTGTTCAATCAATTACAGGGCACAAGTTGGTTCTCAAAAATTGACCTTCGATCTGGGTACCATCAGTTGAAAGTAAGGGAAGAAGACATAGCGAAAACCGCGTTTCACATGCGTTATGGACATTTCGAGTTCCGCGTAATATCTTTTGGATTGACGAACGCTCCCGCATCGTTCATGCATTTGATGAATAGGGTCTGTTGACCGATGCTGGATCGATCGATGATCATGTTCAAAGATGATATCCTCATCTACTCCAATAATGAGGGTGATCACGCATGTCACTTCAAGGAGGTATTGGAAGCTTTGAAGAAAGAGAGCTTGTATGCTAAGTTCTACAAATGCGTGTTCTGGCTTAGGGAAGTCCAGTTCCTAGGTCACGTCATTAACCTGAACGGCATTATGGTGGACCCGGCAAAGATAACGACGGTAAGATATTGAGAAATTCCTAAGACGCCGACTGAAATCCAAAGTTTCTTAGGTTTGGCAGGCTACTATCGGAGATTCGTTCAGGATTTCCCGAAAATAGCCTCGCCATTGACGAAGTTGACACGTAAAGTGTAAAGTATGAATGGGGTTCGACCAAGGAAGAAGCTTTTATGGAACTAAAGGATAAGCTAACCCAAGCTCCAGTCTTGGCCCTTCCCGAGAGCAATGAAGACTTGGTGGTATACCATGACGCTTCGGGTCAGGGGTTGGGTTGCGTATTGATGCAACGCGGAAGAGTAATCGCGTATGTGTCACGGCATTTGAAAGTTCATGAAGTCAATTATCTAACTCATGACTTGGAACTTGCTGCGGTCGCATTCGCATTAAAATTCTAGAGACATTACCTTTACAGGGTGAAGTTTACCATTTACTCTGACCACAAGAGTTTGAAGTACTTCTTCGAACAAAAGGAGTCTAATATGAGGCAGAGACGATGGTTGGAACTCTTGAAAGATTATGAATGTGAGATCATATATCATCCCGGAAAGGTAAACGTGGTGGCTAACGCTCTAAGCCGAAAGGATGTGCCTGCTCCTATTAGAGTGAAAGCTTGCAAGTTGGTGGTAACATCGGATGTGATGAGGAAAATTGAAAAGGCTCAAGATGAGGCACTTAAAATAGGAAAACATAAAGAAGGAAAGCATGGTTGGCCAGCAGGACAAGTTGGAATATAACACCCTTGGTGTTATGACACGTTTTGGCCGGATATGGATACCTATGTATGGCGAGCTTAGTAACAAGATCCTGGATGAAGCTCATAAGTCTCGTTACTCTATCCATCCTAGTACCAACAAAATGTACCAAGATCTGAGGAAAGAATAATAGTGGCCTGGAATGAAATATAAAGTGACGAAATACGTAAGCAAGTGCTTGACTTGTTCACAAGTGAAGGCCGAACACCAGAAACCGTACGGGAAGATTCAACCACTTGAGATACCATAATGGAAGTGGGAACACATTACCATGGACTTCATAACCAAGCTACCTCACACAGCTAGGGGTCGTGACACCATTTGGGTAATTGTGGAACGTTTGACGAAAAGTGCTCATTTCCTACCTATTCGTGAGACATTCTCGTCGGAAAGGTTAGCGGAAGTATTTATTAATGAAGTAGTGGCACGGCATGGGATGCCTTTGATGATCATATCTGACCGGGACACACGATTCACATCGAGGTTCTGGAAAAGATTTCACGAGGCGATGGGCACGAGACTTAATATCAGCACGGCATACCACCTGCAAACGGATGGTCAGTCTGAAAGGACCATTCAAACGCCGGAGGATATGCTCCATGCTTGTATTATTGACTTCAGTGGTAGTTGGGAAAGTCATATGCCGTTAGCCGAATTCTCCTACAACAACAGTCATCACACGATGATAGGCATGCCGCCTTAGGAAATGTTATCTGGCAGAAGATGCAGGACCCCGGTTTGTTGTGGTGAGATTGGACAGAAAGAACTCGGAAGTCTTGAGGTCGTACGAGAAACCTCGGAAAGGTTTGATAAAATCATGGCACAAATGAAAGCCGCGCAAGATTGTAGGTCCAGATTTCAATCGGAAATCACGAAAGTGATCGATTACCCACACATGCAGGCGGAATCTGTATGTATGGAGTTGTAACAGAGGATTAGAGACAGACTTGGTGAAGAAGACAGCCAAACACACTAAGAATCAATGCAAATAATATGTGAAAGTGTAAGAACAAGCATTAAACGAATGCAAATTGTATTGATTCAAGAACAAATCTGAAAGAGAGAATTCAGGGTTACAGCCGCAACTCACACCCTAGAAATTCTCTAACTAGGCTATTTATAGTAGTTTCACAGGTATCGAAACTATGTTCCTCGAAACTACTAGTTTCGAGTGAACATTTACAAGTGGAAAAAGTGCCTGTCGAAACTACTATCGATCGAAACTACTAGTTTCGAGTGAACAAATCTCACTCGAAACTATAGTTTCGATGGCCCAGACTTGGTAAAACAAACAGTAAATTACAGAAAAACTAAAATTACAATAATGAAATGACAGAAAGTAAACTAGTCTAAAATTGTTTAAACATACAATAAATGACAACAGCTTATACAAAATATATGACTCTACAATCTCCCCCTAAGCTGTTGCATTACTGTCTTCAGCTCTTCTTCAAGCAGCTGGTCCTTCAGTTGTCCTAGGGATGAAAGGTTTTACATGTAGAGACACAACCCTTTGATAGGCTTTGGCATCAGCTTCATCTTCATCACTATATGCCTGAATGTGATTCTGGAATAGCACCTCCAGATCTTCAGGTTGAAATTTCAGCAGCTCCATGGGCTCAAAGATGATGATGTCTTCCTTGCCCTTACACTCGATCACTGCACTGCCAATGACTGGGTTATAGAACCACTTTCTGAAAGTTTGTAGCTGGACAGGTACAGATTTTGGAATGGTGATAGTCTTGTGGGTTTGGGCAGGCTTGTATCTCAAGAACACATAAGGCTTATTGGTTTTAGGGTGAAACCTTGTCTTTGAGATCTTCTTCTGAGTTTTCCTTGGCTTCATCCCTTTGAAATCATTATTGACTTGAGAGTGCAGAAACTTCTCGAAGTCATAAGCCATCATAACCTTCCCAGGGTTTTGAAGTGGAAGCTTGGCTAAATCCCTGAGGTCATAGAAAGGAAGTGTCTGGAAGTCAGTCATATTTTTGAAGTGCTGAACTCCCCCTCTATATCTTCTAATGATAAAGAGCTTCCTTTCTGCATCATATTTCCAGCCAATTGGGGGCCTCTTTAGCTCCTGATGCTCAGCTATCCATTCATATGTTTTAGGAGACTCTTCCTGAATGATTTTTCTGAACCAAGATTTTCTTGAAGTTGGAGGTTCAGGTGCAACAGACGGTGGATCTTGTGCTGGAATAGACTCAGAGGCTGTAGTGGTTGGTTCAGGAGTGACTTTCTTGATGAGATTAACCAGAACCTCTTCTTCATCTTTTTCTCCATCAGACAAGGTTTGAATTTCTTCTCCTTCTTCGGTGAAGTATCTTGTTCTTTCAGTCTCCTTTTCCTCTGTAGTCAGAATTTCTGGGTAAAGATCGTTATACCCAAAGTTTTCAATTTCATTCAAGAGGGCATTCAGCTCGTCATCAGATGGGATGTCTTCTTCATCTAGTATAACAGTCTCTATTTCTGTTGACGTCCCTTTTCCTTTCTTCCTAGCATCTCTTCTCTCACTTGCTGAGGGAAGGTCTAGTTCTGGTCCTTCAACCTTAACTTCAACTGCCTCCTTTGTCTTTTCAGCATGCCCGGTAAAGATGGTCATTGTAGACTCTGGATCAGTGATGATGGCAGGAGACAAAGGTTCAACCACAGATGTGATCTCCCCCAGAGCCATTGAAGTGGTTGCTTGTTGTTGCACAGGCTTATCAATAGAAGCTTTAAGCTGTTTCACTGCTTCAGCTAAAACCTTGAAGTCTTCATTTTGTTTTGAGATAAAATTCTGTTGTTCTTCAAGTTGGGTTTGTTGAATGTCAATCTGTGTATGTAGACCCCCAACTTCCAGCTTTAAGTCTTTTACTTCTTCCTGGACATCATGCAGGTTAGATTTCAGACCTTCAATCTCTTCATCTTTCTTTTGAAGCTGATCCTGCATCCTTTTTAGTTCAAGGCTTAATGTTTTAACTCTGGGAACAGGGGAGGTTGAATTATGAGATGGTGATGTGGGAGAAGTATGGATGGGTGATTGTTGTGGAGATGGTTGTGGAGTTGGTTGAGGGGTGGTAGCAGCATGAATGGGTGAATGAATAGGAGTTAGGTTTTCAGGAATGTCATCTAAGGACTCTGAGGAGGTGCTTAAAGGCTCCAGTCCAGTCTTAATCTTCTTAGCCAGTGGTTCTTCTAGCTCATAGTCAGATTCAGACTCAGCTTGTCTCTTAGAAGATGATGCTGGAGGTTCAGTGTGATCTTCAGTTTCAGTTTCATAATCTGAGACGTCATACTTGGTGCCATAAATGCCTTCATCCAAGGTGTCTTCTGAATCAGCTTCTGCCTCAACATGTTCTTCCTGAATAATTGGTTCAGAATTCTCCAACACTTGATCTATCATAGGAGCTTCAAAGATAAGATCTTCTTCATTTAGTCCCATTTCCTGTTGTACATTCTCCTGAATTTCTACTTCAACATTTTGATTTTCAGCCTCTTGGTTTTCTTGCTCATTATGAGGTTCTTCTTCTTCTGCTGATGATGATGAAGATTCAACAGGTAGTTCTGGATCAACATCAGGTATGGCTTCTTCTTCTTCTCCCAGAATGTGTCCAAATAAAGGAACATTGGCAATGACTCGGTTTGTTCTTGAACTGGAGCTTTTCATGTAGCTCAGAGTCTTTGCATTCATATGATCAAGAATCAGGAGAGGACCATCTTGTTGAAGATCTGGGTGGAGATGATTGATGACCATCTGTAAGAACCTTGGATATGCAAGAAATTTGTCTTTGACTCTCCCAGTTAGGTTCTCAATCAGTTGTCCGAACACTAGACCAGAGAAGTTGTACTCCCTTCCCTTGACTAAGCCAAGAATGGCCGAAGCTATCAAAGCATTTGCTGAGTCAAATCCTCCTTTTCTAATAGAGATGCAATGAATAAAAATATGCACGATGTATCTCCAGAGTGGAGGAAGAGCATTCTTGATGACTTGCCCTCCTATGAATTTATTTGGGTGACCCATTCTTCTGAAACATTCTCGAATGTAAAAACTTGGAAATTCAATTGGGGCTTCAGGGTTATCATTAAATTGTAGCACCTCTCTGATAGTAGCCTCAGAAAATAACACTTCTTGGTTGTGAACAGTGGCTCTAATGTGTCTTGTATTGTTAACGGAGACACTTGTAGCAGTAGCCCAGAACTGTCTTATAGTGGTCTCAAAAACTGGCAGATTGTTGTTTATGGCAAAGCTAATATTAGAATTGGCTAGGAAATTGAGAACTGGTGTGAACTCTGCATTCTTGGGGTCAGTGGCATTCAAGTAAGCACAGATATTGTGCTTCTTGGCAAATAAAAGATCCATATCTGCACAAGAAAATCACAAAGGAAATTTCTTACATAAGTCTCAATACTTAGAAAAATTCTGAGAAAGACACTATCGAAACTATAAGTTTCGAACGAAACTACTTATTTCCAACACTTAGAAAATATCAGAAAAAGGGACTATCGAAACTAAGTTTCGAGTGAAGAAACCATATCGAAAGTACTAGTTTCGAGCACCAAGGGTATCGAAACTACAGAGTTTCGAGCATCATAGCATGACATGAAAGCAGTCATGATAGGGACATATTCATCAGGAATCATGGTAGTAGTCTTTGGAGAAGCAGAGGAACCAGTTGGTTGAATTGCAACAGCAGATGGAGGAACATCAGTTTGAAAATAGGCCATTGTAGATTTGGACGAAGTGGAGGAGCCTTGACCTGCAAGAAGAGCTGTGTTGCCAGACTGATTAGTTGGAGTAACTGCACCCTTCTTTATCTCCAACTCATATGACTCCAGGATGCTGAAGAGTTCTTGTTGTGACAGATCACTTAGCTTCTCAGTTTTCTTTATCATAATCCGGTACATGTTCCATTCTTCAGGCAATGAATCAAGCAGCTTCTTGTTTAACTCAAGAACAGGATACTCAGTTCCCAAAACCTTCAACTTAGAGACAATACTTGAGAAACGGTTGATTAATTCTGACATGGGTTCACCAGGGACACTGCTAAACATTTCATACTGCTTCTTGATTAAATCCCTCTTGCTTTCTCTGATATCAGCACTTCCCTCATATCTTGTACATAGAGCAACCCAAAGATCTTTGGCAGTAGTGTACTCAGCAAAAATGTTGAAAACATCCATAGGAAGTGCCATAGCAATAGATCCATAAGCTTTGTTATCTCTGGCAATTAAGGCATTATCTTTGTCATCATACTCAGACACAAGTTTCGGACGTTGAACATCAGCAGTAGTAGTAACTGGCTTATGTGGACCATCAGTGATAGATTGCAAGAGAGTGTGGTCATGAAACTGGAAGAAAGTCTTCATCTTCTTTGTCCAGTCATCAAAATCTCTGGTAGACACCAAGACAGGTGGTTTGTTTCCTCCGGCATACTCATTGGTGCTTGAAGATGCCATAGTCTTAGAAAAAGAAATTCCAACAGTAGCTAGTTTCGAGTGAACAGTTTTGGTCGAAACAACAAGTTTCGAGTGAGAAAAATTGCTCGAAACTACCTAGTTTCGAGTGAGACTAGTTTCGAGTGAAACTAGTTTCGAATGACCAAGCTTGCTCGAAACTCCCAGTTTCGAGTGAGAAATCTTGCTCGAAACTTCCCAGCTTCAAGTGAGACTAGTTTCGAGTGGGAAATCTGCAGGGTAAGTTTCGATATAACAGGACAAAAAAATGCTAGTTTCGATTGTACCTTCAACAGACAAAGGTACAGACAAGTAGTTTCGATGACCAACAGATAGCAGAAAATGTCTCCCTGAAGTTTCGATACCTTCTTCTTCAAGCTTCAGCAGACTCCATTGAAGAAAAGTTTCAATAATTAATAATGACGAAATAAGAATCCAATCCAGCGAAAAGCTTCCAAGTAACCTCTCGAACACAAAACAGTCTTCAGATCCGAAAAACCCGAAGAAATAAAGCCAGAAATCAATGAAACAGTGCTCCAAAAACTCGAGTGCAGAAAAACTTCGAGAAACTTCACAAAACACCTAGAATCGATCACAAAACCTGATAATACTCAGAAATCACGAGCATAATGCTCTGATACCAATTGTAGGTCCAGATTTCAATCGGAAATCACGAAAGTGATCGATTACCCACACATGCAGGCGGAATCTGTATGTATGGAGTTGTAACAGAGGATTAGAGACAGACTTGGTGAAGAAGACAGCCAAACACACTAAGAATCAATGCAAATAATATGTGAAAGTGTAAGAACAAGCATTAAACGAATGCAAATTGTATTGATTCAAGAACAAATCTGAAAGAGAGAATTCAGGGTTACAGCCGCAACTCACACCCTAGAAATTCTCTAACTAGGCTATTTATAGTAGTTTCACAGGTATCGAAACTATGTTCCTCGAAACTACTAGTTTCGAGTGAACATTTACAAGTGGAAAAAGTGCCTGTCGAAACTACTATCGATCGAAACTACTAGTTTCGAGTGAACAAATCTCACTCGAAACTATAGTTTCGATGGCCCAGACTTGGTAAAACAAACAGTAAATTACAGAAAAACTAAAATTACAATAATGAAATGACAGAAAGTAAACTAGTCTAAAATTGTTTAAACATACAATAAATGACAACAGCTTATACAAAATATATGACTCTACAAAGATCGTCAGAAATCCTATGCGGACAAACGACGAAGGCCTATTGAGTTTGATTTTGGGGACAGAGTAATGTTTAAAGTGATGCCCTGGAAAGGAATCATACGATTCAGGAAGAGAGGAAAGTTAAGTCTGAGGTTTGTCGGAGCATTCAGGATAGTGGCACGGGTTGGTGAAGTCGCTTATCGGTTGGAGTTGCCTAATGAGTTAAGTGGGATTCATCCTACCTTCCATGTATCACACTTGCGAAAGTGTTTGGCAGATGAATCGGTTCACGTACCACTTACTGACATCGAGATCGACAACAACCTTAACTATATCGAAGAACCCGTGGCCATCCTAAACAGGAAGGAGAAACGTTTACGTAATAAAATTATCCAATTGGTTTAAGTCCAGTGGAAACACCGAAAGGGATCGGAGGCTACATGGGAAACGGAGACGGAAATGAGGGAGTCGTACCCTCATCTATTTGACTTATGATAAGTTTTGGGGACGAAACTTTATGTAAGGAGGGGTAGACTTGTAACATCCCAAAAATATCACGACAAGAATAATAAACGAGTCTTAATACGAAACGAATGGAATAAATGAACTAGGAGGCACGGGCCCGGGGTGGGCTGAAGTGGGCCGCGCAGCTTAGGATTGGGGAGGCAACCTTCTCCCTTAAAAACCCCAACACCCCTCATTTCTCTCATTTTGCAACCTCTAGAAAGAGAAACCGTAGAGAGAAAGTTTGTGGTTCGACCTGAGATTGAAGGAGTGTGTTACCGCTGAGCTCGTGAGCAAGACCTCCGAATCAGAAGCTCGAAACAAGTAACAACTCGTTTCAAAACTGAGTTTTTGGTTTATGATGGGTTTTCGGGTATTTTCGTAAAAAGAATGGGTTTTTCTAAACCAAACAAGAAATGGACGTCAGAGCTGTGATCACGAGCGAAAACTACAAGTTTTGAACGTAAAAAGTTAACATCTTGAACGTGATCGGATCTGGCCGCCATTTGTATGCAACTTAGGGTTCTTGGGGAAGAAGACAGCCCAGCAGGGGAACTTAGCAAGTTCGCTTGGGGAGGCTGGGGCGAACTTATCAAGTTCGCTTGGGCATGTTCACTTCGGCAAGTTCTCCTGGGCATGTTCGCTTGCGCAAGTTCGCCTGGGCATGCTCGCTGGGCAAGTTTGCCTGGGCATGTTCGCTGGGCAAGTTCGCCTGGGCTAGGATAGGGTGAACTTAACCTTATGTTCGCCTAAAACAGAATGATTAACCCGTTAGAGTCAGGATTAGGTCTGATGTGTATTTAACTACTCAATCCAAATCGTACGTGACGTAGTTGGGCCTCGATTAGGACAACTAGGACTAGCTTATCAAGTGAGTTCTAGAAGCCCTCTTTTAAATGTTTTGATTAATGTTTTTAGGCTAGTGTGCTTACGTAACGATGTGACTATTTTATAAAACGATGTTTATGGATGATATATGTGACGTTTTATGAAACGATGATTATGAACGATGTTTTGGAAGGAAAGGTTTATGAAAGAAGTGTTTATGAAATATTTTGCCAAAAGAGGTTTATGAAGTGTTTACGAATGAATGAATGATTTTTAATAAAACGTACGAAATGCTTTAACTGAAGGTTTGAAGTAAAAGAAGTAAATGTTTACGAAAGTCACAAACGAACGACTCTGCCATTATTCCTTAGGGATTGAAGGTTAGGGGTATGGGATGTATGTTATGGGCCTTTACCTTTTAGGGGCCTTTGTGGCTGGCCAACTGTTGTACAACTGGGGTAATGACGATCACCAAGGGGATTATCGTGATCCTTGAAGTTGGTACGATTTACCTTACGGGGTAGTCGTGCTTGGAGTTTGGTACTTGTGCCTTACGGGGTACAGTACTTGAAGTTTGTTACGTGTCATCCTTGTGATGCCGTGCTTGAAGATCGGTGTTGAATAGCCTAAGTGTCGGGACCTAGGATTTCTCCCCCCGAAGGACAGTACGTCGGTGATGGCCTAGTGGTGGTGATCCTTAGGTTATTCCGCCAGTATGTGACGTTTGGATTTGACGGTTACGAGAAGGCGCAGATTCGATATGTTTGTTGACTTATGATTTATGTTATGTGTTATGTTATGTTATTGCTTAATTTTCGTACGCTTTTATTAATGAAGTTAAATGATATGTTTTTGGCAAATATTTGAAGTTAATGTTTTATGAAAAGCTAGAACTCACCAGCGTAGCTGACTTTTTAGTATGCACATTCAGGTTAAGGCAGGTTACAAGGATGGAAGGTGATGCTTGGCTAGCGATGAAGAGTTACCCCGCTGCTTATGAAGACTGGCATCCTGTTACGTTTTGATTACGTTTGTGTTATGTTTAGACAATGTTTACGCTCCCGCATGTTGAACAATGTTATGTTATGTTTTAATGAAGTATTTCCGCTGCGTTATTTGATATTCAAGTTTAAGAACTGTTTGTGAATGAGAAAATCCAACTAGTGAGGCCTCTCGGGTTTGGGGCCTTACAAGTTGGTATCAAAGCAATAGTTTGAGACATTTGGACACTCCCAGTGTCTGAACTTAAACTGTGAATGGGACCGAAAACGGATGCCATTACGGGTAAGTCGAGCCACAGCATCAGGTATGAGGGTAGTATATATATTTTTATAAATATATTATGCCTTAGAAGTGTTAGGTTAGGACTTGTGCTCGGATGAAATCACAATGGTGGTCAAATGAAAATCGAGAGGTAGTGTAATGGTTAATTACATATGGCCAGTGTATATTAACAACTTACAATACTTGTTGATTAATATTTGTTATCTAGCGTGGTAACGTTGGATTCCTTGTCTTAAAGAACGAAATGGCGAGGAGAGGAAACGGAAGGCGTGGTGGAGCCGTACCGGCGGTCGTACAGGTACCCGAGGTAGAATTCCTGCTCGTCAGGAATATAGCGAACAATAAAGTGTCCACACTGAACCGACAGTTAGTGTGCATGGGACTGAGCCGACTCATGTCGAAGAAGAACATTTCACTTTCTAACCGGAAGTGAAAGCGGCTCTGGCACGCGAATTCACTAAACAGATGAAGGCTTCCTTGCCAGAACTGTTGGCAGAAGCATTGAAGAAAGCTAATGAGGAAGGTGGGTCTAACACGGCAACCGGTGTCCTGAACAACGAGACTGACAACGCACCGTCTGCTCGTGGATGCGACTATAAGTCCTTTAAAGCATGTGACCCGTCGGTCCTGACTGGAAAGAAAGACGCGGTGTCTACATTTGACTGGGTAATCCGTACGGAAGCCCCCATTCGTCTGAGCGAATCAGGTTGTGAAGTTTTCCGCTAACTCCTTGAGGAAGGAAGCATCTCATTGGTGGGAAAGAGTGCGTCAAGCCAAGGGCGATGAGGTTGTTGACGTAATGATGTGGAATGATCTGAAGACTCTGGTGATCAAGAATTTATGTCCAAGGAATGAGATCGAGAAAGTGGAGAGGGAATTTCTGGGTTTGAAGGCCAGGAGCATGACGCACCGGCAATACACTACCCGATTCAATGAAGTGGTACGTCTGGTGCCACATCTTGTCACGACCGAGGAGAGAAAAACTGTCTGCTACATTCAGGGATTTCCAGACTAGGTCCACACCTATGTTAAGGCAAACGCCCGTACTACCTATGATTCGGCGGTAGAACTGCGTGGCGTGGTATTTGACGATCTGGCGCTGAATGTCATTTTCATTTACAAGCCCAAGAAGAAGCTGAGTTTTCCTGCCAAGCGATCGGGTGGGAAGTGGACTGGGGCTCGAGACAAACAGGCTAGGGTAGGAGAGATAGCTGTCTGTGGGAAGTGTGGGGGAATATAAATCGGGGAATGTCGACTGGGATCAAATCTGTGCTTTAAGTGCGGCAAGACCGGATACTACTCCCATGAATGCCCGCAAGGCTTCAAATGCTACATCTGTTGGGAGAGTGGTCATATGAGCCAGGAATGCACTAAGCCCGGGATGGGAGAAGCTGGGAAAGGGAAATGCCCGGAGAAGAAAGAAGAGAGGCCCCGAGCGAAGACTCGAGCGTATGCGCTGACGCTGGAACAGGCTATGGTGGACCCCGATGTGGCGTCAGGTACGTTCATCCTTGACCACACCTATGTATTTGTGTTATTTGATTCAGGAGCCAGTAAGAGTTTTATATGTGCAACTTTTTGTAAACAAGTGAGATATGCTGTTAGTAAACTAGAAAGGGCCTTTAGTGTAGAAACCGATGAGGGTAGAACTATGAGGGTAACTGATGTAGTTGATAATTTCACGATAAAAATAGAAGGACATATATTCCCCGTCAGACTATTCGTTATGGTATTGGGTGGGTTTGATGTGGTGTTGGGAATGGATTGGCTAACTGCCATAGAAGCGCAAATAATATGCAAACGAAAGATAATCCGACTCAAGGCTCCTGATGGTAGAGAAGTCAAAATTCTTGGAGATAGTGATGCCCCGATGCCTAATATCATCTCGATGATTAAGGCAGCAGATTATCTGAGGTGCGGATGCGAGGCTTATCTGGTATACGTGATTGAAAAGTGTAAGGAGGTGAAGGAACCAATGGCACAACTAGATGAACCCGTGGTACGCGAGTACCAGATGTGTTTCCGGAGGACCTACTTGGGATACCACCTGACAGAGAGATTGAATTCCAAATCGACTTATTACCAGATTCCCAACCCGTGGCTAAGGCTCCATATCGACTAGCACCGGTGGAGATGAAGGAACTAATGGCACAACTAGATGAACTGCTTGATAAAGGATTCATTCAACTAAGAATCTCGCCTTGGGGTGCTCTGGTGTTATTTGTGAAGAAGAAAGATGGATCGATGAGAATGTGCATCGATTATTGCGAGTTGGACAAACGTACGGTGAAGAACAAATACCCTTTACTAAGGATCGACGACCTGTTTAATCAATTACAGGGCGCAAGTTGGTTCTCAAAAAACGACCTTCGATCCGGGTACCATCAGTTGAAAGTAAGGTAAGAAGACATACTGAAAACCGCGTTTCGCATGCGTTATGGACATTTTGAGTTCCACGTAATGTCTTTTGGATTGACGAACGCCCCCGCAGCGTTCATGGATTTGATGAATAGGGTCTGTCGACCGCTGCTGGATCGATCGGTGATCATGTTCATAGATGATATCCTCATCTACTCCAAGAAGGAGGGTGATCACGCATGTCACTTGAAAGAGGTATTGGATGCTTTGAAAAAAGAGAAGTTGTATGCTATGTTCTCCAAATGCGCGTTCTGGCTTAGAGAAGTCCAGTTCCTAGGTCACGTCATTAACCCGAACGACATTATGGTGGACCCAGCAAAGATAACGACGGTAAGAGATTGGGAAATTCCTAAGACGCCGACTGAAATCCGTAGTTTCTTAGGTTTGGTAGGCTATTATCGGAGATTCATTCAGGATTTCTCGAAAATAGCCTCGCCATTGACGAAGTTGACACAGAAATAGGTAAAGTACGAATGGGGTTCGACCCAGGAAGAAGCATTTAAGGAACTAAAGGAGAAGCTAACCGAAGCTCCAGTCTTGGCCCTTCCCGAGGGCAATAAAGACTTGGTGGTATACTCTAACGCTTCGGGTCAGGGGTTGGGGTGCGTATTGATGCAACACGGAAGAGTGATCGCGTATGCGTCACGGCAGTTGAAAGTTCACGAAGTCAATTATCCGACTCATGACTTGGAACTTTATGCGGTCGTATTCGCATGAAAAATATGGAGACATTACCTTTACGGCGTGAAGTTTACCATTTACTCTGACCACAAGGGTTTGAAGTACTTCTTCGAACAAAAGGAGCTTAATATGAGGCAGAGACGATGGTTGAAACTCTTGAAAGATTATGACTGTGAGATCATATATCATCCCAGAAAGGCAAACGTGGTGGCTGACGCTCTAAGCCGAAAGGATGTGCCTGATCCTATTAGAGTGAAAGCTTGACAGTTGGTGGTAACATCGAATGTGATGAGGGAAATTGAAAAGGCTCAAGATGAGGCACTTAAAGAGGAAAACATAAAGAAGGAAAGGATGGTTGGTGATGTGCTTTGTGAATTAAGTATAAAAATATAAATAAATATATTTTTAGATAAATTGATTTCACGAGATCATGTTTTAAATTTATAAAATAAAATGATAATTACGTTAACTTAAAACACACACAATAGGCAAGTGTACATATCGCAGCGTAATAACTCAGGTAGGAACCAAGTATCGAACCAATGGACACGGTTGAGTTCCAATACTCAACTTTTGTTATCGTTTAACCGGATTAGTTAGTAGGTTGGTTTTGTGTGCTTGTGAAGCAGAAAAGTAAATGACGGTAAAGTAAATAACATAAAAGTAAAAATGTGTGTGAAGTGGGTAACAGAAACGTAGCTAGCAGAATAGTAATTGCAGAAAAGTAAATAATGCGAAAATGATCAGCTTACGAAATGTATTGCTTCGGGATTCGAATCAGCTTGGTAAGTGATAATATTAAGTTAACTAATTCAGTGGTATGACTACTACAAACTTGTGACCCGAGTCACCGCTAGAGCCTCGTCCTCGCGACATTTGATTTGCAAATTATATTCTTTAAAAAGTGGTAGTGCCTCACGTTAGGGACAACATTTACCCTCAACCCATTGAATGGTCATCTCCGTGTTGGATAAAGACATCAGACTCAAAATGCTTTATATTAAGTTAAATAGGTGATTATATTTTGCTCACCGGGAGGCGGTGAAACAATGGGACCAAGTATAAAGACGTTCCATTCCCAACATGAGTTCACCAATTCTTGGTCGCATAATAATCTCGTATAAAGACGTACGATCTTAGAAGTATACATCAAGCCTTGGCTTATCAATCTCTACTCATATAAAGACGTGCGAGTTTCAAAGTAAGTTTGATTAAAAAGGGTTTTACAATCTTACTCTTTAAAATCAAGACACTCACAAATATAAAGACGGATTTAAACAATAATAAAATCCCATCAAGAGATGGTTTTTGAGGAAGAATTAGTTAAATACATAAACATACCACTTCATTAATAAGTTAAACATTAACATGCACCAAATATCATCTTCACCCTAGCAATACAAAGAAGTTTTAGCCACGAGTGGCCATAATAACTAGCGTAATGATGAGTTTCGTAGGCTTCCCTATTGTGGAACAGGAAGGAAGAGCCCCTCTACTTTCTACTCTCTACTCTAACTACGAGAATGCTCTCTTCTTGCGTGTAATTTTTCTCTGGATTGGTGTGTGGAATGAAGAACCCAAGCCTCCTATTTATAGGCCTCAAAATGTGCAATGCACGGTCGTGCAAAGGCCCAGTGAATCAAACAGAGTACAGAGGACACGGTACCGGGCCGTGGGGAGCAGAGATGGGCAATGCATGACCGTGCAACCCACTTTTTCTCCCCAGCTTTGTCTTGTAGCTTCTTGTTGACTATTGTTGACCAATTTTGACTTCTTGGGGGTCAATGATCCGAGAATGAACCTTCTAGAAGCTTAAACTCTTGGTGTTTTTGATAGGATTTAGCTTGACTTGTATTTTTAACACCGAATAACCTACAATTATCAAATATTTGTATTTTAATCACAAATTTCAAGGTTATTATTCAATTTAGTACCATAATGCGGGGTTATTATGTATGTAAAATTTATTTAAATGATGACATATCATAACACCCACACTTAAACTTTGCTTGTCCTCAAGCAAACCCATGCATGATCAAACCCATAACTAAAAACTTTACAAAGGTAATGAAATTTCAACTAGTGTTGAGACTTGTAGAAGCATGTTTTGGTAACTATAGATAAAATTATATGTATCGGAGTACGTGGCTAGTACGCGGGAGGGTGTTCCTGAGTACTTAGCCTGCACACCAGTTTGGTCCTGCGTATTTAGTAAGTACGCAAGGCTTTTGCCTTGCGTACTTGTCAAGTACGCATGACCAAACCCTGCGTACTTAGACAAGTACGCAGGTAGTGTTCCTGCCCCTATAAATAGAAGACTTGTCTTCATTATAGGTGGAACTTCTGGAACAAGGTTGAGAGGTGTCCGGGTCGGGACGAGCTTTCCCAACCCCTGGACCGTGAGCTTAGATGAGAGATGTGTGCTCCTTCGGTATGTAGTCTGTAATACGGGATGACTTCTATGTTATGGATTACGTATCGTTTCATTATCTTTTGTCTTTGTTCTTGTTTCTCTGTCTCGTTTCCTTCGTTCCCACACAAATCACAGAACAGATCCTTGTTATTTCCGCTGCGCGACGAGGCTCTCGGGACCTACAAGACTCCCAGATAACTCTTGAGTTGCTTATTCTATTTTTTGTGTTTTTCTTGTTTTAAGATGATGGAATCCATGACAAGCCTACTAGAACGTTGATTATGCAAAAACTCCTCACTACTCACAATGTTCACTCAACTCTAGGGTTATATAAATAAATAATGCATGCTAAGTGGGACTCTCGAGTTCGAATTGAATTATGCAATGGTCATAAGATTGTATGCAAATCAAGTCTACACCAATTAACTAAGTAGTATGCATGAATCAAGGGGACTTTAAAGGATTGTAATGTGGCTAAAGTAAAACTAAGGGTGAAAATGAAAATATTTTTTGGATTTTTAGGGGTTTTAAAGGGTTTTGAAGGGCTGCAGCTATCGCGAAACACTCAGCTATGACCTCATGGCTTAAAATGGTAAATACTAAAAGTTCTCTCTACAGTACTTAGATCATGAGGGCATAACTAATCTGAGGGCTCGTTTATGGTCAGATTGCCAAGACCAAGATCTCTCATCAGGTTCAACTCATCCCTTATTGCGTAATACACATTACTTCCTTTCCGTAGCTCCTACTTCCATTAGGTATGTATACTCGCTTTGGGAATGTGTTTGATTTTTGCTGCACTTTCCATCGTGACTCCAGTTGCCACACTTTCTACATCTGTCGTATCTTTTGGCTCTTTTTTGGCGGCACTTTTTGACAAACAGCAAAATGGTGGCAATTGTTCTTGCTTGCACCACCATTTTCTTACATCACTAGTTGCTTTAAAAATCTTTTCTCAGAGTTCGGTTGATAATTCAGGCTTTGCGAAATGAAGGCAGGAAAGCAAATTAAAATCGAAAGAATGCATGTCCAGTTCTTTAAGGTCTCCCGGTAAAAGACCAACTTCTCTTTTTTTTTAAATCAAGACAACTTCTTCAGCATTCCACCTTTCTCAATTTTCTTGAAATAATATTTCCTTGAATTTTCCTGCAGAGAGTTCGGATAATTTTCTAATGCATCCACCATTTGTATATTCCAATTCTTCTAAGTAGGGCGGATTCTTTCCAAAATTGTCCTGATGAACTTGTAATGATAACATAAGATAATTTCCCATTTCGAAGACAGTTAGCCAATAACCGATGTTTGCAAAAAGCTGGTTGGGTGATAAGTATGGGTTTAGAAAAGAAAAGGCTAAGGCTCAGAGGGCTATCTAGGTGGATAATATTTTTGTGGTTTTTGGATAATAAGGGTGATAACGATCCTAGGTGCCTCAATCATTTTCATACTTCCATTAATTCATGGTCTTGATATGTATAAGTCATACAAGTTCTAATTATGCATAAAATTCAATCGAATAAACACTCAATATACCAAATGAAAGAGCATGCAAAAATAATGATAATAATTCTCATGAAAAGGCTCAGATTATTCTCACATGGAAACGGATGGGATAGGGTTTAGTGATTTGTTATGTATAATTTTCATTTGTTTCTACCTGCCATGTCTTCATTTTATTTAATTAGGTGCAAACTCCAAGAGGTTTTGTTTAAAAAGGGTTTAAATTTTATTTTATTTTATTTTATTTTTTGTTTTTTTTTTTGAAAAATTTTCGGGTTTTATAAAATGTAAGCTTTTGTAATGTTTTAGTCAAATAGGTAAAAAATCACAAGTTAAATTTTACTGCTCTGAGCTTAACAGTCCTGAATCTCTAATTCCCCACCCCACACTTAAAAATGTGCATTGCCCTCAATGTACAAATGCATGTAATGAAATGATATGCAAGAATTCAAATGCATAGAGTTTTAAGGAAAAAGAAACTGGTACTCCCCCGATCAATTCGGTGTATAACCTAAGACCAAAGCTTATTGTTGCTGTCAGGTTGTGCCTATCAGCTGCTTATCAACATGTTGCTTTAAAGACTTCATCAAATTTCTCATAAATTTGATGTGGCTTCCAGCTCTAGGCTCCTAGAGTTGGAGTGTAACTCTTCAAAGTAGAGAGATGGTCTGGTGATGTTATTCTACCTAAAACATAAAAATAAACAAGGAAAATATAAGGTAGTAGTTAAGCTACTGAGGTCCTAGTGTCGAGAAGGCATACATGGGGGCTTAAGTATTAGAAACTTAAATTTGGAGAAACCAAACCTGAGGTCCATGCTTTCTTCCGTATGCACCAACTTCTCAATTTATTCATGATCATCGGGTTGCCTCCCGGAAGCGCTACATTTATTTACGGGTCTTTAGCCCGACCAATACGTGATGCATCAGTCTTTCTTCAGGTGGGAGTGAACAACCTCCCCTGTGTCTTGCTTCTTCGTTCAGTTTCGGTAATTTATCGAAGTACTCATCGATCCAATTAGTGTTGTCAAGATCTTTGGTGAGATCTATTGTCGTAGGATCTGGTGCCTTCGGCTTGGTAAGATCAGGTGCTTTTCCTTTTTTCAAGTCCCTTGCTTTCTGTAGTTTATAGTCCATATTGGAGTCGATAAAGTGAGATATTTCAAGCGGGTCACTTGACATGCATTCATATCCTCCGATATTGTAGGTTACTGATTGTTTACCAATACGGAGCGTTAAAATTCCTTCATTCATGTCAATGACGCTTCTCACGGTGGCTAAGAATGGACGACCCAAGATTAGTGGTATGGAGAAATCTTGTCCCATTTCTAAAACCATAAAGTCGGCAGGGAAGAAAACTTGCCAACTTTCACCAATAAATTCTCGATGACTCCTATAGGTGTTTTGACCGATCCGTCTGCGAGTTCAATGGTTGCATTAACCGGTTGCGGTTGCCCAATGTCTAGCTTTTGAAACATAGTATAGGGCATAACATTTACGCTTGCTCCTAGATCAGTGAGCGCATATGTAACTGGTAGTGTCCCTATAGAACATGGTAAAGAGAATTTTCCTGCATCTGAAAGTTTCTTCGGGAGATTCCTTTCTATAAGAGCGATACAATAATTTGTTCATTTTATCGCTTCTTCCATGTTTCTCGTGTTTGTTAGGAAATCCTTCAAGGAGCGTCCATATTTTGGCATTTGTTGTATGATATCCAAGAAGGGAATGTTGACATAGATTTGGCTCAAGAGCTCTATGAACTTGTCATATTGCTCATCAGTTTTCTGCTTAACCAGCCTCCCTGGATATGGTATGTGGGAAGTGAACGTTCTTTTTGGTGGAGCTTTTGGAGGAAGGTCCATCATAAGAGGCTGCATTACACTAGGTTGTGCTTTCTAAGTGGATGAACTTGCGGGCTGTGGTCGGAGTGGCACTCCGGTGAATATCTCTCTCCTAGTTGATTGGACTTCTTCTTCTGGCATTAGTGGTTCTGGGTAGACTTTGCTATTCCTTAGAGTAATAGACTTACATTGGCCTTTGGGTTAGTCTTAGTGTTACTCGGGAGACATCCTTGTTGCCTCTCGGACAATAGTTTTGTTATTTGTCCTAATTGCGTTTCAATGGATTGAAGGGTAGCTTTCTGCGTCTTGAACTCAGCTTCATGTAGACTAAACCTTTCCTCGTATTGCTTGTGACGAGAGTCTGCTAGGAGGGCTTGACTTTCGGTAGTGGAAATTAGCTTAGTCACTGCATCCTCTAGGCTCATCCCATTGCTCATCTTGTTTAGTCCTTGAAATTGTTGACGAGGTTGAAACTTCTGAGGTGGCCTTTGCTGAAACTGTTGTTGTTGTCCAAAACCATATTGTCCTTAGTTGTTATCTTTCTAGCTAAAGTTTGGATGATTCCTCCATCCAGGGTTGTAGGTGTTGCTGTAGGGGTTGTTTTGAGGCCGATTTGTTCCGACAAAGTCAACTTGTTCGACGTCGGTTGTGATGCTCTTTACTTCTTCCATTGTTTCCGGTGTTCCCTTGCCCTTAATAATTTGGTTTAATCTTGAGGCCAGGGCATCTACTTGAGCAGATAATGACGTGACAGCGTCGACGGTGTGAACTCCCAGCCTTGTGCCTCTACTAGTTCGTGGGTTGTACCATTGATAGCTGTTCATAGCTATTTCTTCAATTAGGTTATAAGCCTCTTGTGGCCTTTTGTTCCCAAATATGCCACCCGCGGTAGCGTCAAGTGTCTGACGAGCTTGATTATGTAACCTGTTGTAGAAAGATGATACTTGTAGCCAAACCTCTAACCCATGGTGAGGACATTTCCTTAGCATGTCCTTGAAGCGTTCCCAAGCCTCATATAGTGACTCACCATCGTCTTGAGTGAAAGTGGTGATATCATTTCTTAATTTAGCGGTCTTGGCCGATGGGAAATACATCGATAAGAATTTTTGGGCGAGATCGTCCCAAGTGATGATTGACCCGGTAGGGAGAGAATTCAACCATGCCTTAGCTCGTTCCCTTAAGGAGAAAGGGAACATACGGAGGCGAATAGCGTTGTTCGACACTCCATTCAGTTTAAAGGTATCACAAATCTCGAAAAATTTGCGATATGAGCATGTCGATCCTCATCGGGTAATCCGTTAAATGTGCATGATGACTAGATCATGTGGATGACATGAGATTTGATCTCAAAGTTGTTAGCGTCGACGGTTGGTCTTGTGATACTAAACCCCAACGCGTCTAGTGACGGTCTTGCAAATTCGGCGATAGTGCGGTTTTCTACGGCCATTTTTCTAGCACGGTTTTCTTGAACTCGGCAGTGAAAAAATCTTTCAGGTTCTGCTAAAGGTTGATATAAATCAGTAGTAGAACTTTGGATCATACACTACATGCAACAAAGTGTGAAAGAAAAACAGAAGGAAAATGAAAGGCTAATCCGTTAACTTGAATTTTTCTTGAAATCACTGTGTCCCCGGCAACGACGTCAAAAACTTGATGTGCTTTGTGAATTAAGTATAAAAATATAAACAAACATATTTTTAGATTAATTGATTTCACGATCAGGTTTAAAATTTATAAAATAAAATGATAATTATGTTAACTTAAAACACACACAATAGACAAGTGTACCTATCGCAGCGTAATATAGTCAGGTAAGAACCAAGTATCGAACAAATGGACACGGTCGAGTTCCAATACTCAACTTTGATTATCGTTTAGCCGGATTAGTTAGTAGGTGGGTTTTGTGTGCTTGTGAAGCAAAAAAGTAAATGACGGAAAAGTAATAACATAAAAGTAAAAATGTGCGTGAAGTGTGTAACAGAAATGTAGCTAGCATAATAGTAAATAGCAGAAAAGTAAATAATGCGAAAATGATCAGATTACAAAATGTATTGCTTCGGGATTCGAATCAGCTTGGTACGTGATAATGTTAAGTTAACTAATTAAGTGGTATGACTACTACAAACTTGTGACCTGGGTCACCGCTAGAGCCTCGTCCTCACGACATTTGATATGCAAATTATATTCTTTAAAAAGTGGTAGTGCCTCCCGTTAGGGACAACATTTAACCTCAACCCATCGAATGGTCATCTCCGGGATGGATAAAGACATCGGACTCAAAATGCTTTATATTAAGTTAAATAGGTGATTATATTTTGCTCACCGGGAGGCGGTGTAACAATGGGACCATGTATAAAGACGTACCGTTCCCAACATGAGTTCACCAATTCTTGGTCGCATAATAATCTCGTATAAAGTCGTACGATCTTAGAAGTATAGACCAAGCCTTGGCTTATCAATCTCTGCTCGTATAAATACGTACGAGTTTCAAATGAAGTTTGATTAAAAAGGGTTTTACGATCTTACTCTTTAAAATCAAGACACTCACAAATATAAAGACGGATTTAGACAATAATAAAATCCCATCAAGAGATGGTTTTTGAGGACGAATTAGTTAAACACATAAACATACCACTTCATTAATAAGTTAAACATTAACATGCACCAAACATCATCTTCACCCTAGCAATACAAAGAAGTTTTAGCCACAAGTGGCCATAACAACTAGTGTAATGATGAGTTTCGTAGGCTCCCCTATTGTGGAACAAGAAGGAAGACTCTCTACTCTAACTACGAGAATGCTCTCTTCTTGTGTGTATTTTTTCTCTGGATTGGTGTGTGGAATGAAGAACCCAAGCCTCCTATTTATAGGCCTCAAAATGTGCAATGCACGACTGTGCATTGGGTTGCACGGTCGTGCAAAGGCCCAGTGAATCAAACAGGGTATAGAGGACACGGTACCGGGCCGTGGGGATTAGAGATGGGCAATGCACAACCGTGCATTAGGATGCACGGCCGTGCAACCCACTTTTTCTCCCCAGCTTTGTCTTGTAGCTTCTTGTTGACTATTGTTGACCAATTTTGACTTCTTGGGGGTCAATGATCCGGGAATGAACCTTCTAGAAGCTTAAATTCTTGGTGTTCTTGATAGGATTTAGCTTGATTTATATTTTTAACACCTAATAATCTGCAATTATCAAATATTTATATTTTAAGCACAAATTGCAAGGTTATTATTCAATTTAGTACCATAATTCGGGGTTATTATGTATGTAAAATATGTATAAATGATGACATAGCAGTTGGTCAGCAAGACAAGTTGGAATATAGCAGCCTTGGTGTTAGGACACGTTTTGGCCGGATATGGATACCTATGGGTGGTGAGCTTAGGACCAAGATCCTGGATGAAGCTCATAAGTTTCGTTACTCTATCCATCTCGGTACCAAAAAAAATGTACCAAGATCTGAGGAAAGAATACTAGTGGCCTGGAATGAAATATGAAGTGACGAAATACGTAAGCAAGTGCTTGACTTTTTCACAAGTGAAGGCCGACCACCAGAAACTGTACGGGAAGATTCAACCACTTGAGATACTGAAATAGAAGTGGGAACACATTACCATGGACTTCATAACCAAGCAACCTCGCACAGCTAGGGGTCATGACACCATTTGGGTAATTGTGGACCGTTTGACGAAGAGTGCTCATTTCCTACCTATTCGCGAGACATTCTTGTCGAAAAGGTTAGCGGAAGTATTTATTAATGAAGTAGTGGCACAGCATGGGATGCCTTTGATGATCGTATCCAACCGGGACACACGATTCACATCGAGGTTCTGGAAAAGATTTCACGAGGCGATGGGCACGAGACTTAATATCAGCACGGCATACCACCTGCAAACGGATGGTCAGTCTGAAAGGACCATTCAAACGCCAGAGGATATGCTCCATGCTTGTATTATTGACTTCGGTGGTAGTTGGGAAAGTCATCTGCCGTTAGCCGAATTCTCCTACAACAACAGTCATCACACGATGATAGGCATGCCGCCTTAGGAAATGTTATACGTGAGAAGATGCAGGACCCCGGTTTGTTGGGGTGAGATTGGACAGAAAGAACTCGGAAGTCTTGAGGTCGTACGAGAAACCTCGGAAAGGTTTGATAAAATCAAGGCACGAAGGAAGGCCGCGTAAAATTGTCAGAAATCCTATGCTGACAAACAACGAAGGCCTATTGAGTTTGATGTTGGGGACAGAGTAATGTTGAAAGTGTCACCCTGGAAAGGAATCATACGATTCAGGAAGAGAGGAAAGTTAAGTCCGAGGTTTGTCAGACCATTCAGGATAGTGGCACGGGTTGGTGAATTCGCTCATCGGTTGGAGTTGCCAAATGAGTTAAGTGGGATTCATCCTACCTTCCATGTATCACACTTGCGAAAGTGTTTGGCAGATGAATCGGTTCACGTACCACTTACTGACATCGAGATCGACAACAACCTTAACTACATCGAAGAACCCATGGCCATCCTAGACAGGCAGGTGAAACGTTTACGTAATAAAATTATCCAATTGGTAAAAGTCTAGTGGAAACACCGAAAGGGATCGGAGGCTACATGTGAAACGTAGACGAAAATGTGGGAGTCGTACCCTCAACTATTTGACTTATGATAGGTTTCGGGGACGAAACCTATTGTAAGGGGGTAGACTTGTAACATCCCAAAAATAACACAACAAGAATAATAAACTGGTTTAATACGAAACGGATGGAATAAATGAACTAGGAGGCATGGGCCCGGGGTGGGCCGAAGTGGGCCGTGCAGCTTGGGCTTGGGGAGGCAGCCTTCTCCCTTAATAACAACACCCCTCATTTCTCTCATTTTGCAACTTCTAGAGAGAGAAACCGTAGAGAGAGAAAGTTGGTGAATCGACCCGAGATTGAAGGAGTGTGCTACTGCTGAGTTCGTGAGAAAGACCTCCGAATCAGAAGCTCGAAACAGGTAACAACTCGTTCCAAATCTGAGTTTTTGGTTTATGATGGGTTTTCTGGTATTTTCGTAAAAAGGATGGATTTTTCTAAACCAAACAAGAAATGGACGTCAGATCTGTGATCACAAGCGAAAACTACAAATTTTGAACGTAAAAAGTTAGCATCTTGAACGTGATCAGATCTGGCCGCCATTTGCATGCAACTTAGGGTTCTTGGGGAAGAAGACAGCCCCGCGTGCGAACTTAGCAAGTTCGCCTTGGGAGGCTGGGGCGAACTTATCAAGTTTGCTTGGGATGTTCGCTTGGGCAAGTTCGCTTGGGCATGTTCGCTTGGGCAAGTTCGCCTGGGCATGTTCGTTGGGCAATTTCGCCTGGGCATGTTTGCTGGGCAAGTTCGCCTGGGCTAGGATAGGGCGAACTTAACCTTATGTTCGCGTAAAACAGAATGATTAACCCATTAGAGTCGGGATTAGGTCTGATGTGTATTTAACTACTCAATCCAGATCGTACGAGACGTAGTTAGGCCTCGATTAGGACAACTGAGACTAGCTTATCGGGTGAGTTCTAGAAGCCCACTTTTAAATGTTTTGATTAATGTTTTTGGGGGTGTGCTTACATAACGATGTGACTGTTTTATAAAACGATGTTTATTTATGATATATGTGATGTTTTATGAAACGATGATTATGAACGATGTTTTGGAAGGAAAGGTTTATGAAAGAAGTGTTTATGAAATATTTTGCCAAAAGAGGTTTATGAAGTGTTTACGAATGAATGAATGATTTTTAATAAAACGTACGAAATGCTTTAACTGAAGTTTTGAAGTAAAAGAAGTAAATGTTTACGAAAGTCACAAACGAACGAATCTGCCATTATTCCTTAGGGAATGAAGGTTAGGGGTATGGGATATATGTTATGGGCCTTTACCTTTTAGGGGCCTTTGTGGCTGGCCAACTGTTGTACAACTGGGGTAATGACGGTCACCAAGGGGATTATCGTGATCCTTGAAGTTGGTAAGATTTACCTTACGGGGTAGTCGTGCTTGAAGTTTGGTACTTGTGCCTTACGGGGTACAGAACTTGAAGTTTGGTACGTGTCATCCTTGTGATGCCGTGCTTGAAGATCGGTGTTGAATAGCCTAAGTGTCGGGCCCTAGGATTTCTCCCCCCGAAGGACAGTACGGCGGTGATGGGCCTAGTGGTGGTGATCCTTAGGTTATTCCGCCAGTATGTGACGTTTGGATTTGACGGTTACGAGAAGGCGCAGATTTGATATGTTCGTTGACTTATGGTTTATGTTATGTGTTATGTTATGTTATTGCATGATTTTCGTACGCTTTTATTAATGAAGTTAAATGATATGTTTTTGGCAAATATTTGAAGTTAATGTTTTATGAAAAGCTAGAACTCACCAGCGTAGCTGACTTTTTAGTATGCACATTCAGGTTAAGGCAGGTTACAAGGATGGACGGTGATGCTTGGCTAGCGATGAAGAGTTACCCCGCTGCTTATGAAGACTGGCATCCTATTACGTTTTGATTACGTTTGTGTTATGTTTGCACAATGTTTACGCTCCCGCATGTTGAACAATGTTATGTTATGTTTTAATGAAGTATTTCCGCTGCGTTATTTGATATTCAAGTTTAAGAACTGTTTGTGAATGAGAAAATCCAACAAGTGAGGCCTCCCGGGTTTGGGGCCTTACATAATTTTTGAGTTATCTATTAATTCAATACTTTGTTCTAACTTAATTAGTTTTGTGAAGATATGGCCGAGATGAAATTTTTTGCTGATCACAATATATGTGCATTCACTCTGGACCCACCTAAAGAATTCGACTATTTCAGATCAATGGTTGTAGGGTTGACACTTTCCCCTATAAACTTTGCTATTATGGAGAATCCTGTTATCTACAGGATTCATATTCAAGATTTTTGGTCTACTGCAACGATACACCCGAATGACAACGGAGAAGAATCTATAATCGGTGCAGTTCAAGCTAAGAGAATCAAAGTTTCAGAAGCCGTACTCAGAAATGCTCTACAGTTTGGTGATCTACCCGCTCATCCAACCAAACTAAAACAAGATATTGTTACTCCAGTTCTTACAAGAATGGGTTATGAAGGTCCCTATCCGCTTTTATACAAGAAGCTACTACATCCATACTGAAGATATCTTGCACATGTGTGCATGAATTGTTTATCTAGGAGAAAAGGAGGATTTGATGATATCAACACTACCATTACTTCAGCTATGGTTGCCCTGACCATGAGCCTAGACTACAAGTTCTCAAAGATGGTATTTGAAGAGTTCAAAAGCAATCTAAAAGGAGGGAAAAAGGATATCTTTCTCATGTATCCTAGGTTCATACTGATTGTCCTTAACAGAAATCACGCTGATCTCGAACCTATGGTTGGAACTTTGGACCTAAAAGCTATGGGTCCAGTGATTTTCAAGTTCATGAATGTCAACAAGCAGGGAAAAAGGGTGTATCAAGGGTTGCGTCCCCTTGAGAAATTTGGTAAATTTGGTAGATTTGCTGCTCTACCTGACGAAGAAGTAGAAGAACCGGTTGTACAAGTACAAGCCGAGGTTGCCGAAGAACAACAGCTACCTTTTCAACCACAAATTGAACAACAATTTGATCCCGAACAACAGGAACCTATTTTGCCTGAGTTAGAAGATGCTGAAGTTATATCTTCTTCTAACAGTGAAGGTACTCTTGAAAGACCACCAGCACCAATCAATCGGTATGTCAGAGAAATGGAAAGAAAAAGGCGTAGAATTGAGAATCCTCCTCACTTCCTCGTCTAATCAAGATGACGCCGATGTTGATTATTTTCTGAATCAGGACTTAATTTCCAGACCACGGAAACAAAGAGATCCGAGGCATGTTAGAATACCACCACAAACACCTACACAAAGTCCCACTCCAACAACTTCCATACCCACTCAAGTTCCACAATCACCTCTTCCCACCATATCCCAACCTCAATCATCATCTCAGGTTAGTCCTACATCTGAGGCCTTTGATACAAATCAGTTCTTAGTTTCCTCAACTGAGGCGTATAAAGCTGAGAAACACAAAGTAAAGAGCCCTGTAGATTCATCTACACCTGCTCCTGTGGATCCACATGTTCTGCAGGAAAGGGTGTTTAAGTTGGAATAGCAGGTGGCTACTCAAAACTCAAGGATCATGACCTTGGAAGCTAATCAGGGGTATCTTTTTACTTTGGTATATGATCTTAAGAAGCAAGTGGATGATCTTAAGGGAAAGCAAGCTGAACAGTCCACATCCTGTATAAACGATGATGACAATGATCAAGGAGGTGGAGATACTGGAGGTAAAGATCAAGTAGATCACCAAGATGACACTCAAGGGAGTGATCCGTTCAATTTTGATTTTGAAGGAGATCTTGAATATCCAAAAGATAATGAATCTCCTAGTCACTTGGATTCCAATCCAGTGAAAGACATACAAGATGAAAGAGTTGAAAGTTCATCAGATTCAGAGATGAAAAGACTGAATCAAGACATTGATGATGAAGTGAATATTTCAAGCTCAACTGCAGATATGTCTGAGAATGCTAATGCTAGCAAAACATCTAACAAAGAGCGACCTCCATGGAGGTTGCCACCTGGTCCACCATCTGAAACACATGTCACTGTCAACATAGAAGACTACTATTCAAAGAGAGGGGACAGGTCAAGCATTGCATCTTGGGCCTTCGATTCAGAAAAAAACTTGTATGTGGTGAAGAGAAAGAGTGGACGCTTGGAATACTACAAGAGTGCTAATGAGTTTAGCTCACTGACTAAACTTGATCTACACCAGTTAAATGAATCCTATTTTGAGAATAGAGGGAGAGATGGACCAGCTGAGACGTTTCGCACATTTCTGAATGAACAGTGCTTTACAAACTTTTCAAAAATGAAAACAGCTGAGTCCAAGCTAAAAAGAGCTAAAGGAGTACAAGATCCTCGTACCAGGAATCCTTGGTACAATGTCATCTGGCCAGCTCCCAAGACAGTCAAGATAGTTCCTGTTCATAAGAAAATGCCAGTAAATACTCTGAGAGACTTTCAATACTGGGCATGGGATCCAATTACTGAAGAGGCATTGATTGTCACTGATCAAGCAGAGCTCAGAATTATGGATCCATTTGATCTGTCCAAATTTGGTGAACAAGACATCAAGGTGTTAGCAAGAAGCCAGATTCGGCATGAGCAATTGTGGGAAGAACAAGCGAAGATTTATACGGTTGCCGTTGTTGATATCTTAAGGAAGAAGTTGTATGTAAGAAGTGGAGATCATGGCGAAGACAACAACTTTTGAAGTAAAGAAAGCTTAATCCTAGGGGGAGATTGTTAGACCTAGATTTTTGTGTTTTATGATTAAGCTTTGTTTATTTTGTGTAACCGTGAGCTAGGGGTTCACGGGTTGGGTGTAATGGGCACGCTTATAGGCCGAGAACATGTAATGGGCTAAATAGTTTGTGTTTAGTATATATTCATGTTTACCCTAATCGTGTGAGGTTAGCGGTTGTAGTGTGTGTTTTCCTTGTAATTCTCTCAAGCAATTTAACGAGTTATTACATTGAATCATTGTGTTCTTGAATCACCATAATCAATAATTTCCGTCTATTGATTGTGAGACTTGATATTGTGTGTGTGTTATTCGAAGATCCAAGTGGTTTGGGACTTCAATAAACCATTTTCATATTTTAGATGACTTCTACTCGTCTTATGGTGTTAAATATATTTGTTTTTGTGTTCTAACCTATTGAATCTGATAAGTTTTGAATTATGAACATGAAATTGGGTCTAGAGAAATAATGAAATTACAAAAAGGTCATTTGTAAGGAAATTGCAATTAATTTAAAAGTGGTTAACCTCCTCTTTGGTTGATGTCACACGAAACACATTAGTAAAAAGATAAAGAAAAACATATGAACACGACAGATTTACTTGGTTTAATTGATTAATCAAACACTTATAGGCCGATCCATACCTCAAACTGTGCGGGATAATCTCCCCCGTGCCTCCCTTGGGAAAAATTATTTATAGAGCACAACTTTCGTTAGGGGTGTGCATGGGTCGATTTGGTTCTTTTGGGTACCGAACCCAAAATTGAAAGTATGGTTTTTGGTTTTTTTGAAAACCGTTTGGTTTTGCTTTTTTCGGTTTTTGGTTTTTAGAATGAGTTCGGTTCGATTTTAGTTTTTTCGGTTTTACCAATTAGGAATAATTTTTTTTGTTAACTAATGATTAATTGATTATTACATATTTAGGCCTACAATGTTTTAGCATTATTTATTAGTTTCTTATAAAATTTCTTAACATTTAAAAATAAACATTATATTGAAAAACATTAATGCAAAACACATATATGCATGCCAACAATATATTAAAATAATTATATGTATAAGTTCATTTGTTTCGGTTTTTTTGGTTTTAAAAAAATACAAAACCTAAAACAAACCATATTTTTCGGTTTTACAATATATACAAAACCAAACGTGGGTTTTTAGTTTGGGTGAAGTTGATTCAGTTTCAGTTTAATTAATTTGGTTTTTTCCTCAGCACTAACTTTCGTTCATAACTATGGTTCACCTACTAGATCCGCTTATTCTTTTAAAATCCCACTTTGAATCATGTTTCTAAGTACCGATTGAAGTCATAAATCCGTTCATGTCCCTAAAGCAATTCAGTATCACACTTTTATAAGTTTGTATAAAGTGAAATGGTGTTGCAATAATATGAGATATTTTCATTCACTTTGTCTATATGAGAAAGTGTAAAAGCACATGCTTCAAGCATCCTAAATGTTTTTTTTATTAAATCGATTACTGATGGAGAGGGATAATCAAATAAGAAGTGGATTTTGCCTAAGTAGCCTAAGAATGATTTTTAAAAATTAAATATCCGCTCATACGAACTACGATTAAACTCATTGCAGCGGCGTTTGAACCGTCTTGTCGAGCATTGTCATCTTAGCTTTTAGAATTTAGCTTTTAGAGTTTAGCTTTAGGTTTTAGTATTTAGGGTTTATTTTTTAGGATTTAGCTTTAAGATTTAGTATTTGGGTTTAGGGTTTAGCTTGTAGGGTTTAATTTTCAGGGTTTAGTTTTAGGGTTTAGCTTTAGGTTTAAGCGTTTTTTAGCTTTTAGGCAAACCAATAAAGACCACCAGCTGCAATGTCAACGCGACTCCAGTCCCACCAGTTTCCACGCACGCGAATGTCCTTTCTTACCCATCTTCCAAGCTCCTCAACTCTTTGCTTCCCTATCAGTGTACTGAAACAAAGGGTAAAAATAGATTTTGTAGATCATAAGTCACCCTTAAATAAAGATTATAAATTATCAAGAACTTGGTTTAAAAAAGCCTCACGTGATTTGAAAAACGCCTAAAGTGATTAGAAAAATTAGGGTATGTAGGAGACTGATATGTAAGAACGACCAAAATGATGAAGATATTATGAATTGTTCACTTGGTAGAAAGGTGATATTTAAAATAACGGAGAAAAACAATTTTTGCTTATACATAAAGCTTATTTGGTTGCACACTAAGCAACACCTCACGTACATGAAATTCTTGCCTCACGTAGGGGCTTTTAGGACCCCAAACGCCTGAGAGCGCCTTGCTCTTTTTAAAACCAAAATCAAGAACACAAAAATGTAAGAAACTGAGCTAGAATGATCTCACCTGTAACTGAAGACCAAAATGTTCTTCCACCATTGTAGATGCTTTTTTCTTTTTTTCCCATATGAAGTGGAAGACTGGAGCATACATTGACAATTCCATATCAACTAACGTTTTTTCTATGTCATGTCTCATGAGACCCGCAAAACGAACCGAATGGCCAGCCTGATTGATAACACATGTCTTATAAGTCCACAAAAGTCAAAAGCATCGACTAAACGCCGATTTTCTTGAATTTTTTACAATCAAAATATGGAATTGCTGCCCAATGTGTCCAGATGAAAGGATTGATATTTCGTACAAAGCATTTAGTGTTTCTTACATTCTTACTATTTACGGATTTATATGTAAAATGACCTCTAAACGATCACATAATCAGAATCATTTGCTGCAACTATTCTTAAACAGATTATCCAAAACTAATTAACACCTTAACAAATAGTCAGTTAGTATCAGTTTTACTATACCAAAGTCCCAAACAATACAAAATGACTATCAGCAACTTGAAATCACAATAATCATATAAATCTCTTTCAAAACGCAATGACAAACAGTTGAAAACCATGAATTCTAGTAAACATAATTAGTGGTGCCTTCATAAACATATGTATTTTCTGACAAAACTGCATCAGCAAGGCATCTTTGAATCAATGCTCGGAGGGACTGAAATGTGTGTAAACATGGTATGGCCTCATCAAATTCTGACAGTTCATGTGATCCAAAAGTCAAATCATGGTCAAACCCCAATAGCATGGCATTAACAGCCAGATTATGAATCCCTTTGTTAAAATATTAAAGTTGAAACAATCCCTTTAGAATATTACAATATTTAAGTTGAAAGACAAAATTGTTTAAAGTGGATAGTTAAAGGCATTAAACCAATAGTACAAACATAATTATGGTATTGAATTAATAAAATGGAAAAGTATTTTAAAACCAAAATCGTTTTTAATCTATTCCTTTATTGAATATGTATTTTAAATACATATTTACATGTGTCACACTCCAACCGATGGCGGAATACGTCGGGGCGGGACATGTAGAGTGTTTATAAGCTCATGGTTTACTAAAGTTGTAATAATTAAGCAATCAATTTCATTTCATAGCTCAAGTAATCAACTACAACATTTACAAGAATAAAAAATACATGAATATCTTTATTAAGTTTAAAACCCGGTCCTCAATCATAAGTGAAACAACTTGAATCTTAACTCAAAATTTGTACCTGAAACATGATAAAAACGAGGTCAACTAAAAAGTTGGTGAGCATACAAAGGTTTTGACGTCACAAATAAAGTTCAAATGTTTTGTGTACAATTCATATAATACATGTTTTATAAAGCATTTATGGACAATCTAAATTAAGCTAGTTGCACAAATCAAATCTTGTAACTGAAGGGCATAACAACACATGTTATCCTGATGTAGGGCATAACAACACATGTTATCCTGATGTAGGGCATAACAACAAAGGTTATCATGATGTAAAGAGTTAATTATTGCACGAGTGTATCATGTATATCTAGCCTTAACAAATAGCATTCAATCATAAAGCACAAATAAACACATATGATCATATTGTACAATTGTACGTGTGTAATTGCATATAGTGTTTGTTGAGTAATCATGTTTCACCTCAAAATATGTAAAAATATAAAAGAGGGGCTATGTAAACTCACTTGTGTAAGGCCCCTTTCTCCGGGTGACCTCACTTATTGGATTTACTCATAAACAAAGTCATCAATACTGAACTTTAAATTTAACATATTCAATTAACAGCCAAAATCATTCACATTTGAGTACATTACAGCGGAAGTCTTAACATTTAACACATACATCAGTATTTAACAAAAACATAAATCGGGATGTCAGTCTTTAGCCGGGTAACCTTCACGCCTTCGCACGACCCTTTTCTTTGTTACCTGAAATGTATACTAAAAATCAGCTAACGCTGGTGAGTTCTAGTTTAAAATGATTAGGTATAAACATTATTTTCTTAAAAGTATTCATAAGTTTTTACATAAGAACGTAATTACGTATTCTTAACTTTTTCTTAACATTCATTTGGTCGTACACATATGGGTGATCAACCCGTCTTTTACTACGTATGCCACAAAGGCATACGCCATGAAGCTACCGTCGTAGCCCTTTGACTCGTCCGGTCCTAGAAACCGTCCGCCATAAAAAAAACCTTCGGTCGTCCGTCATACCGTCCTACCGTCGTAGGCCGTCCTTTTCGCCCGTCTACCCGAAGGTATCCGTTTCCCACGTGCTACCATGTTTGCAACCGTTCTACATATGATTTGGCATTTGCTTCGACCGCCCATTTATGCCCCTTTTTATTTCCTTGCTGATGAAGGAACGTTTTTGTCCCGGTTGCAAGATAGACACGTGGTCGTCCGTCTACCGTAGTAGCCGTTAGCATCGAAGCGTCCATAACATTCACGTATATTCATAACATGCAGTATATATATAATATAAGGCAAGATTTCATTCATACTTTGTAAACATACGTTTCAATCTTTGTTCATAATTCATTTTCATATATTTATATATCACGTATGTTCACATTGGCATTCATAACATTTATTCATTTAGTGTATACACTTCAGCCCCAAAAATATTTATAAATCATTTGCACATAACATAGAGGGGGCACATAGAACTCACCTGATCAGCTAGTCCTGTTCTGTCCTATCTGCGGTCTGATGAGCGCCGCACACGATCTGGATTAATTAACTATACCCGTATCAGATCTAAACCAAGTTATATTCCTAACACAGCTGACATAGGCGAACTTAATGCCTAAGTTCGCTTCCACTGGCCTAGGTGAACTTATAGGCGAACTTAATAAGTTCGCTTACCCTTGGCCAAGCGAACTTGTCAAGCGAACTTAATAAGTTCGCTTACCTTGGCCAAGCGAACTTGCCAAGCGAACTTGATAAGTTCGCCTCCACCAAGCGAACTTAACAGGCGAACTTGCTAAGTTCGCCTGCAACAGCAGTCATCTTCCCCAAACAGTCCGAAATTCTCGGATTTGGGTTCGATTATGTCAAAACTTCAACTTCTTTGCTTAAAACAACCGATTTTCATTGTAGATACTAATCCTAAGCTTATTCTCAAGTTTCATCCGTAAAACGTCCTATTTTCACCCGAAAACCCGGAAATCCTAAAATATCACAAAAACTCAAATTATGATCGGATGATTACCTGGATTGGATTTCTGATTTGGAGGGGATGATCACGAGTGCAAGAGACACGAGCGGGTGCAATCTTGTGCGATTCCGACACTTTCTCTCTCTACGGTTTTCTCTCTTTAGAATTGCTGAGAGGAGAAAAATGAGGGTCTTGGGCTATTTATAGGGGAGACCTCCCCAAGCCCGGTTCGTGACTGACTCGGCCCGACTTCGACCCGCTTGAACTCGTTAACTTTATTTCTCGCCATTTTAGGATGTTACAAGTCTACCCCCCTTAAAAAGGTTTCGTCCTCGAAACCAGTTATGCGTTAAACAACCGAGGGTATAGTTCCCGCATCTCGTCTTCTTTCTCCCAGGTAGCTTCTGATCCCTTTCTGTGCTTCCATTGAACTTTGACCAATGGGATTGACTTGTTGCGTAGTCGCTTCTCAGATCGGTCAAGGATGGCTATTGGTTCTTCGACATAATTCAGACTGTTATCCACCTCGATTTCATCGTAAGGTATGTGCGCTGTGTCGTCAGCTAGGCACTTGCGTAAGTGCGACACGTGGAACGTAGGGTGTATTCCACTAAGCTCAACGGGTAGGTCGAGTCTGTAAGCAACTTGACCAACTCTCGCTAAAATCTTGAAAGGTCCGACAAACCTTGGACTTAGTTTGCCACGTTTTCTGAATCGAATGATTCCTTTCCATGGTGATACCTTTAACAGTACCATGTCCCCCACGTGAAACTCTAAATCCCTTCTTCTCTTATCCGCATATGATTTTTGTCTGTCCTTTGCGGCTTTCATTCGAGCCTTGATTTGATCAAATTTCTCGGATGTAGCTTTGACCACTTCGAGACTTGCAAAATCCTTCTGCCCAATTTCCCCCCAACAGACCGGGGTTCTACATCTCCTTCCATACAACATTTCAAATGGCGGCATGCCAATAGTCGAGTGATAGCTGTTGTTATATGAAAATTCTGCCAGTGGTAGATGGCTGTCCCAGCTCCCACCGAAGTCAATGATACAGGCCCGGAGCATATCCTCCAAGGTCTGAATGGTCCTTTCAGTTTGACCATCGGTTTGAGGGTGGTAAGCGGTGCTTATGTTCAGTCTAGTGCCCATCGCTTCATTGAATTTCTTCCAAAACCTTGACGTGAATCTAGTATCCCTGTCGGACACAATGGACAGCGGCATACCATGCCTGCTCACAATTTCTTTGATAAAAACTTCTGCTAGTTTTTCAGATGAAGCAGTCTCACGTATTGGCAAGAAGTGAGCACTCTTCGTTAAGCAGTCAACGATCACCCAAATGGTATCATTGCCTTTAGCTGTTCGCGGTAGCTTGGTAATGAAGTCCATTGTGATCTCCTCCCACTTCTATTCTGGTATTGGTAGAGGTTGCATTTTACCGCATGGTTTCTGGTGCTCGGCATTAACTAGTGAACACGTTAGGCACTTGTTCACGTACTCGGTTACATCATTCTTCATGCCAGGCCACCAGTACTCTTTCTTCAAGTCTTGATACATTTTGTTTGTCCCGGGGTGGATAGAATAGCGAGACTTATGGGCCTCATCGAGTATTTTGGCTCTAAGCTCGCCAATCTTAGGTATCCACATCCGGCCAAACCTAGTTCGTACACCGTATGCATTTGCATCCAGATTCCCTTGTTGTCCTACTATTCTTTCCCGTTTTATATTTCTTTCTAACAGTGCTTCATCTTGAGCCTTTGATATTTCACTCATCAAATCTGGCGTTAATATCAGCTGACACGCCTTGATCCGGATAGGATCAGATTGCTCCTTTCTGCTTAAGGCGTCAGCTACTACGTTTGCCTTGCCTGGATGGTACAGTATCTCACAATCGTAGTCCTTTAGTAGTTCTAGCCACCTCCTTTGCCTCATGTTTAATTCCTTTTGCTCGAAAAAGTACTTCAAGCTTTTATGGTCGGAGTAAATGGTGCACTTAACTCCATATAGGTAGTGTCTCCATATTTTTAGGGCGAAGACTACTGCTGCTAACTCTAGATCGTGGGTTGGGTAGTTAACCTCGTGAATCCTTAGTTGTCGTGAGGCGTAAGCAACTACTTTTCCTCGTTGCATAAGTACGCATCCCAGACCTTGGCTTGACGCGTCAGAGTAGACTACCAAGTCTTCATTTCCTTCAGGTAGTGTCAAGACTGGTGCTTGAGTTAATCGTGTCTTAAGTTCCTCAAATGCGTGTTGGTCTCCATTCGTACTTTACTTCCTTCCGTGTCAGTTTGGTTAATGGCGAGGCAATTCTTGAGAAATCTTGAATGAACCTGCGATAGTAGCCTGCCAATCCCAGAAAACTTCGTATCTCTGTTGGTGTCTTCGGGATGTTCCATTCCTTTACTGTCTCAATCTTCGCAGGATCTACCATGATGCCTTTCGTGTTTATCACATGACCTAGGAATTGGACTTCCCTAAGCCAGAAAGCGCATTTGAAGAATTTTGCGTACAACTTTTCCTGCTTTAACACTTCCAATACTTCTCTTAGGTGACAGTGGTGATCACCCTCGTTTTTTGAATAAACTAGTATGTCGTCAATGAAGACTATCACTGATCGATCCAACATCGGTCGGCATATTCTATTCATCAAGTCCATAAACGTTGCTGGTGCGTTGGTCAACCCGAATGACATTACCAGAAACTCGTAATGCCCGTAACGCGTACGAAACGCGGTCTTTGGTACATCTTCTTCTCTCACCTTTAACTGATGATAACCCGACCTAAGATCGATCTTTGAGAACCAACTCGCACCTTGCAGTTGATCAAAGAGGTCATCTATTCTAGGCAGTGGGTATTTGTTCTTTACTGTCTTTTTGTTCAGTTCTCGGTAATCAATGCACATGCGCATGCTGCCGTCCTTCTTCTTTACAAACAGTACCGGAGCGCCCCATGGCGAAATGCTTGGTCTAATAAATCCTTTTTCTGTTAATTCCTGTAGTTGAGACATCAATTCTTTCATTTCCGACGGAGCCAATCGGTAGGGGGCTTTGGCAACGGGCTCAGCTCCTGGCAGTAAGTCAATCTGAAATTCTATTTCCCGATCGGGTGGCAATCCAGGTAGATCCTCCGGGAATACTTCCGGAAAGTTGCATACCACGGGTACATCCTTGAGTTCCTTTGTTTTCATCCTTTCGTCAATAACGTACGCCAGATAAGCTTCGCAACCGCGCCTCATATAACTTTCGGCCTTGATCATCGAGATGATGTTAGGCATCGTGCAATTCCAATCCCCATAAACCGTAATTGGAGTGCCGCTTGGAGCCTTGAGGTGTATCCTCTTGCGTTTACATATGATCTGGGCTTCGTTGGCAGCTAACCAATCCATACCCAGTACTACATCGAATCCTCCTAAAGTGAGAAGGAATAATCTAGAGGGGAACTTATGGCCCTCTATTTCTATGATACAATCATCTATTACTTGGAATACTGTCGAATTTTTACCAACGGCAGTTTGTACGCTAAAGGCCTTTACTATGGTGTTGATAGTGCAATCTAGTTTACGACTAAATGCATTGGATATAAAGCTTTTACTAGCACCAGAGTCGAATAAGATAGCAGCAGGTTCATCATTTACTGGAAACGTACCTGATACGACATCAGGGTTTCCCCTTGCTTCCTCCTCAGTCAGGGCGTAGGCTCGAGTCCTAGCCTTCGGTTGTTCCTTTGCAACTTCCTTTCCCTTTCCCGAACTGGACTGCCCGGTTTTCCAGCAATCCTTAGTATGGTGTCCATATTTTCCACAAATTTGGCACTTCCATCCTTTAAACACTCTCGAGAGAAGTGCCCCGGCTTTCGGCACTTATAACACATGGTGGTGCCGATTCGGCACTCGCCAAAATGGCGTTTTCCACACTTTTTTCAAGTTTCATATTCCTCTAACCTTGGTTTCTTTATTTCAGCTACCACATTCCCTTTCCCGGTGCCCCTAGCCGGGTTCTCCCACTTTCTCTTTTGTGTCTCAGGTGTCGGGTCCTCATTGGCGTAGTCGTCGTAGACGATTCCGCTCAGATTCACTGCCGACTCGAAGGTCGTGGGTAGGTTGGCTTTCACATGAACACGGACCCTTTGAGGTAGGCCCTTCACATAGTACCTAATCAGTCTTTCTTCCGTATCTACCAGGTGGGGTACCAGTTGAGCTAGTTCATTGAATCTTGAAGTATACTGGCGATGAGTCTTGTTGCCAGCTTTAAAGTTCAAGAACTCGTTCTCCACATGATCGATCTCATTCTGTGGGCAGAACTTTTGGATTATAAGCTTTTTCAAGTCTTCCCACGTCATTCTGTTGATAGCATTTGGTGACTTAGTTCTTTGAACATTCCTCCACCAACTTAGTGCTTCGTTAGTGAAAGAATGGGCAACATACTTAACAGCTTGGTCGGATCGACACTCGCTGATGTTGATGACAGCGTTCATCCTCTCGATCCACTCGAGGGTGGCCACCGAATCCTTGTTCCCATCAAACTTGGGTGGGTCTCCGTCCTTAAAACCTTTATAAGTGCACCCCCGTTTACTTGGTCCCACCTTTATTTCATCCCCATCGCTGTCATATACCTTTTCCTCATTGCTCCCTTCATCATCTTCCTTGATTTTCTTTAATGCCTCCGATAGTAGGTCAGGCAATACATTCTTCAAAGTGAGCACGACCTCACGGGCAATAGCATCTCTAACCTCGGGTTCCAACTGTAGAGACCCTTGATGGTCGCCCCCAGTTGGGGTGACATTAGTTTGGTGCACGCTCTCAGTGTTTTCTGTGTGCACATCCTCTTCTTCTTGATGTCCTGGATTCAGGGGAGGTCTACCTACTCGGCCAGTACGACCGCCTCGGTGTCCTGTCCTTCCTCCACCAGCCATAATTCCTAGTTTCCTGATAGTTATAAAGGGAATACATCAATGCCATTTCTTCAGATCATAGTTTTAGAACAGTACGAACAAGGTAAATTTTTAATTACAGTGACCGGTTTGTGATTAGAAATTTACATTGCTTTTCAGGTTCCAAACTCTTCAAATTGGTCAAGACATTGACATCTATTGGTTCTAAGTTAAGGCATCTATTCCTATCTACAATCATGAACTTTAAGTACTTACTTACAGTGATGGCGTCGGCGTTGGCTACCCAGACTGACACCCATGCGTTGGTCCCATAATCAGCTTGAGTCCAGACATTTAGGGATGCCTGAATCTCTCAAACTATTGCTCTGATACCAACTTGTAAGGCCCCTTTCTCCGGGTGACCTCACTTATTGGATTTACTCATAAACAAAGTCATCAATACTGAACTTTAAATTTAACATATTCAATTAACAGCCAAAATCATTCACATTTGAGTACATTACAGCGGAAGTCTTAACATTTAACACATACATCAGTATTTAACAAAAACATAAATCGGGATGTCAGTCTTTAGCCGGGTAACCTTCACGCCTTCGCACGACCCTTTTCTTTGTTACCTGAAATGTATACTAAAAATCAGCTAACGCTGGTGAGTTCTAGTTTAAAATGATTAGGTATAAACATTATTTTCTTAAAAGTATTCATAAGTTTTTACATAAGAACGTAATTACGTATTCTTAACTTTTTCTTAACATTCATTTGGTCGTACACATATGGGTGATCAACCCGTCTTTTACTACGTATGCCACAAAGGCATACGCCATGAAGCTACCGTCGTAGCCCTTTGACTCGTCCGGTCCTAGAAACCGTCCGCCATAAAAAAAACCGTCCGGCCAACCTTCGGCCGTCCGTCATACCGTCCTACCGTCGTAGGCCGTCCTTTTCGCCCGTCTACCCGAAGGTATCCGTTTCCCACGTGCTACCATGTTTGCAACCGTTCTACATATGATTTGGCATTTGCTTCGACCGCCCATTTATGCCCCTTTTTATTTCCTTGCTGATGAAGGAACGTTTTTGTCCCGGTTGCAAGATAGACACGTGGTCGTCCGTCTACCGTAGTAGCCGTTAGCATCGAAGCATCCATAACATTCACGTATATTCATAACATGCAGTATATATATAATATAAGGCAAGATTTCATTCATACTTTGTAAACATACGTTTCAATCTTTGTTCATAATTCATTTTCATATATTTATATATCACGTATGTTAACATTGGCATTCATAACATTTATTCATTTAGTGTATACACTTCAGCCCCAAAAATATTTATAAATCATTTGCACATAACATAGAGGGGGCACATAGAACTCACCTGATCAGCTAGTCCTGTTCTGTCCTATCTGCGGTCTGATGAGCGCCACACACGATCTGGATTAATTAACTATACCCGTATCAGATCTAAACCAAGTTATATTCCTAACACAGCTGACATAGGCGAACTTAATGCCTAAGTTTGCTTCTACTGGCCTAGGCGAACTTATAGGCGAACTTAATAAGTTCGCTTACCCTTGGCCAAGCGAACTTGTCAAGCGAACTTAATAAGTTCGCTTACCCTTGGCCAAGCGAACTTGCCAAGCGAACTTAACCAGGCGAACTTGATAAGTTCGCCTCCACCAAGCGAACTTAACAGGCGAACTTGCAACAGCAGTCATCTTCCCCAAACAGTCTGAAATTCTCGGATTTGGGTTCGATTATGTCAAAACTTCAACTTTCTTTGCTCAAAACAACCGATTTTCATTATAGATACTAATCCTAAGCTTATTCTCAAGTTTCATCCGTAAAACGTCCTATTTTCACCCGAAAACCCGAAAATCCTAAAATATCACAAAAACTCAGATTATGATCGGATGATTACCTGGATTGGATTTCTGATTTGGAGGGGATGATCACGAGTGCAAGAGACACGAGCGGGTGCAATCTTGTGCGATTCCGACACTTTCTCTCTCTATGGTTTTCTCTCTCTAGAATTGCTGAGAGGAGAAAAATGAGGGTCTTGGGCTATTTATAGGGGAGACCTCCCCAAGCCCGGTTCGCGACTGACTCTGCCCGACTTCGGCCCGCTTGAACTCGTTAACTTTATTTCTCGCCATTTTAGGATGTTACAACTTGTATGGATAGCTTGTAGATAACACGAGCAATAGGTGGCACAAGTGATTAGTTTAATCACACGTCAACCTATAGTTAAATTTTATGTATCTAATCAATGATGTGCACAAAAGTCTAAGGCAAAGTTTAAGGTTTAACGGGTGTTAATATGTGTGGATTTTGTAAAAGTGTTTAGTCATTTCATGTAGAAAGGGTGTAAGTTGATAAAGATATAAGTTCAAAGCATTTGTAAAAAATAATAATTGTCTTAGGGTTTAAGTTTAAATAAAATAAATAAATGAGTTTCTTCTAGCTATTTATTTAAAGAAATGATATTTATTAAAATAAATAAATATATTTTATTTATTTATAACAATGTGTGATGTATATTGGTGTAAGGTTTTGAGAAAAAATATATAATTTGAAAACCCTAAATGTATTTTAAATAAAAAGATAACCAATAAATTTATTTTTATTTAAGTTTATTAAAATGGTGCGTCTCTAAAAGAAACATGGAAAATTATTATATATATATGTATTGGATTAGGTTCAGATAAAAAAGATTTTAATTGTAAGAAGAGTGAGAAGGATTTATGGCCATTAGATTAAATTGTAGAAAATATTTAATGATTGAGATTAAATTGTAGCAGAAAAAGTTGTTGAAAGGGTATTTTAGTCTTGGCCACTTTTGTTGACTTTTTATCAAGTTCCCCCCTCATTTTTAAACGTTCATAACTTTTACATACGACATTATTTTTTCAAAAATATTACACTATAAAAACGATCGTTTTTTATCTTTAAAACGAGTATAGTGTCGTTATAAACAAAACAATTTTTTTTTTACGTTTTTCAACTCATTGTGTAATTAGTCAAGTCAATGTGTAATACAAGTTCAATGTGTAATACAAGTTTATTGTGTAATACAAGTTCATTGTGTAATACCACGTCTAGTCATTGTGTAATACAAGTTCATTGTGTTATATGTATTTATCATTGTGTTTTATGTTTTCCAGCTCATTGTGTAGTTAGTCAGGTCATTGTGTAATACAAGTTTATCGTGTAATACAAGTTCATTGTGCAATACAAGTTCATTGTGTAATACCACGTCTGGTCATTGTGTAATTAGTCAGGTCATTGTGTAATTAGTCAGGTCACTGTGTAATACAAGTTCATTGTGTAATACAAGTTCATTGTGTTATACAAGTTCAATGTGTAATACAAGTTCATTGTGTTATATGTATTTATCATTATGTTTTACGTTTTCCAGCTCATTGTGTAGTTAGTCAGGTCATTGTGTATTACAAGTTCATCGTGTAATACAAGTTCATTGAGTAATACAAGTTCATTGTGTAATACCACGTCTGGTCATTGTGTAATATCTGGTCATCGTGTAATACAAGTTCATTGTGTAATTAGTCAAGTCATTGTGTAATACAAGATCATTGTGTTATACATGTTCAATGTGTAATACAAGTTCATTGTGTTATATGTATTTATCATTGTGTTTTACGTTTTCTAGCTCATTGTGTAGTTAGTCAGGTCATTGTGTAATACAAGTTTATCGTGTAATACAAGTTCATTGTGTAATACCACGTCTGGTCATTGTGTAATACAAGTTCATTGTGTAATATAAGTTCATTGTGTAATTAGTCAGGTCATTGTGTAATACAAGTTCATTGTGTCAAATATTTTTCAACATTATGTTATATGTTTTCATCATTGTGTTTTATGTTTTCTAGCTCATTGTGTAATTCGCTCATTATTGTGTAATTCACTCAAATATGTCAGGTCATTGTGTAATATGCTCATTGTGTAATATCACTTCATTGTGTAATATCAGGTCTGATCATTGTGTAATATCAGACCTTGTATTACACATTGACCTGGTGTATTACACATTGACCTGGTATATTACATATTGACCATTATACCCTCCTTTAAAAACAATAAAATGACACATGTCAAGCTTAGAATCCTTTTTACCCTTCTTATTTTTAAAGCCCTTTTTACTATAACCTAACCTTATATGTATTAATATATGTTTGGTAAAAATTTAGATTTGTTTAAATAAATTTCAATTCCTAAATTTATAGTTAAAATCAATAAAAAGAAAAATGATTTACAATATTGTTTTATGAAATTCTATAAAATGATAAAGTATTTATAAAATCTTTTCAAAATTTATAAAACTAGATATTTTGAATGCTTTGGCTAAAAAATGAATTTTTAAAAATGTTTTTTATATTTAAAAATGATATTTTAAAATGTGTAAAAATACTGGTTTTGTGTTTAAAGTCATAGACTTTGATACAAATCTGTTGCAAATGGTGTTAGGTTCATAAAATATTTTTTATAGAATTTTTGAGTGTGTAAAAACGATTATAAAAAATAAAGCAGTCCACCCAGCTCGAACCCTGGTGGCTGCTGTGAGAGGCCAAAGACTCAGCCGCAGGACCAAGTGACTAACACTAAATATCAGCCGCTTCGAAATTGTTTTAATGTGAATCTAGGGCACCACCGGGTCTTGTTTTAGTGAAAACTCAAAAAGGATGATGCGTATGGGTTTATAACAATAATTGTTTATAATATATATATATATATATATATATATATATAATACATATCTGTTTTGTTAAAATAATGTATAGATGTCAACAATTATTTGTATATGTTTTGTTATAATTAAAATATGTATTACACCCTTAGAAATACATGTATGTGATTATATATATAAATATATGTTTGACCATAAAATGTGTGATTGATAAGTAAAGGAACGTAGGGAAGATGAATTCCTGTCAATAGTTAGAATTCTCTCATCGGATGATTTCATGACGTAGCGACAGTAAATCTTAGCAAACATATCCGTTGTAAGGAAAGATAACGACCAACAACCTTTGCTGAAAGTTTTCGTAATATCTCCAACATAATGATGAGAAAACGAAGTTTTGTCATTTTATGTTTTACCTAAGTGAAATAGATTAAACAACAAAAACTCGTTCATTAAATTAGTGGTGAATAAATTAAAAAATAAAACATGGAGTAATAATGAATGCATAGCTGTAATTCACTATTTTTTTTAATTAATAATCATTAAAAAGTAAAGCAAACATTAAACATTTAAAATTTTATTGTTTAACAGAATTTATATTGCATGAGAAAATGATTTATCAAAACTCAATCCAAATTATTTTACATGAAGATAAATATGTGAAAAAACAGGATAAGAAGAGGACGATAATTCTTATTTTCTTGAATATATTCTGGATTAGAACATGATTAATTCTAAAAATCAATTTATAAATTTTAAATGAAACTGGTTAATTCACATTTGATAGAATATGGAAATTAAAAGCAGATGTAAAGAAATTGAATCGACAAACCTTAGAGAATGTGTGAAAAAAAAATCTTTTAAAATGTAGAAGCATAGGCAAGAAATTATGAATAGTGACAGAGTATTTTATATACAACCCTAGACTTTAATTCCCTGTATAGATTAAAATTTTAAATATTTTATATACAACCCTAAACTTTAATTCCCTGTATAGATTAAAATTTTAAATTTTAATAACAAATGTAGAAATCATTATGATATTAACTTAAATTTCGTAATATTAGAATATTTAAATTTTTGATCATTTACAAATGTAATGATTAGGACATTTATAAAAACTAATTCATGAAACCGACTTCCTAGAATTTATGTGCTCGATCCCCAAAAAAACCGAAAGATTATGTTTTAAAAAAAAGAATTGATTATTGATTAGTAATAATAAACATCTCTGTATTCCTTTTTTTTCGAAAGACTTTCTTGATTTCTAAAATTAAATATTTGATCATTTACAAATGTAATGATTGGCACATTTAGGGAAATTAATTCATGAAAAAAGAATTGAATATTGATTATTGATTTGTAATTAGTAATAATAATACTTGATTCCACTTTTGAGGGGAAAAATCCTTGAGGATTCATAAGAAGTTGTCAAGTGTTACAAGTAAGCATTCTTTTATTAGAGATAAAAGATATATATAGGGTAAGGATCATAAGAAAACTCAATGTTTATTAGAAAACCAAAAAACTACTTATTTAAGGTAAAAAAAAATCATAACTCGAAAAATAAATCAAAAATAAAAAAAAAATTTCGGAGACCTTGTTTCCCACGTCGTCCTCGTTCAAAAAAATAATAATAATAAAAATAGAAAAACTCGAAATGTAGTGGGTTTAGCTTTTGGGTTTAGTTTAGCTTTAGGTTAGGATTTTGGAGGAGTGGGGTAGGGGGTTTAGGTTTTTGGGGAGTGGCGTAGGGGGTTTAGGTTTTTGGGGGGTGGGTGAGGGGGTAGGTGGCGTGGGGTTAGGTTTTTGGGGGTGGGTTAGGCTTTTTGGTTTAGTTTTTGGGTTTAGTTTAAGTTTTTGAAAGGGTGGGGTGGGGTGGGGTGGGGTGGGGGGTTTAGTTTTTGGGGGGTGGGTGGAGGGTTTAGGTTTTTAGGGGGTGGGTGGGGTGGGTTTAGGTTTTTGGGTAGGGGTGGGGTGGGGTGGGGTGGGGGTTTAGGTTTTTGGGTGGGGGTGGGGGTTTAGGTTTTTTGGGTGAGTTGGGTTTTTAGGTGTACTACACATATGAAGTAGGAGTTTTTTGGTTTTCTCATGAAAATGAGTTTTTTAGTTAACTCACCCCTATATATATATATATATATATATATATATATTTAAATATTCATTCATAAATAAATATATGTATTTTTTCGAAGGCGTAAATACATGATCTAAACTTACATGTTTGGTTTATCTTTATAACATAATGTAAGTATATAATAGGAAAATAATATGTTAATTTGAAATGTTGAAACCTTAAATTGATATCTGTTAATATAGTAATTAACGTGGCATATTGTGTTGAACCGGTACGGGTTTGAAATGGACTGTAAAATGAAATAAAAATTAGGCCAAAGAACAAAAATAAAAAAATCTTGGATGTTACAACCTGGTTGCATTAATTGAGTCAAACACACTAAATATAAGTTAATTTCTACTTGTAATATATTTTATAGCAGGGATTAAAATTTCTACACCCGGGTTGAACTTTTATATTTCTGTTAATTCCCTAAAACAAATGTAACTTAACAAATAATATTGTGTATATTGAGATGGACATAAAGAAGCAAAATGGAAGCATGAAGGTACCTAAAATGAAGCAGATCTTGACTCCTGAAGCTGCAGGGACATCTTGAATAGCAAGAGGCAAAATAACCAAAGATGGGACATAAAACAAATGCAGCCATCTTTGAATAAACAAAAGTGCGGGTTGAAAAAAGTTCATTAAACCATTAGCAACTGCTGGAATAGTAACATCAAGATTCACAAGAACAGTGAATATGCAAAACATCCCAAAAAGTTATATACTTAGTATAAGAAATAAAAAAATCAAAATTCAACAGAAATCTCACCTGAGGTAGTGAGATTGCTCTTCTGCTTGGGCATTTTGCAGCCATTAAGCAAATTAATCTTAACCTCTTTTGCTTGGGCAGAAGATTCACTTAGGAACCACTGAAGAAAAAACCGACAGAAATTATAGTCAATGAGAAAACAAATTTAATAAAATAGTGAGGCGACAATTTCAACCTATTCACCTAAAATTTAAAAAAAAAAACAATGGCTAAAAAGGAAAAATGTCACCCATGAGAAATCGCTCAAAGTTAAAATTTGAAGCATTAAAAATTGTTAGGGACACGTGTCAATCATTTAAAGCATTAAAAATTGTTAGGGACACGTGTCAATCATTTAAAGCATTAAAAATTGTTTTTTTCCCGCTAAACCATGAGTTATCAAAAACACACGTGGATCTTAAATATGGGTCCTCAATCGGTTCGGAACTCGGGTATTGAAAATACGGGTAATCCTTTCTTCCTTTTTGTTTTTTATTTGGAAACCTAATACACCTCTCTATCTTCGCCGCTCCATTCGCGTCCGTTCTAGATCTTCAAGTTACGATTGAGAGTTCAACATCTTCGTGTTCTGGATCTTCAAGTTACGATTGAGCGCTCAACATCTTCCTCTTCGATTGGTTTGTTGTTCTTCCTTCATGTTTTAATCGCATCTTCCTTCATGTTTTAATCGCATTTCCTTCGTCTGTTACTAAATGTTTTAGGAATAATATTGATGATTCAGGGTAAGGTTACGTAAATTTACAACTTAAAAACGTCAATTGTGATTGAATTTGTGAGTTCTCTGGTAATATGTACGCCGATTTGATCAATTTCGGTTTTCGTTAAGAAATTGTGTACGGAAACAAGGGAAAAAACGTATTGATGATGAATTGTAATTTAATCATATATGATATCACATCAGAGACTGTATGTGTCTCTCTTTAATTGGAATGAATATCAAAGAACTGGATAGTTGTATTCGTTTAATTAATAGGATTGTTAACCAATTTTACAATGATTAGGTTTTATGATAATAAACGTGATTCTGTTTGATGATTAACTAATTGATTTCTAATTCTCTTTTTGATGAAAGATATTGTTTGTAGGTAGGTGAACTTATAAGCCATTTTATGTTATAAACCCAACAAGACTAGCTTTTCTTCGGTCCACTCTTTGCAGACATTTTGGTATTGCTTCTTTTTATCTAGGTTTGATTTATATTACCTGTTAATTGCTTTTTATGCACGGTTTGCATTGGATCATAAGATTCTACATCGATATAATCTCCTTGCGCTTATAGTTATGTATTATACATAAAACTTACTATAAAGGTTGTTTGTTACTCTCTCAGCAAGGTTCCATTTTCTGCAAGACCGTTTGAAGGACTGAAATTTGTAGATGTTGGTTGTGGAGGTGGTATTTTATTTGAGGTATATGTTTATATTCATGGCAGTGTCATCTAATTAGGGGATGAATAATACTTTTGATTACCTTGTATAATAACTTCTAATCTACTACACGTTTGTACTTTGGTTTTCATGTAGGTAACAAGGCTATGCAATCGAAGACCTACTCGGATGCAATTGATCTTTACATTGTTGCTATAACACTTTGTGATGATAATGTTGTTTATTATTGCAACATGTGTCTTATTTACTCGAATAATTGGATTTTTAGTATTATTTTGACAATTGTTTTCTTCAAAATTAAAATATTTTAATGTCCTTAATGTGAAAGGGTCCTTTTTCAGGACAACTGTCTACATCCATAACAATAAGCATACAGAAGCATTCCATGACTGCCATATAGCAATTTTATAAGGGGTGATGTTATTTGTACAACCTCAAAAATTAAATGGACAACCTTTATACGGGCAGTATAACTTAATACTACCAGTATAAGGTTTCATCAGCATTAAATTCACACCTATACGACCATTATAGCTCTATACGGGCAGTATAGGTACGATGTACGAGGTTTGTACCTAATGAGTCTGACTTTCTAAAAGTCAGTCTGTAAAAAGTGTACCCTATACGCGCAGTATAGGGCTATACACGCAGTATAACTTTTTGGTTGGTGAAGCATTAAGTCCTATACTAGCATTATAGGGCCAGAAATTTTTTTTTAAATTCAGCATACAGGGACCATTTCATATAAACTAAATTTCACAAACCAATCAATCTGATCTAACCATTCGTATCAAGATGTTGTCTTGGGACATTAGTTATATTTTTGGCGAATATTCGAACCAGTCATACTATACTAAGCTATACTATCCTATACTAAGCTATACTATACTATATTAACCTATACTAGGCTATACTATACTATACTAAACTATACTAAGTTATACTAAATTATACGAAGCTATACTATCATATACTAAGCTATACTATCCTATACTAAACTATACTACATTATACTAAGGTATACTAAGCTATACTACACTATACTAAGCTATACTATCCTATACTAAGCAATACTAAGCTATACTAGGCTATACTATACTAAGTTATATTATCATATACTAAGCTATACTATCCTATACTAAGCTATACTATACTATACAAAGCTATACTAGGCTATACTAAGCTATACTATTCTATACTAAGGTATACTAAGCTATACTATACTATACTAAGCTATACTAGGCTATAGTAAGCTATACTAAGATATACTATACTAAGCTAGGTCTCTTGCAAACGAGATAATTGACGGGGGACTTCACGTAAAACCATATGCATAGAATTAGAAGGACCCGGTTAGCCACTAAGAGAACTATAGGGATCAATAGCGCACGAAGAGGGAACCCGGGGGGCTTGAGCGTAAACCCTAAAGGTTTAAAACAAATTAAACTCAAACCCTAGAGCCATATCGGCTCTAGGAGAGCACGACGTCAGCAGGAAGCGGAGAAGTGGGAGACGCTGGGAAAAAAGAGGCCGACGGCGGTGGGTTCCGAGCAGTTTCGAACGGGGAACTTCACGATTAACCAAGGTAATTCTCATTTAATCTTTTACGCATTAGTTTACGTGGTAGTACATGAAACCGATTAAGGGTTTGGGGTTATGAATTTTGGCCGGCGGCAGTAACCATGATGGAGGGGTGGCCGGTTGTAGTAGCGGTGGTCGCAGTGGTGACGAGGGTGTTAGGAGTGGTGGTGTACGACGGGAAGATGGCGCCCGACGTGGAGGCAGTCGGATCACGGCAGAACCCGACGTGCATGGTGGCGGATTGCCTAGGATAGGAGAGAAAGAGGGGGGATGGGTGCGCAGGTGCACTAGGGCACACGGTAGTGCCCGGAGACGACAAGAAGCGGCGGCGATGTGGCGGTGGTGATGCTCTACGGCAGAAAACGAGGAAGATGAAAGGGAGATGCTTTCGACGGAGGGAAAAGACTCGGTTGAATCCCAATGGTATTGATTGTGGCGATGTAGTCGTTAGGGTTTTCACAATGAAGAAGACGATGATGGTGTACTCGGTGGTGCATGATGGAGAAGGTGACGACAGGAATGGAGCCGGTTAGAGATACCCGAATGGCATTTGCATGGTGGGGTTAAATGTTTGCATGAAAAGCTGATTCAAATACACTAATTTCATGGTGTTTAGGTTGCATGGTGGTTACGTACATGTAAGGGGACCCGTCGAACATACGAGTGTGGGTGGAGCCAAGGGTGCGGTGAATTGGTTTGACGGACGGGGTGACAAGTGTCGGGGCTCTATTTTATGTACCCGCTGTGCGGTGTGTGTTTTGAACGTGTAGAAACAAAGACTGATGGCTACAAAATTCTAAGTACAAATACAGCTGATCTCACAATGTGCTGCTGATCAACAAACTGCTGCGGACAAGCTTATCTGCTGCGGATACTTGTTCTCCTGCTGAAGAACAAATCTGCTGCGGATAGCTTTATCTGCTGAAGACCAATGTTGCTGTTGATAGGCTTATCAGCAGCATCATTCTCATTCTTGCTGCTGATAGCTGTGTTCCTTGAAGACAAATTGTTGCAGCTGACTATCCATGCCAAGCGTCACTGACAACTTTCTGCAAAAGCAACTGACACACTCAAAGCAGAAGGAACCTCAATGGTGCAACCAATAACGGACGACAATGCTCTTCCCCGAGCATGCAAACAATGATGAATAAAGCAAATGCTTCAATAAAGTTAGCTAGTTTAGCTTTAACGTGTATTATTAGCTTTTGTATAAAAGATCAACGGTCTATGTTCAATCTGATCCTTAGAATCAAGGGTCTGTCTTGATTCTAAGTTAGTATAAATACTGTGTAAACACTTCATTGTAAGTGTGCTTTTTCGAATTAGAGTTTTCACTTATAATCGTTTATTCACTAAGCTTAATACAACAGTGTTCTTATCAGTATTCTTTCTGTCTACTCGATTGTAATTGTGTAGTTGTTATTGTTTTCGCCAATCTCAACTAAGAACAGAACCATCTTGTAATTTCACGATCCTACAAGTGGTATCAGAGCTTTAGCTCAGATTAAACAAATTCACACTTGTTTAATCACTTCTGGTTCTATTCTAAACTCTTTGATCAAGTCACCCAAAGTCACCAAAAACAAAAATGGCACAAAGCAATGCGTTTGAAGACATTGGCAGCATCAACCGACCACCAAGGTTGGTATCTGGGGAAGACTACGACATGTGGAAAAATCGCATGGAAAGCTTCTTCTGCTATCAGGAGTACGGAATGTGGAAATCCATCAGGGATGGACCCTACACTCCTATGGTGGCATCTGCTGACTCTGGAGGACCATCAGTTCCAAAGGATCCCTCCAAATACTCAGAAGAGGATATAAAAAGGATAGAGGTGGACTTCAAGGCACTAGGAGCTATCCAAATGTGCCTTCCAAATGAAGTTTTTCACAACTTCAGAAGTCACAAAACTGCTAAAGAGCTCTGGTTGGCTCTTGAAAAGATGTTTGCTGGCTCTGAAGAAGTCAAGGAAAACAGAAGAGACATACTGAAGCAGCAGTATGAAAACTTCGTCTGGAAGGAAGGTGAGTCTCTAACTGTTCTATACAACATATTTACCTATCTTGTATGTGAGCTGCAGTGCTCAAAGGTTAAGCTAGAGAATGAAGATATTCTCAAAAAGTTCATCAGGTCTCTACCAAGCTGTTGGACACTTTACACAGTGTCAATCAGAAGAATAGAGAATCTGAAGACTCTCCAAATGACTGAGCTCTTTGGAATGCTCAAAATTTATGAGCTAGAGATGATTCAGGCAAAAGAACGAAGCTCAAGCTATCAAAATGCCTCAACATCCACCACCACCTCTGCCCTCCACTCTGACCACTCAAGTTTCAGTTCCAACAACTACTATCCTCCCATTGTCACCCATCCACAAACTCCCACCTCTCAAACAAACAGCTCACCATTTCTTCTAGAAGCACCTCCTCAAACATCAACCTCTGCTGCTTTTGTCTCTGGAAACTCAAGCAACATGTTCTTTATCAAGGAGGATCTGAAATGCTTTCATCCAGATGATTTAGAAGAAATAGACATACAGCACTCATATGCCATGCTCTCTATAAGAGCAAAAAGGTTCTACTCTAGAACCGGAAGACCCATTCCAAGTAACAACTCCAACACCAGAGTTGGCTTGGATAAAAGCAAAATAAAATGTTACAACTGTAACCTACTAGTCACTTTGCTAGAGAATGCAAGGCACCAAGAGAAAATTCAGCTACCACTCAGTCAAGACAAGCTCACCAAGCCCAACCCAAACAGCAACAACACCAAGCTACTCCTCCAGTTCAAACTGCAGCTTGTGCAGCTGTTGGAACTTCTGAGTTCAACTGGAGCTTCCAATATGAAGAACTGCCTGTCAACAATCAAGCTCTTATGGCTGACACTACAGAGATACCACCTCAGGTATTTGAACATCTCTGCTCTCAAGCCTGTATTGATAAAGTTCTGGGTTATAGAAAGCATAACCAAAATCTGATAGATCAAAATGAAGAGTTTCATCAGATGAAATCTGAGTTTAGAAAGGTTGAAAACACTTATAAAGAAAAAATTAACTGCCTTAAGAAAGAGATTTCATCACTAAAACACGAACAAACTAATCTGGAAACTCAGATTGATGATCTACTGGTCAAAGTAAAAGCTACCAGAGCTGAACTGGCAGAACAGAAAGTTCATGTTGAAAAATATGAATTTTCTTCCAAAAAGCTACAAAGACTTTTAGATATTCAAGTCCATGAGAAAGTAAAAACTGGACTTGGGTATAACACTGATCAGTACAAATCTGTTCCTCCTCCTGCTGACTATATTGCCATATACGAACCAAGCTTCAATGTTGAAAATCTTGACACTGCAAACCGAAACCTTGATCCTTCAACGGATGAACCTCTCATCGAAGACTGCACTACTTCATCGGAATCTGAGTCAACTCACTCAGATCATGGTGAAACCAGTGTAGTCCCATCTGAAGCTGTTCAGAATAGAGTTGCAGTTCCTGCTGTTCTTCCAGCTGTTATAGCTCCTGTACCATTCAAACAGATCAAGATCAGCTATCCTCCAGATGGAAGAAAGCTGGAAAAGGGACAGACATCAGAACCCACAAACCCCAAGCCTCAGTTCATGCCAATCACAAAGAGAAAGGTATCTGATGTATGTTGTAAGCCTGAAAAAAAAGTTCCATATGTTCAAAGGACCCTAGAAGAAGCCACCTTTGAACATAACAAAGCTCAACAATGGAACTTCAAGGATCTGTTCCAAAGAAAGGACTATGTCTACCTTTCAAAAGACAAACTAGCAAAATCATGTTTTGTGTGTGGCAGATATAACCACACTGCCAGCACCTGCTTTCATTACCTGGAATATCAAAGACATTCAAAGCAGCATGCCTTTGAAAAGACTAACAAAAATAAGAAGGTAAGAAGCTACGAAGACAAAGCAACAAAGTTCAAAAGGTCTCTATCTCCCTCAATAAACTCCATTCTAGCTTGGGGGTATGATGGATCAGCTGAGAGATTTTGGATTGGATGGGAGTTTAGTGGTGTAGAAGAGCTAAAATGGAACTCTCTCAATGCCCTCCAAGTCCTACAACTGCATTTAACTAACTGCATCAACACTTCATCAGATCTCTCAGCAGAACTTGCCATTGGCAGGTTCCATGACTTGATGGAGGATAATCTACCCCTCCTCAAAAGACTAATACAAACAGCAAAACGAGTAGCTTATCCTGAATCTTCGGCAGCAGCAGAAAGAAGACTGACTCTTAGAAGACTTGACATTATAAGGAGCAGTCTTCTCACTAACGAAGAAATTTGCTGCTTAAGAAGATTTCTGTACTCCTTCATTGTCAAAGACTTAGATGTGCTGGGATGGACAAGCACTAAGTCTCTTGACCACACCTTCTTACTAAGCAACGGCTCCTCTCTCACCATCAACACCAGGAACATCTTGTCACTTCCTACAGACTTTCTCTACAAGATCTTTCAACTCAGGGCAAATATCTGCAATGTTAACTCACTTGAAAGCCAGGCAATGATAGCTACTATCAGAGCCAAACTTGAACAAGTAGGAAGAATTACTGAGGCAGTATATGTGTCAAACTCCGACACTGATACTGACTCAGCTTCCCCTCGAGTAGACATCTGTACTGCAGCATATGAGTCAAGATCAACTATCAAAGAAATGCTGAAAGAAGTCAGAAGTCCTGAGTGCAAATCGAATGAAGCCAATGACCTTCCCATGTTCACATCCCAAATTGCCTATGAAGCTGAGGCAGAGATCCCAATAGCAGCACCATCATCTGCTGTTGTGGTCAGTGAAGTTGAAGCAGAGGCATCCAATGTAAACAAAGGAAAGTGAATCATGACAGATGAAGATGAAGAGAGGTTGCTAAAAGAGAAAAGAGAGAGGGAAGAGAAAAGAAGAAGAAGAGAAGAAGAGGAGATGGCTGACATTAATAAGGCTCAAGAAAGAAAAACCGCCATTCTCCTAAGAGAACAAACCATCCAGCTGTATGCTAGACAGCTGGATGAACTGAAAAGAAAGATTCCTACAGTTGACCAGATTGAAGAAGATGCAGCTCTTGCTCTTCAACTGCAGGAACAATTCAACAGAGAAAAGGAAGAACAGGAGAAGAAGAAGAAAGAAGAAGCTAAGTTCAGAATAACCGATTCTAAACTAGCTAAAGAAATGAGGGAGGAGTGGGTAAAGACTCTAGTCTCTCAAGGTGAGGATGCAGACTACCTTGAGAAACTATCAAATAAAGAAGTCTACAGAGCCTACATGGGTCAGCAAGGTCAATTGGCAAAGAAGAAACAGGCTAAAGAAGAAGAAAAAGCCAAACAACAGTCCAAAAAGACCATTGCCTTTAATAAACGGACCCATGAAGAAAGGAAGGTCATGATTGACTTCCTTAAGGCTAGAGGAGAGAATGGAAAGAGGCTAGGTCCTATGAACTTCATGAACCTGCAAGCCCTCTACTTCAAAGTCAAGAAGGATGAGGAAGAAAGAGTGGGCAAGAAGGGCTCCAAGAAAAGGGTACCTATTCAGGAAGAAGGAGAAACAAAAGCAAAGAAACTCAAGCCTTCTCCCTCACCTACCTCTTCCTCAGTCCAACAACCTTCCACTCTCCTCCCCAAACCTTCCACTCCTCCACCCAAAACGTCCAAACCATCTCACCCAGCCCCCACTCATCAACAGCCTCCCTTAAAGAAATCCAAACCCACACCTAAACCAGAAGACTCAAGAGACATAGTTGATTGGGTCTATAATCCACAGGATCAAAGGTTTGAGATCTTCAGGGGAAGAACTGAAAGAAGAAGATCTATCTACAGATCTGTTGATGAAATTCTGCAATTGCCAGATTCAGATCTTGGCAGAATTCTGGAGCTAGGTGAAGCTCATGAGCCTGCAAATAAGAGTGGGAAACTTCTAGTGCTAGCAATCAAACACTACATCAACCCTAGCAAAGATGTGATCATTGACATCAAACCACTCAAGTCCCACTCTCCATTTGTGAGTTGGTCCTATAATGCTGATTTGGACGAGTTCACCTTAACCGATGTTCAAGCAAAACAATCTACAAAATGCCAAATAAAGACATCAAGACTCTGTCTGCACTTCCACTGAACAATCCCAGCAAGGATCCAAGAGGCTATGAGGTTGAAAGGATAGTCAGCCACATGCAAAAGCTTCAGCAACAAAGACAGTAAGAGAATTTCGGTAGCGTCAGTCTAGGGGGAGTTTGTAGAAACAAAGAATGATGGCTACAAAATTCTAAGTACAAATACAACTGATCTCACAATGTGCTGCTGATCAACAAACTGCTGCGGACAAGCTTATCTGCTGCGGATACTTGTTCTCCTGCTGAAGAACAAATCTGCTGCGGATAGCTTTATCTGCTGAAGACCAATGTTGCTGCGACATCATTCTCATTCTTGCCGCTGATAGCTGTGTTCCTTGAAGACAAATCGTTGCAGCTGACTATCCATGCCAAGCGTCACTGACAACTTTCTGCAAAAGTAACTGACACACTCAAAGCAGAAGGAACCTCAATGGTGCAACCAATAACGGACGACAATGCTCTTCCCCGAGCATGCAAACAATGATGAATAAAGCAAACGCTTCAATAAAGTTAGCTAGTTTAGCTTTAACGTGTATTATTAGCTTTTGTATAAAAGATCAACGGTCTGTGTTCAATCTGATCCTTAGAATCAAGGGTCTGTCTTGATTCTAAGTTAGTATAAATACTGTGTAAACACTTCATTGTAAGTGTGCTTTTTCGAATTAGAGTTTTCACTTGTAATCGTTTATTCACTAAGCTTAATACAACAGTGTTCTTATCAGTATTCTTTCTGTCTACTCGATTGTAATTGTGTAGTTGTTATTGTTTCCGCCAATCTCAACTAAGAACAGAACCATCTTGTAATTTCACGATCCTACAGAACGTATCCTGATCATGTGATCATACACTAGCAAGTTTGGAGTTCGAGCAAGAGGACAGTTACCGGACAAGACTTGGGTCTACCTGACAGTGAGTTTCTAATCCCCTACTTTTAAAATGTTTTACTATTTTGGGGCTATCGTACATACTTTCAAGAGATGTTAATATATTTAATCGTGTTAAGGGTTGCGGTTTCTAACCCAAAGGGTTTTGATATAAAATGATCACTAAGGAGGCATAGGGTCATTGCTGAGTTCTTAGGCAAACGTGAGTTAAAGATACGAGTTAATAATGTATAACGTGTTGAGGGTTGGACAGGGGGGGGTCAGGCTTTAAGCTAAATGCATACGATTGCATGTGGGATAAATATTGTCCTAATGCTATGTGTGAGGTAAAGGTGTGGTTAACAAGTCATATAAGTGTAATATGATATTATATGTGTATATTTGTGTTGTATGTTTAGTGTCGTTGTCCTCGTGGCACGAAGAGTATTGTGTTTGCATCGTTGTCCTTATGACACGACAAACGGGATTGTGAAGGACGAGTTCCTTCGGGAAGTCACCAATGGTGACATTTATTTAACAGGTTAATGATGAGCTCGGGGTGTGTTAATGCCATGACGAGGGTGCATTGATGAGGTATGTGTTTGCATACTTATTATATTTGGTTAAATTTGCATGCAAGTGTGGAGTTCTATTTGTTGTGCATGGGATGATGTTAAAGTGATATAATTAATGTGAAGTGTGGATAACCTTATGGTGATATTTAGAGTTAGAGTGACTGTGGTGCTGGGATTTTAAGGCGCTATTTACAACTGTTGTGTCAGTTGATTGCGAAAGCCTTGGTCAAGGCTGAGTAAGTCAATGTCTAGGGGTTAGGGTGGTTAATTAGGTTTTTGAGTTAATATGGGTTGTACGTTATGAGCTACTAAGGTTGTAAGTTCGAGTCATGTCGATGGAACTTACTGGATTAAAGTTATGGTATGGGTTTTGGGAGGAACCTTTTGAGGTATCATGGGATAACGGAGGTGATCTATAAGATAACTATGTATAAAACTATTTTCTAACGACCAAAGGGTCTCGAGTAAAGAGAAACAACTTTTATGATGAGATGGATTTTAATTAAATTTAACTATTAGAACTCACTCAGCGTAGCTGACTTTGTTTGTACGTTAGATTGTTTTGCAGATGAGCTTGGTGATCGACGTACCTTGGCTTGGGACAGCATTATTCGGATCCGATGTGCAGGCATTCGTGAGGTAAGTTTGATAACGATAATAATTAATGTTTTTTGTAAGACTTCCGCTGTAATTTGAGTAATAATAAGTGTATTTTAAAGAGAATAACCCGTTATGAGAACCAATTGTAGGATGCCCGGGTTGGGGTCTTACATGCTTCATGCAGTGACTCTCCATCATCATGGAGAAAAGCATGGATCTTGTTCCGGTATTGAGTGATTCTAGACAATGGAATATACTTCAACAAAAACTTCTTGGACATGATGGCCCAAGTAGTGATGGAGCCGGCTAGTAGTGAGCTCAGCCAGGCTCTGGCCTTTCCCCATAAAGAGAATGGAAACAGTCTCAGCTTGACTGTTTCTACGAAACACTGTTGATACGGAAAGTATCACACACTTCTAGGGACTATGAGAATGAGCATTCGGGTCTTCATCGGTAAGACCATTGAACTGACATGTGTTTTGAATAACTGAAATGATTTGGGGTGGAATTTGGAAGTTTTTTGCCTCTACCGTTGGTCTTGCCACACTTCAGCGTGCCTCTTTCGGTGACGGTTTTACATAGTTAGCAATCGTCCTTTGATCTGCCATTGGTAACACTTCTACTTCTTCTTCTAGGTGGATCTCCTCTTTTGAATGTTCTTCCTCCTTGACTCATGCTTCAATGTTCTCCTTCTGGTGCTTAGGAACTCGCACTCGGGTTTAGCAAATGGCGGTGTTAGTTTGCACGAAGATGATCTAAGCATACACGAACCCAAAAAACACTAAGGAAACTATCTTAAAGGCTCAAATAGCATGTGTGGCACATGCAAGTTAAACTAAATACAACAAAATGAACAATGGTTAAACTACTAACTTGGATGGTTTTTAGGATAACTGTATCCCTTGAAACTGTGCCAAAAACTTGGCATGCAATTCGTAACATAAATAATTAGGAAATTCATTGCACATGTTTTGATTTAAATTGGTAATCAACAAGAACCAAACTATATATGTATAGGAAAGTATATCTATCACAACGCAGTACAATAAAGTAATAAGAATCGGATATCAATCCTTGTGTACGATAGCTCCTAATACTAGACCCCCTGTCAATATTCAACGATGAAAGGAGGATTGTTTAGACACTAATCTTGGACTCGAAAAACAAAGAACGGAGTTTAGAAAGCTTTTAGAAATTAAATTCAAAAGATAACGTTAGACTCGAATCATCTAAGTTGAAATGACAGATAGGATTGACTTGTTATGAAAAATGTTTCTAAAGATTAAATGAAGGACAAAACAATGGGTGAAGTGCTAGAACAGATGTAACCCAAACAAAGTATTAATTTGTAACATCTCGAGTTTTTCCAACTAAACGGGATTATTTTGTGTATATGTTGTATATAGGGGGCGGAAAAGTTACGGGATTCATTTCTATGTAAACAAACTCTAAAGGGTGACGAGAAATTAACGTGAAGTAATGGGATTTTATTAAAATCGTGAAACGGGTCAAGCCCGGGGAACCGGTGGCGCGTGGAGTCCAAGGCCGGCCCACGGGAGAAGCACCGTTAGGGTGCAGCGCAAATGGGAAGACCACATTTGCATCATACCGCAGGCGAGAGCATGGGAGGAAGAAAGGGAGGTCGTTCTTCACACAACGAGTTCGTTCCGAGGTATTCGCGTGTCCAGTAATCATTTATAAACTATATTACGCTGCGATAGGTACACTTGCCTATTACGCTGTGATAGGTACACTTGCCTATTGTGTGTGTTTTTAAGTTAAAGTAATTGTCATTTATAAATTTAAAACCTGATCTCGTGAAACCACTCTAAAACAAATATATATATTTATATATATATATATATATATATATATATTTATTATTATAAACATGACACATCACTCCCACACAATTCACACTATAGAAAACACACACACACACACACACACACACTTAAGAAGTGTTGCCAAGCTCCGGTTCGCGTGCGAGAGTCCAGTTCTTAGAAAATCGTTCGCAAATTGCCGTAGACAGTGCCGAGGTAAGGTTTCCGAACACTCTGAGGTTCCTTTGTGCAAACCTAAGATAGGTTTATTGATTATGATAATAGCAAATATGATTTAGGGTTATCTCAAGGTGTTGATTGCTATATTGGTTTTAAAAGGAGGTTTTGGCTGAAGTGAGTTCCTCTGAACTATGCTTTATAAAATATTTTATAAATGATTCTTGTTTGAAATCCCAATATCATCCGTGTTATATATATATATATATATATATATATATATATCATGTCATAAGTAATTATTATGGCCATGGATTGGGTGGTACTGACGAGCGAGAACTGATCCTCTCGTATTTGGCTAGACTTGTATCCGGAAACCAGGGAGTCGACTATATATATATATATATGTTGTAGACTTAGAACCCGAGTAAAGGTGAGGTTACTAGGTGATGGTTTGGGATGGATGATTATTAGATCCAGGCCGAGTAAACGAGGTGTTCTTGTATCACGTATACAAGTAGTGAAAATTATGATTTTGTTTATGAACTCACCAGCTTTATGTTGATCTAAATATTTTCAAATGCTTTTGAGCATAGGTGACCACTAGCTTGTAGTTGGTAATCCAGGAGACATACATGTGTTTTGGGATAGGGATGACTGAGTGTAGAGGTGCACAAATCGGTTTTTTTTTGGAACCGGATCCGGTTCGGATCCGGACCGGTTCCGTCAAAGTTGGTCAATAACCGGATCCATTAGAACCGGTTCCGGTTCGGATCCGGTTCCGGGTGTGGAGACTTGGAACCTATTGGGACCGGTTCGGATATTTAGAACCGGACCGGTTAAAAAAAACCGGTTCCACCGGTTCCGAAAAAAAAAAATTAAAAATTAACAAAGATACACTATAAAATACATGTTTTATTTATTTTGTAGATTTTTTTAAGTTATTTAACAATAGTTCGTACAAAAAAAATACAAAAAACATAATTGAATCACAAAGCATTAATTATTTATTATGTTTTCAATATTCTTCGTCGTAGTCTTTGTAACATCGGTTTTCATTCTTCTTCGCTTGAGATACGTTGGGCTTCATCGTAAGCTTGTTCTTCGTCCGAAAGTGGAGTCGCCGCCCCATGTTCTACTTCGAATTCATGTATTTCTTGTTCAACGTCAAGCTCGCCTTCTAATTTTGCAACATGTTGTACACGTTCGGCGGCATCAAAATGGTCCTTCAAGCAAATACACATCTCCATAGATTCCGGTGTAAGCCTCGTTCTTCGAATAGATAAAACCCTGCCACTAAGAGAAAAAGCGGATTCCGAAGCTACCGTGGAAGCTTGGACGGTTAGTAGGTCACGGGCCATTGCGGCTAGAACGGGATATTGGGATTCCCTTCCTTGCCACCAACTCAAGATATCAAAGTTTTCAAACTCTTCGGATCTTAGAGTAGAAATAAAGTCGGTTGCTTGATATCTCCCAAGCTCGCTACTTGGTGTGGTTCCACGAGCTTGTTTAGTATTTTCGTTTCTTAAAGTGTTAAATAAATTTAGCATCGGGTTCCTTGAACTACTAGAAGTTGAACCCGAACCCATTGATTCACGTATGTTTGATGGATCACCACTTCCACCATATTTGCGTAAATAATAATCAAACATATTATTAAAAGCCGAATTGAAATCCCTTATTGCATTTGATTCAAAATTTGGGTCTTCCTCGAACATATTTAAATCATCCGATATTGATCCAATTAATGTTTCAACACCGGTTACATTAATCGTTGGGTTTAAGGCGGCCGAACATGTAACAACGGCCGGCATTTCTGAAAAATATTTTTTAAATTTAGCTTTCATAGGTTTTACCATTTTTTCAAAAATAGTGCCGTGATATTCAAACTCTTTTAATTTATTACATATTAAGTATAATTGTTGAAGTATTAGCGAAGACGTGGGATAATAAACTCCCGATAAACATGTAGTTGCATTTTTAAAAACCTCAAGCAAATTAGTTAGTTTCTCGATCATATCCCAACTTATATTATCAAATTTTTGTAAACAACGTTTCTTTTGCACAAGTTCATCATGGAAATGTTTTAAAGTAATTCTTTGCCTTAAGGCCGATTCAAACATTTTCCAAGTCGAGTTCCATCTAGTAGGTACGTCCCAATTCGGACCTAAAAAGATGGAATCCGTTTGTTGGCACAAGTTTCTATAGTTTATATATCTTTTTTTGCTTGTGCTAAAAACTTCACGTAACATCACTTTAAAATTTTCTTTTACGTCTCTTATTTCTTGGACGTTTAGACCGTATTGCACAACCAAGTTAATGATGTGTGCAACACATCGACTATGAAAAAAAACACCGTTACAAGGCGGTTCATATTTTATTTTTAATTTTTCGACCGCGTTTGTGTTATTTGAAGCGTTATCAAAAGATATTGAAAATATTTTCGGTTGAATTTTATAAGTTTGAATTACCGAGTCTAAAATATAAAATAAGTTTTCACCGGTATGTGGATATCCAAAATAATCAAACGCAATCGTACGCTTCATCATTTGCCACGACTCCGGTTGAACCCAATGTGCGGTAACGCAAAGGTACGATTCGGGTAAACCATGTGGAGCGGACCAAACGTCCGTTGTTAAGTTAATGCCGGTATTTAATTTTTCAAAACCTAAAATTAATTCTTTTTTGGCTCTTTTCCACATTTTTAAACAATCTCTTCTCAAAGTAGAACGACTTACATTTGTGTAATTCGGTTGAAGCGTCTCTTGTATCATCCTCGTCAAGCGCGGATTATCAAAATGATCAAAAGGCAAGCCTTCTTGAATGACGAAATGTGCCATTCTCTCACGAACACTTTCGACATTGTATTGCCAAACTCCTCCATCCCTACCAATTTGAGTTTGATTTTCACCTTCTTGAGTGTGTCTTGCGTGACTAGCAATATGTTTCCTTAAACTGCTATTTCCCGCCGCAGCTAAAAGTTTACCACAACGTTTGCAACGAGCCTTTTGCGAGCCGTACGACATTTCGCATAAATCGAAATAAGCCCATATTTCTTGGTTTCGGGAGCAAGGAAGTATTGACACAACCGTAACATCGCTAGTAGAACCACCAACCGAATTTTGAGTGCTTGCGGAAGCGGAAGCCATGAGAGCGTTTTTTCTTTTGCTTAACGTGAGCGTTTTTTTGCGTTTTGAGAGCGTTTTTGAGTTTTGAGAGCTAGAATGTTGTGGTGAACTAACACAAACACCCAATACCTATTTATACTAAATTTCAATCCTTAAAAACAAAAAAAAAACAAAAAAACGGCCATAAAACGGCTATATAGCCGTTTTTTTTTAACCCCAACGGCTAGAACCGGTTCCGAACCGGTTCCAAAATGTCCGAAAAAAACCGGTTCCAAAAAATCCGATTTTTATCCGATTTTTAACCGGTCCGTCAAAAAACCCAGAACCGGTCCCGGAACCGGCGGTTCTCATAATATCCGGACCGGTTCTAAAAAAACCGGTTCTCACCGGATCCGGTTTCGGATAATCCATCGGATCGGTTCCGGTTCCGGTTCTTTTGTGCACCTCTAACTGAGTGCATGTTCTTGTGTAACCGTAAGGCTTGAGTGAATGACACGTTCTTGGGAACTATAAGACAAGAGTTATTTGTGTTTCTGGTAGAACAATATGTTGTACTCCTAGTGAGTCCTTATTGTAAAACAATAATTTATGTGAAATAAATGACTTTAAGTCTTCCACTGTGTATTTTTGGTATCAACGTCACAGTAACCAGAAGCCGAACTTCTGACCGGTATGTAGTTATCTGACAAACGAAATGTTTTATCTTACAAAAGAGCGGTGAATAAATCCCTTCTCATAGAATCACAAAAATTAAAAAGCCTAACTACAAACTTACCATCAATAAACGTAATCTGAACTCATACCTCTTAATTCATAAGATTTCTAAATATCAAATTGATAGGAATTGATTGAGATTAAACTATAATAACCCCTAAAATAAATTAGGTTTCCCTTTAACTAAAAATCTATATTTTAGAGTTCAAAAACCATGATCTCAAAGACAATTTCAAGAAAAGCATTGGTCTAATTCTTTCATCAGTAGTATAACACTCTCTACAAAGAGATATTCTTGTGATCATATAACATCTCTGCAGAAACCCTAGAAATACAAACAACAATTGGAAAGAAAAACCTATCGATTAAAGAGGCTAAAGCATGGGTGGGTCAGAGGAGGACGTTTTTAGGGTTTGAAGATCTTGAATGTATCGTGTTTCCATCTGCGATTCGAATATTTTAGAGTGCGTATGTTCAAATCGAAATTGTTGCATTATATTGGTTACCTTGGTGATATTGGGCACTAACGAACGCAACTCGTAAACCTTCGTTCTGCCTCTCCTGTTCCGGTCGAAGATCATACTTGCTTTAAATTCGTCAATAACCAACATTATTTCTTAGGGTTAACGATATAAATATGATACCTGAGCGAGGAAGGTATCAATGAGTTCTTGCTGATAATTTATTTTGAGTTTTAATAACACCTTCTTTCAAGGCAGGCTCAACCATTTTAGAGGTCTAAAGCGAAGAAAAATGTAGGGCCCTTTTCCAAAATATATTTTTTTTCTTTTGATCAAAAGAGAATTATATAAGGACTTAATCAATCTAGCACCTAATCAATTTAGCACAAAAAATGAACAACAGTTTCTGTGAATAAACATATTAATAATTCGACAAAAACTCAATTATTTTACAATCTCATATGCTGTATTGCATGAATTATTAACACAAAAGGCTCAATTAAGAAACTAAAACAATTAACACAAAAAAGGTCCTACCAAAAGCTTAGAAGCAATCAAAACATGTTAAAGTATCAACAAGTTTAGCAGCAATTGAGCTGAAATGGCAATCAAATTTAGCAGCAACCAAAATTGTTACATTTCCTATAAATTCCAACTTGATTTTCTGTAAAACATTGTGCATTCAAAATCAAATTCAAGTCATTTTTAAAAGCACATAAACAAAGAAAACCATGATATATACATAAAAAGCATATGATTACTATCGTTTTTGGGATAATCACAGGCTTCTCGTATACCTCCTTCCACGAATGATGCAAGTGAAGTTGATGACTATCGTTCTTTCCATCTTCCATTTTTCAAACCTAAATAACAAAAAATCTATAAACTGGACATCAAAAAAGACAAAGAACTTCGAAGTGAAAACAAATAATTGAGGATCTCCGGTCTCAAGATAAACAATTGAATAACTTCGAAGTGATACATACCTGAACGGCTGAATCTGATAATCATGACTCCTAATCGATTGTAAGTTGTAACCTTAGGGCATCGTCACATGTGTGACAATGCGGCCTCACTCAGGACGCCGAGCGCTGGTTGATCTCCACATCGATTGGTGCGCCGGTAGATCACCCCATAGTTCATCGATTGTGCATTTATGTGTGAAAATTCAAAACGAGCGCCTAGTGATAAAATCCTGCTGCTTCCGACGTTCCAGTTTATTTTTCTTAATTGTGCTCCAGCCCAACAAAAGCCCAAAACATATAAAATACTTTTATAAAAATAGAGGCCTTAAGTTTTTGGTGGTTTCTTGGCCTATTGGTCCGGCCCTGCCTTCTTCCTTTCTCTGAGTACTTTAGCTTCAGTGGTAAGATCCAGTACTGTGGCGGTGGCGGTGGCTGTGGAATCAAGACGTGGCCGCATAGAGGAATCGTCATCGTTGTCGGTATAGAGAAAAAGATGAGAGACAGAGGAGAGAGAAGATCAGATTTCTTGCAACCGACATCCACAATGAATCCGTATTGAATGACTTCCAAGAATACACCCCTAAAATCATGGGAGAGAGATTGGATTGATTTCTTGTACATTTAGGAGGGGTGGGGGGGGGGGGTGTGGAAGCAAAAAAATGTCTACTTAATAAAGTGACATTTGGCTATGTAGATATTGATTTATTAGGATAAATGAAGATGATATTTTAAGTTTAGATAAAGTATACACCAATACAACGTAATGTTATTTTTTGTATTTTTTGTAAATTCGTAAGTGTAAGAGAGTTTACACCATTGTAATTTTCTTTGGAAAAATATAATTTTTATGTTTTCAGCAAATATTTACACTAGTGTAAACTCCCCTTACCCTTACGAATTTATAAAAATTCAAAATAGAACATGACGTTTTATTGGTGTAACAATGTTATTCAATCCAAAAAAAATAACTATTTGAATCGATTTTGGCGGAATTAATACACTAAAAATGAGTTAACAATGAAATCTTACCCTGAATATATGTGTATATATATATAGGGGGAAGTGAATATGGTGCTGTTATGTATCTAAGTTGTATGCGAAACTTATCAAAACTACGCCGTTTTGATTAAAATCAATTACAAATTTATTCAAATCACCTAATTCATGAAATCATTAAAATGTATTTTTATGTTTCGGTTGAGCTTAATTGAGCTTGTGTCAGGCAAGATACAATCATGCACTACGGGGGAGGGACCAAATAGAGGATGATGTGACATCACACTTCATGAATGCAATTGAAGTTGGGTTACTTATAAATTTTGTATTAATTTTAATTGAAATCATACAAGTTTTCTATACTTTAATTTTGCAAAATTTTTTTTTTTTAAAAATTGGTCATTAAAGGAGTCATGTATTGTACTAGTTTTATGATAGTTATTTGTTGGAAATTCTCTGTTTATTAAAAGATATTAAGCACTCCTTCATGTAATAGAGATACACACGTAAATGTTATTTTTAAACACATATGTGGTGGTGATTAGACAAAAAGCTGGAGTAATTGTAAACATACATATTTGATGATACCAAAAAGTGAATATAAAATAAAGGTGCATCTTCATTATAGTCGGACATACTCTCTCGTTAACTTAATTTTTATCATATAACCACACTTGGTATCATGATGAAGCTTCTTGAATCATATGTGAAGGTCATCTTTATATGTTGTCGTTTTGATTAAAATCAATTACAAGTTTGTTCAAATCTTTTTATTTTAGTATTCTTCATGTTGTACAACCTTGCGTCTTTGATTTGATCGAGTTTTTTTCTTTCATGTGGATACATCATGTATGAATTAAAGGTGTATTAAATTAAGGATTATTGAATTTTAATAATCTCACCTTTTACCAATTGGTCAATAATAATCCCAACTGAGAATATTCTTATCACCGTTCTCTACTTTCAAACTATTTTTTTACATTGGACCCCCCGTTAAAAAAACTTAACGCCGTTAGAGTTTATATGACATGGACATCTGCAAACCGCCGGAAAGTCGAGCAAAGCTAGCAGTGGTCTCGTGGTGGCTTTTGAAATTGGCTCTGGTGGTGTTTAACTGGTCTCGTGAGTCCGGAAAGTCCAAACAGAGACAACGGTGGTGTTTAACGAGACCAGTTAAACACCACCAAAGCCAATTTCAAAGTCAACACGAGACCACTGCTAGTTTGGCTCGACTTTCCGGCGGTTTACAGATGTCCACGTCATATAAACTCTAACGGCGTTAAGTTTTTTTAACGGGGTCCAATGTAAAAAAATAGTTTAAAAGTAGGGACCGGTGGTAAGAATATTTTCAGTTAAGATTATTATTGGCCAATTCATAAAAAGTGAGATTATTAAAATCCAATAATCCTTAAATTAATAAATATAACCGGATGAGTGAGTGAATCAGGCGAGAATTGCCATTAATCCTTAGAAAGAAATTTTTTTTAATAGTTTAATATAACTTGAAATCATCATACATAAAATAATTTAATGAGAAACAACAATTAAATAAGTAACTCAATTATTTTATTGCGAAAATTTTGGTGAAGCTATGGAATCAACGTAGATATAGTGATTCTTGTTAAATGAGTTAAACGATATTTAACTTTCAATTGGAAAGTGTTTTTAATTCAATGGGTTTTATGAAATTTTTAATTAAAACGACGTCGTTTTTATGTGTTTTACATATAAGTTAGATATCTAACAACATAATATTCACTTTTCATATATATATATATATATATATATATATATATATATATATATATATATATATTCTCTCGTAATTTGTATTATATTTATATTTAAAAAAAATAAAATTAATTGTATACTTTTTTTTTGTGAAGTAGTGACTTAGGTTTTTGTTTTTCTGATTTTTTTTTCTTTTTGAGCTTTTCTGTTTTCTTTTTCGATTTTTCTAATTATTGCGTCTGTATTTGCGTTCAAAATTTTTTGGCGCTATATTTTTAAGTTTTACAATGGAGTGATTACGGCGAAGTATATTTTAAGGTTTTATGACGGGGTGACAGCTGTTGCGACATGTTTTTATACATGTGGTATTTTTAGGGTTTTACAAAGGAGTGACAGGCATTGTTGCAAATTAGCCGAACCGATAACTATTAAATTCTCGCGTGCATAACTTTGTGAGTGACACTGATTTTCTTTTTCTTTTGATTCACCCTTCATACTATATGAAATTTCCCCTTTTAACCCGTTTGTTTTTCTAATAATTCCGTTTTTCTTTAATAGATTTAGTTTGTTGTCTTTTTATAAAAAAATTAAATGCACGAATGTTTTTAGTTTTTTTGTGAACGTCCCGATATAATATTTTGTATTAAAAAGCGATTATAACCGACCTACCGTGATGAACCGAACCGATTATGAATGAGAAATACCATTTCCAGCATTGGTATCGGTATTCGATTTTATGGTTTTTGACGAGTCTAGGCGATAACGACCAAACTAAAGTTGTAGCGAGTGCGACTATTATTGCAGTATCATGCCAAACCGAACCGATTATGAGCGAACATCATCGCTGCCGACATTAATATTATCGGGATCGGAATCATTATTCACTTTTATGGTTTCTGATAGCGATGATGACCAAACTCAAGTCGTATCGAGTGCGGTTACCATTGCAATACCGTGCATAACTGATCCGACTATGTGACGAACATCAATGTTGCCGGCATTGGTGTTATCAGAACCGGTATTCGCTTTATTGTTATTCACTTTTATGGTTTTCGATGAGCTGAGCCGACAACGACCAGTGCCACGCCACGTATCGCGGGGAAGAAACGACTAAACTTCCGCCGCGTAGTGTAAACCTTTTTATAAACGAAACTTAACGGGCGGGTTGACCCAACTAGTTATAATAATTTCAAAATGCTTTCTCTTGTTTGCCTTAATGGAACAAAGAACCAACTTCGTAGGCGTTAAAAGACTTGTTAGCAAAGGAAAAAAAGAAAAGTGTGTGTAGTGGTGGGGGACTTGGAGGGGATAGGGGGAGGCCCCCAAAACTATTTGGCTGAAATATCATTTTCGTTTGACCAAATTCCATGAAAGGGATCCGTTGTAAACATTGGACCTTGTGGTTAACATTAGGACTGAGCATGGTGTGGTTCGGTGCGGTTATGACCATTTCCATAACCAAAACCGAATGCTTCGGTTAATGGAAAGTCCAAACCGAAACCGAAACCAATTAGTCGGTTATGAGTGGTTCGGTTAACCACAGTTAAAGATCGGTTACGGTTAATTTCGGTTATTTAACCATTGATTTAACTTGGCTTTTTATACCACCAAAATTTAAAGCCTTTTCTTGCTTGGTTATCATGTTCTTTTTTCTTTTATGGGTGAAACATGATGATAATTTTAGTGATAGTGCTGCATACCTAAAGAATAAAGAACCCCAACAGTAAGAGATTTTGATATTAAATGGTATTATTAACAATTTGTTTAGCCTCATAACAACTTGTCAGCTATTAAAAGTTTAAAACCAAAATGTACAACAAAACAACTGCTAACCTATATTACTTACTAAAAAGGAAAGAAAAAAGAATTAACAATTCTGATTTAAGGCTTGCACAACATAACTGTAAATCAACTTGCTACTCTTCCTTTATCTACTTTTCTCTTTCTTGTTAGTACAACTTAATACCTTCAATTCAATCCAAGTTAAAGGTTAAGAAATTTGTCTGCATTCAAAGCACCATGTTGCAACCAACACACCTTTTAAGCTAAATTAGACCTATGGTTAATCTTGGATAAAGCTAGATTTTCATAAATAATGTTTCAAGTTCGGTTCGGTTCGGTTAAATCGGTTAACTAAAGCTTCATAACCGTAACCATAACCGATGGGTCGGTTAACCAAAGTTTCATAACCATAACCATCGGTTATGTCGGTTAAAATCAGTTCGGTTATATTGGTTATGATTAAGTTATCCGTTATGGCGGTTAATTTGCTCAACCCTAGTTAACATGTCTCGACATTTTATGATATTTGGTCAGCGTGTTCCCATTGGTTGTAAAAATCTCGGTGTTTCGTCAACATTATTTATTTATATTTGCCACGTATGTTTACATACACCCTCTCAATATAAATTTCCAAACCCTAATTTATAAAAATCCATATTATAATAAAAAATTAAATTTTGTGTCACTTGTCAACACCATATTAATTCTCACATCCATTTTCCCTCAAAAATCATATTTACATCCTCCATAAAGTATTTTCATATTTAGCTCATTTAATAAGTCTTGATATTTATAAATATATGTATATAGATATAAATAAATATATATATATATATAGATATGTGTATATATATATACATGTCAATATTATTTGTATTCCCAGTGATATTACAAAACATTTTGACTGAGCTTATAGTGCATAAATCTCAATTATACAAATACTTGAAAATGTTGCTTAGTGTGTGACGATTTGGGATCATATCAATAGTAACATTGTTATATGTTAATCCTTGGGCATATTGATCCAACAGTTATCAATACTCTAAGACTAAGTAGATAGTCAAACAAAGCAGCTGCACAAAATCCAAATCACTAGCCTTGAACCATAAGGTTTATCCAAAACAGGTATAAAGATTCATATGGGATATGAACATAAAGGAAAGAGTCCTATGAACAAATAACGATAGGATGTTATGAACCCCTATACGAAATAGTTTCGTTTACTGCCTTGATAAATAATTCAAACTTATAAATAAGATTGAAACTGTTCATAACCATAATATAACTGATTCTTGAACAAGAAACAAATGTTGTTTAAAGTTCTGAATAAATACTATTATTCAATTGCATAGACATAAAATTTCATATACAGACAAGGATTAGATCCTAGAAATATATGTATATATATACATATATATATATATTTATCATAAACAAAAGATGTGATTGTTTACAATTGATAAATATATATATATATATATATGTTTATCATAAACAAAAGATGAGATCTTTTTCAATTGATAAGTATGTGAAAGAAAAGATGAGATGTTTTACAACAGAAACTAAGGATCATCCGATGAAAGAATGAGATTCTTTAGTTAAATCATTTGATGATGATCCACACACACAATCCATTTTATGACAAATAATAATTTGATCAGACTACACATGAATGAGATTCATCCAGATGTAGAAGTTGTTTTGAAACAACAAATGGATCGTTAATACTAGAAGCCAAACAGATTATCAAAGGTTGATAAAATAGGAATTGGATTCCAAGCTTCCAAGTAAATAGATTACAAGTTTTTGAACAGTTGAATGAACTAATCAAAACAAACATGTATTATGAATACTGGAATGTTCTTGTAATAAATTAGCTTCAAGAAAAGTATAGAAGTCTGGATATATCTAAGACCAATGAATCATTGAAACTGATACGATCATTTCAAATAAGATTCAATATGATAGATGCAAACGCCAGTGGGAGTAAATACCTACAACAATAAAAATGTGTATGAGACACATTAATAAGAGGAGTGCATAGTGATACACAAAATGTCACACCTGTAACACAGGACAGTTATCTAACTAGAGTAGTACCTCCAATAGATATGTTCCTAGGTAAGAGCGACGGGTCTAGGAGAGATTTACACACCGCTCTTTCCTAGACAGAACATTCCGTTTGTTAGATAACTACATACTAGTCAGAAGGTCGCCTTCTACTTACTGTGATGTTTGATATCAAAGACACACAGCGGAAGACTAAATCATAACTTCTATTAAATATAAAAAACATTGTTTGTCACACCCCCAAATTTCACTAACGGAGTTTTACCGTTTGAAAGGTGACACACCAAGATCTCAGTCATTAGTTACATCAAATGACACTATATGAGACTTGAAATGTCATAACATAAAAGTTCAGAGTTAATGTGGAAGCGTAAACGTTAAAATGAAGTAAAAAATAATTACACGCAACGAGCGTCAATTAATGTAATTAAATAAATTATTTAAAATATTCGAAATGAATGATATGACAGTAGGACTCCATGCATGTCCTAAGTACGCAACCTGTGCCAAAGCGACCTGAGAAACATGTAAGAAAAAGTGTCAACACGAGGTTGGTGAGTTCACAGGTTTCAAGTTTGCAATAAGAGAGTGTTTGCCAGATTATGTACATTCAATATGCATATCTATAGGTTGATAGCCTATGTTCATGTCTTACTAAAGCGCTCGCAACTGAAGCTGACTGTTTGTGTTGGTATGCCTCCTGCCAGGTCTATCAACTCTGGCAAATGTGAGTAGGCTAACATTTCACCCGTTCGACCTCCAATCGAGTTAGCGCGACTAACGCGAGTGGGGCTTGTCAAACCTAGTAGTACTACTAAACATTACCTCGCTAAGATCCATATTAACGGTTCGATGTATGATGAGGACTTTCTGTGATAGTGTGTCATGCTTAGCCTCAACAGTAATAACATATGAATTTCAATAATCTAAAATAGTTGTGTCATGTTTTCTCCCCCAACGGGAAAAACATGTAAAATAATGTTTGTCTGCGTACCTGTTTCTCCCCCACGGGGAAAACAAGTAAAAGTATGATAGTTTGTGTGCATGTTTCTCCCCCAACAGGAAAACGAGTAAAAAGGGGCCGTGAAACTCACCTGAGTTTGAGTAGTGGCTTGGATCACACAAGGATGAGTTAGGTGCACTAGTTTTAGCCTGCACGGCTTACGTATGCCCTAGAATTACAAATATAACAGTTAGGGACATAATGGGATTTGTGACGACGACAAGGAAGATTGAATGTCCTAACATACTTAGATTTACGAGGAGACGAACGTGTCTACGGGAATAAGGATTTCTTAATAAATAATTGGAATGAGTATTTCGTGTCGAACGTTTCCAATTTCGAATAATATTAATAAATATGTTCGTACGTTTGCCATTTAAAATGGTTAGGAAAATAATATAACTATACATATTATTTTTAAGTTCGTAGGTTTAACCAAATAATCTTTTGTGTGTCAAAAATAATAAATATATTATTTTTAATCGATGATGAAAACCGAGGGTAAATAATATAAATAATTATACTATTTATTTATTTGAAACGTTTCAAAAGGTTTATAAACGTGGTAAAAATAATATAAAAATATATTCTTTTTAATTGAGATCATGGGGTTGAAAATAATGTAAATATATCATTTTATACGAAGTCGCGGTTTGAAAACAATATAGATATATTATTATAAAAATGAGAATAATAATAAAAATAGGTTATAATTTCATACTCGAGCCTTCGGGCGGTCTCCGGAGTTAAAACACATTAATATATTATTATAATAATATTGGAATAGGTTTTTATAAATTTAATATAATGAAAATGCCCTAAAAAAAATAACGCAGGAGACCGGACTCGAACCCGGGTCTCCTGCCTACAAGTCCAATGTCTTAACCATCATGCCCGCTAGGGTTTCGCATTATGAAACCGGATTCAAAAGCTTTTAACACAAATCTCTCCTGTGTTCTTCCCTCCCATGCGAATCCGATCCAAACTCCCTCCCCAAACCACTGAATCTGATCGTGATTAAGCCAAATAACAGAGGGGATTTGTTCATTAGTGGTGTGCGAATGTGTGGGTGGTTTTAATTGTAAAATTACAGAGTTTAAGTTTGTTAATTTCTTGATCGAAATCCCGAAACCCTAGGTTCATGAACCCAGATTCGAATTTGTTTGATTTAATGATAAAAGTGATTGGGATCATAGGGCTTTTACTGATTTGAACATTGCGAAACTACTGATATAAATTAATTTGATTGAGGTCGTGTCTAGATCAGGGTTCGATTAAAACCGACTATGTGATGAACCCTAGATCTTGATTATGATCGATTCAATGTTGTGAGCCCTGAAAATGATAGGGTTTTCAATCAATAGGCTAAAAGGAAACTAAGAGTATGTTCAATTACCAGAATGGATGTCCAATTGATAGTGCACGACTAAAACACAGTCGCGATAACGATGGGTTGGTCCCCGACCTCCCCTGCTGCATCTCCGACGAGATTGATGTGTGCAAAAGCTTGAGTGGAGTTCGAATGAGGTGTGCAGACGTTCAATTGGTGAATTGGTATACGAATTTGGTGAATCAGATGGTTTTCACTCACTATGTCGACGGTTAGAACTTTAATACACATAATTTGGTTTAATTTACGCATAATGGTGGTGTTAATTGCTCAATGATGGTCGTTTATTGCATTGAAGTGTCTAGCAGTTATCAATTCAAACAGAAAACGATTATACAAAACGAATTTGGTTCAAAAGCTCATGGTTTGACTTTCAGAAGTCAACAGAAATCAAATTTAGAATAATTGCACATTTAGTCCTTGTAGTTTCCAGTTTTTAGGTTTAGGAATTGGCAGGAATAGTCCTTGTGGTTAGAATTGAGTTAAGAAGCAAGGTTAGTTGACTTTCAAAAGTCAACAGGGACACAAATGTTCAATTTTGACTTTAAAAGTCAATTAGAATTGGGTTAGGGATAATGACACAACTAGTCCCTCTAGTTTTAGTTTAATATTTGACAGAATTAGACCCTTGAGTTAGAGATAGGGTTAAGTAAGTTGAGATTTAACTGGATTATGATAACAGAGTTAATTGGAAAAGTCCGGATTGTCACATCATACCTTAGTTGAAAGAATTTTTGTCCCGAAAATTAAAATAAAGAAAAAAAATTTCTAGTTGACACATCATCCCCTAGTTAAAAGAATTTTCATCCCGAAAATTAAAATAAAGAAAAAACGTTTTTTCTAGTTGTCCCGAAAATTATAATAGTACCTTAAGAGTTTGACATGGATTGCTTGAATAGATGAGGATACTTGAGCATCATCTGATCATCGCGCTCCCATGTGAATTCCGGTCCGTGTTTCGAGTTCCAACGAACTCTGACAATAGGGATTTTACTGTGTTTCAGCGTTTGATTTCCCTATCCATGATTTCTATCGGTTCTTCAATGAACCGTAGTTGTTCATCGATATGCAGTTCCTCAAGAGGAACCGCGAGTGTCTCGTATGCTAGAAATTTCTTCAAGTTCGAGACATGAAAGACATCGTGTACACCACTAAGTCCTTCAGGAAGGTCCAGTTGGTACGTTACTGGGCCAATTCTTTTCACTATCTTGAACGATCCAACGTAACGAGGATTCCGTTTGCCTCATTTCCCGAAGCGGATTACCCCTTTCCAAGGTGAGACTTTTAGTATAACTATGCCGCCTACTTGAAATCCCAACGGTTTACGACGCTTATCGGCATAGCTCTTTTGGCGATCATGAGCTGCCGCCATATGGTGTCTAATTTGAACGATCTTTTCAGAGGTTTCGAATACAAGTTCAGGACCTGTAAGTTGACTATCCCCAACTTCAGCCCAACAAATAGGATAACGGTATTTCCGTCCATATAGTGCTTCAAATGGAGCTGCCTTGATACTAGTGTGATAACTGTTGTTGTAGGAGAATTCCACCAACGGTAGGTGAGACTCCCAAGTGTTACCGAAATCAATCACACAAGCTCGTAGCATGTCCTCTAGAGTTTGAATAGTATGTTATGTCTGGCCATCAGTTTGAGGATGGTATGCTGTGCTCATATCTAGACGCGTGCCTAAAGCTTTATGTAACGACTGCTAGAAACGAGAAGTGAATCGTGCATCACGATCTGAAATGATAGAGATTAGCACCCCGTGCCGAGAGACTATTTCTTTCAAGTAAGTACGACTAAGCTTATCCATTTTGTTGGTTTCCTTGATTGCTAAGAAGTGAGCAGACTTTGTTAAACGATAAACAATGACCCAAATGGTATCACACCCGGTAGGAGTTCGTGGTAATTTTGTGATAAAGTCCATGGACATTTGCTCCCATTTCCACATGGGAAATTCTGGTTGTTGAAGGAGACCAGAAGGCTTTTGATATTCAACTTTGACCTTTGCGCAAGTCAGGCACTTGCTCACATAGGTGGCTATATCGGCCTTCATCTTTGGCCACCAATACAGCGCCTTTAGGTCATGGTACATCTTGTCGGAACCTGGATGAATAGAATAACGAGATTTATGAGCCTCATCCATGACTGGTTCCCTTAAGTTTCTGAATACTGGAACCCATATTCGCTCGGCGAAGTAGCGAATACCGTCAGATTTGACCTCGAGTTGTACTTCCATACTGCGTGTGCCTTCTAGCGGTAGGTTTTCCTCTTTTAGGGCTTCAAGTTGAGCACTACGGATTTTGTCCGGTAATCTGGGGTGAATAGTAAGCTATAATGCTCGAACTCATTTAGGCTTGGTTTCCTTTCGACTTAGGGCATCAGCTACAACGTTAGCTTTACCCGGATGATATCGGATCACACAGTCATAATCTTTCAAAAGCTCGACCCAACGACGTTGTCGCATTTTCAGCTCTTTCTGCTCGAAGATATGCTGAAGACTCTAGTGATCGGTGTAGATGGTGCACTTGGTACCATATAAGTAATGTGTCCATATCTTAAGTGCGAAAACTACGGCTCCCAACTCTAAGTCATGAGTGGTGTAGTTTTTCTCGTGAACCTTTAGTTGACGCGAAGCATACGTGATTACCTTTTATCGTTGCATTAACACACAACCTAAACCCTGAATAGACGCGTCACAATACACCACAAAATCATCCGTTCCTTCCGGAAGAGCTAGAATAGGTGCACTGCAAAGTTTCTGTTTAAGATGTTGGAATGCTGACTCTTGGTTATCGCCCCAGTTATAGGCTTTACCCTTTTGAGTTAAAGTAGTGAGAGGTTGTGAAATTTTTGAAAATCCCTCGATGAATTGATGGTAATAACCAGCCAATCCCAGAAATTGTCGCACCTCAGTCGGAGTCGTCGGTGCTGCCCAATTCTTGATGGCTTCCATCTTTGATGGGTCGACATGTATTCCTTTCTCGTTAACCACATGCCCTAGAAATTGAACTTCTCGGATCTAGAACTCACACTTGGAAAACTTAGCATACAGTTGCTCCTGCTTAAGTAATTCCAAAATTAGGCGCAGATTTTCCTCATGTTCTTCCTTGTTCTTGGAATAAATGAGGATGTCGTCGATGAAAACGATGATAAACTGATCAAGGTATGGTTTACACACACGGTTCATGAGGTCCATGAATACCGCAGGTGCGTTGGTTAATCCGAAAGGCAAGACCATAAGTTCGTAATGGCCGTAACTAGTTCTGAATGCAGTCTTTGAGATGTCCTCCTTACGGACTCTCAACTTAGAATAGAAACTTGATCCTTGGAGTTGATCGAACAGGTCATCAATGCGAGGTAAAGGATATCGGTTCTTGATCGTCACTTTGTTTAACTCACGGTATTCGACACACATGCAGAAAGTTCCGTCCTTCTTCTTGGAGAATAGGATTGGATTTCTCCATGGCGATGGGTTAGATCTGATGAAGCCTTTATCCAACGACTCTTGCAGTCATGTGGATAGTATTGGTGGCTCACTGGGTGTAAGTCTATCCGATGTCCGAGCAATGGGTGATGCTTCAGGTGCTAGATTGATTTGAAATTCGACTTGTCAATGAGGTGGAAGACCAAGCAGGTCTTTGGGAAATACCTCTGGATATTCACAAACGATTAGGATAGTCAACCTTTTTCTCCTCGGATGGCTGCTCGGCGATGAGAGCCAAAGTAGCAGTATGGCCTTTATGTCAGCACTTCTGCGCTCTCATGAAGGATATGATATATATGGCTGCACCACTCCTTTTGCCTTAGGGCAGAGAGATTTTCTCCACTCAGGAGAGGAAGGCAACAATCATCTCAAGACAGATAACCTCGGCTTGGTTCTTAGATAATCAATCCATACCAGCAATTATGTCAAAGCTGCCAAGTGTAATTGGCGTGAGGTCAATGTCAAGCTTATGACCAGTCGAACCTAGTTTACATCTCTTATGGTTTTGAGTTGCTTCTATAGCGTACTAAATATCCAATAGAGTTGGTGTACGCCTTTACCAGCAGAAAATTATGAGGTCACGATGAGACTTCTAGTGAGACCTGCGCTTATGAGGTAAGCATTGGTCAACACAATGGCTAAGAGGTTCACATGTAGGAAAGATTTTAATGAAATATAGATATCAGGAGTACAAGGGATAGGACGTCTGTTTAAGTATTCGCGTTCAACTGATGATCACTTAGATGAAATCCTTGTTTTCTAATGTCATTAGAACAACTGGATCGTTTTGTGAAAGAAGAAGCCCGTTTACAGAGTTTGATACCCTGGGGTATAAATCAAATTAATCTGAGGATTAGTCACCGGATAATGCATTAGGGTCAATTGGAATTTATTGTTGGAGTGTAAGGAATAACGTGTTAGCAGGAATGAATTCTTCTAATTCCGCTTACATACTTGGAGTCGATGGGTTTACCATGAGCTTCTACTAGAGTTTCAATCGAGTTGGTTTCTATGGTCACGTTTGGATGAGAGTCTTAATTTCACTAAGACTCTTACATGAGTGAGATAAAATGATGGATTTCATTAATGATAGTCCAGTGTGTCCGTAAACACCTTCAACCTGATAGTCGTGTCTATCAATTATTGAACGGGTTTAACTATACCAACTAGTCATTGAGTGGATTACAAGAACTTCTACTGATAGTGGAAGTTTAAGTTTGTAGATCACTGCTTAGGACCATTTATCCACACACTAGGTTTCACCAGGACATACATGCACCTCAAATTACTATTACTTGTGCACCCGTAATGATAATTTGCTTTGCATGCTCACCCTAGTTTTCCCTGTCCTGCGTCAAAATGTCCTTTAGTTTGTATTGCCGAGTACATAGTGTTTTCATATATGATAAGTCATCGAGAGGCTTAGTTATCAACTATAAGTTGATCAACTAGAATTCATATCAGGATGAGTAGTCAAGAATGGTTTGATTCGAGTGTCCACTCGAGTTGAATCATAATACATGAGTCCAATCCAGAGGATTGCAGATGAGAACATGGAACAAACATGTACATGAAATGCGACTTAGAGAAATGAAACTAATTCATGGTTACGTCGTACTGGAAGAGGCAAAGTAGCCGTCCCTCCAACTGAGTCAGGAAAGGGTTTGATTATGCAGTGAGTAATGTTGTCTCAACTTGTGGTCAATCTATCTTCAACAGAATATCAACCAAAGACTCGAGCCCATGGTTCCGGAAAGTGTTGACATCTACGTGTCAATGGATTCTGCAATAATGCGTGCAACGTTTTGCCTTCATTCGGCGTATTGTTGCTGGCGGGTACAGTAGGGACTCGCCTCCGACGATCCCAATTCCCAAAGAGATATGCGTTAGTGCTGAGTGTTGTCCATAACATGGACCTGAGAAAGCCCACCATACCCTACGGGTGATGGTGATGTAAGTGACTCCTCCGAAGGCTTCGTCTCGTTGCCCTCAGACGGGAGTGGATGCTGTTTTGATGATCCCCTGACGGTTGCCACTGGGAATGATGATGCAATGCAAATGATGTGTCCCTTGCCAACTGAGGGTGATACGGAAGGTATTAACATGCCTGCACTGCAATGTATGTATAGGTGCTATATGTATCAGGTATAAGTGTCCGTGACGTGTAACTAATGTGTGAGGTTATAGTCTAGTATGCGATCCTAGTTCTCTATAACTAATGGCTCTGATACCAATCTGTCACACCCCCAAATTTCACTAACGGAGTTTTACCGTTTGGAAGGTGACACACCAGGATCTCAGTCATTAGTTACATCTAACGACACTATATGGGACTTCAAATGTCATAACATAAAAGTTCAGAGTTAATGCGGAAGCGTAAACGTTAAAATGAAGTAAAAAATAATTACACGCAACGAGCGTCAATTAATGTAATTAAATAAATTGTTTAAAATATTCGAAATGAATGATATGACAGTAGGACTCCATGCATGTCCTAAGTGCGCAACATGTGCCAAAGCGACCTAAGAAACATGTAAGAAAAAGTGTCAACACGAGGTTGGTGAGTTCACAGGTTTCAAGTTTGCAATATGCATATCTATAGGTAGCTAGCCTATGTTCATGTCTTACTAAAGCGCTCGCAACCGAAGCTGATTGTTTGTGTTTGTATGCCTCCTGCCAGGTCTATCAACTCTGGCAAATGTGAGTAGGCTAACATTTCACCCGTTCGACCTCTAATCGAGTTAGCGCGAGTAACGCGGGTGGGCCTTATCAAACCCAGTAATACTACTAAACATTACCTCGCTAAGATCCATATTAACGGTTCGATGTATGATGAGGACTTTCTGTGATAGTGTGTCACGCTTAGCCTCAACAGTAATAACATATGAATTTCAATAATCTAAAATAGTTGTGTCATGTTTTCTCCCCCAATGGGAAAAACATGTAAAATAATGTTTGTCTGCGTACCTGTTTCTCCCCCACGGGTAAAACAGGTAAAAGTATGATAGTTTGTGTGCATGTTTCTCCCCCAACAGGAAAGCGAGTAAAAAGGGGCCGTGAAACTCACCTGAGTTTGAGTAGTGGATTGGATCACACAAGGATGAGATTAGGTGCACTAGTTTTAGCCTGCACGGCTTACGTATGCCCTAGAATTACAAATATAACAGTTAGGGACATAATGAGATTTGTGACGACGAAAAGGAAGATTAAACGTCCTAATATACTTAAGATTTACGAGTAGACGAACGTGTCTACGGGAATAAGGATTTCTTAATAAATAATTGGAATGAGTATTTCGTGTCGAACTTTTCCAATTTCGAATAATATTAATAAATATGTTCATACGTTTGCCATTTAAAATGGTTAGGAAAATAATATAACTATACATATTATTTTTAAGTTCGTAGGTTTAACCAAATAATCTTTTGTGTGTCAAAAATAATAAATATATTATTTTTAATCGATGATGAAAACCGAGGGTAAATAATATAAATAATTATACTATTTATTTATTTGAAACGTTTCAAAAGGTTTATAAACGTGGTAAAAATAATATAAAAATATATTCTTTTTTAATTGAGATCATGGGGTTGAAAATAATGTAAATATATCATTTTATACGAAGTCGCGGTTTGAAAACAATATAGATATATTATTATAAAAATGAGAATAATAATAAAAATAGGTTATAATTTCAGACTCGAGCCTTCGGGCGGTCTCCGGAGTTAAAACACATTTATATATTATTATAATAATATTGGAATAGGTTTTTATAAATTTAATATAATGAAAAAGCCCTAAAAAATAATGCAGAAGACCGGACTCGAACCCGGGTCTCCTGCCTACAAGTCCAATGTCTTAACCATCACGCCCGCTAGGGTTTCGCATTATGAAACCGGATTCAAAAGCTTTTAACACAAATCTCTCCTGAGTTCTTCCCTCCCATGCGAACCCGATCCAAACTCCCTCCCCAAACCACTGAATCTGATCGTGATTAAGCCAAATAACAGAGGGGATTTGTTAATTAGCGGTGTGCGAATGTGTGGGTGGTTTTAATTGTAAAATTACAGAGTTTAAGTTTGTTAATTTCTTGATCGAAATCCCGAAACCCTAGGTTCATGAACCCAGATTCGAATTTGTTTGATTTGATGATAAAAGTGATTGGGATCATAGGGCTTTTACTGATTTGAACATTGCGAAACTACTGATATAAATTAATTTGATTGAGGTCGTGTCAAGATCAGGGTTCGATTAAAACCGACTATGTGATGAACCCTAGATATTGATTATGATCGATTCATTGTTGTGAGCCCTGAAAACGATAGGGTTTTCAATCAATAGGCTAAAAGGAAACTGAGAGTATGTTCAATTACCAGAATGGATGTCCAATTGATAGTGCACGACTAAACACAGTCGCGATAACGATGGGTTGGTCCCCGACCTCCCCTGCTGCATCTCCGACGAGATTGATGTGTGCAAAAGCTTGAGTGGAGTTCGAATGAGGTGTGCAGACGTTCAATTGGTGAATTGGTATACGAATTTGGTGAATCAGATGGTTTTCACTCACTATGTCGACGGTTAGAACTTTAATACACATAATTTGGTTTAATTTACGCATAATGGTGGTGTTAATTGCTCAATGATGATCGTTTATTGCATTGAAGTGTCTAGCAGTTATCAATTCAAACAGAAAACGATTATGCAAAACGAATTTGGTTCAAAAGCTCACGGTTTGACTTTCAGAAATCAACAGAAATCAAATTTGGAATAATTACACATTTAGTCCTTGTAGTTTCCAGTTTTTAGGTTTAGGAATTGGCAGGAATAGTCCTTGTGGTTAGAATTGAGTTAAGAAGCAAGGTTAGTTGACTTTCAAAAGTCAACAGGGACACAAATGTTCAATTTTGACTTTAAAAGTCAATTAGAATTGGGTTAGGGCTAATGACACAACTAGTTCCTTTAGTTTTAGTTTAATATTTGACAGAATTAGTCCCTTGAGTTAGAGATAGGGTTAAGTAGGTTGAGATTTAACTGGATTATGATAACGGAGTTAATTGGAAAAGTCCGGATTGTCACATCATCGCTTAGTTGAAAGATTTTCGTCCCAAAAATTAAAATAAAGAAAAAATTTTTCTAGTTGTCACATTGTTTACATTATGTTTAACAAGAAGTTACATCATTCGTTCCTAACAAGGAACATATCAATCAGGACTTATAGTTCATGTCATGCCCATCATCTGGATCGTTCATCAGTTCATTCTAGTCCTGGAATGCGCTGTCTAATGACTACATGTGATGCGGTAAAAAACATTTGATAAAACATGGGTCAGCACAAAGCTGGTGAATTCTTAAACTAAAATAGTTTATTAAAATGACATGTTAAAGTATCTTGAACACATCCACGAGGTTCCATCCCCAAATTCAAAGATAACTATGAACAATCTTCAGTATATATATAACCAAAGACCATTCCATGGGTCTTGTCCAACATGTCGTTCCACGGGCAAGTGAAATACAATAAGAGCTTAGAATACATTATGTATAAACAACTAGTACAATCGTTTCAGGATACTCAAAATGTTTCATAAATCAATCATGCCAGACAAGGTCATGAAAGGGTTAATGCATTACAGTTTAAGAACTCACCTCGGCAGTATTTCGGCTTAATATTCAGTAATATACAAACACCTCGGGCAGATTTCCTAGATAAGTTAGTACATTACTTAAGTATGCAAATACAGCTTAATAACTCGTAATCACGGCTTAATAGGAGGTCGGAACCTTACCTCAGTACTATCTACGATAACTTGGAGTTGAAATGCTGGAAACCAGACTCTCGTACGTGAACAGGGGCTCGAGAATGATTTATCAGAGAATGTGTGTGTAATGGATGGTGTGCTTGTGTGTTAAAATGGGCTGAGATCAATCCCCTATTTATAGGGCCAAAGTTGAACCCGTAGCGGACCGCTACACTTGGTGGTGGCGGTTCGCCACCGCTTCCGACGGTTTAACTGGATTAGGGCACACGTAGCGGACCGTTATGTTCAGGCTTAGCGGTCCGCCACCCTTCCACGCGTCAGTTTTCCATCGGCGAGTCACAGGGATATGTGTCATCTTCCCCGGGTGTTCCTTAGTCCAAACGTAGCGGATAGCTATGGTCTTGGGTAGTGGTTCGCTACCCCTTTTATTTTCAGAATTTTCATTTTAAGTCTCCGGACTTTGATTATTTACATATCCAACCCTAAACTTTGAAATTTGGTAACTTCAATCCTTTTTCTAAGAAAGTTCGAGGTGTTACAAATCTCCCCTCCTTTAAGAAATTCCGTCCTCAAAATTAAGAGGTGAATAGATGAGGGTACTTGGTTCTCATCTGTTCCTCTAATTGCCACATCTTGTTGGCTCCGATCTGACTTTGCCATTGAACTAACACAATTGGTATTACTTTCTTTCTCAACATCCGTTCCTGAGTATCTAAAATCTTGATTGGTTATTCAGTAAAGTGATGTTTGTCGTCTACATGCACATCATCTAGTGCAATAGCCTGAGCTGGGTCAGCTAAACATTTGCGTAAACAAGATACATGATATGTATTATGAATCCCTTGTAAAACTTCGGGTAGATCTAACTTATAGGCTACTGCTCCGATTCTTTTCAATGATCTTGTAAGGTCCAATGTACCTTGGTCCTAACTTTCCTCGTTTCCTGAACCTTACCACACCTTTCCAAGGTGAAACTTTTAACATCATATAATCCCAGACTTGGAATTCTAACGATCGGCATCGTTTGTCAGCATAATTTTTCTGACTATCCTAAGCAACCTTTAATCGTTGTTTAATCTGGAATATCTTATCATTTGTTTCATGTATGACTTCAGGTCCAGATAACTGACTATCTCCTACCTCAGTCTAATAGATAGGGGTTATGCACTTTCTTCCATATAGTGCTTCGAATGGTGCAGCTTTGATACTTGAGTGGTAACTGTTATTATAAGAGAATTCGATTAACGGTGGGTGATTATAACACAGGCTCTGAGCATATCTTCTAGAGTTTGAATTGTGCGTTCACTCTGTCCGTCAGTCTGAGGATTATATGTAGTACTCATGGTAAGTCGAGTTCCCAATTCTTTCAGAAAACTCGTCCAGAATCTAGATGTGAACCGACTGTCTCTATCAGAAATAATAGACAGTGGTATGCCATGGTGGCTCACAATTTTATTGATATAGATTCTAGCTAACTTATCCATAGAGTATGTCTCATTGATGGGTATAAAATGGGCTGACTTGGTCAGTCTATCGACCACGACCCATATGGCATTATGTCCATTCTGAGTTCTGGGAAGTTTAGTTACGAAGTCCATTGTAATTTGATCCCATTTCCAGACAGGTAATTCTACTTGTTGTAGTTGACCTGCTGGTTTCTGATGCTCAATCTTAACTTGGAGACAAGTCAAGCATTTATCTATATACTGGGCTATTGATCTTTTCATGTTTGGCCACCAATAATGAGTCTTAAGATTTTTGTACATCTTGTTTACACCAGGATGCATGGAATATCTTCATTTATATGCTTCATCTAATATTTTTCCTTGAATATCTCCAAACATAGGAATACATATTTTTTGCTCAAATCTCATGATTTCATCATCTCCTCTGGATAGTAACTTCTGTTTTCCAACCATACGTTGTTTCTTAATGTTTTCTTCTTCTAATGCTTTTGGTTGGATTTCCTTAATCTGCTCCATCAAGTCTAACTTCAGATCTAATCGTAGTGCTTTTACTTTAATCGATTGGCTTCGTTCTTTCCGACTTAAAGCATCTGCTACTATGTTTGCCTTCCCGGGATGGTAATCATTAATAAGTTCCATCCACCTCCTTTGCCTCATATTTAAATCCTTCTAATTAAAAATATGTTGGAGGCTTTTATGGTCTGAATATATTACACATTTAATACCATACAGATAGTGTCTCCAAAATTTTAAAGCAAACACTATGGCACCAAGTTCTAGGACATGCGTAGTATAGTTTTTCTCATGAACTTTAAGTTGGCGTGATGCGTAGGCAATAACCTTGTCTCGATGCAGCAACACACAACCTAGAACAGTTCGGGAAGCATCACAATAGATAACGAAGTCATCAGTCCCTTTAGGTAATGCTAAAATCGGTGCATGACTAAGCTTATCCTTGAGAATCTTTAGACCTTCTTCCTGTTTGGTGCCCCATTCAAACTTTGTTGCTTTCTGTGTTAAAGCATTCAACGGTTTAGCTATCTTGGAGAAGTACTTAATGAATCTTTTGTAATAGCCAGCTAGTCCAAGAAAGCTTATACTCTCTGTCGGAGTCTTTGGGGCTTCCCATTTCATAACAGCTTCAATTTTGCTTGGGTCTACTTGTATTCCTTGCTCATTCACCATGTGCCCAAGAAATTATACTTCTTGTTTCCAAAATTCACATTTTAAAAACTTAGCGCACAATCTTTCTTTTCTCAGGGTTTCTAAAATGATTCTAAGATGCTCCGCATGTTCTTCCTGGCTTCGGGAATAAATGAGAATATCATCGATGAAAACAATAACAAATTTGTCAAGGAATGGTTTACAAACCCTGTTCATTAGGTCCATAAATGCTGCATGGGCATTTGTTAGACCAAATGACATGACCAGGAATTCATAGTGACCATATCGGGTTCTAAAAGAAGTGTTAGGTACGTCCTCTTCTTGTACCTTCAACTGATGATATCCTGATCTAAAATCGATTTTGAAAAAGTACTTGGCTCCTTGTAGATGATCGAACAGATCATCTATTCTAGGCAATGGATATCTGTTCTTTATAGTCAGCTTGTTTAATTCCCGATAGTCAATACACATCCTCATGCTTCCATATTTCTTCTATACGAATAGCACTAGTGCTCCTCAAGGGGAAGTACTCGGGCGAATGAACCCTTTATCTAAGAGTTCTTGAATTTGTTTCATAAGTTCCTTTAATTCAGAAGGAGCTAGATGATAAGGGGACTTGGCAAGAGGCTTGGCTCTAGTAATGAGTTCGATTCGAAAATCGATCTGACGATCAGGTGGAAGACCGGGTAATTCTTCCGAAAAAACATCCGGGTGATCACAAACTATGGGAATACCCGCAATATGTCCTTCGGGTTTAACGTTTAAAGCATGGAGTAAGAATATATCGTCTCCCTTAATCAATTCTTTCTTAGCCTTTGCTATTGAAATAATTTCAATCTTATAGACTCACTATCTCCTTGAATCATCAAACTAGTTTTATCTGGTTTCTTAATCTTGATCGTTCTCTGGTCACAATCAATCTGGGCCTGGTATTGGTTTAACCAATCCATCCCTAGGATAAGCTCATATTCATTTAAGTTCATTGGCATTAGTGTAACTAATACCTTGTCGTCACCAAAATTAATGACACAATCAGGGTACGATTCGGTTATCTTAATTTGTTCACCGCTTGCTGTTTCAACGACATAGGCATTAATAAGTGGAATCGGTCTTACGCCTAAATATGGGGTGAATGTATAGGAAACGAAACTTCTATTCGCCCTTGTATCAAATAAAACCTTGGCGTAAATTTTATTAACTAAGAAAGTACCTGCCACCTCCTTAGATTTACCTTTTGATTCATCTCCACTTCCTAAGACGAATACTCGTCCGGTCCCTTTATTCTGACCACTTATTCGGGGTTTAAGTTATTTAGGACAAGAAGTCTTATAATGCCCTATCTCTCCGTAGTTAAAGCATTTAACATTTGGGCATTGGGTTGCAAAATGGCTAAACTTTTGACAAGTCTGGCATTTCATTCCTGATTGGCTCTATCAGGGTTGGAATTGAATCCTCCTCTCCTTGGAAACTTACTATTCCCCGGTTTGAATTTGTAAACAACCTCATCGGGCTTCGTCTTGTGATCAATCTTTGGTGGCTCTTGAGCTGCCACTTCATCAAACATCACAACACTTTTCTCAATAGCCATATCAATTATTTCTAGTGCGATGGATTTTACTAAGGTACGAACCTTAGGAGGTAAACCTTGAATGTAACATTTGACTCTTCTCAACTCAAGAGTAACCAAATGTGGCACCAGCTTGGCCATTTCATTGAATTTGGTCGTGTACACCTGATGAGTCATGGTTCCTGCTTCGAACCGTAGAAACTCAGCTTCAATCTTATCCACCGCATTTTGTGGACAGTATCTTTTCAGAATTAAAGACTTGAGATCCAATACAGCTTCACCTTTTGTCTAATTGACTGACTCCCACCATTCAAGAGCCTCTTCTTTGAAAGAATGTGCAACAAACTTCACAGCTTGGTCTGTTCTACACTCACTCATCTTTATAACTGCTTCCATGGAAGTGATACACTGCAAGGCTGCAATGGCATCTTTCTTTCCATTGAAAGGTTTGGGATGACAGTCGCTAAAATTCTTATAATTACATCCTTGACCATGTATTCCAATGCTATGGTTTGTCATTCCAACCGTTTCATGATTTCGAATTATGCCTATGTTGTTTCTTAGTGAAGTGGTAAGAAGGATATGCTCTGTTCGAGGAACAGCACCAGTATTACCTTCGTTTCGGTTTCCTAAGCTGTTATGATTTTCCCTTCTTCTAAGAGCATCATGAAGCATTCCAGGTAGAGTTTTCTGAAGCATACGGGTGACCTCAGATGCCACCGCTCCCTGGAACTGAGCTTCAGTCATAATGACTTCTTCCACAGTTTGTTGTGGTTCAGTATTCGTATTTACGTTCTCATTTGGATTTGTGTTTGTCGTATCGCGAGTACGGGACCTAGTATTGTGCATTCTACCCCTACCTCTTCCTTGTCCTCTACCACGTCCTACCATCTGGTACCTACGTGTGATTCCCTTAGATCTGCTGATATTCAAGGATAAAGTCTTCAATCACTCTCTGAATTGGCGAAAACAATTCAGAAATCAAAACCACACCGAAATGATCAAATCAAAGATGAACAATATGGATACTATCAATCACACAAGATGCATATAATCATGATGATTATATTCATTAATCCAGTAATGTAATCAAGTATTAATAGAAGAAACACACATAAATTCTCTTTGATTAATTTGCAAATCACAATACAAATGAGAATCGTTACTTGAAATACAAAAGACACAACTATTTATACTAAATAAGTTTCGATCGAAATCTCTTGATCGAAAAATGTTTTCGACCGAAAACATTTTCCGACCGAAAACTCTAAAGTTATACAAAACTAAATCTAATCGATTTCTATGGACTATTAGGTTCCAACAATCTCCCCCTAGTCCACAGAACATCAATTCTTCACAAGTTGTCTTTTACATGCTTGGTTTTGGCTTTAACATTTAGCTTCTTAGCATCCAGAGCAGCAAGTCTCTTCTTGATCACTTCAGCTTCATGTCTTCTTAACAAAAAACGAGCCTCGACTCTCATATACAACTTTGCCTCAGCTTTAATCTTCGTGCTCATATAACACCTGATAGGATTCTTGTACAAAATCTTCAGATCTTCATCAGAAAATCTAAACAAATCAACCAGATCAAAAACTCTGACTTCTGGTGAATGATCCTGCATGATCACAGCTTCATGTGTTTTGCTGTTATACATCCACTGCTTGAAGTTTTTGATGAACATATCTTTACGTGCTGGAATGTATACAGTTGAAACTGTATCAGCTGACTTTACAATGTATCTAAACCTTCTTTTGCCATCTTTATCGTTTCTTTTCAACTTTGTGCATTCAGGCACCTGTGGCTTGAAGTTTTCAAACTTAGCTTTTCCACACTCTCTCTTTAAATACTCTTCAAAATTAGCATGAAATGAATTATTCGATGGATTGATCATCTTCAAATGACTTAGCTCTCTAATATCCCAATATGGCAATGTATTTAACTTTGAGGTTATATCAAAATACTGTATATTCCCATCACATCTCTTTATCACATACATCTTCTTCTCACCATCATACATCCATGCTAATATTTCACCAGTTAAAGCTTGTTCTGGACTCTTGATTGTCTGTGTAAGCCTTTCAACAATGGATGGCTTCTCAGTAGCTGTCCACCAAGAACTCTTATCAATCTTTGAAGTCTTTGACCTTTCAGATGGTGTTTCAATGTCTTCAAGAATAGTAAATGGTTCTCTTTCATCTACAAGCTTATCCATTTTACCGATCACTGAACCATCTTCTTCAACATACGTCTGTTGTGGTTCATATTCATACTTTTTGTATTCAGTGTTGGTTTGAGTTTCTTGTTCAGCATCTTCAATTTTTCTTCCACTTCCACCAACATCTCCATCACCACCACTTATTGTCTTCATCTGAAGAATGATTATCATTTTTCTTTTCTCCAGTAATTACAACTTCTTCATCTTCTTCGTCTTCCTTCTCTGTATCTTCTTGGTTCTCATCATTTCTCTCCAATCCTTCACCTTCATCATTTAGAAGCATATCAACATCAAATAAAGTGTTGCCTTCATACATAGTTGCTTCAAAGACTGGAGTTTGAACTTGTTCACTTGTAGAAAGAATTGGTTCAGTGGCTGCCGGACTATGAACATCTTCAACATTCTCGTCTAGATTTGTACCAATTGGAGCACCCATATGAGCTATTAGATCTTGTACCATCTTTTGAAGTTGATCAATCTGCTACTGTTATTGAGCAATTAAACCCTTATGCTTATTACTTTCAATTTTCAATTCTCTGATCTCTCTAGTATTGGTAGCTTCTATACTTTGCAAGTTTGAGATTTGAGTTTTCAATTGACTTACAACGTCTGCAGTTTCCCTGGTTGCATAGTTAAGAAACTCTTCATCAACCAAATCATAACCCCTTGATCTTTTAGACTTGTGCTTTTTTGGTACTTCTTTAGCCTTTCCCTTGCCTTTATCAAGTTTTGGTGTTGTTTTCATTTTCTTCTGTAACTCTGGATCAGTAAACACGATTACCTTAGATGGAGGAGGTCTTGAAGGTACCGTCTTTGTCTTTTCAGGTTCTTTTCTTTTCTTTGATGGGGTTGCTGCTGTTGCTCTTAACTGTTCATCATTAACTTCTAACACTTCAAAGTTCACACTTAATACATTGTCGGTTTCAGCAATAAATTCTTCTGTGTGAATCAGTAATGGTTCAGTAACCTCTTCATTTACTTCAGGAATTATGTTTTCTTCAAAAATCATGTCATGAGCTTCATATTCACCCAAATGTACATCAACCCTTTGTTCTTCAACTTGAACTTGAACTTCCTGTTGAATTTCTGGCATAACATTCATTTGACCACCATCATGACCTTGATCATCATCATTTCCCTGATCATCATTATGCACTTGATCATTTTCATCATTGTCACTATCAACTCCATCTTCTATATCTTCTGCCATTAAGTCATTGATTTCCTCTTCAAGAGTAAAATCTGGATCAGGCTTTTCTTCAAGCATATTAGGAAATAGTGGTGTCACAGTACCACTAAATCTGCTTGTCTTTCTCACATTATTCATGTTGCTAAAAATCACTTCTTGCATTGAATCTAAAGGCAGTTCGACACCATCATTTTCCAGATTTGTCAGCAGTGTGTTGATAATCATCTGTACAAATCTTGGGTACATTAGAAACTTGTAATTTTTCCTTGTTCCCACAAAGTTACTAATCATTCCCTCGAATATCATTCTTAAAGAATTAAATCTTCTATGAGTTGTCAGGCAAACTAACGCTCTGCTAAATACTTCACCTATTTGATCAAAAGCAGATGTTCTGGGACTCACGCAATGTATTAACACATGGACAAGTGTCACACCCCGCCAAGGCGGAAACGCGAGGCGCGACGTTCATGGTTTCCAAAGCATATGATTACCGCAAACACATACATGATAAATGGATACATAAACAAGTTTAAAGTTTTATATTCCAAAATGTAAATTGAGTTTACAAAAAGTGAAGATTTCGCAAATATGACTCTATTACAATGAGTTATACAAGAGAAATCCCCCCAAAAGTTGTATCCATCGTGCATGCATGTAATCTACATTGCCAACCTTGCGATCACGTCAATTTCCTGAAAAACATACTTAAAATTGTCAACACGAGGTTGGTGAGTTCACAGGTTTAAATCAAATAGATCTTTGTAAAATTCAACTGTTCGTAAATAGTTCCAGTTGTATGTGATAAACAGAATAAGAGTTGTTGACCCATTTCTAAACTAGCTAGGAATACAAATAATATGTTCATACATGAGGCGTAACCAAACCATGACAATTGTACACGCCCCTAATTTCGTTATCCGGTTCTATGCGGCCATAAATCCTCCAGATTGTGGTTAGCGCGACTAACCATGACCGGGAGACGTCACTCTCCATAGTACTATTCATAGGACCCTAGGCTACAATTAATGGTTACTACGTTGTTCCAGGGGACTTTAGCAGCCTCAACTTGTTGTTCTCATCTCATGTAAACATAAAAGTCGTGCCTTATTCTCTTGTTATCACATAAAATAGTTGTAAGTATGTTTTTCCCCCAAATATAGAAAACAGTAAAAAGGGGTCGTGAAACTCACCTTGAGTTTGTGTATACTTGTAAGGATACTTGTAGTAGTCAAACTTGACTATTCGTACCCTAGATGCCAAAGGGTAAATTGTGTTAAGACCGAACGTCTTATATTGCAAATTGTTCACCGACCTTGTAAATCTGGTTGCTTTTGTTTAAATGTCTTCTTAGATTTTCAACACTTGTTTTGTTATAAAAACAGTTCTAAGTTACTGCCCAATGTGACTGATGAACAGGTGTCGAAACTTCCTAGTTTCGATTGGGCAATTGAGTATCGAAACTTCCTAGTTTCGATTGAGTAGTTGGATATCGAAACTACCTAGTTTCGATTGAGTAGTTGGGTATCGAAACTACCTAGTTTTGATTGAGTATGACAGGTATCGAAACTCCTAGTTTCGGTTGAGTTAACTAGTATCGAAACTATAGTTTCGATTACTGGACTTCTGTTTGACAGAATCAGTCCTGCATATTTTTATGTTTTAAATCTTGAATTCTACACACCTTTCTTGTTATCTTACTTGCGTTTGAATATTTTGTATGTTTAGCTACGGTTTTTAAAGAAAATAATATGAATAATATTGAGTTTTTACCTAAAACAGAGAATGATGATTTTGAGAGAAACAGAGAATGATCTTGAGCTCCTTAGCTTGATTCTTGAGAAAAAAACTTGGAACTCTTCTTATAGCACCGAAATATGGTGGATTTTGCTTTAAACTGGACTTTGACTTGAAGGAAAATGGGGAAATTGCCGTAAGAAAATGAGAAGTATGAAGGGATTGTGAGAATTCGACTGAGGAGGTATGGTTTTTATCTGAATTCTCGCAGGCATGTATGGGTTTTTCTGAATGTGAGTGAAGTAGCAAGTGGGAGAATGGCTCCTCTGACTTTCGGCCGAGAAAGTCAAGGAAGTGGTTTGGGTTAATAATAATTAGATTTAAGTATTAATTTATTAATGGTATTAATATCAATTAGAGTTTTAAAGGGTAATTTAATTCGGATTAGATTTTTCACGGTATTATTAATTTAACCAGTTTATAGCTCGTTGATGAAAAATATTGAAATCTTGGATTGTATAATTCGTTGAGGTGATTATTTGTAGGTATAGATACCTAAACGTGACGCTATACAATAGCATTTTCGAAAGAGTTCGTTAGTTTACTTTTACGTATATCATATGATTTATTCTAAAAATAAATTATTGACCAATCGTAAAATTTGTGTAGCATATACGTCCGGATATTTTTCTTGGTTATTTAATTTAACCACTCTCGTTCGTATTAGTCGGTTTATATGACACGTGAACCGGTAAATCCTAGAATTACCAAAATATGAAATGAGACAATGTGCGGTTTTTGTTAGACCTTAATGTCCTTGTTTGTTAAATTAAGTAAATCACAAAAATAATTATAATGTAAACTTGTTTAATACATGTACGGATATTGACCTGAACTGTCGGGTGTCACATTCTCCCCATGCTAACCGAATTTCGTGTCGAAATTCAATTCGTGCCATCTTGAACTGGTGCATCCTTAAATAAGGAGGGGTATTTTGTTTTCATTTGGTCCTCTCGTTCCCATGTATACTCAGGACCACGTTTTGAGTTCCAACGTACTTTAACTAGTTTGATTCGACTACGTCTCAACCTTTGAATTTTCCAATCTGAAATCACAATCGGTTCCTCGATGAAATGAAGTTTATCATCGACATGAATTTCATCTGGCGGTATGATCATAGTCTCGTCGGACAAACACTTTTTGAGATTAGACACATGAAATGTATCGTGTACGTTGCTTAGTTCTTGCGGTAGCTTGAGCTTGTAGGCTACAGGGCCAACCCTAGCCAGTATTTCAAAAGGTCCAACGTATCTAGGGTTGAGCTTACCACGGTTACCAAACCTTGCAACGCCTTTCCATGGTGAGACTTTTAACATGACTCGGTCACCAATTTGAAATTCTAAAGGTTTCCGTCTATTATCAGCATAGCTCTTCTGCCTATCTCGGGCCGCTTTCAGACGGTCCTTAATTTTGAAGATCTTATCAGTGGTTTCCTGGACAATCTCTGGACCTGTCAAATGTTTTTCACCAACTTCCGCCCAACATATCGGTGAGCGGCATTTACGACCATATAAAGCTTCAAACGGAGCTGCATTAATGCTCGTGTGGTAGCTGTTATTATAGGACAACTCTGCTAATGGTAAATGAGTATCCCAATTTCCTCTGAAATCAATTACACACGCACGGAGCATATCTTCTAAAGTTTGAATGGTCCTTTCGCTTTGACCATCTGTTTGTGGGTGATATGCCGTGCTCATGTCAAGACGTGTGCCCATGGCTTCTTGTAATGATTTCCAGATTCTAGACACGAATCTGCTGTCTCTATCAGAGATAATAGAAATTGGTACTCCATGCCTAGCCACAATTTCCTTGATATAAAGCTTTGCAAGTTTCTCGGTTTTATCCGTCTCTTTGATGGGTAGAAAATGAGCTGATTTCGTTAAACGGTCGACAACTACCCATATCGTGTCATACCCGCTCGACGTCCTGGGAAACTTTGTAATGAAATCCATTGAAATCTGTTCCCATTTCCATTGGGGAATTTCGGGTTGTTGTAACAAGCCAGACGGTTTTTGATGTTCGGCTTTTACTTTTGAACACGTTAAGAATTTACTGACATATGTGGCAATATCTCCTTTCATATTAGGCCACCAATATAATTCTTTTAGATCCTTATACATCTTATCTGAACCTGGGTGAATGGAGTACCTGGACTTGTGGGCTTCGTCCATAACCAACTCCCGTAAGTTACCAAAACATAGCACCCAAATTCTATTCATGAAGTATAAAGCGTCATCTGACTTTGGTTCCAACTGCTTTATCATTCCTCGTAAAGCTTCATTCTGAATGTTTTCCTCTTTGATTGCCTCTTGTTGTGCCATCCGGATTTGAGTCGTGAGACTCGTATGAATCGTCAATTCTAGGGCACGAACACGAAGAGTTTTAACTCGTTCTTTGCGACTTAAGGCGTCTGCTACGACATTGGCTTTCCCGGGATGGTACTTGATATCACAATCATAGTCGTTTAGTAGTTCTACCCAACGACGTTGTCTCATGTTAAGTTCCTTTTGATCGAAGATATGTTGAAGACTCTTGTGATCAGTAAAGATAGTGCATCTTGTACCGTAAAGATAATGTCTCCAGATTTTGAGCGCAAACACAACTGCGCCCAACTCCAAGTCATGGGTCGTATAATTCTTTTCGTGCACTTTTAGTTGTCGTGAGGCATATGCGATGACTTTTTCTCTTTGCATTAACACACAACCAAGTCCCTGGTGTGATGCATCGCAGTATACGACAAAGTTGTCGATTCCCTCAGGAAGGGATAAGATCGGTGCACTACACAACTTCTGCTTCAGTAATTGGAAAGCTGACTCATGCTTGTTACTCCAATCGAACTTCTTTTCTTTCTGGGTTAATGTGGTTAAAAGCAGGGCTATTTTTGAAAAATTCTCAATGAATCGTCTGTAGTAACCGGCCAAACCCAAAAATTGGCGTACTTCTGTCGGAGTCTTTGGTGCTTCCCAGTTTTTGATCACTTCTATTTTAAATGGATCAACGTGAATTCCTTCCATGTTGATGACATGTCCAAGAAACTGCACTTCTCAGATCCAAAACTCACACTTAGAGAATTTAGCGTAAAGTTTCTCGTTCCTGAGTAGTTCTAAGATTAATTTCAGATGATGTTCATGATCCTCCTTGGTTCGTGAATATATTAATATATCGTCGATAAATACTATCACGAATTTATCTAAGTATGGTTTGCACACTCGGTTCATGAGATCCATAAAAACAGCTGGTGCGTTCGTCAAACCAAATGGCATAACTAGAAACTCGTAGTGGCCATAGCGAGTCCTAAATGCCGTCTTTGGTACATCTTCTTCTTGGATTCTTAGTTGATGATACCCTGAACGTAGATCGATCTTAGAGTAGAAGCTAGAACCTTGTAGTTGATCGAACAAATCTTCTATTCGAGGAAGTGGGTATCGGTGTTTGATTGTAAGCTTGTTTAATTCTCGGTAATCAATACACATCCTAAAGGTTCCATCCTTTTTCTTTACGAATAGGACCGGAGCTCCCCAAGGTGAGAAACTCGGTCTTATGAAACCTTTATCAAGCAACTCCTAGAGTTGATTTGATAATTCTTGCATTTCTGAAGGTGCTAATCGATACGGTGATCGCGCAACTGGTGCGGCTCCTGGTACTAAGTCGATTCGGAATTCGACTTGCCTCGGTGGCGGTAATCCAGGTAAGTCTTCAGGAAAAACTTCAGGATAATCCTTAACGATTGGTATATCCTCAAGTCGACGTTCCTCGGGTTTCTTCTCGACGACGTGAGCCAGGAATACGCAATAGCCTTTACGTAGGTACTTACGAGCTTTCATGCAGTTTATCATTCTTAATGTTACTCCACTCTTCTCACCTTGAATCGAAAGAACTTCTCCGTTCGGGAGTAGGATTTGGACAATCTTCTCAAAACAAACAATCTCGGCGTGATTCTTCGACAACCAATCCATACCAATAACAACATCAAAACTTCCCAAGTCAACGGGTAATAGGTCTATACTAAATGTGTGGTTCTTAAAACATAAGGTACAACCCTGAATGACTTCTTCGGTTTTAATTAATTTCCCGTTTGCTAATTCAATTGTATAATTTTGGTCTAGTTTGCTGGGCTTAATACCGAGTAGGGACTTAAAGTCATTTGACACAAAACTCATATCAGCACCCGTATCGAAAAGTATAGAAGCATAGTGATTATTTATCGGGAACGTACCAGTGACAATGTTCGGATCTTATCGTGCGTCACCAACCCCCATCACAAATGCTCTTCCACGGGCCTGATTGTCGTTTTGGTTCTTCAACTTTGGACAGTCTTTTCTAAAGTGCTTTGGATCTCCACACTCAAAGCATCCCTGATTCATCCTTCCTGTTCCTGGTTTGACCTTTCCTGTTACTTGATTAATCTTATTAGGATTTGCATTGCTCCAACAGTTATGGGCTAGATGCCCATACTTTTTACACTTTCCACATTGGATACACTTTTCACTGTGATGATATCCACACTTGTCACACCTCGGTCGTGTTCCAAGATATCCATTTTGTCCTTCAATGTTGGCAGTATAGGCCTTCATAGTTTCAGGTCTCTTGTAAGCCTGATTCTTGTTTTGATTACTTGGTTTTCCAAACCATTTCCTCTTTTCTCCAGATTTTCCTTCTTCGGTCTCCTTCTTTCCAAACAAACCATCACGCACAGCATTATCCCTTAGCTTGAATGCTAGAGTTATAACGCTCTTGGCATCCATAGGGTTCGATGAAGTCACCATGCTTCGGATTTGAGGTGAGAGACCCCACAAATATCTTTCAACCTTCTTGTATTCTGGGGTAACCATGTGTGGAACCAAACTTGCTAATTCATTGAATCGGTCAGTGTAACCAGCAACATCATCTCCTATCATCTGTAAATTCGACATTTCAGATTCGAGCTTTTGCAACTCATTTCGAGGACAGTATTCCTCGATCATCATGGCTTTTAGGTCTTCCCATGACAACTCATATGCTGTCTGCCTTCCCAAAGTCTTTACTTGTGAATTCCACCAGGTTAAAGCTTTATCAGTGGGTGAGCATGTAGAATACTTCACCATGCAGTCAGCGGTGCATTCGCTAATATCAATCACCGACTCCATCTTTTCTATCCATCTCATTAGTCCAACTGCACCCTCGGTGCCATTGAAGTTGCGGGGGTTGCAAGATAGAAAGGCCTTGTAGGAGCACTTCCTATTTGGAGCATCTGTAAAATTACAAGTCATAACGTCATTAATTCGGATCATGACTATGTGTTACGGTCTATTTATTCTATTACCTCCGGAACCTCCGGAACCTCCGGCTGTACTGCTACCTCCTGCACCTCCTCCGCCGGTTCCACTGCCGTTTCCTCCTCCACTATTTCGATTTGCCTCATACTGCTCCATGGCAGCAGCTACTCGCTGTGCTATGAGTTGCTCCACGTTTGGGGAAATCGTCTCGTTGTTGTCACCAGTAGTGTTACGGGGTGTCCCACGCTTAGGTGCCATGATATTCTTTCTAACATATCAATTAAAAAGAAACAACATTATATAATAATAATGATAGATCATGACATAAGGATACAACAACATCAAACGTAAACAACCATCATTACAACATAAACCATCACATACATAGTTAAAACATACATAGTACATTGTTCCCAAAAGACAAGGATACAAAAGGGATGGGTTCTCATGACCACATCAGTACCAAAGTTTTAAACTACATAATGTGCTATGGGCACAACCCGCCCATAATAGGTTTAAAAGAAGAAGTGGGAGTACAATCCAATCATCATGGCAAGTCCCGCCATGACAAAGCTAGCTCTCGCCACAAATTCTGCAGCCAAAGTCCTTTCTTCCAGCGCCTCCACCATGTCTCGGACCGTGACAGTGAACTGCCAGTCCATGTCAGCTCTCAACTCTAGGTAGTTAGTGGCGCCCTGTATGTCTCGGGTGTTGTCTTCCAGAGCCTGTACTCGAGATCCGAGCCCTTGACGTAAGCGCATGGCTGCATCCCCATGTGCCTGAATATCATCTAGGAGATCATCAAGACGTTCTTCGTGCGTACGAACGCGTGCTACCAATGTAGGCACTGTGAGCTCCATGGCTTCCCAGTGTGGGGTAGGGGTGTTGGGGAGTTGGAAGACTTTCCGAGCTCAAAGGTAGATGGGATGCTCTCCATCTCCCTCCATCGTGCCAGAGTACGAGGCATCCAACGGATAGTTCCCACAGTAGGGTGGTAGCAGGGTCGTTTCTTAGGTGGTTCTTTACCGGTCTCCAAGTCTTCCGGGTCACGGGCTGCTAGAGTCCTTTTGCGTGGAAGTCGAACCTTCTTCCTAGCACTTTGCACCTTAACTGGTCCTCCGCTTTTCTTTCGGTAGACGATAGGCGGTTCTCCCAGGGCGACATTAGGTGGTGTGGAGTTGCGAACTTGTATTCGATTTTTGGGACGTGTGGCGGAAAGTTCCTCGTTTGATTCAGAGTCAGAGACGGGGTCAGAGTGTGAATGTGACGACATGCTTGTGACTACAATATCCACATGACATGATGACTGGTTATACAATGCTTATGCAATGAAAATATTTTGTGAGTCATTTAAATTATAGACTAGGTTCCATTGTAGATTCCTAGTTCGCTATAATCAATGACTCTGATACCAAGTCTGTCACACCCCTCCAAGGCGGAAACGCGAGGCGCGACGTTCATGGTTTCCAAAGCATATGATTACCGCAAACATATACATGATAAATGGATACATAAACAAGTTTAAAGTTTTACATTCCAAAATGTAAATTGAGTTTACAAAAAGTGAAGATTTCGCAAATATGACTCTATTACAATGAGTTACACAAGAGAAATCCCCCCAAAAGTTGTATCCATCGTGCATGCATGTAATCTACATTGCTAACCTTGCGATCACGTCAATTTCCTGAAAAACATACTTAAAATTGTCTACACGAGGTTGGTGAGTTCACAGGTTTAAATCAAATAGATCTTTGTAAAATTCAATTGTTCGTAAATAGTTCCAGTTGTATGTGATAAACAGAATAAGAGTTGTTGACCCATTTGTAAACTAGCTAGGAATACAAATAATATGTTCATACATGAGGCGTAACCAAACCATGACAATTGTACACGCCCCTAATTTCGTTATCCGGTTCTATGCGGCCATAAATCCTCCAGATTGTGGTTAGCGCGACTAACCATGACCGGGAGACGTCACTCTCCATAGTACTATTCATAGGACCCTAGGCTACAGTTAATGGTTACTACGTTGTTCCAGGGGACTTTAGCGGCCTCAACTTGTTGTTCTCATCTCATGTAAACATAAAAGTCGTGCCTTATTCTCTTGTTATCCCATAAAATAGTTGTAAGTATGTTTTTCCCCCAAATATAGAAAACAGTAAAAAGGGGCCGTGAAACTCACCTTGATTTTGTGTATACTTGTAAGGATACTTGTTGTAGTCAAACTTGACTATTCGTACCCTAGATGCCAAAGGGTAAATTGTGTTAAGACCGAACGTCTTATATTGCAAATTGTTCACCGACCTTGTAAATCTGGTTGCTTTTGTTTAAATGTCTTCTTAGATTTTCAACACTTGTTTTGTTATAAAAACAGTTCTAAGTTACTGCCCAATGTGACTGATGAACAGGTGTCGAAACTTCCTAGTTTCGATTGGGCAATTGAGTATCAAAACTTCCTAGTTTCGATTGAGTAGTTGGGTATCGAAACTACCTAGTTTCGATTGAGTAGTTGGGTATCGAAACTACCTAGTTTCGATTGAGTATGACAGGTATCGAAACTCCTAGTTTCGGTTGAGCTAACTGGTATCGAAACTATAGTTTCGATTACTGGACTTCTGTTTGACAGAATCAGTCCTGCATATTTTTATGTTTTAAATCTTGAATTCGACACACCTTTCTTGTTATCTTACTTGCGTTTGAATATTTTGTATGTTTAGCTACGGTTTTTAAAGAAAATAATATGAATAATATTGAGTTTTTACCTAAAACAGAGAATGATGATTTTGAGAGAAACAGAGAATGATCTTGAGCTCCTTAGCTTGATTCTTGAGAAAAAAAACTTGGAACTCTTCTTATAGCACCAAAATATGGTGGATTTTGCTTTAAACTGGACTTCGCCTTGAAGGAAAATGGGGAAATTGCCGTAAGAAAATGAGAAGTATGAAGGGATTGTGAGAATTCGACTGAGGAGGTATGGTTTTTATCTGAATTCTCGCAGGCATGTATGGGTTTTTCTGAATGTGAGTGAAGTAGCAAGTGGGAGAATGGCTCCTCTGACTTTCGGCCGAGAAAGTCAAGGAAGTGGTTTGGGTTAATAATAATTAGATTTAAGTATTAATTTATTAATGGTATTAATATCAATTAGAGTTTTAAAGGGTAATTTAATTCGGATTAGATTTTTCACGGTATTATTAATTTAACCAGTTTATAGCTCGTTGATGAAAAATATTGAAATCTTGGATTGTATAATTCGTTGAGGTGATTATTTGTAGGTATAGATACCTAAAGGTGACGCTATACAAAATCATTTTCGAAAGAGTTCGTTAGTTTACTTTTACGTATATCATATGATTTATTCTAAAAATAAATTATTGACCAATCGTAAAATTTGTGTAGCATATACGTCCGGATATTTTTCTTGGTTATTTAATTTAACCACTCTCGTTCGTATTAGTCGGTTTATATGACACGTGAACTGGTAAATCCTAGAATTACCAAAATATGAAATGAGACAATGTGCGGTTTTTGTTAGACCTTAATGTCCTTGTTTGTGAAATTAAGTAAATCACAAAAATAATTATAATGTAAACTTGTTTAATACATGTACGGATATTGACCTGAACTGTCGGGTGTCACAACAAGGTATCTCCATTGTTTCCCAAACATTTTTTTAGTGACCTGTCTTCTTAGAAAAGTTCCTTCATAACCCATATTCAGAATGATCCCTGAGACTGCAATATGATTGATCTTGTAAGGAAAATCAGTTGCATCTCTGAAGTTTAACACTTCTCTAATCACTTTCTCAGTAACCTCAATCCAGATCTCTTTATTTACATTCTTGTACTCCACGTTGTCCCAAAACTCTCTAACGTGTTTTTCAAATACACGCACTTGTGTAGAAATTGCTGTATTAATTCTTGACTTAGTTAGAAACCGCACAATTTCTTCATAACCACGTGCTTTCTTTGTACTAGTTTTTAAACAGGCACATATGTTATGCTTAGGCTCAAATTTCAACCTGTTCATATATTTAGAGAGATACAACAAGTTAGACAATTTCTCAAAAATTCTTAAACTTTTGACATTTCGATCGAAAACTCCTTTATATATACAACCTTTTCGATCGAAAACATTTAAAACCACTTCTGATAATTTTACAACCTACAACATTTCGGTCAAAAACTCTTTCAGGACTTTACCTTTTCGATCGAAAACTCTTAGTACGTTACTTTTTCGATTGAAAATAACATTTTGATTTGAATTTTATCCTTACAACTTTTCGATCGAAAACTTTCATTAATAAAGCAAAACTAAACATTTACTTTTCGATCGAAAACTAATAAACCAATAACTAAAGTTTTTGATCAAAAACATTTTTCGATCGAAAACTATTTCAGATGATTGACCCTTCATTTCCATCCGAAACTCTTTTCGGTCTATTCAAGATACTATTCGATCCATTCAAACAAGATTTCGGGCAATTCAAATATTCATAAATTCAACCGTAAACTAAGTTTTTGGATCTAACCTGTCAACCTCTACGAATCACGAGAACATACCTGGATGATCGAAAACTACTGAGAGACTCGATGACGTCACGATCGACCACTTTTTCGCACGAAACTTCAAAACATGTAAAAAACTCAAAGATCACTTTAATGGCAGTCTAGACGTTGAAACGGTGAAAATGACTTTTCAATCCAACATTTGAGTATATAGATTTTCAACATCTGGCCGAAAAATCCGTTTAAAAAGTTTTCGATCGAATTTTCGGTCGAAATCTCCAAACATATAATAATTTTTTTTTATTTAAGTCCATTTTGACATCATTAAGACATGTTCCAATTTCAATAATATTCACAATTTCAATCACTACAAGAAAAGAATACACACTTGCACACTGATTTTATCAAGAATGATTTATTCTTATTTTTAAAACACAGAAAACAATTAAACACTTTACAAAACGCATAGTTATATTTATTTCTACTATTTTCCTTTTGACTTTTTCTCAACATGTTTTCTTTCCTTTGGTGAACTGAACTGACATAGGATCATAAATGTATACTAACTTAACTACACTGCATATCAAATCAGGATCTAAACAGTTCAACCTTGATTGCCAGTATACTTTTCAGCTTAAACTCAAACATCATATTTCAGCAGATATTATGTGACATTTAAAGTAAGATTTATCAATACAAAGTGTATCCAAACATCGAGACGGATTAAGCCAATACGCAATACAAAGTTTCACCAAAAACATAATCCAATCAACAGCATGAGGGTAGCGTTCTTAGCATAGAAAAATAATCCAAATGGATTTGACATTAATCTTTTTTATTCTTTTGTCTTGGTTTCTGATGAAATGAGGATTGAATCATGTTGATTCATATGAGATGGAATTCGTTAAGAATCATGTTTGATTCATGTGAAATAATATGTATGTGATATTTTGATGATGATCGATTTGAATCAGTTTTGATTCAGGTATGCGGATATCCATAGAATGTTGGATATGTCAATTGAAATCACGAATGATTCAAAGGGCTAAACAGACTGACTTCCTGGTTTCATCCTAAATTTTCACCAGAACCATCAGCTGTATGAAGATGTTTAACTCTAAATCGTATATTTGACGGGTATAGTCAATAGAGTAAACGAAATGTGCTAAGAACCCATCAAGATCCTGGTCTTATGGTATGCAAGGATTCACTTAGCATTCGAAGAATGAAAGTACCGATATTCGATGAGGATAACACTAAGATTGCAATTTAGTTAATCACACAAATATCGCCTAATTTACAAATGCAGAGCCCACCAGCACATCAAATACTGTAACCGATGTCACCATCATATCCAATTCATGCATAAGCTCAGCACACACTTTTACTATCATTTCCTATATATACGTCAATCAGACACATAGTTTTCTTTATTTTAAGCCATTTCATTTTTCATCATTATTTTTTTTTTCACATAACACATAATAGTCAAATACTTCACATAAGAGAGAATTATTTCAAACACTTAGAACCAAATAAACTCAGCATATTTCTTTTTCATATATTTTCTTATATTCTCCCCCTAAAATTGTGATGTAGACTTTATTTAATTTGCATAACACTATAAAATCAAACATATCTAATCATAAGCATGCAGTTAGCTAACACACACACACACATATAAAGCATACACAACACAATTTTAACACTTTAAAAGAAAATCTTTTTAAAGAACATATTTCTAATGTCTTTCAGTTCAAAAACAGACTATTTATTGTTCTGAAAATGATTTTTTTTATTTAAAAAGAAATCATGCCCAACATCTCAACCAAAGAGCTAAACCGATCAGTTGAAAAAGCTTTTGTAAATATATCGCCTTTTTGCTCCAGGGTATCGGCATGGATCACCTTAATCAACCAATTTTCAAAACAGTCACGAATAAAATGTAACATGATCGCAATGTGCTTTGTTTTGGAATGTTGAATAGGATTTTTGACTATTTCGAGCACTGCCTCGTTGTCACAATAAATAGGAGTTTCTAGGAAATTTACTCCAAAATCTAGCATTTGATGTTGAATCCATATAACCTGTGAACAACAGCTCGAGGCGGAAGTATACTCAGCTTCAGCAGTTGATGTGGATACATTCGTTTGTTTCTTACACTGTCAAGACACTAGTCTCTCCCCCAAAAATTGACATCCACCTGAATTTGACTTCCTGTCCAAATTACTACCTCCATAATCGTTGTCAGTGTAAGCAAAGAAATTAAATTCAGAATCAGAAGGATACCATAAACTTAAATTTACTCGACCCTTAAGATATCGGAATATTCGTTTAACAGCTGATTCATGAGATTCTTTTGGAGTTGCCTGATATCCGGCACAGGAACAAACAACAAACATGATATCCGGTCGGCTTGCAGTCAGATACATCAACGAGCCAATCATTGACCGATACGTCTTTTGATTAACTTCAACTCCAGACAAATACACAGTTAATGGTTCATGAAGAGCAATTGGTGTTGAAGCTGATTTTCAATCAGTCATCTTGAATTTTGTAAGAATATCTTTCACATATTTAGCCTGATGGATAAAAATCCTAGATTCATACTGTTCAACTTGTAACCCCAGAAAGAACTGCATTTTTCCCATCAAGCTCACTTCGAATTTTAATTTCATAACTTGTTCAAATTCTTTGTAAAGAGCTTCATTTGTTGACCCATAGATAATATCATCGACATAAACTTGTACATCTAACAGATCAGCATCATATTACTTCAGGAATAAGGTCTTGTCAATTGTTCCACGAACGAATTCGTTCGATGTAAGATGTGTTGACAAGGTTTCATACCACGCACGAGGCACTTGATGTAACCCGTACAGTGCTTTATCAAGCTTATACACTTGAAATGGATGAGATGGATCTTCAAAACCCGGTGGTTGATTCACGTAAACTTCTTCCTTTACCACCCCATACAGAAAAGTTGTTTTTACATCCATTTGATATACAGTAAATTTCTTGTACGATGCATAAGCCAAAAAGATACATATGGCTTCAATTCGTGCAACAGGAGCAAAGACATCATCATAATCTAGTCCTTCCTCTTGATAAAAACCTTGTACAACCTCCCACGATCATCCTTTTTGTTTATGAAGATCCACTTTGTTCCAATTGGATATTTTCCCTCAGGTAAGTCCACAAGATGCCACACGTTTAACTTCTTAAACTGAAGCAGTTCTTCTTGCATAGCTTCAATCCAACTTGGATCTTGTAAAGCAACAGTAACATTCTTTGGTTCCTCTTGAGCTAAGAAGCAGTAGTACAAACAGACATTAATATTTCTAGTTTGACTTCTTGTCTTTACTCCATTTTCAAGAGATCCAATAATATTCTCAATTGGATGAGCAGAATGAATTCGATGATTTGGAAAAAGTTCAACTTCCACAGATTCTAGCAGATTTGTATCATTTAACTCTTGTAATTGATTATTTGAATCTTCAACACTTGAAGAACTTGTTTGAATTTCATCCTCAGTCTGATCATTTACAGGATCCAACTGAACTTCATTAACTGTTGGTTCATCATCAGTACTTGGAACTTCTTGTACTTCATAATCAACATTAATGACAGAGTTATCAACAAGATCTTCTTGTGTTTGAGTTGATGTAGTAATATTCTCAGACATCTCAATTTGAATCGTCACATTCTGTGGTTCAACCAAAAACTTTTCAACAGGTAGATCACTGCTTGAGGGAGACTCATTACAGTACCTTAAGTACTTGCTTCATTAGAATCCATTTGATGTTGTTGATCAAAAGTTTTGAAGATTACTTCAGCATCAAAGAACCAGTCAGGTCCATTTTGATTTGAAGGAGTATTTAGTTCTTGCCACTCCACATAAAACGATTCTTGAACAATTTTGGTTCTCCTGTTGTACACTCTATAAGCTTTCTGATATGAAGAATAACCCAAGAAATAGCATTCATCACCAACAGCTGCAAATTTTGGCAATAAATCTTGTGTATTTAACAATGTACAAGAACAACCAAATGCTCTGAAGAACTTGATGTACGACTTTCGTTTATAGAATAATTCATAGGAAGTCTTTGTAAGTTTCTTCACCATAAGAACTCTGTTTAGTACATAATATACCATGTTTACTGCTTCAGCCCAGAAGATAATAGGCAATTTGGAATCGACAAGCATTGTTCAAGCAACTTCTATTAAAGTTCTGTTCTTCCTTTCAGCTACTCCATTCCGTTGTGGTGTTCTTGCAGCACTATACTGATGTATTATTCCTTTTTCCGCACAAAACAAATTTATCAGTTTATTTTTTAAATTCTGTTCCATTGTCACTGCGAATGATTGAGACTTTGCTATCACAGATGTTTCCTATTCGTTTGAAAAAATCAATAATTGTTTCAGGTGTTTCATCCTTTGTTGTAAGGAAAAACACCCATGAAAATCTTGAAAAGTCATTTGTGATAACAAGACATTATGACTTTTTCGCAATGCTTTTAACTCGAACTGGACCAAACAAATCCATATGTATGAGAAATAAAGGTCTATTAAAAGTTGTTATGGTTTTTCTTAGATGGGACTTCTTATGTTGTTTTCCCTTCGCACATGACATACAAATTTCTTCAATTATGAACTCTTTCTTTGGCAATCCTCGTACCAAATATTTATGCACCAAGTTATTCATGTTCTTTAAATTTACATGACCCATTCTTCGATGCCACAAATAAGATTCTGAACCATTTGCCTTTGATAATAAACATGAAACATTTACTGGTGTAGTATGATCATTCATGTCAACCACATATGTGTTGAACTTCCTTGGAGCACGCATCAGAATCATTTCTTCTGGAATAACCAGTCTAGGCTTTAAAAACAAGCATTCCTTTGCAGTAAAATGGACTGGCATGTCTTTATCACAGACTTGAGAAACACTTAGTAAATTGAACTCCAATTAAGATACAAAATTTACTTTCTCTAATGTTATGAGTTCATTCGACACTGTTCCTTGACCAGTTATTTTTCCTCCCTTTTTATCTCCAGCAAACGCAACAAAACCATCATCAAAAGCTCGAAAGTATTCCAGAATTTCTCTTTGTCCAGTCATATGCCTTGAGAAATCACTGTCAACATGCCAAGCATTATTAATAGTCCTCCCGGTTAAACTCTACACATTCAAGACAAAATTAATGAGAAACAGTTACCCAGATCATCTTTGACCCGAGCTGATTTTGACCTTTTATAGTCTGAGTCACAACAACGTGTTCATTCAATTTTATATTCTTCTTTGTTCCAAACATATGTGAAGACTGTTCATTTTTAAGTTTCCAAACATAACCAACATTAACATTTTTCGCATATTTCTTAGTCATTTTTTCTTTAGCAAAATTAATTGGTTGGTTAAATTTCTTCACATATTGGGAACCTTTTGGGATACGTGTGTCCTCAAACTTTGGTAACACATAATCACGACATACATTAGAATATAAAGCATGACAATTTCTAGAAAGCAAGTAATCACGACTGTATTATTGTGTCACTCCGGACTCTGACACATTGTCGTTCTCAGACGCTCGCTTGAAATGTCGAGTAACATTGCTCTTAACTTTATCTTTGTTCTTTGTGAACCTTGACTTACTAGAGTTGTGTTTGCAGTTTCTTGCAAAATGACCAACATGACCACACACAAAGCAATTGTAGCTCTTAGGCTTTGATTTTGACTTTTACTTTGAACACTCGCCTACTTCACTCTTTAGGTCACAACCTTTCTTTCTTAATTTTTCTTTGTTATGAATAGGCTTATCTTTGACATCAATAAACTTGTCTTTGGCATCAATGGATTTGCCTTTGACGCACCAAGACTTTCTTTGGACAGTTGTTGGTACACTCACTTTAACTTTGACAAATTTATTGCTCTCTGTCTCACTTGTAAGAATATGATTCTCTGGTGCTATGACATCATTTTTCTTTGGTCTTTCACTTGACAAATCGTACTCTTGAATCAGAGGATTTCCAAACTCATCTAAGACCACATCACCAACTATACTTGAGAGTTTATGTAGTGGGACATAATGTCTAGCTGTATGCACCAATTTATCAAAGAAAGTGGATGTTGATGACACTTCAAACACACAATCAAAATCATCACAACCATTAGTAGAACATGCTGAAACAAAAGAAAAATCAGAATCAGAAACATGAATATTGTTTACATCAGCATTATCACTAGAAATTGAAACAAATTTATCTAGATTACAGTCAACATCCAGGTACTGTTTACAGTCCGTAATAAACTCCCTAGTGCACGGTTTATTGAAAGCTGAAAAACTTTTTACTCCATCAAGTTCATTATGATCATCCACATACCCTGAGTTTATATCTGCACTTATATACATATCATGAAAGTTAGAGTTACCTGCATTCATCAACTCATTTGATTCATGCAGTTCAGGAAATGGTACAAAGTTCTCAGGATGTGGAACTTTGTTGTAACCCAACCCGTCTTTGATGTAAACAGTTCTCTGTTTACTCACACATTCATCAAAGACATTTTGTTGCATTTTCCACTTTGCAATAATTACCCTTTCTTTTATTAACTCAGTTTCAGATTTGACAAGTTTTTTCTGAAAGATCTTTGATTAAAACGTCTTTTTTATCCAAATATTCTTTAAATGCTACATTGTCTTTCAACAATGCTTTAATTTTTCTTGTAAAATTTACTTCATTTTGTTTCAATTCTTTGTTTACTCTTTTTAGTTTATCATTTCAGCAATCAGAAACGTGTTTGATGCATGATAATTTTGCATTCGTTCTACACACAATGAGGAACATATGTCAAATTCATTATCAGAATTTACCTCACTCTCAGATTAAGTTTCATTAGAATCAACAGCTTTACCCTTTCCTTTAGAATCTGTTTTGAGCGCACAGTCACTGTCAATTTCAGCTGGTTTCTTTGAATCTTCAATTTTAGCCATCAAGGCTTCATCCAGTTCATCCTCAGCATCCTCGATCTCATCTTCCAATTCACAATTGCTAATTTGTTTGGACATGAGTGCAGTTGGAGCCTTCTTTAACTTATCACTCTCATCAATCATTTCCACTAGCTTAACTCTGCTTCCCTCAACCTTCTTTTTCTTGTCCTTGGTACACTCACGAGAGAAGTGACCAAGCTATTGACAGTTGTAGCACCTGATTTTAGCTTTGTCAAAACCAACCTTTTTCCCAAACTGTAACTTATCCTTCCCAACCTTTTGCAAATACTTTTTAGCCTTACAGCTATCATGGCCATCTGCCATTGCAAGTCCATAATAGAACCTAATGCTCTATTATCCCTCTCGATTAACTTTTTATCTTCCTCTGAAAAGAGATCAGGATCAGCAATCGATACTAACCCATCAGCATTTGCAGTCTTAGGAATATGAGGACCCTTCACAATTGATTCCCAAAGTGTGTGTTCAGTAAACTTGAAATACGCCTTCATTATTATTTTCCAATTTGAAAATTCTGATATTGATTTTAGCATCGGTGGTGATTTCTCAATAATCCTCTCAGTCTCGTATACCTTTCCAGCTATTCTGTACTTGTAATTTGAAACTTGGTCGAAATCAGAAAAACTTCCAACTTAGAACTTTTCGGTCGAAAACTTAGGACAAAACTTTTCCGTCAAAAAGTTTGAATATGTCAAACAGATGAAATTTCGAACAAATAACTTTTCGGGCAAATCTTTTCAGTCGTCTGAATATTTCAAATAGATGAAATTTCGGACAATACTTTTCGATCGAAAAGTATGAAATTTCTCCACTTCGATTCTTCAAACAGACTTTTCGGCTTCTTCAAACAGACTTTTCGGCGTTTTCAAACAGACTTTTCGGCTTCTTCAAATAGACTTTTCGAAACAATTCAACAGAAGAACACTTCAACTGACCAAAAACTTTCTGTGATGATCCGAGTAAAGAATCAAGTCTCCAAACTTGATGCAAACTTCATCTCCATCAGTATTAGCTTCAAATCAACAACAATGGCACCTAAATTACTTCAATTCGATCAAATTTGACTAAAATTCTTCTTGAATACCAAGAGCTATTAACCAACAGCTCTGATACCACTTGTGATTCCCTTAGATCTGCTGATATTTAAGGATAAAGTCTTCAATCACTCTCTGAATTAGCGGAAACAATTCAGAAATCAAAACCACACCGAAATTGTCAAATCAAAGATGAACAATACGGATACTATCAATCACACAAGATGCATATAATCATGATGATTATCTTCATTAATCCATGAATGTAATCAAGTATTAACAGAAGAAACACACAAAAATTATCTTTGATTAATTTGCAAAACAGAATACAAATGAGAATCGTTACTTGAAATACAAAAGTCACAACTATTTATACTAAAGAAGTTTCGATAGAAATCTCTTGATCGAAAAATGTTTTCGACCGAAAACATTTTCCGGCCGAAAACTTAAAGTTTTCGACCGAAAACTCTAAAGTTATACAAAACTAAATATAATTGATTTCTATGGACTATAAGGTTACAACATTACATACAGATGTATAACATCAGAATTCGTATAACCGGTCATAATCCAGAAATTCATAAATTAATAACACTTGGCCAAAAATGCCTTTAATTATCTGATTTCTAGGTATTTCCCGTTATAGGTCGTACTGAATGTATACACCTATCTTATCAGGCATTCCAGACTAATATCAGAGTCCTAGTTTAAGTCTAGACAATATTTCTGTAGTATCTAAATCTCTTAAACTGAGTATCTCATACCAACTTGTCACACCCGTAACATAGGACAGTTATCTAACTAGAGTAGTACCTCCAATAGATATGTTCCCAGGTAAAAGCGACGGGTCTAAGAGAGATTTATACACCGCTCTTTTCTAGATAGAACATTACATTTGTCAGATAACTACATACTAGTCAGAAGGTCGCCTTCTACTTACTTTGACGTTTGATATCAAAGACACACAGCGGAAGACTAAATCATAACTTCTATTAAATATCAAAACATTGTTTACATTATGTTTAACAAGAAGTTACATCGTTCGTTCCTAACAAGGAACATATCAATCGAAACTTATAGTTCCAGGCATGCGCATCACCTGGATCATTCATCAGTTCATTCTAGTCCTGGAATGCGCTGTCTAATGACTACCTGTGATGCGGTCAAAAACATTTGATAAAACATGGGTCAGCACAAAGCTGGTGAATTCATAAACTAAAATAGTTTATTAAATTGACTCGCCAAAATATCTTGAACACATCCATGGGGTTCCACCAACAAATTCATAGATAACTATGAAAAATCATTAGTATATATATAACCAAAGACTGTTCCACGGGTCCTGTCTAACATGTCGTTCCACGGGCAAGTGAAATACAATAAAAGCTTAGAATACGTTATATATAAACAACCCATACAATCGTTTCAAGATACTCAAAATGTTTCATAAATCAATCATGCCAGACAAGGTCATGAAAGGGTTCATGCATCACAGTTTAAGAACTCACCTCAGTAGTATTTCGGCTTAATAATCAGTAATATGACAAACACCTCAGGCAGATTTCCTAGATAAGTAAGTACATTACTTAATTATGCAAATCTAGCTTAATAAATCGTAATCAAGGCTTAATGGGAGGTCGGAACATTACCTCAGTACTATCTACGATAACTTGGAGTTGAAATGCTAGAAACCGGACTCTCGTATGCGAACCGGGGCTCGGGTATGGTTTATCAGTAAAATGTGTGTGTAATGGATGGTGTGTTTGTGTGTGAAAATGGGCTAAGATCGATCCCTTATTTATAGGGCCAAAGTTGAACACGTAGCGGACCGCTACGCTTGGTGGTGGCGGTTCGCCACCCCTTGTGGCGGTTTAACTGGATTGGGGCACACGTAGCGGACCGTTATGGTCTAGCTTAGCGGTCCGCCACCTTTCCACCCGTCAGTTTTCCATCGGTGAGTCACAGGGACATGTGTCATCTTCCCGGGGTGTTCCTTAGTTCACACGTAGCGGACCGCTAAGGTCTCTACCCCTTTGATTTTCATAATTTCTTTTTAAGTCCCTGGACTTTGATTATTTACATATCCAACCCTAAACTTTGAAATTTGGCAACTTCAATTCTCTTTCTAAGAAAGTTCGAGGTGTTGCACAGAAAACCACTGATAGTGTCACACCCCGCCAAGGCGGAAACGCGAGGCGCGACGTTCATGGTTTTTCAAAGCATATAATTATTGCAAACGCATACATACAACTGGATACATAAATTAAATTTAAGGTTTTACAGCCCAAAATAGTAGTTGAAGTTACAAAATATTAAGATTTTGCAAATATGACCCGAACATTATGGGTTATACAAGAAAAATCTTCAAAAGTTGTATCCACCGTGTATGCATGAACCCTATGTAGTATTACTCTTGCTATCACGTTCAGTTTCCTGAAAAACATACTTGAAAGTGTCAACACTAGGTTGGTGAGTTCACAGGTTTTATATATGAATACAATGAGCAAACCAATTGCATGAAAATGATTTTTACGTATATGATAAGCAAAACAAGTAATGTTTGACCCATTTGTAAACTAGCTAGGAATACAAATAATATGTACATACATGAGGCATAACCAAACCAAGACCAGGTGTTTTGCCCCTCACTCATACCTCACGAGCAATATTAGAACACTATGCAGTCATTTGGCCAGAGGGACCCATGATTAGCGCGACTAACCATGACCGGGGGTGTCAGACCCAATAGTACTATCCATAGAATCTCAGGCTAATCTATAGCTAATGGTTATAAATATGATGATCAGGGGACTTTACGAGCTCCAAATGTGTTCACTCATGCATACATAAAGGTCGGGTCTTGTTTTCTTGTTATCATATAAAAATAGTTATAAGTATGTTCTTCCCCCAAATAGTACAAAACAGTAAAAAGGGGCCGTGAAACTCACATTGAGTTTGTGTATGCTTGCTATGATATTTGATCGAGTCAACTTGACTATTCGTACCCTAATTACAAAAGGGTAATTCTTGTTAAGACAGAACGTCTTATATGTAAATTGTTCACCGACTTAGCAAATCTGATTATTTTTGTTTAAATATCTTTTTAGTTTTTCAACACTTGATTTGTTATAAAACAGTTCTAAGTTACTGCTAAATGGGACTGATGACCAGGTATCGAAACTACATAGTTTCGATTGAACAGAACAGAACAGGAGTCGAAACTACTTAGTTTCGATTGAGCAAACCGAGTATCGAAACTACATAGTTTCGATTGAGCAATCGGTATCGAAACTACTAGTTTCGATTGAGTAACATGTATCGAAACTACTAGTTTCGATTGAGTAACATGTATCGAAACTACTTAGTTTCAATTGAGAAAAAGGGTATCGAAACTCCTAGTTTCGATTGAGTAAAAGGGTATCGAAACTCCTAGTTTCGATTGAGTAAAAGGTATCGAAACTATAGTTTCGATTACTGGACTTTGATTGACAGAATCAGTCTTGCATATTTTTATGCTTTAATCTTGAATTCGACACATTTTTCTTGTTATCTTACTTGCGTTTGAATATTTTGTATGTTTAGCTACGGTTTTTAAAGAGAATAAAGTAGATAGTATCGAGTTTTTACCTTAAAACAGAGATGAAGATGATGAGAGAAAACAGAGATTAGTCTTGAATCTTCTGTTAAACTTTCTTTAGAACACTTGAAATCTTCTTAAAATACCGAATTGTGGTAAGTTTTGCCTTAAAACTTGGCTTCGATTTTGGAGAGAAAGGAAGAAGTTTGCCGTATGAAAATGAGAGATAAAAGGGATTCGTGAGGGTTTTGATTGAAAGGAGTATGGTTTTATCTGAGTTTTCTCAGTTATGGTATGGGTCGAGTGAAGAGGGAATGGTCTTTTCTGGCTTCGGCCGAGAAAGTCAAAAAGTGGTTTGAGGGCTTATAATTAGTTTTAAGTATTAGTTTATTAATGGTATTAATATCAATTATAGTTTTAAAAGGGTAATTTAATTCGGTTTAGGTTCTCCACGGTATTATAAATTTATTCTAAAAATAATTTACTGTTCCACGTAAAGTTTGTGAAATATATATGCCTATATATTTTTCTGGTCATTTGCGATGGAAACTGGCAACTCTTAGAATTACCAAAATATAAAATGAGACAATGTACGGCTTTTCTTAGACTTTAATGTCCTAATTTATGTCATTAGGTAAATTACGAAAGCAAATATAATATAAACTCATTTATATCATGTACGGATATTAACCTGAAATGTCGGGTGTCACAGATAGGGTTGATAAGTGTTATCATAGAGTGTATAATGATACACAAAACACCAGGGGATTATAAGAGTTGTCATGGAATGTAGAGTGATACATTGCCAAAATTACGAGTTATATTTTAAAACATATCATTAAAAGATAAAGTATCTTTAGAATCATGACAATCTATTGACATTAATAAAGTTGTCTTAAATGTTTTGTATGATAAATCAATAAAGACATACCGTTAACATTTCTGTTAACATAATCTATAACCCATAATGATTGGGATAAGATGAAAATGAAATGGTTGATGTAGTTTCATTTAAAAGGATAATGAGCGTTGTCAATATTTTTCATACGATGAAAGAACTTTGGAAGTTAGTTATGACAAAAGGAAAAGGATATTGCTTGAAAAGCATATAATGGAGGGATCATGATAAAACAAAATTCAAACAAATCAATATCTAGCTGACCAATTCGCTAAACCTACCAAACACCACCACGACGGAATCCACGGGATGTAACGTTCATGGTTTTCATCGCATATAATTATCACAAACACTTACATGTCATTAATACCGAATGTTAAAAAGTATTTGTACAAAACATTACTTGTTAAAAGTTTCAAAGATTTACAACAATAGTTGTAAGGATCAAACCTAATAGGCTAACGCATCAAGAGATTACCGGGATGTACAGAAGACAAGTTTTGGGAAGTATGCGGCCGCATACTTCAGGCCCAACAGCATACTTCAAGTATGCGGATCCTAACTGCATACTTGGAGTATGCGGCCTAAGACCAGGCCCAACCAATTAGTATTAATAGATGTTTTGTTTATTGTAATCGGTTAGACGAGTCGTCGAACGATCTGTATTGTGTATTCGGTGATTTTATCAATATACGAGTCGTTTGATTGTTGAATTGTGTCTCTTCCTCTTTGATTATACCTAGAAGTCACGTGTCGAGTCTGTTTCCGTCAAGTTCAACACGCTGTTGAAATCGTTGATTGAAGATCCTCAAGAATTCAGACCTTACAATTGGTATCAGAGCCTTAGCGCTCATTTATGAAGCTTGCAACGGATTTCTTTGACTCGTGTGATATCAAAGTTACTGTTTTAATATTTGTTAATCTGACTTGCGCTTTTTGGAGAGTTTCTAGACAGTAACAGGACTCGGAATTGTGTTTCCGTCACTATTATTGAAGTTTGCGGCCTAATCAGTAGATATTTGGCCTGAAAATCGAAGTAATTTGCTGTGAATTTCAAAATTTGCAAGTTTGCGGTTCTAGAAGTTTGTGGATTTCTGAAGTTTGTGGTTGTAGAGTTTGCGGTCATCATATTTGCGGTTAGAAAGTTTGGGGTTTCCTTGTTTTAAATATTTCCATTATTTCAAGTTTTCGGGTAACTGTAAGTTTACGGTTATATTCCTAAGTTTGTGGTTATTCCTAAGTTTGCGGCTATTCCAAACTTTGCGGTTATACTTCAAGTTTGCGGTTGAATTCAACTTTGCGGTTAGACTTCAAGTTTATGGTTGAATCCAAGTTTGCGGTTCTTGCTCCAAGTTTGCGGTTCCCACTTCAAGTTTGCGGTTATTCTCCAAGTTTGCGGTTCACTCTAAGTTTCTGGTTATTGTTGAAGTTTGCGGCCGTAAATCCAAGTTTGCAGTTTTCTGTTAGAACTGTTATTGAGTCATGACTGATACTAACTCCATGGACAATGAGATTAGTACTTTAAGCAGACCTCCACGTCTAACAAATGCAAATGATTTTGATAACTGGAAGTACCGTTATGAGAACTTCGCCAAATATAAGGATCTGTCTAACTGGAAGTCTATTGAAAACGGTCCTCAGATTCCTATGGTCAGGAATGAGAAGAATGAATTTAATCCCAAGTATCCTGATCTTTATGTGGCTAAAGAAATCCTTCAAATTGAAAAGGATGAAAAAGCTTATGCAGGGTTAACTATGGCTTTGTCTACTAAATTGCTCAAGGGTTTAAGAAATTCAAAACTGCAAAATCTCTTTGGGATGCTTTAGTGGAGAGGTTTGAAGGAAATGCAGACATGAGAGAGAGTCAAAATGACATGTTGAGACAAAAATTCAACATGTTCAATTATCTGAAAGGTGAAACTCTAGAGGCACAGATAAACAGGTACACTCACCTGATGAATGAGATGAACAGTGCTGGAATTGAAATGACCTATGGCGAAATAAACAAGAAATTGCTTAACTCGTTGCCATTGAACTGGAGTTTCAACATCACTACTATCAAGATAACAAAGGACATGTATACCACTCCTCTGAGTGAACTTATATCCATCCTAAGGTCATATGAGATGGACGATCATCAAAGAATGATAATGTTTTCATCAGAGACAGATCACTTAATGTCTCAAGGGAATGCTTTACTCTCCGGTATGTCCTCTGCATACACACCAAACCTGTCTGCTGTTTCAAATCAGACAACTCCTGCTACATATGTTCAACAAAATAAATCACTAATTATGCCAAGATTGTTGAGATGCCTGTTGCTTTGTTTAGTGTTTTCATGAGCAGTTACAATTATCTGCTGGCTGGAAAACTTGCTCCTGCTAATCTGATTCAAGATGATGCTGATCAAATACATCCTAATGACTTGGAGGAGATAGATATCAAGTGGCACATGGAAATGGTTGTGCATCGTGCTAAGAGGTTTATCAAAAGAACTGGCAGAAATTCTTTTGAAGGGATGGAGTCTGGTTCAAAGCAGATAGGTTTTGACAAATCTAATATGAGATGCTTTAATTGCAGCAAACCTGGTCATTTTGCTAGGGAATTCCCAGAGCCTAAAGTGGAGAATGGGAGCTCGTCAAGCAATTCAGAGGAGAAATAAAAGGGAAAAGCTGCAGATGGAAATAGCAAAGCATTGGTGAGTCAGCAGACTGCAGGATATGATTGGGGAGATCAGATTCACGAGTTATCGATGAAGGTGTCAAATCATGCTCTCATGGCAAAGATTGAAGACTCTGAGGTACATACCAATTTCTGTTCTAATAACTGTATTGAGAAAGTAAACAGATATAAGTATGATAATGAATTGCTCTTAAAAGAAATAAATCAACTTAGGTATGCCAATGCTGAGTACAAGCGTTCTGAAAAATTGTTTAAAGATAAAATTGATGCAGGATGTAACATCCCTGATTTTCCGATCCTATTTTAGTTTATTTTAATTAATGCAAACAACAACTCTACATTAAATCTTGTACTTGTTCAAACCTATGCCTCATTAATTATTAGCTGAACGTATTTCAATTCAAAGTTTTAAAACTCATAATCACGTGTTTACACCTTCTAAATGTATATATGTACTTATTTTTAAATGAATATGTAAATACATATATATTTTGTTAAACTATTTAACAAATTGTAATTTTCATGAAATATAATATACAATTCTTTATAAAAATATGTAACTAATCAAACAATTAAGATGTCATAAGTTTTATAAATAAAACCAAACGTTTTATATATTTAAAGTGGTCTTGAACCCCCTTCATACCCTTGAACCCTCAAATTAAACCCCTCTTTAATTCCAATTTGACCCCTTTTGACCTATTTTGACTTCAAAAGTCAAGCAAACTCAATGTCCCTACAATTTTGGACTGAAAATCGACAGATCCGACTGATATGAACTTTCCATGTTTAAAAAGTCAAGCATCGACTATATCCAGACTCGAATTACATTCCAATTCAACATTTGCGCTGCTTAATTCAAAACTCAAACAGGTTTGACCTTCCAGAGTCAAACCGTGCCCAATTCATTTCCAAATCAAGAAATTAAGTCATGTTAATGACCGCCAATCACGCACAGTCGTTATTGCATGTATACAAACCGAATTCGTGACCCAATTCGTCCTTAATCAAATGAATCCACGCACAAATCATGTTGACAACTGTGTTACGGCAATCACGGATCAAATTAGCATTTTGAATGAAATTGAGACATGTAACCTATACACACACTTTCGCGAAACCTTTAGCCATCCTTCTAAACCTTCGGACGCAAAAAAAGTTGGCTCAGGTGCACGATCAAAATCCGATGAACCGAACCTGTACGTCCTAGCCGAGCACCACCATCCCTCAACCATTTCAGGTAAGCTTTATATCCATATATTCTCTTTTGTCCAGGGAACAAAAGCCCCATGATTTCGAGATCTATCGTTTATCTATTCGACTGAATTGAGGGCTAGGGTTTACGGGTCTGGGTGAATCGGGAAGGAATGTGTTGGGGTCGATTATTAGGTGATTGCAAACTAGTTCCTTGTCAAGGCTTCAAGCCCAGTTCGTTTGGTTATGACCCTTGATCTTTACACATAGGGTTGCGGGTTCGAAACCCGTGCCCGCACTTGTTTTTGCCTCCTGTTGATACCCAAACCCGGCACCTTTCAAATAAGTGTTGTAGTCCTTCCAAGTCGAAATCATAACTGGAGCAGTCCCTCGGTCTAGTGGTTAGAGCGTCTGCCTCACAAAGTAGCCACCCGGGTTCGAACCGGGTGGACTGTTTAATTTTTTTAAAACCGTTTTTAATGACCCAAAATTTATATAAAAGTTATTTTTATAAACCTTACAATATTTTTAACAGAATAAAACCAAATTTGTTAATTCTCAATATAAATTCATTTTTATTATGAATTTCGTTGTTAAATTTGTATATTAAATGTTTAAAAAAAGTTAGATATTTAAATAATTTAAGGAAATTAATTTCCAAATAGGATATTTGTTTCATACAATATCCCTCAAATTTATAAAGTTTATAAAATTTTAACCCTATTTTCAAATATTTATTTTTAAATGATAATTAGCTAAATATATACATTTATTTTAATCTACAAAAAATATATATATATTTACAATTAATTTTATACATCTACATTATTTACACATCTTTATAAATAAATAAATAATGTAAAATTATTTATTTAATTTATATCTAATATGATTCACACATTATTTCTGTAACTAAATAAATAAATAACAATTATTTAATTTATTTAGTTATTCAAACTCAAACCCTAATTATTTTAAAACTATTTGTTTCAATTCTTTCTTTTTGTAAAACACCCATTTCAAGTATAAACCACAATCACCTACTACAACTATTTAATTTATTTAGTTATTCAAACCCAAACCCTAATTATTTTAAAACTATTCGTTTCAATTCTTTCTTTTTGTAAAACACCCATTTCAAGTACAAACCACAATCACCTACTACAACTCAAATCCTTTGTACACACTTCCATTGCAACCCTAGACTTGGCTTTAGACTATTGTACATGTTATTAATCTAGATTCATATATATTACAATCTAGGTTAACGTTGTAAGTTACAAGGAACACTTTGCTACCTAGACACTGGTACTAGCAACATCTTTGATACAGGTGATTATTACATAGCCCCTTTTCACACTTTTACATTTTTTGGGGTAAAACATGAACTCTATGTGACATCCGGCAATTTCAGGTTAACTCCATTAACTCAAACATCGTTAGTTCAAACATTATTCATTGCAAACTCAGTTATCTCAGTTAGTCACACGTGCATTGCATTTAATTAAGTTAATTAAGTGTGTCAGTTAGTTCACACACGGCGAATCGCACTCTAGTCTAACCCGGAACGTTGGTGATTAATTAAGATAAATATTACGAATATTTAATAATTTATATTTAATATAAATTATGTGAATTTTATGTGATTACGTGAATTATGTGAATATTATTGTTCTCGTACGTGTTTTATCGTATGTTAATCGTAATTAGTATTTTTATAAATATTAGAGTTTTATAAAAATAAAAATCAAAAGTTTTTAATTATTATTAAGTGTAAGTTAATTAATAATAACATATGGACATTTAGAAAGCCCGTAGCCCAACTTAAAAACCCATTAGTGCATGCATGTATATAAGGAACTTTAAAAAAAATAAACATAAGCCCTAACCCCCATTGCCGTCACGATCGATCCCAACCCCCCCACCCCTTGGCCGAGATCTTCAACGCACCGAAAGGACTATCAATCGAGATCCGATCGTGAATCCGGAAGCAGATACGAGCTAGTCTAAGCGTTCCTAACGTTCCTACGTAAGTCATTTTTTTTAAAATCCGTCGTTATTTCATTATTATTTTTGAGATCGAAACCCTAGATTATCCAAATTTAATGATTTTGAAATATGATAATGAATTAGTTAATTGTTTGATATTGTTGTATCGTATTGAAACCCTAGTTGTTATACGATATGTAAATTTAATTTTGTTGATTATGTGACATATAGGAATCGCATGCTAGACGTGAATTATGATTAATATAGTTGTAATTATATTAGTTGAAAGATTTGGGATTGATTAGACGTGTTAATTGTGTAAACAAAGCGTGTAATGGACGACTTACTAAATGAGGAAACTTTGTTAAAAAGTGATTTTTGAATGTGAAGGTTTCTAGGTGTGTATGATGTTATAAATTTACTCTAGTATGTTAGTATGATTGTAATGAGGCTTGTAAAAGGGTTATTGAATGCAAGTAGCTTAAATAGATCATAGGTTACTAAAAGTGGAAACTTTTGTGATTTGGAACTTGATGTCTAAACTTAATGATGTGTGTCATGGTAATCTGTTATGTATTAGCATGTGTAGATAGACATGGAATGATGCTACGAACGTGTTATAGATAATGTGATTCATTTGAAAGCAAACATGAGTTTATATTTTTTTAAAAATAATAAATTAATGTAACGTGTATTGTTGACGTAGTTTGCCATGCAAAATTAGTTTTGACTTAGGTAGCATGAAACGTGAATTATTTGTGTGCTAAGCGTGTTGTTATGCAAGTCAAACATTTAAACACTAAACGGGTCACCAACGGGTCGTCTAGTCAAACTTGGTCAGACTTAGTCAAACTGGTCAAACTTGTCTAACTTAGTCAAACCAATAAATATTTTCTAAACCCTTAAAACAATGAGATTGTTTGGATATTTAGGGTTCCTATCGCCTTGCACAAACACACACTTATAAACCGGTGTTTATAGGTGGCAGTTAATCGTCAAGCATTCTAAGTTCGCTTTCTTTCGCACGCACTCTAAGGTGAGTTTCACGGCCCCTTTTCTTATGGCTTAAACTTGGGGGAGAAAACATGGGTACAAACATTTATATCTTACAGTTCATTTATACCACTTGTTGTACTAAGCGCAAACATATCATGCAATTCCTTACATATCGAACCGTTTAATATATGGGATAGCGAGGTAATCTTGAGTAGTACTACTGGGCATTGACAAGCCCCACCCGCGTTAGTCACGCTAACACGACAGGTAGTCGAACGGGTGTAACATTGACCTAAACATTTACCATTGATCGTGATAGTCATGGTAGGAGGCAATTCAAACATAAATAGTCAGCTTCGGTGTCGAAACGCTTTAGTAACATATAACTAGGTTAGCTTCCTATGATATAAATTGTAAATGGTTTTATCTAGTATTCTTTAAAAACATTGAAACTTGTGAACTCACCAACCTAGTGTTGACACGTTTTAGCATGTTTTCTCAGGTTATTAAGGTACAAGCACAAGCTAAGGCATGCATGCATTCGAAGTCCATCATTTTCAAACTAAAGAACTATTTATTTTATTTATTGTTGGATTATTTATTTTTAGCGCCACTGTTTTGGCGCATGCTTTTCATTTAACCTTTCGCTTCCGCAGTCTTACATTAAATCAGTGTTTTCATTACTAGTGTTGCATCGTGACTATGAGCAATACTAGTTGTTTTCTTAAACTCATATAGAGTCGTTCAAAGTAACTAATGACTGAGATCCTAGTATGTCACGCTCCTAACGGTAAAACTCCGTTAGTGGATTTTGGGGGTGTGACAGATTAGTATTAGAGACATTGGTTATAGAGAACTAGGAAATGCATACTAGACTATAACCACGCACATGCATTAGTTACACAACACTTACACTCATACATGGCACTCATTCATCCCATTACAGGAAATTTTGACACCGCCTAATTCACCCGCATCCCCAGTCGTTCAGGAGCACGATGTTCCTACCGTACCTTTGCCAGAGCCGAGGAGACGTCGACTCTACCCGATCAACACCACTGTACGGTATGATGAGCCTATTCATGTGCGTGTCAGAGGTAACATGCAGGACTGGGATTGGTATCCCGATAGGATCAGGAACTGGATCCGTGAGGAGGAAGTCCCACCTCCACTCACTACTGACATTGCTTCTTCTTCATCATCTTCTGTGCGAGCTTTGCCACCATTGCAGTACCCCTTTGAGCAGGTGTTAGTTTCATTTGTAGCTAGGATGGACCGGGAAATTCGGAACATGAGAGATGCATCAGGGGAGATTTCGGGTATATTAAAGCGACAGATTCTGATGAATCAGAAAATTGACAAACTGACTTCATATTTAGCAGTCACTGATAAAGTCCATGAGAATTTGGCAAATGGATGTGTGGATATGGAAGACCGGCTGAACACTGTAGAGTGGAACCTAGATATACTCCACACCAGGATTGAGCAAGTGGAGGCTCGACTTGCAGCTGCTGAAGCAGTAGGAGTTGCACCAGATGATGCACCCGTAGGAGATCCGGTCGAGGACGAGGATGCAGCATCTGATGTTACATCATCTAGCAGTGGCAATTGATATCTTATCTTCATTACTTATTTACGTCTTTTCTTTAAACCTAGATGGGCAGGGTTGTTCCCATCCAACAGATGTTTCTGGATTTTGATGTTTGATTGAATTTACTTTGTAGCCCTTACAATTTATTTTATCAAGGATTATTATTATTGAAATGTTAGATGTTGTGGGTTGAATTTCTTTGTTTACTGGTACTTGTATGATGATAAAAATGTATTTTTTCTCATTATTGTATGTTGTGAATGTAAAGATAATGTCTGGAAGAGGAAATGGACGTGGTGGACGCGCCGGAGGACGCGGTGGTCACGGAAACATTAACATGACTGCAGCCGAGCTTGCGGCACTCATAAATGAGCTAGTGGCTGAAGCGGTAGTAGCTAGTCAAGCCGCTGTTAATGCTGGAGGTAAAGCAAAATATTATCGACTCTAGTGAGTCATCATTCATCCTAAACTCAAATTCGAATATGGTATTATTAAAGCGCATTCTTGTTTACAATTCAGGTCAGCACAACCATCAGCAGGTTTGTACTTTCATGGCGTACATGGATTGCAAGCCTCACTCATTCAGTGGAGTCGAAGGGGCTGTTGTCTTACTCCGCTGGATGGAGAAATCTGAATCCGCATTCGCGATGTGCCATTGCCTGCCGAATAATCAGGTGAAGTATGCATCTGGCACACTTGATGGTCCGGCCCTTACCTGGTGGAACTCCCAAGTGCAAATGCTAACTCTTGAGAGAAATTCTTTGATGGTTTGGTTCCGCAATTTCAGAGCATGGTGACATCTTCTAATCCTACTACAATCCAACACGCAATCAGGTTGGGTCACAGGCTAACCGATCAGGCAGTCGCTCAGGGCACCCTACCCCCTAGAGGTGCATTATCAAAGACAACTGACAACAAGCGGAAGTTTGATAGTTCATTCCCCAAAACCTTCCAGTCAAACCCACCTTCTTAGCAACAACAACAGCAACATCGTAAACTTGAACCTTCAAAGAACAACAATCGGTCTAACTCTTCTCAGCAGAAGCAGGGTTCTTATGTTGGCAAGTACCCGAAGTGCAACAAATGTAACTTCCACCATCATGGAGCATGTGACCGGTAACGTTGCAACCGGTGTGGAAAGATGGGTCATTTGGCCAAAGACTGTAGAGTAGATCAGCAGAACAAACAGACACCACCTGGAGACGCACCCAAAGGCTGTTTTGAGTGTGGTAAAGAAGGGCATTTCAAGAAAAATTGCCTGCAGTTGAGGAGAAACGAAAACGGGAATGGAAATGGCAACAATCATCAGGGCGGTAACGGAAATGGTAATAACCACAAGGGTGGAAATGGTAAAAACAACGGAAATGGTGCAAAGGGATTCGTGATTGGCTCGGGGGAAGCTAGGAATGATCGGAACGTTTTTGTCACACCCCAACCGATGGCAGAATCATCGGGGCGGGACATGTAGACTGTTCATGAGTACAAGGTTGACTAAATTGTAATATATTAAACATCAATTTCATTTCAAATAATCCAAACACAACCAAATCCAAGAAAGAACATAATTTGAAATACATAAAATCCTTTATTCAAATTAACTAAGTCCCAAAGCCTATGTGAAGCAAATCTTGATCAAATCACACATTAGTACCTGAAACATGAATAAAATAAGGTCAACTAAAAAGTTGGTGAGCATACACAGGTTTGTATATAGATAGCATATAATTTGTAAATAAACAAATTCTTACATATCATGATAAAATAAGGCATTTATGGGGAGTAGCTATTGTGTAACCAAGTACAATCAAACCTTTGTAACTAGCATGCAAAAATTGTATTGTCGGTAACAATCACCCTACCTGGGTGGGTTTGTCAGACTCAATAGATCTATCATTGTTTACCGTCGGCCTGAATAGTTAATGATTGAACATAAATTGCACACAAAAGTTAGCACAACTAGCACTCGGGCATAAAGCTCAAATTGCACAAATGAATGTGAAGGGGATTTGTATTTGTGTAGTCTGTGTAAATGCAAACAATAGTATTTGTATAATGTTCATGTTCCACCCCAAAAAGTGTAAAAGAGTAAAATGGGCTATGTAATACTCACATGATTTGAAGGTGTAGCTAACACGAGATACTAGATAGAAACGACGTCCTCGTAATGTACAACGTTAACCTAGAGTGCAATATGTATTGAATCAATAGTGTGCACACTAGTCTATGTCTAAGTCTAAGGTTATAATGTATGTGTGTATAAGGAATTTTGAAGTTGTAGGTGTTAGTGGGTTGTACTTGAATGGTGTTGTATAAAATTTGGGTTTGAAATAACTAAATAATAAAATAATAAAATTATTATTTGTTTACTTAGTTATAAAAATAATGTAATTATTAGTGGTGATTAAGTATAACTTAAACAAATAGTTTTTGTTTAAATGTAAATTAAATAATTGTAACCTTATTTATTTATTTATAAAATATGTAACTTAGTCATTTAGTTATAAAAATGTATTAAATGTTTTTATATTAAATATAAATTCCTTTAATTTATTTGCATAAGGATGTTTAAATAAATTGTATAAACAAAAATTAAGTGTAGGGTTTAGCAATAAATATGGATTAAATTTTGTAAATTTTAAATAAATAATTTCTATTTATTTTAGAATAGAAATTTGATCTTTTTAAATAACGTTAATATAAATATTTATAAATTCAATTCTTTTTATTTAAAAATTAATTTGAAATACTTATTGCTTTTAAACTATGGAAATAATTATTCTGCCAAGATTTTTCTCGCACACACGACCGTACTTGGGACAAGGCACGATCGGGCTAGAACCACGGCGCGACCGTGCTAGTCAGGGACGCGACCGTGTTGACTAAACAGAATGCATAATTAGGCTGTTCACTAGGCACGATCGTGTCTTGGGCCAGGCACGACCGTGTCTAGGGTTTTGAGGCACGACCAAGTCTAGCCAAGGGCATGACCGGGTCTAGCCAAGGGCATGACCAGGTTTGAGTGTGTGAGGCACGACCGCGCTGTCATTTGGCGCGACCGTGTCTCATGAAGCACGACCGCGCTATAAGACTAGCGCGACCGTGTTTGTTCCAAAACAGGAACGAATTGACTGATTCTTATAAAGTTAACGTTGGATTTCATAGGGCTTTCATCTGTAGAGTTATTACGAGAATTTTGGGATATATTAATTGTATTTTAAACGTGTTCAAAGCAGGGTTCGATTAAATCTATTTTGAATGAAAACTAGATTATGGTTTGTGATGATTCCCATATTGTAAGCCCAAATTAGATTAGGGATTTTGATTTATAGCCTAAAACGTAAGTGTGAGAGGTTTCAATTACCCGAAAGGACGACGAATTGATAGTGTTCGGTAGGGAGAAATTCCGGTGACGACGGGTTCGGTTTCCAGCGCCTTCTTCTGCAATTCTGACTGACTCAGGGTTTCCGGGAGCTTCAGAGAGGATTGATAGTATGTTGGCTTAGGAGAATCGTAATCAAAAATGGTAAATTCGACGGTCATCAGGATTGGATGGTTATGAGTTGAATCGACGAAATTTGGTTTATTTGCTGTAATTGATATGATTAAAATATTTAATTGGGTTTGTTAATGGTGAAAACGTGTAGAACAGTTATGAAATCGAACGTCTCTGTGATTAAAGTCTGCATTTACGTTTCAACTGATGAGAGGCGCGACCGTGATATGAGGCGCGACCGTGCCTAGGCACCGGGCGCGATCGTTCCAAAGCGGGTCGCGCGACCGTGCCAAAGCACTTGGCGCGACGGTGCCAGAACGAGGCGCGACCGTGCCTATTAGGGTTTCTTGTTACTTTTTCAACGTCAGACCTTGTAACTTTAGTCTTTGACATATTTGTATAAATAGATACTTATGTAGTGTTTAGTAGGTTATAACCGAGTAAAATTTGCGGATTTGCATTGAAATATAGTATTTAATTGATGGTATGAGTAGAACAAAACAGTGCACTAGAATTGGATTTGAAATGCATTACATTGAATCGAAATATGGATACTAAAAATCAGAAATGTTACAGTCTCCCCATGTTGAGGGAATTTCGTCCCGAAATTTAGCTAGAGGAAGCGACGGCATCTTTAAAAAGATGAGGGTACTTGAGCTTCATTTGGTCCTCTCGTTCCTAAGTAAATTCAGGACCACGCTTTGATTCCTAACGAACTTTGACAATAGGGATACGACTTCGCTTGAGCTGTTTGATTTCACGATCCATGATTTCCACTGGTCTCTCAAGGAAGTGCATCGTTTCATCAATGTGCACATCGTCAAGGGGTATGTGAAGATTTTCATCAGCAAGACATTTCTTCAGATTAGACACGTGAAAAGTAGGATGCACATTGCCAAGTGATGGAGGTAAGTCGAGTTTGTAAGCCCTTTCCCAATCCTTACAAGGATCTTGAATGGGCCCACATAGTGAGGTGATAATTTCCCTTTTTTTCCAAAACGGATCACACCCTTCCACGGAGACACCTTTAGAAGAACAAGGTCACCGACTTGGAATTCCAAGGGTTTTCGTCGTTTGTCAGCATAACTCTTTTGTCGACTTCTCGCTACTCGAATGTTGTCACGGATTTGGATAATCTTGTCGGATGTTTCTTGAATTAGCTCGGGACCGGTGATTTGTGCTTCACCAACTTCGTTCCAACAGATAGGAGAACGACACTTGCGACAATAGAGAGCTTCGAATGGAGCCATGTTGATACTCGTGTGGTAGCTATTATTGTAAGAGAACTCGATTAGGGATAGATGTGAATCCCAATTGCCACCAAAATCAATTACACAAGCTCTAAGCATATCTTCAAGAGTTTGGATTGTTCGCTCGGTCTGACCATCAGTTTGAGGATGGTAGGTCGTGCTCAAATCCAATCGTGTACCAAGAGCCGTTTGGAGAGATTGCCAAAAGCGAGAGGTGAACCGAGTATCCCTATCGGAGATTATGTTTAAGGGAACACCATGCCGGCTCACAATTTCATCAATGTAAATTCGGGCTAGTTTCTCAACCCGATAGTCTTTATGGATAGGCAAGAAATGAGCAGATTTGGTGAGACGATCAATGATCACCCAAATGCTATCATAACCACTTGAGGTGCGAGGAAGTTTGGTAATGAAATCCATAGCTAAGTTCTCCCATTTCCACACGGGAATTTCCGGTTGTTCAAGTAATCCGGAAGGACGTTGGTGTTCGGATTTGACCTTGGAGCACGTTAGACATTTGGGAACATAGAGAGCAATGTCCTTTTTCATACCGGGCCACCAATATTGTTGGCGAAGATCTTGGTACATTTTATCCGCACCAGGATGAATAGAATAACGAGTCTTGTGAGCCTCATTCATAAGAAATGTACGGAGATCATCGCGATCAGGAACCCAAATACGGTTCAAGTAATAAAGTAAGCCACTTGGTTTTGATTCAAGTTGAAGTTCAACACCACACGACATTTCCTCATACATGTTACCCTCGGTGACTGAGGCGTGTTGAGCTTCTAAAATGCGATTTTGAATGTCGGTTTGAATTCGAACACATTGAAGCATGACATGGTCCTTTCGACTCAAAGCGTCAGCTACAACATTCGCTTTGTCGGGATGATAACGAATCTCGCAGTCCTAGTCGTTAAGGAGTTCAACCCAACGTCGTTGTCTCATATTGAGTTCTCTTTGGTTGAAGATGTGTTGGAGACTTTTGTGGTCGGTGAACACCACGCATTTCGTGCCATAGAGGTAATGTCTCCAAATCTTCAGTACAAATACAACCGCACCCAACTCGAGATCATGCGTTGTATAGTTCTTCTTATGAATCTTAAGTTTCCTCGATGCATAAGCGCTTACTTTGCCTCGTTGCATGAGTACACAACCGAGGCCTTGTTTTGAAGCATCACAGTAGACAACTAGATCATCATTCCCATCAGGGAGAGTCAAGATAGGAGCACTGCACAACTTTTGCTTGAGGGTTTGGAAAGCTTCTTCTTGTTTTGGTCCCCATTCATAAGTTTTACCCTTGTGGGTCAAAGCGGTAAGAGGGACAGCAATCTTAGAAAAATTTGATATGAAACGACGATAATATCTCGCATGACCAAGAAATGAACGAACTCCGGTGGGGGTCTTCGGGGTATTCCAATTCTTAACCGCTTCGATCTTAGCAGGGTCAACATGAATTCCCTTGTCGTTAACGATATGACCAAGAAATTGAACATCCTTTAACCAAAATTCACATTTAGAGAATTTAGCATATAATTGTTCCTTCTTCAAGAGGTCCAAAACTAGTCTAAGGTGTTGCTCATGGTCAGCTTTAGTCTTGGAGTAGATTAAGATATCGTCAATGAAGACGATCACAAATTTATCAAGGTACGGTTTGCACACACGATTCATGAGGTCCATGAAGACCGCGGGTGTATTGGTTAGTCCAAAAGGCATGACCATGAACTCGTAGTGACCATACCTTGTTCGGAAGACAGTCTTTCGAATATCTTCCTCTTGTACACGGAGTTGATGATAACCAGATCGAATATCAATCTTCGAGAAGCAAGTAGAACCTTGAAGTTGATCAAAGAGGTCATCAATTCTAGGCAAAGTGTAACGGTTCTTGATGGTAAGCTTGTTGAGTTCGCGGTAGTCAATACACATGCGGAATGATCCATCTTTTTTTTTACGAACAAGACGGGTGACTTGGACGAATGAATCCCTTGTCGGAGAGCTCTTGAAGTTGACTTGCAAGTTCTTGCATTTCAGAAGGTGCAAGACGGTAAGGAGCTCTAGCCACGGGGTTAGCTCCGGGCACAAGGTCAATGCGAAATTCTACTTGTCGAACGGGTGGAAGACCAGATAGATCTTCGGGAAATACTTTGGGAAAATCCTGAATGATGGGAATGTCTTGGATACTCTTCTTCTTGACATCCCTTTGAACAACATGAGCTATGAAGGCTACGCACTTCTTTCGTAAGTCCCTTGCAAGGCTTTTCACCAAAGACTCTTAACGTTTCTCCCGATGGTAGCGGTATTCGGATGCACTTCTCGAAACAGGTGACTTCAGCATGATGGTTTGATAACCAATCCATGCCTATAATGATATCAAAACTTCCTAGTGGCATTGGTACAAGGTTGATTGGAAATGTATGTTCATTAAGTTCTAGAGAACAGTCATAGATAATAGACTCAATTGTAAGTGAATCACCATTTGCTATTTCGACAGTAAAGGTTTTCTCTAATTGGGATCGTGTCTTTGCATGTAAGGGTTCAAAGTTAAGTGACACAAAACTTTTATCGGCACCGGTATCAAATAAAATGGAGGCATATTGACTATTGACAAGGAACGTACCGTTGACCACATCAATGTTGGCTTGAGCCTCATTGGCGTTTATGTTGAAAGCACGCCCACGAGCTCCGCCTTGTCTAGCATTGACTAACCTTGGGCATTGATCACAAAAATTATTTGGGTCACCACATTCATAACAAGCACGCCCATTTGCAATAGCGGGAATACCTTGATTAGCCACTTGCGTGTTGGTTCGATTTGGTGGGTTGACCTGGCCCGCAAGAGCTTTGGCCCTACACACATTGACCGTATGGCCATATTTCCCACAATAAGTGCAAAGGCGACATGGGATGTTTTGAGGATGATGATAGTTGCATGTGGCACAGAGTGGGTAGGTCCCAACATATGGCTTTTTGGTTGGTGCTTGAACCATAGGATCAACTTGGTTAACAGGCATAGCAGGAGTGACCATAGCATAGTTTCTAGCCTTTCTTTTCTTATTATTGCGGGAGGGTTCAGTTGTGGCTTCTTTGTTGTGGGTGGAAGAAGTTGCAATGTCGGAGACTTTCTTTGTGCCCTTTTTAGTAAGAGTTCCCGCCTTCACATGGTTATCAGTTAAGGTAGCGGATAAACGGATAGCATCTTCAAGTGTTACGGGATTTCTCCCTAAGACAGTATCTTGAATTTGCCTAGGTAATCCACCAATATATTTTTCAATGCAGCGGGATGAAGGTGTGACCATGTGGGGCACGAGGAGACTCAACTCATGGAACCGAGTTGTATATGCCAAGCTTTCACCACAATCTTGGGCAAGATCCCAAAATTCGGCTTCGAGTTTCTTTACCTCATTTCGAGGACAGAACTCCTCAGTCATTAGCCTTTTAACCTCATCCCAAGGTAAGGCCATTACAACATCCACACCCCTATTCCTCTTTTCCCCATTCCACCACGTGAGTGCCCGTTTTTGTAAGACACTGGTGGCATGACGAACACGAAGGTTATCGGGGCAGTCACTATTGAGAAAGATATTCTCAATACTTTCGAACCATTGAAGAAGTCCCGTAGCTCCTTCAGTACCATAAAACTTGAGGGGATTACATGAGTTGAAATGCTTGAAGGTGCATTGAGATGGGTTGGCACCACCATTTCCACCATTACCACCATTTGCCCCTTGGTTACCATTGGTGGCACCGTTAGCTTGAGTGAGTTGAGTTACGAGTTGTGCAAGAATGGTAGCGATGTCGGTGTTGGTGTTGGCCACGGGAGCACGACGGGGAGGCATTCTACAGATTTGCACAACACAAGAAAATATGTAAGAACTTATGAGAATTGCTTGGATTAAAAAAAAAGGACAAGATAATGAAATAAAATAGTTAATCATAGTTTGGATTGTACTCAAATAGTGATATAACCACTTGAATACTATGACACATTAAGGTTAATTAAACTCATATAATTTTCAAGGAGACATGCTTTAGCCTATAAGTAAACACTCATCCCGGGAATTCCCAGGAAAACATACGGGTCCCTTGGTTGATTGGGATTTATGTGAAATTCTTTCCTAGACAGAAAACCCAGAATACAGGTGTCACCCTTCCAGATTGCACGTGTCCTCAAATAATTAACAAATTTTAAAAACCTTAAAGGGGAAATAAAGAAATTTTTTATAGATTTAGATCCATAAAGTTTCCACATGCTAAGAAGATAGTGATAGAGGAGTAGGTAAGAATGTTATGAGGTTTTAGGGTATAGGTAGAAATATTGTTTATTTAATTATTATCTAAGCATAGTCTAATAAGTCATGAATTTTTAATAAGTAGGGCATTAAAAATAAAAGAATAACTAATCATAGAAATCATGTAACACATAGCATATAACACATAGTATGTAACACATAACATGTAGCACATATCATATAATCATGAAGTATGTCATAAGTGGGTGTCCTAAAGTTATAGTCTAGGTCAAGAGTGTCTAATAACCTAGTTCCCTATAACCAAGGCTCTGATACCAATCTGTCACACCCCAACCGATGGCAGAATCATTGGGGCGGGACATGCAGACTGTTCATGAGCACAAGGTTGACTAAATTGTAATATATTAAACATCAATTTCATTTCAAATAATCCAAACACAACCAAATCCAAGAAAGAACATAATTTGAAATACATAAAATCCTTTATTCAAATTAACTAAGTCCCAAAGCCTATGTGAAGCAAATCTTGATCAAATCACACATTAGTACCTGAAACATGAATAAAATAAGGTCAACTAAAAAGTTGTGAGCATACACAGGTTTGTATATAGATAGCATATAGTTTGTAAATAAACAAATCCTTACATATCATGATAAAATAAGGCATTTATGGGGAGTAGCTATTGTGTAACCAAGTACAATCAAACCTTTGTAACTAACATGCAAAAATTGTGTTGTCGGTAACAATCACCCAACCTGGGTGGGTTTGTCAGACTCAATAGATCTATCATTGTTTACCATCGGCCTGAATAGTTAATGATTGCACATAAATCGCACACAAAAGTTAGCACAACTAGCACTCGGGCATAAAGCTCCAATTGCACACATGTATGTGAAGGGGATTTGTATTTGTGTAGTCTGTGTAAATGCAAACAATAGTATTTGTATAATGTTCATGTTCCACCCCAAAAAGTGTAAAAGAGTAAAAGGGGCTATGTAATACTCACATGATTTGAAGGCGTAGCTAACACGAGATGCTAGATAGAAACGGGGTCCTCGTAATGCACAACGTTAACCTAGAGTGCAATATGTATTGAATCAATAGTTTGCACACTAGTCTATGTCTAAGTCTAAGGTTATAATGGATGTGTGTATAAGGAATTTTGAAGTTGTAGGTGTTAGTGGGTTGTACTTGAATGGTGTTGTATAAAATTTGGGTTTGGAATAACTAAATAATAAAATAATAAAATTATTATTTGTTTACTTAGTTATAAAAATAATGTAATTATTAGGGGTGATTAAGTATAACCTAAACAAATAGTTTTTGTTTAAATGTAAATTAAATAATTGTAACCTTATTTATTTATTTATAAAATATGTAACTTAGTCATTTAGTTATAAAAATGTATTAAATGTTTTTATATTAAATATAAATTCCTTTAATTTATTTGCATAAGGATGTTTAAATAAATTGTATAAACAAAAATTAAGTGTAGGGTTTAGCAATAAATATGGATTAAATTTTGTAAGTTTTAAATAAATAATTTCTATTTATTTTAGAATAGAAATTTGATCTTTTTAAATAACGTTAATATAAATATTTATAAAACCAATTCTTTTTATTTAAAAATTAATTTGAAATACTTATTGTTTTTAAACTATGGAAATAATTATTCTGCCAAGATTTTTCACGCACACACGGCCGTGCTTGGGACAAGGCACGATCGTGCTAGAACCACGGGCGCGACCGTGCTAGTCAGGGACGCGACCGTGTTGACTAAACAGAATGCATAATTAGGCTGTTCACTAGGCACGATCGTGTCTTGGGCCAGGCACGACCGTGTCTAGGGTTTTGAGGCACGACCAAATCTAGCCAAGGGCATGACTGGGTCTGAGTGTGTGAGGCATGACCGCGCTGTCATTTGGCCCGACCGTGTCTCATGAAGCACGACCGCGCTAGAAGACTAGCGCGACCGTGTTTGTTCCAAAACAGGAATGAATTGACTGATTCTGATAATGTTAACGTTGGATTTCATAGGGCTTTCATCTGTAGAGTTATTACGAGTATTTTGGGATATATTAATTGTATTTTAAACGTGTTCAAAGCAGGGTTCGATTAAATCTATTTTGAACGAAAACTAGATTCTGGTTCGTGATGATTCCCATGTTGTAAGCCTAAACTAGATTAGGGCTTTTGATTTCTAGACTAAAACGTAAGTGTGAGAGGTTTCAATTACCCGGTAGGACGACGAATTGATAGTGTTCGGTAGGGAGAAATTCCGGCGACGACGGGTTCGGTTTCCGACGCCTTCTTCTGCAATTCCGACTGACTCGGGGTTTCCGGGAGCTTCAGAGAGGATTGATAGTATGTTGTCTTAGGAGAATCGTAATAAAAAACGGTAAATTCGACGGTCTTGTGAGAGGATTGGATGGTTATGAGTTGAATCGACGAAATTTGGTTTATTTGCTGTAATTGTTATGATTAAAATATTTAACTGGGTTTGTTAATGGTGAAAACGTGTAGAACGATTATGAAATCGAACGTCTCTGTGATTAAAGTCTGCATTTACGTTTCAAATGATGAGAGGCGCGACCGTGCCCATATGAGGCGCGACCATGCCTAGGCACCGGGCGCAATCGTTCCAAAGCGGGTCGCGCGACCGTGCCAAAGCACTTGGCGCGACCGTGCCAAAGCACTTGGCGCGACCGTGCCAAAGCACTTGGCGTGACCGTGCCAGAACGAGGCTCGACCGTGCCTATTTTGGTTTCTTGTTACTTTTTCAACGTCAGACCTTGTAACTTTAGTCTTTGACATATTTGTATAAATAGATACTTATGTAGTTTTTAGTAGGTTATAACCGAGTAAAATTTGCGGATTTGCATTGAAATATAGTGTTTAATTGATGGTATAAGTAGAACAAAGCAGTGCACTAGAATTGGATTTGAAATGCATTACATTGAATCGAAATATGGATACTAAAAATCAGAAATGTTACAGTTGTTAACGGTATGTTTCTTTTAAACGATCATTTTGCTTCTGTACTTTTTGATACTGGCGCTGATAGAAGTTTTATATCTAGAGGACTTAGTGGTCAGTTAGAAATAAACCCAACTTTGTTAGAACACCATTATACCGTAGATATAGCAGACAGTAAAGTAATCGAGGCAACCCACATTCTCAAGGGATGTAAATTAGAACTATCTGGTCACAAACTCGACATCGATCTCATGCCAGTTACACTCGGCAGTTTTGACATAATTGTGGGCATGGATTGGTTGTCTAAAAACCAAGCTGAGATCATCTGTAGTGAGAATATCGTTCGTATACCCCTTACTAGTGGAGAGATCCTATCCGTCCAGGGCGAAAGAAGTGATGCAGTCATGGGCATCATATCTTTCATGAAGGCTCAGAAGTGTCTGCGTAAGGGTCATACCACGATATTAGCTCTTGTCGCTAACAAGTCTACCGAGGAGAAAAAGTTAGAAGATATCCCTATCGTTCGTGAATTTCCAGAAGTATTTCCTGAAGACCTACCCGGTCTTCTACCTCATCGTCAGGTCAAATTCCAGATTGACCTAACACCCGGAGTAGCGCCTATTGCTCGAGCACCCTATAGACTGGCACCAAGCGAGTTGCAGGAGCTATCCACACAACTGCAAGAGTTGTTAGATAAAGGCTTTATCTGACCTAGCTCATCCCCTTGTCCTATTTGTCAAAAAGAAAGATGGAACTTTCCGTATGTGCATTGATTACCGAGAGTTAAACAAGGTAACAGTCAAGAACCGCTACCCACTACCCCGCATTGACGATTTATTCGACCAACTTCAAGGGTCAAGTTTCTACTCGAAAATCGACTTAAGATCTGGATATCATCAGCTAAGAGTTTGAGATGAAGATATATCCAAGACTGCATTCAGAACCCGGTACGGCCATTTCGAATTTTTGGACATGCCATTTGGATTAACCAACGCACCCGCGGTGTTCATGGACCTCATAAACCGTGTGTGTAAACCTTACCTGGACCAGTTCGTCATTGTTTTTATTGACGATATCCTCATATACTCTAAGAGTCAGGAAGAGCATGAGGAGCATCTGTGTTTGATCCTTGAGCTACTGAAACAGGAGCAGCTGTACGCTAAGTTTTCCAAATGCGATTTTTGGATTCGCAAGGTTCAATTTCTAGGACATGTGATCAATGAGAAAGGAATACATGTCAATCCAGCCAAAGTGGAAGCTATCAAGAATTGGGCAACACAATCAACTCCGACCGAAGTTCAGCAATTTCTAGGATTGGCCGGATACTACCGTCGTTTTATCGAGGGATTCTCAAAGATTGCACAACCTCTCACCGCCTTAACCAAAAAAAGATAAACCCTATAATTGGAGCGAGACTCAAGAATCAGCATTCCAGCTACTGAAGCAGAAACTATGTAGCGCACCCATCCTGTCTCTACCAGAGGGAACGGATGACTTCATGGTGTATTGCTATGCCTCCATCCAAGGTCTCGGTTGTGTATTGATGCAACGCGACAAGGTTATCGTATACGCTTCTCGACAGTTAAAAATCCATGAAACAAACTACACGACTCACGATTTGGAGTTTGGAGCCGTGGTGTTTGCACTCAAGATATGGAGACATTACTTGTACGGTACCAAGTGCACCATCTACACCGATCACAAGAGTCTTCAGCGTATTTTTGAGCAGAAATAGTTGAACATGCGACAACGTCATTGGATCGAACTCTTAAACGACTATGATTATGCAATCAAGTACCATCCGGGCAAGGCTAATGTGGTGGCTGATGCCCTAAGCAGAAAAGAAACCAAACCCCGACGAGTTAGAGCATTACAACTCACTATTCATATAACATTACCTGAACAAATCCGCAATGCCTAACTCGAAGCCTTAAAAGAGGAGAACTTATCATTAGAATCCACTAGTGGCATGGAGAAACAACTTGAGGTTAAATCAGATGGTATTCGTTATTTCGCGGAACGAATATGGATACTAGTATATGGAAACCTAAGAGATCTAGTCATGGATTAAGCTCACAAATCCCGATACTCTATCCATCCGGGATCTGACAAGATGTATCACGATCTAAAAGTTTTGTATTGGTGGCAGAACATGAAAGCCGACATAGCCACCTACGTGAGCAAGTGCCTGACTTGTTCCAAGGTCAAGGTGGAGTACCAAAAGCCATTCGGATTACTTCAACAACCGGAAATACCAATGTGGAAATGGGAGCAGATTTCCATGGATTTCATAACCAAATTACCCCGAACCCCTATGGGATGTGACACAATCTGGGTGATAGTGGATCGCCTAACCAAATCCGCTCATTTTCTTGCTATTAAAGAGACAGACAAAATGGAAAAGTTAACTCGCCTCTATCTTAAAGAAGTAGTATCCCGTCATGGAGTGCCAATCTCCATCATTTCCTATAGAGACGCCCGATTCACCTCACGTTTCTGGCAATCATTGCAGAAAGCTATAGGCACGCGCCTGGATATGAGCACAGCGTACCATCCTCAAACAGATGGCCAGAGTGAGCGTACCATCCAAACCCTAGAAGACATGTTAAAGGCTTGTGTGATTGATTTTAGTAACAGTTGGGAGACTCACTTGCCTTTAGTGGAATTCTCCTACAATAACAACTATCATACTAGCATCAAAGCACCACCGTTCGAGGCTTTGTACGAGAGAAAGTGTCGATCACCACTTTGTTGGGATGAAGCTGGAGATAGTCAACTTACGGGTCCTGAACTTGTTCATGAAACCTCAGAGAAAATCGTGCAAATCCGAAACCGTATGGCGGCAGCTCGTGACCGTCAAAAGAGTTATGCAGACAAGCGTAGAAAACCGCTTGAATTCCAAGTGGGTGACAAGGTATTATTAAAGGTTTCACCTAGGAAAGGTATGATTCATTTTAGAAAACGAGAAAAGTTAAACCCGCGTTATGTTAGACCATTCGAGATAGTGAAAAGGATTGGTCCAGTAGCATATTAACTGAACCTATCAGATACACTCAATGGAGTGCACGATGTCTTTCATGTCTCAAACCTAAAGAAGTGCCTGTCAGATGAGACACTTGTAGTTCCACTCGAGGAGTTGGAAATTTATGAACAACTACGTTTTATTGAGGAACCAGTTTAAATCATGGACCGAGAGGTCAAGACTCTCAAGCGCAGTAAGATACCTATTGTCAGAGTTCGCTAGAACTCGAAGTGTGGACCGGAGTTCACGTGGGAACGAGAGGATTAGATGTTGAAAAAGTATCCTCACCTTTTCAAACAGTCACCGGCAAACACGGAAGGTACTAACTAAATTTCGAGACAAAATTTATTTCAACAAGGGGATGATGTGACAAACCTAAACTTTTTGTTTCAGAGGTTACCGACTTCGTTTAATTTTCGGGACAAAAATTCTTTCAACAAGGGGATGATGTGACATCCGGCAATTTCAGTTTAACTCCGTTAACTCAAACATCGTTAGTTCAAACATTATTCATTGCAAACTCAGTTATCTCAGTTAGTCACACGTGCATTGCATTTAATTAAGTTAATTAAATGTGTCACTTAGTTCACACACGGCGAATCGCACTCGAGTCTAACCCGGAACGTTGGTGATTAATTAAGATAAATATTACGAATATTTAATAATTTATATTTAATATAAATTATGTGAATTTTATGTGATTACGTGAATTTACATGAATTATGTGAATATTATTGTTCTCGTACGTGTTTATCATATGTTAATCGCAATTAGTATTTTTATAAATATTAGAGTTTTATAAAAATAAAAATCGAAAGTTTTTAATTATTATTAAGTGTTAGTTAATTAATAATAACATATGGACATTTAGAAAGCCTGTAGCCCAACTTAAAAACCCATTAGTGCATGCATGTATATAAGGAACTTTAAAAAAAAAAACATAAACCCTAACCCCCATTGCCGTCGTGATCGATCCCAACCCCCCACCCCTTGGCCGAGATCTTCAAGGCACCCAAAGCACTATCAATCGAGATCGTGAATCCGGAAGTAGATACGAGCTAGTCTAAGCGTTCCTAACGTTCCTACGTAAGCAGTTTTATTAAATCCGTCGTTATTTCATTATTATTTTTGAGAAAGAAACCCTAGATTATCCAAATTTAATGATTTCGAAATATGATAATGAATTAGTTAATTGTTTGATATTGTTGTATCGTATTGATGATTTTATGAACGTATATGAAACCCTAGTTGTTATACGCTATGTAAATTGAATTTTGTTGATTATGTGACATATAGGAATCGCATGCTAGACGTGAATTATGATTAATATAGTTGTAATTATATTAGTTGAAAGATTTGTGATTGATTATACGTGTTAATTGTGTAAACAAAGCGTGTAATGGACGACTTAGTAAAAGAGGAAACTTTGTTAAAAATGATTTTTGAATGTGAAGGTTTCTAGGTGTGTATGATGTTATAAATGTAGAACCAAAGACTGATGGCTTCTAAATTATTCTAAGTACAAATGCTACTGATAGGCTTATCAGCAGCATTCAACACATGTTGCTGCTGATAGGCCTACAAGCAGCATTCAGCACTTGTTGCTACTGATAGGCTTATCAGTAGCATCATTCTCATTCTTGTTGCTGATAGCTATGTTCCTTGAAGACAAATCGTTGCAGCTGACTATCCATGCCAAGCGTCACTGACAACTTTCTGCAAAAGCAACTGACACACTCAAAGCAGAAGGAACCTCAATGGTGCAACCAATGACGGACAGCAATGCTCTTCTCCAGACATGCAAGCAATGATGCATAAAGAAGACGCTTCAATAAAGTCAGCTAATTTAGCTTTAACGTGTAAAATTAGCTTTTGTATAAAAGATCAACGGTCTGTGTTCGATCTGATCCTTAGAATCAAGGGTCTGTCTTGATTCTAAGTTAGTATAAATACTGTGTAAACACTTCATTGTAAGCGTGCTTCTTCATAGAGTTTTCATTTGTAATCGTTTATTCACTAAGCTTAATACAACAGTGATCTTACTAGTATTCTTTCTGTCAGTTCGATTACATTTGTGTAGTTGTTATTGTTTCCGCCAATTTCAACTAAGAATACAACCATCTTGTAATTTCACGATCCTACAAGTGGTATCCGAGCTTTGGCACAGATTAAACAAACTAACACTTGTTTAATCACTTCTGGTTCTATTCTAAACTCTTTTGTTTTATCAAGTCACCCAAAACCACGAAACAAAAATGGCACAAAGCAATGGTTTTGAAGACATCAAAAGCATCAACCGACCACCAAGATTGGTGTCGGGAGAAGACTACGACATGTGGAAAAATCGCATGGAAAGTTTTTTCTGCTATCAGGAGTACGAAATGTGGAAATCCATCAGGGATGGACCCTACATTCCCATGGTGGCATCTGCTGACTCTGGAGGACCATCAGTTCCAAAGGATCCCTCCAAGTACTCGGATGAAGATATAAAAAAGATGGAGGTGGACTTCAAGGCACTAGGAGCTATCCAAATGTGCCTTCCAAATGAAGTTTTTCATAACTTCAGAAGTCACAAAACCGCCAAAGAGCTCTGGGAGGCTCTTGAGAAGATGTTTGCTGGCTTAGAAGAAGTCAAAGAAAACAGAAGGGACATTCTGAAGCAGCAGTACGAAAACTTCGTATGGAAGGAAGGTGAGTCCCTAACTGTTTTATATAATAGATTTACTTATCTTGTAGGTGAGCTGCAATGCTCAAAGGTGAAACTGGAGAATGAGGATATTCTTAAAAAGTTCATCAGGTCTTTACCTAGCTGCTGGACACTCTACATGGTGTCCATTAGAAGAACTGAGAATCTGAAGACTCTCCAAATGATTGAGCTCTTCAGTATGCTGAAGACTTATGAGCTAGAGATGATTCAGGCAAAAGAACGAAGCTCAAGCTACCAAACAGCTTCAACATCCACCACCACCTCTTCTGCTTTTCACTCTGAGCACTCAGGCCCCAGTACCAGCAACTACTATCCTCCCATAGTCACACATCCTCAAACTCCCACCTCTAAAACAAACTTTTCACCATTTCTTCTTGAAGCTCCTTCTCAAGCCTCAACCACTGCTGCTTTTGTTTCTGAAAACTCAAGCAACATGTACTTTATCAAGGAGGATCTTGAGTGTTTCCATCCAGATGATCTAGAAGAAATGGATATACAGCACTCGTATGCCATGTTCTCCATAAGAGCAAAAAGGTTCTACTCTAGAACTGGAAGACCCATTCCAAGCAACAGCTCAAACACCAGAGTTGGTTTGGATAAAAGCAAATTGAAATGTTACAACTGTAACCAACTGGGTCATTTTGCTAGAGAATACAAGGCACCTAGGACAAACCCAACAGCTCACCAAGCCCAACCAAGACATCAACAGCAACAAGCTACTCCTCCAGCTCAAACTGTAGCTTGTGCAGCTGTTGGAACATCTGACTTTGACTGGAGCTTCCAGTATGAAGATCTGCCTACTAACAATCAAGCTCTTATGGCAGACACAACTGAGATACCGCCTCAGGTATATGAACATCTATGTTCCCAAGCCTGTATTGAAAAGGTCTTAGGCTACAGAAAGCATAATCAAAACCTAATAGATCAAAATGAAGAGTTTCATCAAATGAAATCTGAATTCAAAAAGGTCGAAGACAGTTACAAAGAAAAAATTAACTGCCTAAAGAAAGAGATTTCATCATTAAAACATGAACAAACCAATCTTGAAACTCAGATTGATGATCTACTGGCCAGATTAAAAGCTACCAGAGCAGAATTGGCAGAACAAAAGATTCATGTCGACAAATATGAATTTGCATCCAAAAATCTGCAAAGACTTTTGGATGCTCAAATTCATGATAAGGTAAAAACTGGTGTGGGGTATCATGCTGAACAATATCAAGCCGTTGCACCTCCTGCTGACTACATGACCATTCATGAACCAAGCTTCAATCTGGCAAATCTTGATATGGCCAACAGAAATCTTGATCCTTCTAAGGATGAACCATTGGTACAAGAATGCACTACCTCATCAGAGTCTGATTCAACTTACTCAGACTCCACTAAAACAAGTGAAGCTTCATCTCCTCCTGCCCCTCAAGTCACTCTCACTAAAGATGAAGTCCATTCAGCACAAGTACCAGCCATTTCAGTACCAGTTCCTACACCATTCAAACAAATCAAAATTAGCTATCCTCCAGAAGGTAGGAAGCTAAATACTGAAAAGGGCCAGTCCTCATCTTCAGTCCAGCCAAGGAAGGTGTTTGACATATGTCATGCGCCTGGAGAACGGGTTCCATATGTTCAAAAAACATTGGAAGAAGCTACTTTTGAGCACAACAAAGCTCACCCTTGGAATTTCAAAGACCTTTTCAAAAGAAAGGATTATGTGCATCTTTCAAGGGATAAACTGGCAAAATCATGTTTTGTCTGTGGGAAATATAACCACACTGCCAGCACCTGCTTCTACTACCTTCAGCAGCAAAGAAATCTCAAGCAACATGCCTTTGAGAAGACAAAGAAGAACAAACAGGTAAGAAGTTTTGAAGCTAAGACAACTCAATTCAGAAAATCTCTTTCTCCACCAAAGGAACAGTTGTCAAAACCTCAACAATCTTGCATCATCTGTGGAAAATCAGACCACCTGGTTGTAAATTATAAGTCTAATCCTTTCAATCAGATTCTTCTTCCAACCCCAGTTATACAAAAGCCTATCAATAAGGTGAAGAAGGATAAGCATGCAGCTGTTTCTAAGCCATCAACAGCCAAAATAACTGCTGCTGATCGAGTACAGCCCAAGCAACCAAAAGAAAAGCCTTCAGCTTCAACAAAGTCTGCAGCTGCTCTAGTAAAACCATCAGTAGCAACAAAATCGGCTGCTGATAAGCCTAAATCCTCAGATACAACGTCTGTTATTGAAAAGACAAAGAGAGCCAGAAAACCACCAACTCAACAATGGAAGGTAAAGAAACCACCAAGCATCATCATCGGTTCAGTTGAGTGCGTCTATCTTTTGTTGTAAATATGTCTGTCGTATGTTGTAAATAAAAGTCATAAGTAAGCTGCATCCTTTTGGCTGCTGAGAGGCCTGATCCTCTGCAGCAAAGGATTTGCCACTGACTGCCTTAAGTTATAAGCAGGAACAAAGTTCCTGCGGATAGCTTTAAGGCCATCAGCAGCAACATCCCTGCTGCAGATCATTGCTTCTGTCAGCAGCAATTACGTTTGCTGCTGACAGACTTAACCTTCCGCAGCAACCAAAGTTACAGCGGACATGCTTATTCATCCACAGCAACCAAGTTTGCTGCTGATGGGTAAACTTAAGTTCAAATTAACTTTTACCCGCTGTAAAAGAAATTAACGTCAGTCTTTACCATGACTGTCTCGGAGTATTACAGCTGTAACAATGAAAAGTAAATAAGGTTGTACTATACAAGTCATTTTGCTTTTTCTCATCTGCCTCTATAAGAACAAATCAAATTTTCATTACCACCTCTTCACATTCAATTCAACCCTAACCAACTATCACTTTCACCCTAAGTCCCTACCACATTCAAAGCTCTCCATATTCTCCATACTCTCAAGTCTACACCACACTCAAACCATATTCAAATCATCCCTCCAGAATCAAACGGCTATGGCAGATATCGACAACCCAGATGACAAGTTTTCCACATACCATAACCTAACCTCATACCTTACTAAAGGAAAGAAATCCGATGGTTTTGACGATATGATCGATTTCTTATGTCGATCAAAGATTTACTTTGCCCTCACCACCAACCCTACCATCTATATCCCTCATATGGAGAATTTCTGGAGAACCGCCGTCTACTCAATCGAACAGGGGATTCCCCAAATCAAAGCCAAAGTAGACGGCAAGAATATCACCATCTTGGAAGCTACACTCAGAAAACATCTTAAGCTTCAAGATGAGGGAGCAGCCATCTCATACTAGAAGGACGAATACATGAGGACCTTTGTCTCCATTGGATACACTGGAAATCAAACCGAGTATACGATAGAGAAAGCGCTAATGGGCCCTCCATGGAAGTATCTCTGCCACACTCTTCTCCAATGTATATCTCAGAAGAGGAGTGGTTGGCATCAGGTGAGCTCTGCACTGGCCTCCGCCTTCCATGGTATGGTCACTAACCAAGGATTCAACTTTGCACATCTCATTTTTGAGGTTTTGCGATATAACCTTCAAGAGGGTGCAAAGCAGCAATTTTTCATGTACCCAAGATTCTTGCAGGAAGTTTTCAATCAAAAACTAAAATAACTTTCAAAACCTGCAAGAATCTACATCATGTTGGGTCATAAAAATAACATTTTTCAAAGCATGAGGACTATTTCCAAAAAGTTCTCAGGGGTCAACGTTCCATTGTTATCTACAATGCTGAACGTACAAAGTACCCCGGGTGACAGTACTGATCCCACACCCTCCACCTCAAATCCTGAACAACAGTCTGCATCCACCATTCGAACCCCTGTGCATACTACTGAGGATGTACAGGCACAAAAATTACTTACACCTCCTTTAGATGTTATTGTTCAACCGGAACACAGGGCCCCGGTTGCAACAACATATACTAGAAAAAGGGGCAATAGAACTCCTTCTTCTCATGCCTCCAAGGCCCAAACCCAACCTAACAGCCCTCACTCGGAATCACAACATTCTGGTGAGAATATCATAAGGGAAAGCCACATCATTAGGGAGACTCCTTCGGATGCCTCTCTATTAGGATCAGGATCACTTCCCGGATCCGTAGAACAGCCCCCTGAGCCCTTCCTTTCTCTTCTGAACTTAAGTGTTGAGGAACCTAATCAAGATGATGTACCTTCTCCAACTACCACTATCTCGGAGGTACTGATTGATCTTGCTTCCAACACACCCAACCCAAGTTCATCTACCCTGAAGGTCCACTCTAGGAGTTATGAAAGAGTGGATGTGGAAGAGGCTGTCACTACTGCTGGTCCATCAAATGACCAGGAGGACAGTGACAACATTGTTAAGACCTCAACCACGACAACTCACAGTGAGGATGTTTCCTTGGAAACTCCCTTCACTGAGAGGAATCCCAGGCGCCAAGAAACCATGGGTGATGGGGATGAAGAGGCAAGGCCTAAGGCCCCATCTGGGTCCAAGGATTCCACAACTATGGATGAGGACAGACTGAAACTTCATAACTTGGAATTGACGGCCAGGGTGGCTATGCTAGAGGCTGAAGTGTCCAAACTGAGACACCAAGTCTCTATGCATGAAGCCCATCAATGCCCAACTTCTACCACTCCCTCTCTTGTATCAGTAGGCACCCAAACTGATGCTTACTTGTCTACTGATGCAACCAAAAAGGGGGAGATGGTCTCAATGGAGGAAGACACAGATAGTCTTGACGACTGGATTCAAGAGCAGGTTGTAATTCAAAGCTCACTATTCAAGCCGGCTTTTATACAAATTCATGACTTGCCAGTCTCAGATAACGAAGAAGAAGTGACATCTGAAGACTGGAAGTTGGTCGTCAGGGCTGTTGATGAAATGCTGAATGATGCTGAAGACACAGAACAAACAAATACATCTTTCAGCATCCTTCCTGAAGCAGCAGCCATCATAAGTCAATCCATTACCCCCAAACTGTTTCAAACTACACAGAAGCTAGAATTTGACTCCATTCTAGCTTGGGGGTATGATGGATCAGCTGAGAGATTTTGGATTGGATGGGAGTTTTGTGGAGTAGAAGAGCTAAACTGGAACTCTCTCAATGCCCTCCAAGTCCTACAACTGTATTTAACTAACTGCATCAACACTTCATCAGATCTCTCATCAGAACTTGCCATTGGCAGGTTCCATGACTTGATGGAAGATAATCTACCCCACTTCGACAGACAAATACAAACAGCAAAATGGGTAGCTTATCATGAATCTTCGGCGACAGCAGAAAGAAGACTGACTCCTAGAAGACTTGACATTATAAGGAGCAGTCTTCTCACTAAAGAAGAAATTTGCTGCTTAAGAAGATTTCTGTACTCCTTCATTGTCAAAGACTTAGATGTGCTGGGATGGACAAGCACTAAGTCTCTTGACCACACCTTCTTACTAAGCAACGGCTCCTCTCTCACCATCAACACCAGGAACATCTTGTCACTTCCTACAGACTTTCTCTATAAGATCTTTCAACTCAGGGCAAATATCTGCAATGTCAACTCACTTGAAAGTCAGGCAACGATAGCTACTATCAGAGCCAAACTTGAACAAGTAGGAAGAATTACTGAGGAAGTATATGTGTCAAACTCTGACACTGATACTGACTCAGCTTCCCCTCGAGTAGACATCTGTGCTGCAGCATATGAGTCAAGATCAACTATCAAAGAAATGCTGAAAGAAGTCACAAGTCCTGAGTGCAAATTGGATGAAACCAATAACCTTCCCTTATCCACCTCTCAATGTGCCAATGAAGCTGAGGCTGAGATCCCAATAGCAGCACCATCATCTGCTGTTATGGTCAGTGAAGCCGAAGCAGAGGCATCCAATATAAAAAAGGGAAAGGGAATTATGACAGATGAAGATGAAGAGAGATTGCAAAAAGAGAAAAGAGAGAGGGAAGAGAAGAGAAGAAGAGAAGAAGAGGAGATGGCTGACATTAAAAAGGCTCAAGAAAGAAAAGCAGCCATTCTCCTCAGAGAACAAACCATCCAGTTGTATGCTAGGCAGTTCGATGAACTGAAAAGAAAGATTCCTACAGTTGACCAGATTGAAAAAGATGCAGCTCTTGCTCTTCAACTGTAGGAACAATTTAACAGAGAAGAAGAAGAATTGGAGAAGAAGAAGAAAGAAGAAGCTAAGTTCAGAATAAGCGATTCTGAACTAGCCAAAGAAATGAGGGAGGAGTGGGTAAAGGCTCTGGTTTCACAAGGTGAGGATGCAGACTACCTTGAGAAACTATCAAATAAAGAAGTCTACAGAGCCTTCATGGGTCAGCAAGGTCAATTGGCAAAGACGAAACAGGCTGAAGAAGAAGAAAAGGCCAAACAAAAGTCCAAGAAGACCATTGCCTTTAATAAACGGACCCATGAAGAAAGGAAGGTCATTATTGACTTCCTTAAGGCTAGAGGAGAGAGTGAACAGAGGCTAGGTCCCATGAACTTCATAAACCTGCAAGCCCTCTACTTCAAAGTCAAGAAGGATGAGGAAGAAAGATTGGGGAAGAAGGGATCCAAGAAGAGGGTACCTATTCAGGAAGAAAAAAGAAACAACAGCAAAGAAACCCAAGCCTTCTCCCTCACCTACCTCTTCCTCAGTCTAACAACCTTCCACTCTCCACCCCAAACCCTCCACTCCTCCTCCCACAAAGTCCAAACCATCCCACCTAGCTCCCACTCATCAACAGCCTCCCTTAAAGAAATCCAAACCCACACCTAAACCAGAAGACTCAAGATACATAGTTGACTGGGTCTATAATCCACAGGATCAAAGGTTTGAGATCTTCAGGGGGAGAACTGAAAGAAGAAGATCTATCTACAGATCTGTTGATGAAGTTCTGCAATTGCCAGATTCAGATCTTGACAGAATTTTGGAGCTGGGTGAAGTTCATGAGCCTGCAAATGAGGGTGGGAAACTTCTTGTGCTAGCCATCAAACACTACTTCAACCCTAGCAAAGATGTGATCATGGACATCAAACCACTCAAGTCCCACTCTCCATTTGTAAGTTGGTCCTATAATGCTGATTTGGATGAGTTCAGTTTAACTGATGTAAGGAAGCAGAAGATGATATGTTCAAGCAAAACAATCTATAAAATGCCACATAAAGACATCAAGACTCTGTCTGCACTTCCACTGAACAATCCTAGCAAGGATCCAAGAGGCTATGAAGTTGAAAGGGTAGTCTGCCACATGCAAAAGCTTCAGCAGCAAAGTGATTAGAAAATTTTTGGTAGCATCAGTCTAGGGGGAGTTTGTAGAACCAAAGTTTGATGGCTTCTAAATTATTCTAAGTACAAATGCTACTGATAGGCTTATCAGCAGCATTCAACACATGTTGCTGCTGATAGGCCTACAAGCAGCATTCAACACTTGTTGCTACTGATAGGCTTATCAGCAGCATCATTCTCATTCTTGCTGCTGATAGCTATGTTCCTTGAAGACAAATCGTTGCAGCTGACTATCCATGACAAGCGTCACTGACAACTTTCTGCAAAAGCAACAGACACACTCAAAGCAGAAGGAACCTCAATGGTGCAACCAATGACGGACGGCAATGCTCTTCTCCGGACATGCAAGCAATGATGCATAAAGAAGACGCTTCAATAAAGTCAGCTAATTTAGCTTTAACGTGTAAAATTAGCTTTTGTATAAAAGATCAACGGTCTGTGTTCGATCTGATCCTTAGAATCAAGGGTCTGTCTTGATTCTAAGTTAGTATAAATAATGTGTAAACACTTCATTGTAAGCGTGCTTCTTCACAGATTTTTCATTTGTAATCATTTATTCACTAAGCTTAATACAACAGTGATCTTACTAGTATTCTTTCTGTCTGTTCGATTACATTTGTGTAGTTGTTATTGTTTCCGCCAATTTCAACTAAGAATACAACCATCTTGTAATTTCACGATCCTACAATAAATTTACTCTAGTATGTTAGTATGATTGTAATGAGGCTTGTTAAAGGGTTATTGAATGCAAGTAGCTTAAATAGATCATAGGTTACTAAAAGTGGAAACTTTTGTGATTTGGAACTTGATGTTTAAACTTAATGATGTGTGTCATGGTAATCTGTTATGTATTAGCATATGTAGATAGACATGGAATGATGATACGAACGTGTTATAGATAATGTGATTCATTTGAAAGCAAACATGAGTTTATATATTTTTTTAAAATAATAAATTAACGTAACGTGTATTGTTGACGTAGTTTGCCATGCTAAATTAGTTATGACTTAGGTAGCATGAAACGTGAATTATTTGTGTGCTAAGCGTGTTGTTATGCAAGTCAAACATTTAATCACTAAACGGGTCACCAACGGGTCGTCTAGTCAAACTTAGTCAAACTTGGTCAGACTTAGTCAAACTGGTCAAACTTAGTCAAACTTGGTCAAACTTAGTCAAACCAATAAATATTTTCTAAACCCTTAAAACAATGAGATTGTTTGCACATTTAGGGTTCCTATCGCCTTGCACAAACACACACTTATAAACCGATGTTTATAGGTGGCAGTTAATCGTCAAGCATTCTAAGTTCGCTTTCTTTCGCCTCTAAGGTGAGTTTCACGGCCCCTTTTCTTATGGTTTAAACTTGGGGGGGAAAACATGGGTACAAACATTTAGATCTTACATTTCATGTATATCACTTGTTGTACTAAGCGCAAACATATCATGCAAGTCCTTACATATCGAACCGTTTAATATATGGGATAGCGAGGTAATCTTGAGTAGTACTACTGGGCATTGACAAGCCCCACCCGCGTTAGTCGCGCTAACACGACAGGTAGTCGAACTGGTGTAACATTGACCTAAACATTTACCATTGATCATAATAGTCATGGTAGGAGGCAGCTCAAACATAAACAGTCAGCTTCGGTGTCGAAACGCTTTAGTAACATGTAACTAGGTTAGCTACCTATGATATAAATTATAAATGGTTTTATCTAGTATTCTTTACAAACATTGAAACCTGTGAACTCACCAACCTAGTGTTGACACATTTTAGCATGTTTTCTCAGGTCATTAAGGTACAAGCACAAGCTAAGGCATGCATGCATTCGAAGTCCATCATTTTCAAACTCAAGAAGTATTTATTTTATTTATTGTTGGATTATTTATTTTTAGCGCATGCTTTTCATTTAACCTTTCGCTTCCGCAGTCTTACATTAAATCAGTGTTTTCATTACTAGTGTTGCATCGTGACCATGAGCAATACTAGTGGTTTTCTTAAACTCATACAGAGTCGTTCAAAGTAACTAATGACTGAGATCCTGGTATATCACGCTCCTAATGGTAAAACTCCATTAGTGGATTTTGGGGGTGTGACACTCTATACATACAACTGTTTACATTTACACAAACTACACAAACACAAATCCTCTTTACATTCTTGTGTGCAAATTTGAGCTGTATGTTTGAGTACTAGGTGTGTTAACTGTTTGTGTGCAATTTATGTGCAATCACTAACTATTCAAGCCGACGGTTAACAATGATAGATCTATTGAGTCTGACAAACCCACCAGATTGGGGTGATTGTTACCGACAACACAATTTTCATGCTAGTTACAAAGTTTTGATTGTACTTTGGTTACACAATAGTTGCTCCCCATAAACGCCTTATTTTATCATGTTATGTAAGGATTTGTTTATTCATATCTATATACTATCTATGTACAAACCTGTGTATGCTCACCAACTTTTTAGTTGACCTTATTTTATTCATGTTTCATGTGCTAATGTGTGATTTTGATCAAGGCTTGCTACACATAAGTTTTGGGACTTAGTTAATTTTAATTCAAGAACAATTTGTATTTCATTTACGTACTTTGGAATTGGTTTATGTTTGTTTGAATTGAAATGAATTTAATATATTACAAGTTATTCAACCTTGAGCTCATGAACAGTCTACATGTCCCGCCCCGACGTATTACGTCGTCGGTTGGGGTGTGACAGATTGGTATCAAAGCCTTGGTTATAGGGAATTAGGTTATTAGACAATTTTGACCTAGACTATAACCTTAGGACACCCATACAATGTCATGCTACTACATGCTACATGATTTCTCCTTGTGTGAACATTCCTAGATACTATCATAAGTAAATACACTACCTGATACAATATTTAATAATTTATGTGTCACACTACCTGATAATTGGTGTGCTATATTCATGCTATCTATTTGATTCATTTAAGTGCTATCCTAAGTTTTAACACACACTTATACACACTTAGCTTTTCATGTACACTTAAACTCACACCTATAATGTCACCACCTCTTGTGATCTAAATCTAAACTATTGGGCCTAATGCCCATTAATAATAAACAAGAAGCCCACTTACCCTCCAAGAAGGAGAAGCCCACTATAATATATAAGCCTTACTTTCGGGCCTCAAAGCCTAGTCCAAAACAATTCTCATCATGACCATGAGCCCAACAATAGTATTATTAATACATGATGGCTGGAAGAGTGTGTAGGCCCATGAGGGATTCTAGCTAAGGAAAGACAAGGCACTTAAGTGTGTCTTAGTGACCCACCCCTCTTTCCTGGGAATTCTCCTCAGGGATGCATTGCTTATAGGTCAAGTGTATTTCTAAAATACTATTGTGAAGACTCGGTGTTATGACTAGTCAAACTCTAAACCTATGAGAACTCCTATATTTAACACTCAGTATTTCATTATCACTTACAACCTTTTTCATTGTTTCTCTACTAGACATGGACTCCTACTCTCCTTCCTCCCCAGTATACCATCCCGGAGAAGAGTTGGATTGGGAAGATGACATCAGGTCACCCGTGTATCGATCACCACCACCCCCATCTACTAGGACAAGGTTTGATGTACGGGAAAATTGGGCTAGGGACACCGGCCCAAGACTTCGAACACATAGATCACCCCCATTAAGAGACCCGTATCTGGTGCCCGACTCGTATCATCATAACCCTTGGGTAAGGCATACCATGGCACCCACTAGTGCTATTGGAATTCCAACCAATGACATTCAGCAATATGTAAGGACCTCAGATTTTGAGAAGCAAAGGATGGAGCACGAGGAAATGCACGACTTGCAAGGACAAAGAATGGATAGCATAGCAAACCAATTAGGGTACCAAAAGGAGTTAATCTCCATCCTCGAAAAAAAATAGTGGAGAATCGCACGAAAACGGCTAGAGCTAAAGACATATCGACTACCCGAGCGACCATAGCGGTGCTCGTCTTGGTGATTATCTTCCTTCTATTGGAAAGCTACCAGAGACGTTAGCAGAAATTTATATTTATTGTCCTAAAATTTTCAGTTTGAGAACCATTTTCCGAAGTTTTGAATAATGTGTAACATTTCAGCATCTAATAAATTTAATATTTTCCAACTCTAAAGTTATTGTCCATTTGATTTGACACGTTGAGTGTGAATTACACCTATCATATTTTCATCAAGATTCCCCACGTATCACATTCTTCATTCACCACAATTTAGTACACTTCCGGCAATCTCATTCGTAAAACAATCATTCTATTATTTGATTTAAACAACCTCATTATTTTGTTCAAACAAAACGTTTATCAGACTTTTAGATAATACTTGAAATATAAATGTTCTATAAACATTTTCACCATGTCAGGAAATTTAATACAACCCATTTTATAAAAACATGATTTCAAATTGATAAATAATTTTGGCTCTTCTTGTTAAACTAATTATATCTAAACCTTGGCTAGATTAATATACAACTACTTGTTTAGCCATTGTAATTTATGGTTTAAGTTATTTAACCCCTATTTTAAAAAAAAAAAAGGGGGGGGGGGGGCTCTTATGTAATCAGCTAATTACTTATTCAACCCCTCACTTTCACCCTCCTATTCATCTACAAACATATTCTTACTTACAAACAAGATCAGTTCTTTGTAAGCACACTTCCCAGAGTATTTTTCAGAACCTCCTTGTTCTCTTTCACTTGATGCAGCAAGAAACGACCCATTTCGTGTAGACATTAACCATCCCCACAAACCTCAACAAGATAGAACCTAACCACAACATTTTACCTAAACGCCAAACAACACGCTTCTCTGCAACACTTGATCACATACAAAACCTGTTAGCATATGCCACACACGAAACTCAATAACTTACGTATGCATATTTACAATATACACAACACGATCACCTAATACATGAAACTTAGTTATTTTCAATATATCCAATGCTACACTGACTACATAATACATGAAACTTGATTATTTGCATTACACGCTCTACTGGATTGATTACGGAATACATGAAGCATAGTTGTTTGCAATATACATACACTAAATTGATCACATGATACATAAAAATTGATTGTTTGATACACAACACTTTATTGATCACATTGAACATGAAACTTATTTTCGTTACAAATTACATGATACTATATGATACTAAGTTGTTAACACCATACATGAAATTAATTTCTTATGATATACATGATACTATGTTGCTTACATTACACATGAGAGCTGATACATAATGCTAAGTTGTTTACGTTAGACATAAAACCTATTTGATTACAAGTTACATAACACTAGATCATACATGAGACTTGTCTGTTTACTTTATGCACGAAACCAAATTGCTTACAATTGTTACAATTGATTGATCGCATTATACATAGAAAATGGTCATACACTTTGTTCACCAAAGTTGTAAGCTATAACACATCGAAGCTACTCGGTGTTTGACGTATTCTTGTTCAAACACGAGGAAGATGAAACACTTTAAAACAACTCGGTGTCTGACGTATTCTTGTTCAAACACGAGTAAGATATGGAACTTTAAGTTATACTACCATATTACTCTTTAGTTGCTAACTGACCTGCCTACTTAAGGACATAATTACTTTTTGAAACTCTTATGTGAAAACAATAAACATGAACTAAATGAATTGTGCCCCTCTTGACCCGCACACAACGGAAGGATCTATACGGGCCATGGGATGATTTGAGTAATTACGGGTGCACACGGAATTATAAAAATCAGCGCATGGAAAAATTGATGTGACCTAAAACCTATCATGATATGTAACAACAAAACTGATGTGATATGACAAGGGCATGGTGGATACGCCGATGGTACTTCCTATATATTTGCCCTATCATATTATCAGAAGTAGCGTTGTTCGTGTCATGTGAAGTTTTGACCCAGACCAATGTTTGTGAAATCTTTTATCCACCGACAATTCTTGAGTATATTAGACTACCCCTTAAACAAACCCTAATTAACAAATTCCCATCAAATCCATTCCAAGTAATGCATTTCACCCATTAGAATCCAAATTATTATTCAACAACCCCCCCCCCCTTAAATTGATTTCAAAACTAGATTCATTATCATCATTCATATCCGACCTTGAGTATCAGGCCTAAACCATGTCATCAGTTACACTCCCTAGAATCTAACAGTCAAAACTCATCGAGAATCCAAACCTTCACCTTCCCTGGTTAGTAGCCTCCATTAGTTAAATTTCGGGAAGAAATTCCCTTAACATGGGGAAACTGTAACATCACTGATTTTTCGATCCTATTTTAGTTTATTTTAATTAATACAAATAACAACACTACATTAAATCATTTACTTGTTCAAACCTATGCCTCATTAATTATTAGCTGAACGTATTTCAATTCAAAGTTTTAAAACTCATAACCTTCTAAATGTATATATGTACTTATTTTTAAATGAATATGTAAATACATATATATTTTGTTAAACTATTTAACAAATTGTAATTTTCCTGAAATATAAAATACAATTCTTTATAAAAATATGTAACTAATCAAACAATTAAGATGTCATAAGTTTTATAAATAAAACCAAACGTTTTATATATTTAAAGTGGTCTTGAACCCCCTTCATACCGTTGAACCATCAAATTAAACCCCTCTTTAATTCCAATTTGACCCCTTTTGACCTATTTTGACTTCAAAAGTCAAACAAACTCAATGTCCCTACAATTTTGGACTGAAAATCGATAGATACGACTAATATGAACTTTCCACGTTTACAAAGTCAAGCATCGACTATATCCAGACTCGAATTACATTCCAATTCAACATTTGCGCGGCTTAATTGAAAACTCAAACAGGTTTGACCCTCCAGAGTCAAACCATGCCCAATTCATCTCCAAAATCAAGAAATTAAGTTGTGTTAATGACCGCCAATCACGCACAGTCATTATTGCATGTATACAAACCGAATTCGTGACCCAATTCGTCCTTAATCAAATGAATCCACGCGCAAATCATGTTGACAGTTGTGTTACGACAATCACGGATCAAATTAGCATTTTGAATGAAATTGAGACATGTAACCTATACACACACTTTCGCGAAACCTTTAGCCATCCTTCTAAACCTTCGGACGCAAAAAAATTTGGCTCAGGCGTGCGATCAAACTCTGGCAAACCGAACCTGTACATCCTAGCCGAGCACCACCATCCCTAAACCATTTCAGGTAACCTTTGTTTCCATAGATTATTCGACTGAATTGAGGGCTAGGGTTTATGGGTCTGGGTGAATCGGGAAGGAATGTGTTGGGGTCGATTGTTAAGTGATTGCAAACTAGTTCCTTGTCAAGGCTTTAAGCGCAGTTCGTTCGGTTATGACCCTTGATCTTTACACCTAGGGTTGTGGGTTCGGAACCCATGCCCGCATCTGTTTTTGCCTCCTGTTGATACCCAAACCCAACCCCCTTTCAAATAAGTGTTTTAGTCCTTCCAAGTCAAAATCATAATAGGAGTAGTCCCTTGGTCTGGTGGTTAGAGCGTCTGCTTCACATAGTAGCCACCCGGGTTCGAACGGGGTGGACTGTTTAATTTTTTTAAAACCGTTTCTAAAGCCCCAAAATTTATATAAAAATTGTTTTTATAAACCTTACAATATTTTTAACAGAATAAAACCAAATTTGATAATTCTCAATATAAATTCATTTTTATTATGAATTTCCTTGTTAAAATTGTATATTAAATGTTTAAAATAAAATTTTAGATATTTAAATAATTTAAGGAAATTAATTTCCAAATAGGATATTTGTTTCATACAATATCCCTCAAATTTATAAAGTTTATAAAACTTTAACCCTATTTTTAAATATTTATTTTTAAATGATAATTAGCTAAATAAATTCATTTATTTTAATCTACAAAAAAATATATATTTACTATTAATTTTATACATCAATATTATTTACACATCTTTATAAATAAATAAATAATGTAAAATTATTTATTTAATTTATATCTAATTTGATTCACACATTATTTTTGTAACTAAATAAATAAATAACAATTATTTAATTTATTTAGTTATTCAAACCCAAACCCTAATTATTTTAAAACTATTCGTTTCAATTCTTTCTTTTTGTAAAACATCCATTTCAAGTACAAACCACAATCACCTACTACAACTCAAATCCTTTGTACACACTTCAATTGCAACCCTAGACTTTGCTTTAGACTATTGTACATGTTATTAATCTAGATTCATATATATTACACTCTAGGTTAACGTTGTAAGTTACAAGGAACACTTTGCTACCTAGACACCGGTACTAGAAACATCTTTGATACACGTGAGTATTACATAGCCCTTTTTCACACTTTTACACTTTTTAGGGTGAAACATGAACTCTATACATACAATTGCTTACATTTACACAAACTACACAAACACAAATCCTCTTTAAATTCATGTGTGCAAATTTGAGCTTTATGTTTTAGTACTAGGTGTGTTAACTGTTTGTGTAATTTACGTGCAATCATTAACTATTCAAGCCGACGGTTAACATATATAGATCTATTCAGTCTGACAAACACACCCAGATTGGGGTGAGTGTTACCGACAACACAATTTGCATGTTAGTTACAAAGGTTTGATTGTACTTTGGTTACACAATAGTTGCTCCCTATAAATGCCTTATTTTAACATGTTATGTAAGGATTTGTTTATTCACATCTATATAATATCTATGTACAAACCTGTGTATGATCACCAACTTTTTAGTTGACCTTATTTTATTCATGTTTCAGGTGCTAATGTGTGATTTTGATCAAGGCTTGCTACACATAAGTTTTGGGACTTCGTTAATTTTAATTCAAGAACAATTTGTATTTCATTTACGTACTTTGGAATTGGTTTATGTTTGTTTGAATTGAAATGAATTTAATATATTACAAGTTATTCAACCTTGTGCTCATGAATAGTCTACATGTCCCGCCCCGACGTATTCCGTCGTTGGTTGGGGTGTGACACAGGAAAAACTGATTTTTCAAAACTTGAAATTGATTTTAGCAATAAGGAATGTCTTTATCTTGTTGCACTAAAACGAATAGATGATCTTAGTTTAAAGCTGAATGACGTTGTGACTCAATTAGCAAACACTAAGTTGACAATCGAGAAAATTGACCACTCTCGATCTGTAGTCTATGACATGATAGACTCTCAAGTCAGGAAAGTAGGAAATCCAGGATTACGCTATCATGTTGTTGAACATCCTTTCAATGGCAATTTCACTCCCATGTCAGGTGTTCAACATGAAGATGTTGAAATGGAGTATGGTGTAGGCCGTAAACCAGTTCAATCTTCTTCGTCCACACAGTCCACTCCCGTGACTAGTGGTCCTTCGGTACAACATGTGAATGTTTCTAACCCGTCTAAGTCTAGTGCAGCAACAGGATTAGTAGAGGGCATAGTGGAGGATTGTGGGAGTGATGATGAGGAGGAGGATCGTGTTTTTAGTTCAAAGTCTTTGTCTTTCAAAAATACTTTTGTTTGGTTTTTCTAAGTCTGCTAGTTTTGTTAACTCTTGTTTGAATGTTGGTTTTCAAAAATGTGTTGTTAAGAACAACAAAAAATCTAATCTAAAATCCACTTTTGTGAATGGTGGGACTTTAGAAAATAAAAAAAGCATAGTTTGTGAATGGCAAGAATCATTAGTTTACCAAAAACAAAAACTGCTCGTCAAACCGTGAAAGCAGTAAACCATCCACAAGTCAGTCTGATTCAAAGAAAAAGCCTCAACGTTTTACCAAAAGCGAGTTTTATGCTAAATTTGATAATCATCTTCGTGTTTTTGAACAAATTGTTAGGAATGCTGATAGAAGTAATTTCAAGTCAAATCATGGAAACTATAATGATGATCAAATGCACGAGAGAAGGTTTTCTAGGAACTGTGAAACTGCAGGTTACTTCACCAGTTCTCCTCAATGGTCATCATCATGGGACACCGGATACTATGCCCCGTATCCGAGAATGCAAACGTGTTATGTTTGTGGGAATCCTTGATACTTTGTTCAAAACTGCGTTCACAATCGTGAACACTTTGGTAGATGTCTGAATGTTAATCAAAGGGATAAAAATCTTAAAAGGCCACAGATGTCTAAAGGACACATGGTCCAATCTTACAAAAGACCCAATGATAAACAATCGTATAAAAGAACTGGTTTTGCGCATAAATATCAACGTCCTGTTAAAGAAAATAATGCTTTCAAACATAAACAAAAGAAAGTTGAGAAACCCATTAAATCTGAAAAGGGTAAAGAAAAGGTAGTCACTCCAACAGTTAGCCCAAATTTTGAAAAACAAAAAGCTGTTTGGATAAGAAAACCTATTGCACAAACAACACCAGTTGATTTCAATGAAAAAAGAGATGAAATTACAAGAAGTTTCATACCTGGATGATTTAGGGCAACCCAAGACAACCATGGCTTGGGTTCCAGTTACTAATTAATGTGTTCGACCGTGCACGGACAGCCTAGGAGGCCTGTCATCAACCTCTGGTAGGTTGATAATGGTTATTTCCGGCACATGACAGGAGGCATCTCTCAGCTTCACGATATTAAAATGTTTGATGGAGGGTATGTTTCCTTTGCAGGCGATAAAGGTGGGAAAATTACCATGAAAGGTACTGTTACTAATGGTACTCTCTGTTTTGAAGATGTGAATTATGTGTCTGAATTAAATACAGCTTGTTAAGTGTGTCTCAAATTTGTGACAAAAAGTTTTCAACTCATTTTACTGATAAAGAATGTCTGATTCTAAAACTAGTATTTGTCATCCCTGAGAAGTGGATTTTAATGAGAACACCGAGGTGTAAGGAATCATATTTGTTGGATATGAATAGTGAGTCAGCTTTAACAAATACTTGCTTGTTTTCAAAAGCGTCTGAAAATGATTCCATGCTCTGGCATCGTCGTTTAGGTCACATAAATTTGAAAAACCTAAATAGTATTGCTAAAGGAGCACACGTGGTCGGTTTGCCTTTAAAATAATTTTGTGAGGTTGAAAAATGTATTTCTTATGCTAAAGGCAAACAGCATAAACGACCACACAAACCCAAGCTGTTTAATTCAATAGAATCTGTTTTACAGTTAGTTCAAATGGATCTGTTTGGTCCTGTAAGTGTGATGAGTCTTGGGAAGAAATCTTATTGTCTCATTGTTACTGATGATTACTCATGATTTACTTGGGTGTTCTTTTTTAGTAAGAAAATTGAGACTGCAGAAATTCTTAAGCAGTTCATGATACTTGTTGAAAATCAACTAAACTTGAAGATCACAACGGGACAAAATTTCGTAACGAAGTCCTTGATAGCTTTTATAGTGAAAAGGGAATTGCAAGATAGTTCAGTGCTGCTAGAACTCTGCAACAAATGGATTTGCTGAACGAAGAAATCGTACCCTCATAGAGGCTGCAAGAACCATGATTTCCGACTCCAAATTGTCAGTATTCTTTTGGGCTGAAGCAATCAAACTGAATGTTATGTGCAGAACAGGGTGTTGTTCAACAAGCATCAATTGAAGACTCCTTATGAGATCATGTTTAAACAAAAGCCGAAAGTTGGTCACTTTAGAGCATTTGGATGCCTATGCACACTATTGCATAATGATACTGTTGGGTCCAAGTTTGATGCAAAGGTCGATGAATGTTATTTTGTTGGATACTCGTCCAGCAAGACAGCTTACAGAGTGTACAACAAGAGAACAAAGCAGATTGTGGAATCGTACTACATTGACTGGCAGGAGCTCAACAAAACCGATGCAGATTCTGGTCCAAATTGGTTATTTGATTATGATTGTGTTTTTAAGCTGTTTATGTTTATTCTGATGCTTGTGATGTGACAAATAAGAGTTTCTACAAATACAGCATAGAATATTACAGAATAGATGAAGACCTTGATCGTGTATCACCTTTGTTTTCTAAAGCTCCTGAATCACCCTCACAAGAACATGTTGCATCTGGCAGCAATCCTACCTCTCAAGAGACCGCTTCACAGGAAGATGATACATACGGTAGTGATTATTCATCACAAGCCTTACTTCCTGAATCAAATGTTATTGAGGAGTCGGTTACCATAAATGAAGAAACAGATCAGCATATCAGCATATCACCAACTTACCTGAAATGTTACAGGAAGAAGATATTCCACAATCAAGAATTCTTAAAGATCATCCGGTAGAGGACATCATTGGTCCTCTCTCTGACGGGGTGAGAACAAGAAGCAAATATGGTGTAATCAATATCTTATTATACGCCGCTTTCATATCTCAATTTGAGCCAAAGAACATTAAAATGGCTTTGAGTGAGGCAAGCTGGGTGGAGGCTATGTAGGAAGAGCTGACGCAGTTTGAAAAACTAAAGGTTTGTGAACTTGTGCCGCTACCACAAGGCAAGTTTCCCATTGGTACTCGTTGGGTTTACAGAAACAAGAAAGATGACAGTGGTATTATTGTTTGGAATAAAGCACGACTGGTTGTGCAAAGATTTTATCAGCAAGAAGGGATAGATTATGAAGAGGTGTTTGCACCAGTTGCAAGACTCGAGGCCATCCGAATCTTTTTGGCCTATGCCTCGTACATGAACTTCAAAGTATTTCAAAAGGATGTGAAGACATCATTTCTATATGGAAAGGTTCAGAAAGAAATCTACGTGTGTCGACCACCGGGGTTCGAAGACACAAATCACCCACATCATGTCTACAAACTAGAAAAAGCTTTGTATGGCTTACATCAAGCACCACGTGCATGGTATGCCACTCTGACAGAGCACCTTCTTGCATATGGCTATACTCGGGGAGCCATAGATCAAACACTGTTCATCAAGAAGCTGGGAAACAATTTTATTATTGTCCAAATCTACGTTGACGACATCATCTTTGGATCAACGAATGCTGAACTATGCAAAGAGTTGGAAGAAGTCATGAAGAAAAAGTTTGAAATGAGTTCCATAGGGGAAATGGCCTTCTTTCTGGGGTTACAGGTTAAACAAAGTGACGACGGCATCCTAATTCATCAGGCAAAATATGTTAATGACATTCTATTCAAGTTCAATTTTGCAGACTCCAAACCGGCCTCAACACCTATGGCAACATGTCCTGTTCTTACTCCAGATCTAGGTGAACCAGGGATTGACCAGCATCTCTATAGGTCAATGATTGGCTCGTTAATGTACGTGACCGCTAGCCGTCCAGACATCATTTTTGCGGTTTGCCAATGTGCACGATATCAGGCTAATCCAAAACTTTCTCACCTTAATGTTGTCAAAAGAATCTTTAAATACTTGAAGGGCAAGCCTCGGCTAGGCCTTTGGTATCCAAAGGATTCAGAATTTAAGTTGTTTGCTTTTACTGACGGTGATCATGGAGGCTGCAATCTGGATAGAAAATCAACAACTGGAGGATGGCAGTTTCTAGGGGAGAGACTCATTTCATGGCAGTGCAAGAAACAGACCACCGTTTCGACTTCTACTGCCAAAGCTGAATATGTCGCCGCATCAGCATGTTGCTCTCAGGTTATTTAGATGCAACACCAATTGCTGGATTACGGTTTGAATTTCTGTGACTCTACTATTTTCTGTGATAATGAGGTTGCATTGCAAATTGTTAAGAATCCGGTCCAACACTCTAAAACTAAACACATAGACATTAGAGTGCATCATATTCATGACTGTTTTGAAAGAAAACTCATGCATCTAGAGCAGGTATCTACTGATAAGAATGTCGCTGACATTTTTACAAAGGCTTTTGATTTGACAAGATTCAACTTTCTGGTTGAATGTTTGAAAATGATTTATTTTGATTAAAAGGTCGCAGGCTCGGTCATCAAAAATATTTTTCTTAGTTTTTAGCTTATTTAAATTTTGATTTATTTCATAAATGCAAAAGTTTAGGGGGGGAAATTTCCTAAAAGCGCCAAAAAGATTATCGGTTTAAGTTTTTAGTTTCATCTTTAAATTTAAATAAAAATAAAAAAAATACAAAAATATTGTGCTTGTTAAGAAAGTCATTCTATTAAGAAAAATTGAGAACTCTGTCTACTGGGAAATGATAGTACATCATTCTAGAGGTTATATCGTCTTAAGTAAGGCCTGTAGTTGAAAAGATCAGGATCTTAGGGTGATATGTTGATAGGCTCTGCTAAAACTGAAATGATAGCATGATAGTGTTTCACTTAAACATAAAGATCATTACTTTAGTGGGGAACATATCATAGATTGGTAGAATATTTATTTCTTATTGATAATTGAACACTTACACATAAAGATTGATGAACTGTGGATGAACACACAATCTCTAGATTGCACAAGCCGAGACCCTTCACAAAGGGGTTGCGAGTCGACTTGATACAAGTCTGTATATATATGTATATAGATAAAAGACATGCAATGACATGCATTAGGTGAAAAGACACTCAATGAAAGTGCATAGCTACTCTGCAAAGCAGAAATTTGAGCAAAAAGATATGTCAAAAGACGTACATATTAGTTTACATGTAAATATTTTTCTCTTTTGGGACGTGGGTCTGGGAAGGAATCTCTTATCAAGGCATGTGCAATGACCCTGAGCATTTACTGTTTGTGAACATGTAAGTCCATCGTGCTATGTTTGTAATCAAATTTGCCAGAGATTTGCTGAACAGTCCATTGACCCGTGCTAGTTATGCTCATTTAGTTATATTTAGGTGCTCAAAAGATCATGAGGAAGGGAAGGCTTATCCGATAAGTTGTGGGGTCCATTCAGTTCATCAAAAACTCATCTAATTCACACTAAAATAAATGCAGGTTTCTAAGATATGAGTGTGGTACCCACTTAGTCTTGAATAAATTTTACCTAGAAAACATGATAAATTCATTCACTGCTACTTGTCAACTAAGGTATAAAGGCTTGAGTTTAGAAAGATAATATATTGGCAATCACCAAGACATGTCTAAGAAAATGAGCGGCTGATAAGTATAGTGTAGTCTACCCTAGGATGATATGATCCCATAACAGAGTTTCTCTCAAAAATACTGTGTTTTATTGTTTTAAAGCAGTCTGTTATTTGAAAAGAATAAAAAGATTTTGTGTTTTTAGCTTATTTGGGGTTATTTTTATTTTTATCTTTGTTTATAATTCATAAGTGTCAAAATGGCAGTCCCTACGCGACATGAAAATCCAAAAGCAAAACGTTTCTGAAAAATCAAGGCATAACAAAAGTATGTGGCCGCATACTTGATGCGGGGCCGCATACTTGAAGTCCCTATATAAATAGCAATTGAAGTTTGCGGTTTTTAGTTTACATCAACCGCATACTTCAAAAATCTCTCAGCCGCATACTCCATTTTTATTCACTAGAACCGTTTACTTGACCCCTGTGTGAAATTTGTTGCTATTATTGTGTTCAAGGAGTATAGGCGATCTCAGAGGTAAAGTTGTTGACCTTGGATTCCCTCGAATCAAGCGTGTGAAGTGTTCTTGATAGAACCTGAAACTGAAATGGACTTTTCATCAAATAGAACATCTAAAATCATGAAATAACTTAAATTGGTCCAGTAGTCTAGGTCGAAATCACTAGGCGATCTTGTTACACCGAAAATCCAAGCTAAAAACTTGTTAATTTTCAAAAATTTCAATCATTTGAAAGTTTGCGGTTTTTATACAAGTATGCGGTCAAGTTTGTGGTGTGACCAAAGTTTGCGGTGTGTTGAAAGTTTACGGTTTTTAATCAAAGTTTGTTGATCAAAGTTTGCGGTTTTAATCGAAGTTTGCGGTTTTAATCAAAGTTTGCTGTTGTAATCAAAGTTTGCGGGTTAATCAAAGTTTGCGGCATCCTTGAAGTTTGCGGTTGAACCACTTTGCCGCATACTTCAAATGTGTTAATTCGTTTTTGTAATCTAACTTGACTTATTGATTGCAGGCAATGGCAAACTTGAAATTTGTAAAGGATCATAATGAACCAGCATACTTGGAGGACCCACCACAGAATCACAGTGTTTTTCGGTCCATGATAGTGGGATTACGGGTGTCTAGGGTGTTTCATGCTCTATCTCAACATCCAGACATATGTGAAGACTTCATCAGAGATTTTTGGAGCACCGCTGATATTATCACAGAGAATGACGTGGAAGGGATAGCTGGTACAGTTGCAGGAAAGCGCATTGTAATAAATGAAGCTGTGATAAGAACTTGCTTGAATTTTGCCGATAATCCCGAATACACTACTGCAGAACAAATTACTGAAACCTTCCAAAGGATGAGTTATGAAGGAGAACTACCTTCCGTTTTAAAGAGATATCTGCCACCATACTAGAGATACTTGGCACATGTGGTAAATCAATGTATTTTGGGAAGAAAAGGAGGCTATGATGCCAACATGACTTCAATGGTCTATGCACTTGTCATGGGGGAGAACTTTAATTTCTCGAGGGTGGTGTTTGATGAAATGAAAAGTAATTTGACTGGAAAGAAGAAGTCTGTCTTCTTGATGTATCCACGATTCCTACATATGATAATTAATCGAGAGCATGCTGAGTTGGTCATGACTCAAAGAAGGCTGCATGTGAATGTAATGGACAGAAGCATTTTGTCCTACATGTCAATAAACAAGCAAGGATTTTATGCTGGTCTGCGACCGTTGGAGAAATTTGGTGCATTTCCTGAAATTGACGTTAACCAGCCTCCACCACCACCACATCCACAGCCACCACCACCACCTCCACACCCACAACAATCACATCAGCCTCGTTATAGACCTAGACGTGTAGGTTAACAGGCTCAAAATCAAGCTGAAGTTCCAATTGTAAATGAGCATGTGATTCCAAATGTACAACTTGCTGATGAACACGAGGATGATCTAAACTTCAACATTGAAGGGCCAATCTATTTTGAAAATCAAGAGAATATAGAAGATATGGCCGATCTTTACTTAGACGACTTGATGTTCTCTGACACTGCAAAGGTAGATGAAGCCCAAAGTTCAAGTGCTGTAAATGTTGAAGAAAAGGAAAGTGAGTCTAAAGGTGAATCAGACGGTATTGAGTTTGATTCTTCTGAAACAGAGAGTGAGAAAGAAGAAGTGCCCATTAACAAATATCACTGAAGCTTACTGGTTAAAAGAAAGGCTGCTGGGAAACCTCCTCTCATCAACCGATCTAAACAACAGTGTGATACTTTCGATGAAGACTATGATTATGAAGTTGATCTAGTTCCGAAGAAGAGAGCAAAAGCTTCTGTACAACTCCCGTAAAAGTCCACACCTATCATCACACCTACCTTTCCTACCAAGCAAGACAAGGGAAAATAGAAGATTGTTTATGAACCGGTAGATGTTCAAGCCCTGTAGCAAAGAGTATTCAGTCTAGAACAAGACTCTGTGGCTAAAGACTCAAAGATTGAGAAACGCTATAAAGAAAATGATACTCTTAGGACGACCATCAACATACAAAGTGGTCAGATTCAAAGCTAAAGAGACAACACGAAGTATGTGCGTAAAGAGTTGAAGAATTTGTAGGAAAAGAAAGAGAAAAAGAAAAGGAAGAAAGAAGATGGCTGCAGAGGCAGTGATGATGATAAAGGTGATGATGATGATGATGGTGATGATAATGAAGGCAAAAAGGATGACAACGATCAAAGTAAAGACCAGGAAGACCAAATACCAAGCTCACAAGAAGATATGACCAGAGCAATGGCCGTTTATGTTCCTGTGTCAGAAGAAAAGGGAGCACATCAGTCTGAAAATGATCTTTCATTCGACTTTGAACAGGGTCTAGATGATTTTCTTAAATCAGACTCCGCGTTCTCATATGAAAGGGATTCAGCTGTGTTGAATGATGATTTTGCAGGAGAAGATCTCTTTGAGACCGAAGATTTCTTTGACGTAAATATACCTACCTCTCCTACATACAACGATGCCCAGGGAAAGGTGATTACCGTCATTGATAGCGATATATTCACCGAAGGTAATTCACCTCCCCAAGTGGAGGAAATTGCTGACCAAGTGGTTGAACCTAAAGATGCTTCTGAAGCGACATCTTCCACATCAGTGGAGATAAAAAGGAAAGTTTGTTCAACTTCATTCCTCCACCAGAAATTCACTATGTCACAGCATCTAATGCACTTTCAAAGAAGAATGCTCGTTCTCTCATTCTAAGCTGGATGTATTTTGCAGATAAGCACGACTTTCAGTCCTTGCCTAGATATGATCTCAGAACTTTAATCATGGTTCCCTTCTACAACTTGGGGAACGATGGAGATGCAAGTGACTTCGTCGAATTTCTTAGAAGAGAATGTGACAATGACTTCAAGGTAATGAAGACGGCTCAGTGCAAGAGGGTGACATCAAAGTACATGATCGACAGGATCACCCAGAAGCCGCTTATAATGGAAGTATATCCTCCTCCCAAGACGGTTGACTGCGTCCCTATTCATAAAGGACTGTCGGACAACTCACTGAGTAAGCTGGTGTGCTTGGGTTAAAGTCCTGTGACTGGACTTCTAGACATTCACTGTACTGACAGAGAGTTCACAATAACTGATCCTATGGATTTAATGAAGTGTGGGAAGGAAGATATGATGAGACAGTCCAAGCAGAGATTGTTAGCGCCAAAGGAAAATGAGAAGGAGACTAAGCCGTTCATGAAAGTGATAGACATGGTGTCAGTTCAAGGCCTTTTTGTAGGAGGCGGTAATCACTCAGCTGACGTTGAAATACTCTGAGTTACTTGAATGCATTAGCCTAGGGGGAGATTGTAAGGATCAAACCTAATAGGCTAACGCATCAAGAGATTACCGGGATGTACAGAAGACAAGTTTTGGAAGTATGAGGCCGCATACTTCAGGCCCACCCGCATACTTCAAGTATGTGGATCCCAACCGCATACTTGGATTATGCGGCCCAGGCCCAACTGATTAGTATTAATAGATGTTTTGTTTATTGTAATCGGTTAGACGGGTCCTCGAACGATCTGTATTGTGTATTTAGTGATTTTATCAATATACACGTCGTTTGATTGTTGAATTATGTCTCGTCCTCTTTGATTATACCTACAAGTCACGTGTCGAGTCTGTTTCCACTAGGTTCAACACGTTGTTGAAATCGTTGATTGAAGATCCTCAAGAATCCGGACCTTACAATAGCTTAAATCAATAAGCAATTAAAGGAAATCTTTCAAAAGTTCAGTACTTCAAAATGCATGCAAGTCAAAATGTGAGACACCAATCTTGAATTAGTTACCTGAAAAACATGCTTAAAAATGTCAACATAACGTTGGTAAGTTCACAGGACTATTTTACTATAAAAAAGCGTTTAACGGTAACTGGAAATTCGTACGATAAACAAAACAAGTTAGCGGTTGATTCATCGAAGTCTAGCTAGGACATACGAATTACGTGATGCATAGGCCTATAACCAAAACTTTAACGAATTCTTGAATTTTTGCCCCAACCCATTGTACCTTTAAACAATGAAAACAACAAGACCTAATATGCAATCATTTGAACCTGTTGTTTATGGTTAGCGCGAGTAACCATGATTGGGGGTGTCAACCAAAATAGTACTATTCATATCGATCTACGCCTAAGTCCATAGCTAATGGTTATAGTTTGAAATATCGAGGACCTTAACGTGTTAACTCATGCGCACAAATGAATCAGATGCTTGTTTCTCATTTTCAAGTTATCATACAATTTGAATTCAACATGTTTTACCCCCAAATATGGAAAGTAGTAAAAATGGGTCGTGAAACTCACCTGAGAGATGCTAGCAACAAAGCCGAAAAAGAAAATAGACCCGACTTAGATACATCCTAGAATACATAAGGACATCATAAGTCTTAATGAATTAATCTCTAGCATTACAAGTTGGTAAAGTCGACATTCACCCAACTTAACTAGACTCGATTGAAAAATCACTTGTGTTTGTACATGTGACTCGACGACCCGTTGGTGATAAGTCTTGGAATAATACGAAAAATATATATTTATAAAGTATATAAATATAAATGATACAATTCTCGTAACTCGTCCTCGAATTCTCGTTTAGCAATAACATGCTCGGTTAAACGAATTTAATACATACATCAATTCGAGTTAAATGGTAAGGATCATGTTCGAAAATACTACAAGTATTTATATAGTATTTCAACTAATATTTTCTTATAACGATACTCATATTTCTCCAAATAAGTTGAGACTTATGACATCGTATTTCTCGAACACAATTATTTACACATTTAATACACAAATATAACGTTTATACTTATGAAAATTTTATGAATAAAATAAAGGAATTTATTTCTCGACTAGAGTTACATACATATATATAATGTTTATACCTATAAAATTCACTTATATATAAAATTCACCAAGTTACCATTAAGGTTTTTAAGCCATAAATCACCTCAAAACTAGTTATATATATATGTATATATATTCTTTTACAACCCAAATTGTCCAACATTTTAACTAGTATTTTTAAATATGTCTCTTTTTTTTTTACAAAACACGTTTTTATGGTTGAACTTTTATTTTTTCACCAAAATCTACTTTTTAGATTTTAAAGTCTTTTAAATATGATAAGCTAATATTATTTACTAATGTTACTAGTATAACCTATATTTATTATTTTTTTTAACAACCTTCTTTATATATTTTAACTAGACCATATAATGTAGCATAATCATTTATTATGTCAAAATGTCCAAATGTGTCCATAAGGTTCAAATCACTATATAAACTTATAAATGGTCCATATGATACATATACAAGCACAAAAATATAAAATTACTTGGATCTATATAAGTGTTATATAATAAATCTTAAAATGTAACACCTAATAATAAATGACATGTATCACCAACAACTTATTTGTGTAACTTTTCTTTATACTAAAAGTTTTATAAGTTTTCACCTGACCAAATTTATATAGACATTTTTATAACTTTCAGAAGTATGACACATATTTTTAAAAGATGTACTAGATTAAAACCATAGATCCACACTTTTATAATTCTTTAACAACTTCTTTTGCTAGTTTTTTATTTAAAGAAGATCTATAATCTATGAAAGGTTTGTTTTTTAATCAAAGTTTTTATATAACTTCTTAACTATAAATCATGTATTTTTAAAAGAAACCCTTTTTTTATATGGATCCATGTTTTAAGTTTCAAGTTAACTAATGTTTGGTTGAAAGACTCCAAGCATGAATTAAACTTCATGTATCTAAAAATTATAAAGAAAGAAAAGGGGTTTTTAACTTACAACCAAAGAGAAATGGAGCAAGGATGATGAAAAGGGAAAGTTTCAAACTTCAAATTTTTTACACCACCTTGGAAAGCATTTAAACTCTTGGATGGAAAAGGTAAATTTGCAAAGAATTTGTGTGTGTGTGCTATAACCGGAAAGGGAGAGATGAGGGAAAGTGTGATTTGTTTATCTTATGCAATTTGAACTTAGATATTAAAATTTAGCATATAAATATAATATTGTGTACTATGGGTCTTTGGACATTGAACATGACACTAATTTTATCACCAACGATAGCTTTCGTCGAATTAACCCGAGCGTGCATATCGACAATATTTGAAACTACCAATGCAATTTATACGAACTAACGGCTTTGTTGACCTAATCAATAATAATCAAGTCAAATATGAAATCAGGAATCATAAACACGTTTAACATAGGTACGTATTAGAAATCCTTGAATCATAGATATTTCTAGGATTCGATATTTTGTACGTTTGAGAAATCCTTGAATATTATATTATATATTCTAAATGATCGTAATCGATCAAATTCATGGGAATCAATATGAACGAAAGACTACTGTGAATTGGATGATTGGTTCATTAGGAATGAAAGGCCAAATGGTTGGACATCATGTTCACAGATAATCATTAAAGAATGATTATTGAACGTAACTCGCTTCAAAACTATCTTCATGGATCAAAGTCTTGAGAAGTTTTGAATATGGTAAGATCTATTGATCCTTCACCGTGGCACGCACTAGAACTAACTCTGGCTAAAGTTTGTTCCTTGATCTTATCTAACGACGTACCTTAACAGGCAGTAATAAGGATATGATTATGAGTAATCTGAAGTTAAGTGGGAGTTATACGTGGCCAAAGGAATTTTGTTATCCTTTGATTAGGATCTAGATATTCTGGCGCCCTCGTTGATTCAAACTGGTATAAATTGCGTGGCCACGCACAACCTAGAGTAGTTTGTTTAGACCATTTTTGAATTAGAGAACGAGAACAAGAATAGTTGAACCACATATGAGAAGTGACTTATATCCATCATGTTCATTGAATGACCTAAACAGAAAGGACACATAATATATATTTACCATGGCTATTTGTACTTGGTTAACTAAGAGTTACTTGAGCACAAGGAACTAGTTAACGATTATAAATACGTCATACCTTATTAGGGGCAGTGAGATGCAGCTAGAAGTCCACCACTATATGTGTTGACATGATTAATCGATGAATCGACCAAGTAGGAGATTGTTGGATACTAGATGTCCGATTATCGATAATATCAATGTTACTATCGAGGTACGATCCGAAGAGTTACACTTTGAGGAAAGAAAAAATTATATCGTTTAATTGTTAAACGTTATTATACGAAACAAGAATTTAGAATTCGGTGGATTAAATATCTAAAGAGATATTTATTAATTACGTTGTATTTAATTATTGAGAATAATTAAATCTAACGAGAGACGAAATGTGGTGTTATGTATATATTAGTGTACTATATATTGATAGGTTTTTATATTTAATAGTTAAATATAAAACTAGTTCAGTTAGCGCTATTAATTAATGTAATTATAAACTATAAGGACTGGCACTGATTAAATGTTAATCCATTGGTAATTAAAGGTTAATTATTCAGGGTTTAAATGGTAATATGATTTACTATAAATATATCATTAAGATGAAACCCTAAAACCAGTTTTTTGCCACCATAAGTTTTGCCGAACCCCCCCCCCCACCTTGCGTCGTCGACCTCAGCCGACCACCCCCCGCCGCCGCGACCAGCCATCGTCGACCAACACTAGCCGCCGCCATTGCCACCGTTGGCTGCCGCTGTGTTTCCTTGCTTTCTCATGAGCCGAACTGAAAAGGAAAAAGAGAACCGGGTTCTCGTTTGGTGTTTTCGTGTGAAGAGCTCGTTAGTTGTCATCTAGCGTGACGTTCTTTGTACCCCGAGTGTTACAAACTGGTTATTTAGTCAAAGGTGTAAAACCCTATGGTTGTGTTTTATTTATTTTTTTTATTGTCTAAACGTTGTGTAATCGAATCACTGTCGGAAAAGATCAGATCTTAATTATCGTGTGCTTTTGTAAACGCTTTCGCTATTGTAAATCTGATTTTATAAAGTTTCATTTTAAATGTTAAAACCGGTGCACGATAATCCAACAGCTTTGGCATAGGCGATTTGGGTATTTTACTTTCAAAAATATGAAAAAACTTGTAAAACAAAATATTGTTCGTGGTTTGCCCACTAAAGAATTCGAATTATCTGGAAATTGCATCGCATGCTCTAAGGGTAAACAACACCGTAAATCACATAAGCCAAATCAGGATAATTCTATATGTGCACCTCTACAGCTCTTGCACATGTATTTATTTGGTCTTGTTCATGTCAAAAGTATTGCTAAAAAATCCTATTGTCTTGTTGTAACAGATTATTTTTCTCGTTGTTCTTGGGTAAGCTTTCTAGCCACTAAGGATGAAACTTCAAATTCTTTGAAGAGTTTGAACTTGAAGATATGTAACATTTGCGATCCGAAAGTCAAGATAGTAAGAAACGACAATGGAACCGAGTTTAAAAACTTTGATGTTGATTCTTTCTTCTCCAACAAAGGAATCTCCAAGCAATTCAGTGCTGATAGAACACCGCAACAAAATGGAGTCGCTCGGAGAAAGAATAGAAATCATATTGAGGCCGCTCGCACGATGTTGGTGAATTCTAAACTCCCAATCATCTTCTGGGCTGAAGTTGTTAACACGGCTCACTACGTTTTGAATCGGGTGCTTGTGGTCAAAGCTCAGAACAAGACTTCATATGAACTATTCAACAAAAGAAAATCATTAATAGACTTCGTTAGACCTTTCGGTCGTTCCTACACGTTGCTTAACACTAAAGATCATCTGAACAAGTTTGCTGCAAAATTTGATGAGTGTTTCTTTTTCGGTTACTTTTCTTCACAGAAGGCTTATTGTGTATATAATAAATGCACGAACGCCGTACAAGAATCATTTTATGTCGATTAGCATGAGTGCAATGCAACCATTACTGGAACTGCTCCAAATTGGTTCTATGGCATTGACGTGGTATTCAATTCCTTCAACCTTCTAGAGATTATTCCTCTAGCTGCTTGTTCTTCTTCATCAACTTAAGAAGATTATTGTGTTGATCTTTTTCCATTTTCAACACGACTTACTCTACATGTGCTAGATCATGTCATTTCGGCTCAGGATCAACCAACACTTTCGCAATACAAGGTTACTGCAAGTATTCAAGATGATGTTTCTGGAAAAGCATCGATTGATCAAGCTGTCATTGAAAATATGATTACTGTTTCGTCTGATCAAGATCCTATCATTGATGCAAGTGCTACTGCTTCTCCAGTAAATGAAGAAAACTCAAGTTCTAAATAATATGAAGTTATTCCTAATCACCATTTGACCAATCTACCTACACAAGTTGAAGTATAGTCCGGTCCTTACTCCAGGATTCTCAGTGGTCACTCTTTGGACAATGTAATCGGTTCGATATATGATGGAGTTCAAAAGAAAAGCAGGTTAAGTGCAATAAATGAATGCGTGTACTCTTGCTTCTTGTCTCAGATAAATCCAAAAAACATATCCATGCCTGTGACAACCAAAACTTTTTGTTTCAGACAACTAACGACTCCGCTTAATTTCCGGGACGAAAATTCTTTCAACAAGGGGATGATGTGAAATCCGGAAAATTCAGGTTAACTCTGTTAACACAAACATCGTTATCTCAAGCATCGTTCATACAAACTCAGTCATCTCAGTTAGTCACACATGCATTGCATTTATTTAGGTTAATTGAATGTGTCAATTAATACACACACAACGGTAACTCGAAGAATTACCGAATCGCACTTGAGTCTAACCCGTAACGTTGGTGATTAATCAATAATAATATTTAGAACAATTAATAATTTATAATTAATATAAATTATGTGATTTTGCATGTTATATGATTACGAGAATTATGTGAATTCTCTTGATATCGCACATGTTGATTGAATGTTAATTGTATTAGTTAATTTTTTTAAAAGATGGAGTTTTATAAAAATAATAATGAAGGGATTTAATTATTATTAGTGTAATTAGTTTTAAATTAGCCTATGGACATTTGGAAAGCCCATAATCCAATTTAAAAACCCATCCATGCAAATGTGTATAAAAGAAAATTTATAAAATTAAAAACCCTAAACCCATTCCCCCTGAAACCGTCGCCACCCCCCCCCCCCCCCGCCCCAAAGAACCCCCCTTGAGCCAAGAGCTTCAAGCAACCCAAACACACCCTCTTTGATCTTCAATATTTCAATTGGAAGTGTATTCGAGCTAGTCTAGGCGTTTCTAACATTCCTACGTAAGTTATTTCATCCGATTCCGTTACTTTTTTACCATAAAAGTTATGATTGAAACCCTAGTTCATCCAAACATGAGTTTTTGAAATAATAATGATGAATTGGTTATTTGATTAATGTTGTTGCAAATATTTGATGTGTATAGTGTTAATTAGAAAACCCTAGTTTCTTATGATTCATAACTTGTCTAAAGTAGAGACTTTTTGATTATGTGATGTTATAGGATTGCATGCTAGATGTAAATGATGATTGTTACGAATTATATTTATGCTTGTTAAGTAGTATACAATTGAATGGATGAATTGAATCTTGTTAACAAAGCTAGAAATCATAGACATTCCTAAAGAGGAAACTTTATTGAAAGGTGTTTGTTGAATGTGAATTACTTTTACGTGCATGATGTTATTGTTTGATGCTAGCATGTTATTATGAACGTATTAAAGCTTGTTAAAGTGTTGTTTGGTACAAATTGCATGCATTGATCATAAGTTACTAAAAGTAGAAACTTTTACAATTTGAATGTAACATCCCAAAATATAAAAACGACAATTATAATAACGGAATAAATGAATGAGGCATGATGGGCCGGGACAGATGGGCCGGCGGGCTTGAAGAGGGCGAACATAGGGGAGCTTCCCCTATAAATAGCCTAAGTCACCACATTTCTCTCATTTGCAAGTTCTAGAGAGAGAAACCGTAGAGAGAGAAAGTCGGTGGATCGGCCCAAGATTGAAGAAGTGCGTTGCTCCATAGCTCGTGAGAGGAACCTCCAAATCAGAAGCTCGATACAGGTAACGATCCAACCTAGATCTGAGTTTTTTGTTCATTTTTTGGTTTTTCGGGTTTTGGACGAAAATGTGACGTCTTTACGGATGAAACTGGAAGAAAAACATAGTTTTGAGTTCCTTAATGAAAAGCAAACGTTTTGAATGTCAACAAGTTTGGTATCTTGACGTGATCAGACCCGAAGGCGAAAGTTAGGGTTTTTGCGGGGAAACAGATCCTGCGTACTTATCAAGTATGCAGGAAGAGGGTCCTGCGTACTTATCAAGTACGCAGGAAGAGGGTCCTGTGTACTTATCAAGTACGCAGGAAGAGGGTCCTGCGTACTTATCAAGTACGCATGAAGCGAGGTTTGCGCACTTATTAAGTACGCAAGAGCAAGGCCCTGCGCAATTGCTAAGTGCGCAGGCATCAGGCAGTTTAGGTAAAGTCAGTATGTTTAGAAGGTTAAACCGTTAGAATCAGGAATTGGTCTGATGTGTATTTAACTAATCAATTCAGATCGGAAGTGACGTTGTGGGACCTTTGTTTAGGACAACCGAGATTAGCTTATCAGGTGAGTTCTAGAAGCCCTCTTTTAAATGTTTTATATAATGTTTTCGGGATGGTGTGCATACATACGAAATGATGTTTTACGAAATGATGTTTACGAAATGATGCTTATGAAACTATGTTTAGGAAATGAAATGATTTGGAATGAACGATTTATGGAAAGAAATTTTTATGAATGGAATGTTTACGAACGAAATGTTTATAAAGAAATGAGTTAAATGTGGGTAAAGGGTTTTGAAAATGAATGATATGTTTTATGAAAAGAAAAGAAAAAGGGCAAAGGTTTTAAAGAAGTCATTACAAATCTAATCTGTCGAATGGATGGAATTGACAAATGAAGTCTGGGAATGTAATTCCCAGCCTTGTGGTAGATTATGGACAGCGAGCCATAGTTTCAATAAGAACAACAGTGGCAGTGTCTTGCTGGCCTGCTAATGGTTATGATGTTTTACAACTGGTATGGGAGTAACGACGGTTACTCAGGGGTTAACGTGACCCTATGGAGGTTAAATTATGATCCGACGGTGTTATGGCCGTGAGCCATAGTCGTCGATGGAAGTTGTCAGTTTATGGACATGAGAGCCATAGGGGCAACTAAATGGGTATTGTCGGTCCTCGTGCAGTTAAGCCTTGGGGGCAATACAAAAGGGAATTGACGGAATGTATTGTATTGTCGGTCTTCATGCAGTTAAGCCTTAGGGGCAATACAATACTAAATGACGGAACGAATGGTAACACAGATTTAGATAGTAATGTATGACTTAAATGAATGTTAAATGTTTTAAACGAACGATCCGTTCAACGGTGTTCATGATGATGATAAATGTTTGAATGTTTTTAATGATGAACGAAAGGCCCTGTTTTCTTATACATGATGTTAAACCCCAATGAATTATTGAATGATGAACGATTTTATAAATTGAATGAAAAACTAAAACTCACCAGCGTAGCTGACTTTTTAGTATGCACATTCAGGTTAACGGCATGTTATGATGATGGACGGTGATGCTTGGCAAGCGAGAAGAGTTGCCCGGTTGATCATGAAGACTGGCATCCCGTTATGATTAGTTTACGTTATGTTTATGTATTAGACTATGTTACGCTTCCGCATGTTGTACAATGTTATGAGTATGTTTTAATGAAATTTTCCGCTGCGTTATTTGATATTCAAGTTTAATAACTATTTGTGAATGAGTAAATCCAACAAGTGAGGTCTCCCGGGTTGGGGTCTTACAAGTTGGTATCAGAGCAATAGTTTGAGAGATTCGGACACTCCCAGTGTCTGAACTTAAACTGTGAATGGGACCAAAAGCGGATGCAGGTACGGGTAACTCGAGCCACAGCATCAGGTATGAAGGTAGTATATATTTACATATATAGTATGCCTTAGAAAGGGTTAGGTAAGGACTTGTGTTCTGATGGAATCACAAAGGTGGTCAAATAGAAATCGAAAGGTAGTGTAATGGTTAATTTTATTTGTTAACATCTTACAGTGCTTGTTGAATTTTATTTGTTAACTAACGTGATGACATTGGGTTCTTGTCTTATAGAACGAAATGGCAAGAAGAGGAAACGGAAGGCGTGGTGGGGGCCGTACCGGTGGTCGTAACGGTGGGCGCGGCAGGACCCCTGCACGCCAAGAGTACAGTGAAGAAGGAAGTGTTCACACTGAGCCAGAAGTTAGTATGCATGGGACTGAACCGACTCATGTCGAAGGACAACAATTCACTTTTGAACCGGAAGTTAGAGCGGCTCTTGCACGAGAGTTTACTGAGTTGATGAAGGTTTCTCTGCCAGGACTGTTGGCAGAAGCGTTAAAGAAGGCTAGTGAGACGGGTGGGTCTAACATGGCGGTTGGTACCCCGAACACTGAGGCAATCAACGCATTGCTTACCCGTGGTTGCGACTATAAGTCCTTCAAGGCATGTGATCCTTCGGTTCTCACTAGAAAGAAAGACGTGGTGGCTACTTTTGACTGGGTGACACGTATGGAAGCCGCCATCCATCTGAGCGAGTGTCGAGCAAATCAAGTTGTGAAATTTGCTGCTAACTCTTTGAGAGAGGAAGCATCCCGTTGGTGGGAAGGTATACGTCAGGCTAAGGGGGACGAGACGGTTGACACGATGTTGTTGAATGATTTGAAAACTTTGGTGATCAAGAATTTAGGTCCAAGGAATGAGATCGAAAAGGTAGAAAGGGAATTTCTGGGGATTAACGCCGGGAGCATGATGCACCGACAGTACACCACACGGTTCAATGAACTGGCACGTCTGGTGCCACATCTTATCACGACTGAGGAAAGAAAGATTGCCTGCTACATTCAAGGGCTGCGGACCAGGTCCTCACCTATGTTAAAGCAAACGCCCCTACTACCTATGATTCGGTAGTAGAATTGAGCGGAGTGGTATTTGATGATCTGGCGTTGAATGTCGTTGCCATTGAAGAGCCCAAGAAGAAGCTGAGTTTTCCCGCTAAGCGATCGGGTGGGAGGTTGTTTAGGGCTCGGGACAAACAGGCCAGGGTAGGCAAGACGGCAGTCTATGGAAAATGTGGGGTAAGAGATACGGGTGAATGTTGGCTAGGGACAAATCTGTGCTACAAATGTGGCAAGACTGGGCACTACTCCCGTGAATGCAGGAAAGGCATTAAATGTTATAATTGTGATGAAAGCGGTCATATGAGCCGGGAATGCACCAAGCCCAGGATCGGTGAAGCCGGGAAAGGGAAAGGCCCGGAGAAGAAAGAAGAGAGGCCTCGAGCAAAGACTCGTGCGTATGCACTGACGTAAGAACAAGCCAGAGCAGACCCCGATGTGGCGTCAGGTACGTTCATCCTTGACAACACTTTTGTTTCTGTGTAATTTGATTCGGGTGCCAGTAAGAGTTTTATATCTGTTAATTTTTGTAAACAAGTGAAGTACACTGTGAGTAAGTTAGAAAGGGCCTTTAGCATAGAAACCGTTGAGGGTAGGATTACGAGAGTGACCGATGTAGTTGACAACTCCACGATAAAAATAGAAGGTCATAGGTTCCCTGTCCGGTTGTTTGTTATGGTTTTGGGTGGGTTCGATGTCGTGTTAGGTATGGATAGGCTAGCTGCCAATGAAGCGCAAATTATATGCAAACGAAAGATAATCTGACTCAAGGCTCCGGATGGTAGCGAAGTCGAGGTTTTTGGAGATCGTGACTCCCCGATGCCTAACGTCATCTCCATGATCAAGACAACAGATTACTTGAGGCGCGGATGCAAGGTTTATCGGTTTACGTGATTGACAAGTGTAAGGAAGTGAAGGAACTAGACGATGTGCCCGTGGTACGCGAGTACCCGAAAGTGTTTCCAGAGGACTTGCCTGGGATACCACCCGACAGTGAAATTGAGTTTCGAATTGACTTAGTACCAGATGCCCAGCCCATGGCTAAGGCTCCATATCGACTAGCACCAGTGGAGATGAAAGAACTAATGGCACAACTAGAGGAGTTACTTGAGAAAGGGTTTATCCAACCGAGCATCTCGCCGTGGGGTGCTCCGGTGTTGTTTGTGAAGAAGAAGAAGGATTGTTCGATGAGAATGTGTATTGATTATCGCGAGTTGAACAAACAAACGGTGAAGAACAAGTACCCTTTACCAAGGATCGACGACCTGTTCGATCAATTGCAAGGCGCAAGTTGGTTCTCAAAAATCGACCTTCGATCCGGGTACCATCAGTTGAAGGTGAGAGAAGAAGACATACTGAACACCGCATTTCACAATATGTTATGGACATTTCGAGTTCCGTGTAATGTCTTTTGGATTGACGAACGCCCCCGCAGCGTTCATGGATTTGATGAATAGGGTTTGTCGACCAATGTTAGACCGATCGGTAATTGTGTTCATCGATGATATCCTCATCTACTCCAAGAATGAGGGTGATCACTCATGTCACTTAAAGGAGGTGTTGGAAGCTCTGAAGAAGGAAAAGTTGTATGCTAAGTTCTCCAATTGTGCGTTCTGGCTTAGGGAAGTCCATTTCCTAGGTCATGTCAATAACCCGAATGGCATTATGGTTGACCCAGCGAAGATAATGACGGTAAGGGAATGGAATATTCCTAAGACGCCAACCGAAATCCGCAGTTTCTTGGGACTGGAAGGCTACTATCAGAGATTCATCCAGGATTTCTCAAAAATAGCTTCGCCATTGACAAAGTTGACTCGGAAGGAGGTAAAGTACGAATGGGGTTCGACCCAGGGTGAGGCGTTTAGGGAATTGAAGGAGAAGCTAACCAAAGCTCCAGTCTTAGCACTTCCCGAGGGCAATGAAGACTTAGTGGTATACTCTGACGCTTCGGGTCAGGGATTGGGATGCGTGTTGATGCAACACGGAAGAGTGATCGCGTATGCGTCACGGCAGTTGAAGATTCACGAAGCCAATTATCCGACTCACGATTTGGAACTTGCTGCTGTCGTATTCGCATTGAAAATCTTGAGGCACTACCTTTACGGGGTGAAGTTTACAATTTACTCCGACCACAAAAGTTTGAAGTACTTCTTCGAACAAAGGGAACTTAATATGAGGCAGAGACGATGGTTGGAACTATTGAATGACTATGACTGTGAAATCATATACCATCCTGGAAAGGCAAACGTGGTGGCTGGTGCTCTAAGCCGAAAGGATGTGCCTGCTCCAATTAGAGTGAAAGCTTGCCAGTTGGTGGTAACATCAGATGTGATGAGAGAAATTGAAAGAGCTCAAGATGAAACACTTAAGGAAGAAAACATAAAGAAGGAAAGAAAGGTTGGCCAACATGACCAGTTGGAATATAACACCCTTGGTGTTATGACGTGTTTTGGACAGGTATGGATACCTATAGGTGGCGAGCTTAGAACCAAAATCATGGATGAGGCTCATAAGTCTCGGTACTCTATCCATCCTGGTACCAATAAAATGTACCAAGATCTAAGGAAGGAATACTGGTGGCCTGGAATGAACATGAGATGACAAAGTATGTAAGCAAGTACTTGACTTGCTCACAAGTAAAGGCCGAACACCAGAAACCATATGGAAAGATTCAACCGCTTGATATACTGGAATGGAAGTTGGAACATATTACCATGGACTTCATAACCAATCTACCTTGCACAGCTAAAGGTCATGAGACCATTTGGGTAATTGTGGACCGTTTAACGAAGAGTGCTCATTTACTACCTATTCGTGAGACGTTCTCGTCGGAAAGGTTAGCCAAGTATTTATTAACGAAGTAGTAGCACGGCGTGGGATGCCTTTGACGATCGTATCTGACCGGGACACACGATTCATATCGAGGTTCTGGAAAAGATTTCACGAGGCGATGGGCACGAGGCTTAATATCAGCACGACATACCACCCACAGACGGATGGTCAGTCCGAAAGGACCATTCAGACATTGGAGGATATGCTTCGTGCTTGTATTATCAATTTTGGCAGCAGTTGGGACAGTCATCTGCCGTTAGCCGAATTCTCCTACAACAATAGTCATCACACGACTATAGGCATGCCGCCTTACGAAATGTTGTATGGGAGAAGATGCAGGACCCCAGTTTGTTGGGGTGAGATTGGTCAAAAGGAATTAGGGAGTTTTGAAGTAGTAAGAGAAACGCCGGAAAGGTTTGATCAAATCAAAGCACGAATGAAGGCCGCACAAGATCGTCAGAAATCCTACGCGGATAAACGACGGAGGCCTATTGAGTTTGATGTTGGGGACAGAGTAATGTTGAAAGTGTCACCCTAGAAGGGAATCATACGATTCAGGAAGAGTGGAAAGTTAAGTCCGAGGTTTGTTAGACCATTCAGGATAATGGCACGAGTTGGTGAAGTTGCTTATCGGTTAGAGTTTCCTGATGAGTTAAGTGAGATTCATTCTACCTTCCATGTATCACACTTGGAAAGTGTTTGGAGGATGAATCGACTCACGTACCACTTACTGACATCGAGGTCGACAACAGCCTTAACTACATCGAAGAACCTGTGGCCATCTTAGACCGAAAGGAGAAGCGTTTGCGTAATAAAGTTATTCCATTGGTTAAAGTCCAATGGAAGCACCGAAAGGGATCGGAATCTACTTGGGAAACGGAGACGGAAATGAGGGAGTCGTACCCTCAACTATTTGACTTATGATAGGTTTCGGGGACGAAACCTATTGTAAGGGGGTAGACTTGTAATATCCCAAAAATAAGACGACGATTAAAATAACGGGTTATACATGGGACTAAAGGAATAAATGAACGAGGTGTGACGGGCCGGGCCAGATGGTTCGGCGAACTTGAGGGGAGGAGTCCCTTCCCCTATAAATAGCCTAACACACTCCACATTTCTCTCATTTGCAAGTTCTAGAGAGAGAAACCGTAGAGAGAGAAAGTCAGTGGATCGACCCGAGATTGAAGAAGTGCGTTGCTCCATAGCTCGTGAGAAGAACCTCCGAATCAGAAGCTCGATACAGGTAACGATCCAACCTAGATATAAGTTTTTGTTCGTTTTGGGTTTTTCAGGTCATGGACGAAAATGTGACGTTTTTACGGATGAAACTGGAAGAAAAACATAGATTTGAGTTCCTTAATGAAAAGCAAACATTTTAAATGTAAAAAAGTTTAGGATCTTGACGTGATCAGACCCGAATGCGAAAGTTAGGGTTTTTGCGGGGAAACAGATCCTGCGTACCTATCATGTACGCATGAAGAGAATCCTGCTTACTTATCAAGTACGCATGGAGAGGGTCCTGCGTACTTATCAAGTACGCATGAAGCAAATTTTTCACACTTATTAAGTGCGCAAGAGCAAGGCCCTGCGCACTTGCTAAGTGCGCAGGCATCAGGCTGGTTAGTAAAGTCAGTATAGTCGCCTAAGTCAGAATGGTTAAATTGTTAGAGTCGGGATTGGGTCTGATGTGTATTTAACTAATCAATTCAGATCGGAAGTGACGTTGTTGGACCTTTGTTTAGGACAACCCAGATTAGCATATCAGGTGAGTTCTAGAAGCCCTTCTTTAAATGTCTTAATTAAATGTTTTTGGGCTGGTGTGCATACATACGGAATGATGTTTTTAAAATGAGGTTTACGAAATGATGTTTATGAAACGATGTTTACGAAATGATGTTTACGATATGATGTTTATGAAATGATGTTTACGAGATGATGTTTATGAAATGTTTTGCCAAATGAAGTTTACGAAAGATTTACGAAAGAGATGATGTTTTGTTTAATAAAACGTACGAATGCTTTAACTAAATTGAGGTAAAGGTTTTATGAAAGTCACGAATGAACGAATCTGCCACGAGTTCCTATGGGAGCTGAGGTATGTATATATGTATTGGTCTCACCCTTACGGGGGGCCTTTGTGGCTGGCTAACGGTTGTACAACTGGTTGATGATGGGGTGACGACGGTCACCCATGGGATTACCGGGATCCCGATGGAAGATAATATTCCTTGAGGGGAAATAGTGCCTATGTTATGTTCTGTCTTCCTAGAGGTAACGAGCCTTAGGAGACATATTTTTGGTCTACCTAGAGGTAACGAGCCTTAGGAGACATATGTTTGGTCTGCCTAGAGGTAACAAGCCTTAGGAGACATATGTTTGGTCTACCTAGAGGTAACGAGCCTTAGGAGACATATGTTAGGTCCACCTAGAGGTAACGATCCTTAGGGGACCTGTTGACGGGTGACTTAGAGGTAACGAGCCTTAAGTTCATCCGCTGGTATGTGATGTATGGGATTGACGGTTACGAGAAGGCGCAGATTCGGTTCATGTTGACTTATGTTATGATGCTATGTTACGATGTTATGATGATGTTAAGTTATAACATGTTTTACGTATGCTTTTGTTAAACAAATGTATGTTATGTTTTTTGGAAAAATGTTTATGTTGAGGTTTTATGTAAAGCTAGAACTCACCAGCGTAGCTGACTTTTTAGTATGCACATTCAGGTTAAGGCAGGTTATGATGATGGACGGAGATGTTTGGTGGCTTGATGAGTTACCCGGATGATATGAAGACTGGCATCCCGTTATGATTAGTTTATGTTATGTTTATGTATTAGACTATGTTACACATGTTATGAGTATGTTTTACTGAAATTTTCCGCTGCGTTATTTGATATTCAAGTTCAATAACTGTTTGTGAATGAGTAAATCCAACAAGTGAGGCCTCTCGGGTTTGGGGCCTTACACCGTTAGTGGATTTTGGGGGTGTGACAATGCCCCTGGTGGAACCAAGTTGGGTTGACGCGATCCAAGAGGACCTAAAACAGTTTTGGAATATTAAAGACTGGAAATTGGTGGATCTCCCTACCAAAAAATAATCCATTGGAACCATATGGATGTTTCAGAACAAGAAAGACGATAGAGGGGTTGTTTTCGGAAATAAGACTCGTTTGGTGGTACATTACAAAGAGGTGTTGGCTCTGGTTGCAAGACTGGACGCTATTCAGATCTTTCTTGCATATACCTCGTATAAAAACTACAAAGTTTACCAGATGGATGTGAAGAGGTGTATGTCTGCCAGCCTCAGGAATTTGGTGATCCAGAGTTCCATGACCACGTCTACAAGCTAGATAAGGCCTTTTATGGATTACACTAGGCTCCTCGAGCATGGTATGAAACCCTATCCAAACACTTACTTCAAAATGAATTTCTACGTAGCACCCTAGATATACCTCTATTCACAAAGACGGTTGGAGATGATGTGCTTATGGTCAAGTGTATGTGGATGACATAATCTTTAGGTCGACCAATGAAACGCTTTGTAGAGAAATTGAGGTTGTGATGAATACTAAGATTGAAATGAGTTCGATGGGAGAGATAGCCTTCTTTCTCAGGTTACAGGTGGTTCAGTTCGATGACGGGATTGTATTCACCAGGCCAAGTATGTCAATGACATCTTAGCAAAGTTCAAGATATTGGACTGTTCACCAACACATACTCCGTTTGCTACTCAGACTCCTTTATCTTCAGACCTTCAGGGCAAATTGGTCGATCAACATCATTATCGCTCGATGATCGATTCTTTGATGTATCTGACTGCCAGTCGACTTGACATTATGTGTGTCGCATGTTAATGTGCACGGTATCAGTCTAATCCCAAAGAATCAAACGAGATTGCAGTCAAATGAATATTCCGTTATCTGAAGGGGGGACCAAAGCTGGGGTTATGGTATCCCAAGGATGGTGACTTAAAATTGTGCGCTTATTTCGACAGTGATCATGGCTGTTTATAGCTTGACAGGAAATATGTTACCAACTGCTATCAATACTTGGGAAATAGGCTTTTGTCTTGGCAGTGCAAGAAACAAACGACAATATAAATTTCAATGGTGAATCCGAGTACACTGCTATATCTTGTTGTTCTCAGGTCCACTTGATTCAACACCAGATGATGGAGTATGGGATCAACTTCATGCATACTCCGATATTCTGCGTCAATGAAGCCGCTCTCGGAATCGTGAAAAATCTTGTTCAATGTAACTCATTCATAATCTACATACTATTATATTTTATGTGCATTTATTAGGACTTATTAATATCAAAGTAGGTCAACAAAGTACGTGTACAAACTATTCAATACAAATTATGTGACTTATATGATGTTTTTACTTAAAACTATGTTTTATAACATACAATCCTAATAAAATTAGTTAACTATACCTAATTTTAAGTCAATTACATGGCTATACCCCTAAACTTTATGTAATTACTCATACTATGTCCATAGATGTTCATTTTAAATTCATATTTCATGTGGATGATTTCAAATCCATATTTCATGTGATTATTTTTATGAGCGTTTCTATGCTAACTTTTTTTGCAGAGTGAATACTAGTGTACAGTCATTGTGCGGGGGCAATATTCACTAGTTATTATTTAGAGTAAATTACGCTTTTGATCCCCTGTGTTTTGACATGTTTAATTATTTACTCTAAAAATGAATCTTTTGACATATCAGGTTCTGAGATTGCATTTTTGTAATTATTTCAGACACCGCCACTAACACTGTTATCTTTTTCTGTTAACTTTATGCGCATTTCAGTAATTTATTTCTAAGGGATTAGTTTAACCCTTTCAGTGCACCAAAAACTTTTTTTAGTTTTTTCATAAAAACATTTTTTCCTTATTTAAAACCGTTCTTTTAAACTTTTTTAAAAATTATTTTTTTTATTTTTTTCCCTAAAAACGTCTTTTTGAATATTTAAAAAATGTTTTTTAATTTTTCTAAGTTTTTTTTAATTTTTTCATAAAACCGTTTTTAAAACTTTTGTTTTTTTTAGTTTTCCTTTATAAAAACGTTTTTTAGCTTTTTCATAAAATGTTTGTTGAAGCACTTTTGTGTGACAAACACTCTGGATAATGTCTTAGTTTATTATACTTGTCTTGTATGTCTTGTCTTTGTATGTTAGTGTCTGTATGTATTAGTTATCGAGTTGTAATTTCTAATGCATGTTATTGTTGTATTATTTCTCTAAGTGTTTTGCGCACTTAGCTTGTGCGCGGGAATAAGTTCCTGCGTACTTAGCAAGTACGCAAGAATACTCTACGTACTTGCTAAGTACGCATGAACAATTTGCGCTGCGCACTTGTTAAGTGCGTAGAGATCAGGTCTAGTATAAATAGAATAGGTTGACAGAAGATATGTACGCAGACATTTTGCACTCAGTATTTTCTCTCTGTAACCGTTCAAGTTTATAATAGACGAAACTTTAAAGTGATTTCTTTGTCGGTTTACTTTGTGTTGTTTGATTCTCCACCTAGTCACGGGCATTCCGCACCCTGTCCGACTAGTCACACACCCACACGTAACGATCCGAGACACCCGGGGACCTACAAGTGGTATCAGAGCTTAGCTCTTGATTTCGAGTGTTGTGAGTGTGTTAGGAGCATCTTCTATACATCCTACAGAGTTTTTACAAGCAAAAGTAGGTGTTTTTGTTGATTTTTGTGATAAAATAGGGGTAGCTCTTGAGCACTATTTTAGAAGCAAAAATCACTCAAAAACCAACTTTTGTTGTGTATTTGAGTGTTTTGAGCATCAAAGGTTGGTTAGAAACGAGTTTCTGACCCTTTGGCTCATCTTGTTTGGTCAAATTTTCAATTTCTGCCGTCTCCGGTGAGATTCTAGTGACCGGAAAAAGTTGGTGAAACAGTGATCTGTGTACTTACCTTATTTGGCAACAAGTACAGTCTTGCTGCGTACTTACTAAGTACGCAAGACCAATCTTGGTGCGTACTTAAGCTATTTCCTGCGTACTAATCTTCTACTCCTGCGTACTTACTAAGTACGCAAGAGCAAATCATAAGTGCGCAAGAATACTTCTCTAAGTGCGCAAGTCCAGTTTCAAGTGCGCAAGTTTCTTCGACTTTTCTGAAATTTGACTAAGTGTTCACCATGTCAAATCTTCATAACCTCGGCAACCTTCTGAACTATGACAACGAGATCGGAACCCCACAGAAACCCCCAAAGCTTCTTAATGTAAATGATTATTCAAACTGGAAAGCACGCTTTGAACATTATATTTCCTATACTGATTCTTCGTTGTGGATACCCATTCTAGAGGGCTATAAGCATCCCACATACACTTACCTTGATGAGGAAGTTCCCAAGCCTATCTCTAAACTTGAAGAAGAAGAAAAGAAAGTTTATGATAGAGAGAAAAAGGCACACGGATCTATCACTATGGCCTTGACCAGGGAGTTATTCCACAGCTTCAGAGGATACGATAACTCCAATGATCTCTGGAAGGCGTTACAGAAGAGATTCGAGGGTAACAGTGACATCAAGAAGAGTAAAAGGGATCTTCTCAGGAAGCAGTATGAGTGCTTCAGATATCTGGAGAACGAATCCATAGATGAGCTCATCTCTAGATTCTATCATCTATAGACTGAGTTGAAAGCTTTTGACCTCATCTATCCAAATGAGGAATTAGTTGAAAATTTTCTGGATGCTTTGCCACCCAAATTTGATATGTATACTACCTTGATGAGAGAGAACTCAAAGTTTTACGAGATGACTATTGATGAAGCAAATGGAAAGGTTCAAGCACATGATATGAACCTAAAATGAAAAGAGAGCTCAGGGAGACCTCAAATACAAGTCCCTTCTATGTATTTTGGGACGTCTTCCACAGCCAATTCATCGGGTTCTGGAATTGCCCTTTTCTCAGGGAACTCTCTTGAAGACGATAACTCAAATGTCTGTGGCGGTCATGCCTGCTATGCAGCATTTGGATCTGGTTCTGGATCTTATCACCAGAACTCCGTAAGAAATCCTTCTCCCACATCTTCAGCTAACCAATCAGCAATAGCCAAGATAGCTGAAGATCATGTGGCTTTATTCTCATCATGCATGCTTTCCTATGAGAACTTCATTGGCGGTAAGCTCACGGATCCTGAAACCATAAAAGAAGACTTCAATCAGGTGGATCCGGATGATATGGAGGATATGGATATTCAATGGAATATGGCCATGATCTTGAGGAGGGCGAAGCGTTTCCTGAACAGAACTGACTGAAAGTTTATATGTGGGTATTCAAATGCAAAGGTTGGTTTTGACAAATCCAAGGCCAAGTGCTACAAGTGTCTGAACTTTGGACACTTTGCTCGTGAATGTCAGAAGGACAAAGCACCTGCCTCTGGATTCACAAGACCAAGCCAGGGAAGCAACCAAGGGTACAACTCTAACAACCGCAATCAAAGTCAAAGTGGAACCTCCAATGCATTGGTGGCTCAATAGGACGAAAGCTTTGATTGGGGTGTTCATTTGGAGGATGCCCTTATTGCACAAACACAGGTTGGTCTCATGGCTGAGATTATGGAAATGATGGAAGCAGAGGAACGGGAATCTTCTGTGGCTATCAAGTAGAGTCTACAACTGCAGTTGCCCTCATGGCTATTGGAGAGGCATCATGTTCATCGAATGAGGTAGATTCTAATCCTTTTGCTGTTATTTCTTGTTCTAAATGTCTAAGCTTAACGGTTGAAAATTCTAAGCTTCAAGACAAAGTCGAACCCCTTCGTATTGCAGCGTTAAGATACAAGGAAAATGAAAAACGTTACAAAGATTCAATTGAAACTTTAAAGAAAGAAAAACGTGATTATTCACTTAAAATCAGCGATCAACAGTTTCATTTGGATGTTGCGTACAAGGGGTTAGAAAAAAGAAACAATGAGATCAACAAGCTGCAAAATGAGATCTTGCAGTTGAAAGATAATATTGAGAAGTTGAAAAATTATCGTTTTGTGGTGGAAAACTATGAGTCTGTAGTGAGGCAAGTGAATGGCTTAGGGCTGGGTACTAATGCCATTCCTCCACCAGTTAGCGGGAAATTTGTCAACAGCTTAATTGACATTGATTTGTCTTGCCTTGATGAGTCCTCAAGTCAGGATGATTCCTCTGACAAGGATGATTCCTCAAGTAAGGCTGACTCTGCATCTAATGAATATTTCTTTACTGCTTCTGATGATGGGTCTGAGAACACCTGCCCTGAAGGAGTAGTCTCAGAGGAGTTGCTAGGTGAATAGAAAGTTAAGAAAAACATTATCACTGATAGTGATAATTGTATTTTGACTGAACCTGATATCATTGAATCAAATGAGAAATTGAAAGTGATGCTTTATGGGGGATATAAAAACATTAATCAAGTTAAGAAAGAAGCTTTTCAGCTCATTTTGGGCTTGGTTATCAAGAAAATTTGCAAAATTTTTATACTCCCAAAAACCAATCATCATCGGGTCAAACTACTGTTCACCAAACAACTTCTCCTGCTCATCATGCTGAGTCATCTAATGCCAGATCTAATGAGCCTTACAGGAGGACTTACAAAGAAAAGAGAACTTGCTTTCACTGAGGTATGGTTGGTCACATTCTTGTGAACTGCCCTGCTAAGAACCAAGGGAAACGGCCAATTGTTTCACAACCGGCTGTTATCCCTAAGTCACCACTAGTGAAGCATTCCAAAAGTCCAAAAGCAAATGTGGTGAAACCACCGGTAAAACCTATGGTAAAGCCAAAGATTACTTCCGAGGCTAAACCATTTGCTTCAAAAAAGGGAAAGCTACCTGCTAAACCTAGTGCATCTACCTCAGGTAGTGCACCAACTGGTGAGAAACCTGTGGTGAAACTCTCTAAGCCACAGAGGTGAAGAAGGAACAAGAGATTGAGAAAGCTGGAACATCTGGCTGAAATTCAATCATGTGAAGCTTCCACTAGTTCACCTGCTGCTGTTGAATCTAAGTCTACTGTTCCAGTTAAGAAAAAGAAGAGGTTCTGGAATAACAAATCCAAATGTTCTCAATCTCCTGGTCCCAATTCTTCTAAAGATTCATCCATTTTTTACAGTCACGACTATGAGTTAATTGAGGTTGTTTATTTTAAGAAAGACGGACTACCCAAGACCACTATGGCTTGGGTCTCTAAATCTAATTAATTCTTTTTGTGACTCGTGCAGGGACATCCGAAGGGTACTATCTCTAATCGTTGGTATGTAGATAGTGGATGCTCCCGGCACATGACAGGTAACATGGCCTTGCTTCAAGATGTGAAACCATTCAGAGGCGGCTATGTGGCCTTTGCTGGAGAGAAAGGTGGTAGTATCACATGTCAAGGCGTGTTTTTAAATGGTTGTGTCAGCTTCGACAACGTCAACTACTGCGAGCAGTTGAAGCATAACCTGTTGAGTGTCTCCCAAATGTGCGACAAGGAGTACTCGGTGATGTTTGACAAGACTGAATGCTTGATTCTCAAACCTGGTTTTGAGGTTCCTGAAGATTGGATTCTGATGAGAGCGCCAAGGACAAACGACACCTATCAGATTGATATGAGCATGGCAACAACCACCTCATCAGTTGCTACTTGTTTGCTTACCAAAGCGACAGAGCTTGACTCTATCTTGTGGTATGGGAAACTCGGACACATTTCTTATCGAAAAATGAATCATCTTGTCTGAAATGGTTTGGTAACCGGTGTTCCTAAGCTGAGATTTACCGTTGCAGATGACTGTATGCCTTGTAAAAAGGGCAAACAGCAACGGAAGTCTCACAAGCCCAAGCTCCAAAACTCCATCGATACCCCTTTGGAGCTATTACATATGGATCTGTTTGGCCCCATAAGTATCAGGAGTATTGGAGGTAAGTCATTCTGTCTGGTTGTAACTGATGATTTCTCACATTTTTCTTGGGTGCAGTTTTTAGGTACAAAGGACGAAACAGTTGACATTCTTCAATACCTGATCCTGAGCTTGGAATCTCTTTGCAAGTTGAAGGTTAGAAGAATAAGGAGTGACAACGGAACTGAATTCAAGAATAATTTGATTGAACTTTTCTATCTCAAGAAGGGGATCTGTCACGAATTTAGTGCCCCGTACACACCTCAACAGAATGGAGTCGCAGAACGGAAGAACAGAACCTTGATTGAGACTGCAAGGACAATGATGTCAGATGCAAAGCTTCCTGTCACTTTCTGGGCAGAAGCAGTTAATACAGCTTGTCACGTCTTGGACAGAGTTCTGGTTGTGAAGAGGCACAACAAGACTTGTTATGAGTTGATCAACAATCGACCTCCCAATCTTGACTATCTAGTTCCTTTTGGTAGTCCCTGTTCCTTATTGCTACAATACAAAGACCGAAAGTCTAAGTTTCATGTAAAAGCGGTGGAAGGCATCTTCTTAGGATATGTTGCCAACTCGCCTTGCAAGAGAGTGTAAAATATAGGAACTCGTACTGTCGAGGAATGGTTTGAAGTGGATTATAGTAAACACAGCATTCCACCAGAACCAACTGGTCCAGCTTGGGGTTTTGATTATGATGCGCTATTCAAATCTTTCAATCTTCCTGATTTGTTTGCAGATGATGCCGCAAATGTATATGAATTATTTGGTGGCGGTGATGACTCCAGTTTCTCAGCACATGCTACTATACCGATTGTAACTCCTGATTCCTATACTGCATCTGCATCTGGAACTCATGACAGTGATAACAGTGAAGATGTTCATGTTGACAGAAATGACGCTCAAGCTAATCCTAACACTCGTGTAGGAAATGAAGCTCCAGCTGATCCAATCAACATTGAATCTTCTTCTTCTGGAACATAGCATATGGGGGGAGTTAAGAACGAACCTCGATTCAAAAATTCAGGAACCGAATGTACTAGAGATGAGAGTGTATAAAAATCATCCAATTGACAACATTATTGGTGATCCTCATGCCGGTGTTCAAACTCGTCATCGAACCATTGCTGAGAACACTAGTCTTTACTCTGAGATACTTGACACTGGTGTCATGGAAACATGTCTGCATGCTGCATTCGTGTCCCAGTTAGAGCCGAAGAATGTGAAAGAGGCTCTCGCTGACAACTGCTGGATTGAGGCAATGCAAGAAGAACTGTCTCAATTCCAAAAGTTGCATGTGTGGGATTTGGTTGACTTGCCAGGAGGCGTACAACCAATTGGCACCAGATGTGTGTTCAAATGCAAGATGGATGATCGTCGTATTGTAGTGAAGAACAAATCAAGGTTGGTTGTTCAGGGTTTTTATCAACAAGAGGGCTTGGATTACACAGAAGTATATGCCCCAGTTGCTAGACTTGAGGCCATTCGACTGTTTCTAGCTTATGCCTCCTATGTCGGCTTCAAGGTCTATCAACTTGATGTGAAGAGTGCTTTCATGTATGGAAAGGTTCATGAAGAGGTCTATGTCACTCAACCTCCCGGCTTTGAAGATCCGCATAATATCAATAAAGTGTATAAGCTCGACAAAGCACTTTATGGTCTTCATCAAGCACCTCGGGCATGGTATAAGACATTATCAAAACATCTACTGTCAAATGGTTTCGACCGTGGACAGATTGACTCGACCCTCTTCATACGGAAAGCAGGAGGTGATATTCTTCTTGTACAAGTGTATGTCGATGACATTATCTTTAGGTCTACAAATGAAGAGATGTGTAGGGAATTAGAACAGGTGATGAAGTCCAAGTTTGAGATGAGTAACATGGGTGAATTGTCGTTCTTCCTGGGTCTGCAAGTCAGTCAAAGAGAGGATGGCATTTATCTGCATCAAACCAAGTATGTGCAGGACATCTTGTCAAAATACAAGATGAATGATAGCAGTACTTATGGCACACCTATCTCCGTCAATCATGGTCTGCATCCTGACAAAGATGGAAAGGATGTGGATTGCAAATTGTACCGTGGGATGATTGGATCTCTTATGTATCTCACAGCTTCAAGGCCCGACATAATGTTTGATGTATGCTTGTGCTCAAGGTTTCAGTCACAACCGAAGGAGTCTCATATGATAGTTGTAAAGAGGATTTTCAGATACTTGAAAGGGAAACCCCGATTGGGTCTTTGGTACTCTAAGCAGCAGTCATTTGACTTCAAAGCCTACACTGATTCAGACTATGGTTGTTGTAACCTTGATAGAAAGTCAACTTCTGGTGGATGTCAATTCTTGGGAGACAGACTGGTTTCCTGGTAGTGTAAGAAGCAGTCAACGGTTTCTGTCTCAACATGTGAAGCAGAATACATTGCTGCAGCTAGCGTTGTTCTCAGATATTGTGGATTCAGCAGCAATTGAGAGACTATAGCTTGAACTTCACTGGAACTCCATTATTCATTGACAACAATGCCACCATGTCCATCACAAGCAACCCGGTGAAACATTCCAAAACTAAACATATTGAAATTCGCCATCATTTAATCCGTGATTGTGCCGAAAAGCATCTCATTGAACTTGTAAAGGTTCACACGGATGACAACTTTGCTGACCCTTTTCACTAAGGCATTTGATCGAACCCGTTTTGAGCATCTTGTCAACTTGATAGGAATGTTCAACCCAGAGTGAAAACTTGTTTTTCTTAAATCAATTCAATTCATGAAAATTAAATTTTATTTCTTTTAAGTTTTTTGTATAGTTCTTTTAATTTTCAAATATTTTTCAAAAAATTCAAACAAAATAGAAAATGGATAAAATTTCAAAGTTATCTTGAGCAAAGAGGAAATGATAGTACATCAGTAATGATCTAAACGCCATAGACTGCTCATATGGGAAATGATTGCGTCATGCTTACTTGATTGTTTAAATTGCTATGTTTTTAATCTGCTTATTTACAAGTAATTTGAATTGTCAGTAGGCTGTAGGCGTCTTTGAATCATTAGTAGTGTGGAAACTAAATCTAGACTACAACTGTGATTTGAACCCATGTACTTAGCATATTGTTCATGCGTACTTAGCAACTGTGTAAAAGAATACAAAAAGATCATTATCAGATAAAGGATGTAAGATTTTAGCAAATATTTTCTTAAGAGACAAGTTTCGGGTTATGTCTTTAGCACAATTAATGCGGTTCATCTCACTGCCCATACTCACAAGTATGTAATGAGAGATTGAATCAAGACATGTCTTTACGTCAACCGTTGAGCATGTATTCACCCTTGAATCATACCTGATTCATTGACATCAAATCCAGATAAAAGTTGGATCACCTTACCTAAATCCTCAGACTCCATATCTATTAACCTGAATCATCATATGATATTCATAAAAGAAAATCCAATCAAACCAAGACATGTGAATCAATCGATTCTGAATCTTATGATTCTTGATAATCCTTATGGATTCTGCTTGATTTTTTCTGTGCTAAACGATGCAACTTCAATCTGGAGATTTGAAAATCTTTGTGAAAAACCATAGTCTGAATCAGACTATGGTTGTTGTAACCTTGATAGCAGTCAGTAATCTTTGTGAAAAACTATGGTTGTTGTAATCTTTGTGAAAGCCTACAACTGTGATTTGAACCCATCTTTGGTACTCTAAGAATACTCTGCGTACTTGCTAAGTACGCATGAACAATATGCCCTGCGCACTTGTTAAGTGCGCAGAGATCAGGTGTAGTATAAATAGAATAGGCTGACAGAAGATATGTACGTAGACATTTTGCACTCAGTATTTTCTCTCTGTAACCGTTCAAGTTTATAATAGACGGAACTTTAAAGTGATTTCTTTGTCGGTTTACTTTGTGTTGTTTGATTCTCCACCTAGTCACGTGCATTCCGCACCCGGTCCGACTAGTCACACACCCACACGTAACGATCCGAGACACCCGGGGACCTACAATGTTTTTTATCAATTTTTAAAACGCCTTTTTTATTTTTTTAAGAATGTATATTTTTCAAATTTTATTTTAAAAAATTCTCTTATATCTTTTAAATAATGAGTTTTTTTAATCCTTTTGAAATTTAGTTTTAAAACGTTCTTTTTAATCCTAGAAACGATCGAGTTATGTTTTACTTGAAGCTAGGCTTATAAACGAACCGATGTTATGTCAAAAATCTCGTGTGATTTTCGACCTCATCGATATCATCATTATCTGGTAACCATTTTGAAAAAGGATGATTCATAAAAGTTTCTTTTTTCTTCATCTTTGATTCCGTAAACTTCATGTCCATTAACTTAGGGTGTTTTAATCAAATTTAGGATTTTGTAAAATAATTGTTTTTAAAAAGGTAAAAAGAAAGTTTTAAAAAAAAGTAAAAAAAATGTTTTTTATGAACAAACTAAATAATTTATTTTTTTTAAATTTAAAAATGTTAATAAAAAGTAAAACAAAAAAGACCTCTTCAAGGAAAAACTAAAATAAACGATTTTAAAAAAATTTAAAATAAGGTTTTTAAATAAGTTGAAAAAAAATTTGTGAAAATATTTAAAAAACGGTTTCTACACTAAAGTCTTAAAGTGTTAAACTAGTCACTAATAAATGAAATTACTAAAATGCCATTTAGAATTAACAGAAAATGTTAAGAGACTTATTATCAAAAACTGAAATGGTACAAAAATCCATATCAGAGATTAATTTATTAAAAGATTATTTTTTAAATTAAAAATATTAAACAAGTCAAAGCACACAGGAGAAAAAAAAACATAATTTACTCTATTAGTTTTTAGGAATCAGAAGTTTCAATATTTTAGTTTCAACTTATCATAATAATCATCATTTTCTTATTTATTTATTTTATCAATATTACTAGTTTTAAACACCGTGTGTTACACGTTAAGATTATATTGATAATTATTTTAACACATTTTTTTATACAAATTTGATATCAAAATTAATTAAAAACTACTAATTAAATATTAAGAAACTTTATTTTAACACATATTTATTTAAAATACAAAAGTAGTATTTTCAAATTTTATATGTAAATCTAAAATTTTAGTTTTTTATTGATAAAAATTTAAAAACATGCTTTTAGATAACAAACATTAAAAACTCATTTTTTTAAATTATTTTTTAAAAACTCGCTTTTAGATAATAAAATTTAAAAAACTCAGTTTTAGGTGATAATTTTTTTTAAAAAAAATGTTAGTCAATGATTATAATGATTAAATTGATTTGGTAAAATGTTTATTTATGTAAACTTATGATATACCAACTTAGAATTGGTATCGGTTAACATGAGTATAAGTGTGAATATATATATGTGTACACTTGTTCAAAATCTAGTTACAAGTATTTAAACATATGGTTACATATGAACCTTTTAATTATACAAAACAATGATTTTATACAACACATTCTAGAAGCTGTTGTACATGGATATGATTAATAAATTGCAACGACCATGCTCTTTCCTTGTTTCGTTTTTCTGCCGAGAGTTATGGCAGCAACATTGTGAATGTTGTTGGCCATACTCTTGCCCCATTATTGCTTGTGTTACACACAAGATATCATGCATAGGTGTGGGAAACATTGACTTGCATGACCACTACATCTTGTCTATATAATAATGCTTGTTGGACATGAAAACCTCGTGCAATTTTCTCTTCAAAAATCTTGACAGAATCTAAAGGATTGTTGTCCAGAATTTTAGCTCCAAAAACAAGTGTGTTTGAGAGTTCTTGGAAGGCTTGAACAATATACTAACTACTCTTAATCTTAGGACTAGTTATTTTGTTGTTCTTGTGATATCTTTGTGGCATTTTTCATTCTCATCTTGAGCCGTTTTAGTTGGAAACAAGAAGGTGTTCTTGAGGATTCAACAAATTCACAAATGAGGTTATTGGCTAGCACCAACTTGAAGTCTAAATTGCTTGGTGTGGATTACGCTTTGGCGGAAATCTACTTTGGTTTCTTTACGTACCTTAAGCAAGCATTCTAATCTTCACATCGAGGTCGACATTCTTTAAACCCTCTATGGTTATGAGTTTAGTTTTCTTAATCTTTGTAATTGGATCCATGGTGGGAACATTTTATGAAAAGGTTTTGTTACTTTAAAATGGTTATGGAGTTCTCGATCTGTTGCCTACATTATATTTTAAAACTCCTAAATTCCCAATAGTGGTATGAGAGCCACTTTTACAAGATTATGAAACTTTATTTTTTGACTAAAATCGGTTTTTGTTTTAAACCTATTTATAGCTTGTATGGATTTTACAAGTTAATGTAAATTGATACAAGCTATATGCAACCTTTTGTTTTATGCATTATATATATATATATATTTTCACCACCGTACACATGCATGTGTGGTGGTGAATGAGTAGTTGCATAAAAGTCATTGTTACCGTTCATATGATAATGTTGTTATGACAGAGCCAAAGACCATGTGTTGATTTAATTCATTAAAATTCAATATGGTTGTAATCTGTTATTTTAAAATGGCATGTAATAGGGTTCATATTAGTATTATGTTTATTTGTTGTAAATTTGTAAATTTCATCAAATGATGACAATGGAGCTCAAAACTAAAACTAAAGTGGGGTCAAGATGATGCCATGGAATTCAACAATATGAAACAAGTGGTATTGAAGACTCAAGATGAAGATCTTGTCCTTTAGACCGGGTGTTAGTTTTGTGATGGCTCACAAAACACCACTTTTTTTTGGCTTGGAATGCAAACAACCAAATTCCATGACCAAGCCAAAAAAAAGTGGTGTTTTGTGAGCCATCACAAAACTAACACCCGGTCTAAAGGACAAGATCTTCATCTTGAGTCTTCAATACCACTTGTTTCATATTGTTGAATTCCATGGCATCATCTTGACCCCACTTTAGTTTTAGTTTTGAGCTCCATTGTCATCATTTGATGAAATTTACAAATTTACAACAAATAAACATAATACTAATATGAACCCTATTACATGCCATTTTAAAATAACAGATTACAACCATATTGAATTTTAATGAATTAAATCAACACATGGTCTTTGGCTCTGTCATAACAACATTATCATATGAACGGTAACAATGACTTTTATGCAACTACTCATTCACCACCGTACACATGCATGTGTGGTGGTGAATGAGTAGTTGCATAAAAGTCATTGTTACCGTTCATATGATAATGTTGTTATGACAGAGCCAAAGACCATGTGTTGATTTAATTCATTAAAATTCAATATGGTTGTAATCTGTTATTTTAAAATGGCATGTAATAGGGTTCATATTAGTATTATGTTTATTTGTTGTAAATTTGTAAATTTCATCAAATGATGACAATGGAGCTCAAAACTAAAACTAAAGTGGGGTCAAGATGATGCCATGGAATTCAACAATATGAAACAAGTGGTATTGAAGACTCAAGATGAAGATCTTGTCCTTTAGACCGGGTGTTAGTTTTGTGATGGCTCACAAAACACCACTTTTTTTTGGCTTGGTCATGGAATTTGGTTGTTTGCATTTTAAATATCTTTTGCTTGGTTGAAGTTATGACTTAACATGTTAAAAATGAATTTATAAAATTAAGCAAACAATGATTTAAAATGGAGATTTTAAACTAACACTCAAAAGAATGAGTTTTTGAAATGAGATTTTAAACTTAAGGTTAACAAAAATGTCTTTAAAATGGATGATTTTAAAAGGACACTGTAAAAAGATTTAAAATTTGATTTTAGTATAAAAGTCGGTCTAGAGTTTAAAATAATTAAACTTGTCGTTCAAGTTATAAATTTAAACTCGTATTAGAACAACTATATATAGAAGAGTTTTATACAAGCTAAGATTGGTTTTAGTTAATATGCTATAGAAAATAGAATATATAAATGAACGCATCACGATTATTATAATGAGGGTTTCAATAAAAACTAAAACAAATGAGAAACTTCTAGAATGTAGCAAAATTCATGCATGAGATTTTTGTTGCATAATAAGTATTGATCATCAAACTTCTGTTTTTCAAAGTATAAATATGTATCCTTTAAACTTAAGTCAAAGTCATCCCATTTTAGAACACTTACACGTTATATGGATATCTTGGTGGATAGAGCTTTAGCCAAACACCAAGATGACGTATAACGGGGTAGGGTAATGTATCGTGATTTCTAAAAATAGTATTTAGGCCGACCATTACACGTCTAATATTGGATGACTTAAAACTTGAACTAGGAGTCCGTGATCAACCAATTCCGAGGAATAGTTGTCATAGATGGGATTAAACATGCCAAATTGACACTAATTGTCTAACCGATCCCATAAAACCTAAAAGTTTTATAGAGATGTAATTGGTCAAAGTAACCTACCGGTCAATTTATTTAATCATAAATAGCGACCAACCACTTATGATAATATAAATGTGATTATGGTCTTAGCCTTTAACAAAATTAAGAGTTTTCTTATCAAAGGATAATTAAATTATTAAAGGACTTAATACCAAAATACTTATTTCAAACTTACTAAAATTTTGTAGATGACAAACAATGCAATCTTTCCGACTCAAAATACCCACACCTCCTCCATCAGGTCCTTGCTGGAAAAGGAAAAACTCACTGGTACCAACTTCTCAGATTGGCACCGAAACGTAAGAATTGTTCTAAAAAATGAGAAGAAATCCTATGCCCTCGAGGCACCTATTCCTGATTCACCCGCCTCGAATGCGTCAAAGGCAATCAAGGATGCCTGGTTGAAGCATGTTGATGATTCGACCGAGGTAACCTATCTCATGCTTGTAGCTATGATTCCCGAACTGCAAAAAACTCTTGAATACCTTCATGCTTATGACATGATGGAACAACTTAAGCAAATGTTCCAAACCAAGCAAAGCAAGAGCGTTATGAGACTATCACAACTTTTATTGGTTGTAAGATGCAAGAGGGCACCCATGTGAGCGATCATGTGCTAAATATGAAAGCTTATGTTGAGCAGCTTGCAAGGCTTGGGTTTCCCATAAGCGATGAGTTGGCCACGGATATCATTATGAATTCCCTTCGAAGATCATTTAATCAGTTTGTGTTGAACTTTAACATGAAAATTTTGGAAAAGTCCATCTCAGAGTTACATGCTATGTTTAAAACTGTCGAGACTAACATCCCAAGCAAGGGCAGATCTATACTGATGATTCAAGAAGGGAAAATTAAGAACCCTAACCACAAAGGAAAGGGTCGAGCAAAGGGAAAGGGTTAAAACTTCAAAGGAAAAGGAAAGCCGTCGGGGAAGGGTAAGGATGTTGCCCCGAAACAAACACCGAAGGCAAAACCCGCAAAAGAAGCTGAGTGTTTTCATTGCAAAGAAATCTGGCACTGGAAACGTAACTGCCCGAAATACTTGGCCAAGTTGAAGGCAAAGAATTATGGAAAGGTCAACACTTCGTTATAGAATTATATACTTTTTCTTCTAATTCTTGGTTATTTGATACTGGTTGTGGAACTCACATTTGTAATAATGTGCAGGGGTTAAAGAATGTTAAGCAGCTACGGGCAGGCGATTTGGACTTACATGTCGGCAATGGTGTAAGGGTTGCTGTAGAAGCGATGTGACAATATAGTCATTTGTTACCAAATGGCCTGTCTATTATTTTGAAAAACTGTTGCTATGTACCTAGTGTCACTAGAAACATTGTGTCAGCTGCTAGGTTATATGAACAAGGATATTAATATGGCTTTTGTAATGATAATATTTTGATATCTATGAATAGTATGTTCAATTTTGAGGCGTGTCTACATAATGGAATATATGAAATCAATCTTGATAGTTCATATAATGATAATTCTATTTACGTCTTAAACACCAAACGATCAAAGCATGACTTTAATCAAAGTTATCTATGGCACTGTTGTCTCGGCCACATAAATAAAAGGCGCATTTCTAAGCTCCAATCTGCTGGAATTTTAGAATTAACTGGTTCAGAAACATTTGATATTTGTGAATCATGTCTTAGTGGCAAGATGCTGAAACCTCCTTTCACCGGTACCGGTGAGAGAGCATTAGATCTATTGGGACTTATACATATTGATGTATGTGGTCCTTTTAGAACCTTGTCAAGAAATGGTGATAGGTACTTCATTACTTTCCCTGATAACTTCAGTAGATTTAGTTATGTGTACTTAATGAAACACAAGCATGAAGCTTTCGATGTCTTCAAAAACTTCCAAAATGAAGTACAGAATCAACTCGGAAAGACACTCAAAGCCATTAGATCAGATCGTGGTGGCGAATACCTTAGCTATGAATTTGACGAACATCTAAAGACTTGTCTCATTGAGTGACAAACCTAAACTTTTTGTTTCAGACGTTACCGACTTCGTTTAATTTTCGGGACGAAAATTCTTTCAACAAGGGGATGATGTGACATCCGACAATTTCAGGTTAACTCCGTTAACTCAAACATCGTTAGTTCAAACATTATTCATTGCAAACTCAGTTAGTCACACGTGCATTGCATTGCATTTAATTAAGTTAATTAAATGTGTCAGTTAGTTCACACACGGTGAATCGCACTCGAGTCTAACCAGGAACGTTGGTGATTAATTAAGATAAATATTACGAATACTTAATAATTTATATTTAATATAAATTATTTTATGTGATTACGTGAATTATGTGAATATTATTGTTCTCGTACGTGTTTATCATATGTTAATCGTAATTAGTATTTTTATAAATATTTGAGTTTTATAAAAATAAAAATCGAAAGTTTTTAATTATTATTAAGTGTTAGTTAATTAATAATAACATATGGACATTTAGAAAGCCCGTAGCCCAACTTAAAAACCCATTAGTGCATGCATGTATATAAGGAACTTTAAAAAAAATAAACATAAACCCTAACCCCCATTGCCGTCGCGATTGATCCCAACCCCCCCACCCCTTGGCCGAGATCTTCAAGGCACCCAAAGGACTATCAATCGACCTCCGATCGTGAATCCGGAAGTAGATACGAGCTAGTCTAAGCGTTCATAACGTTCATACGTAAGTCGTTTTATTAAAATCCGTCGTTATTTCATTATTATTTTTGAGATCGAAACCCTAGATTATCCAAATTTAATGATTTCGAAACACGATAACGAATTAGTTAATTGTTTGATATTGTTGTATTGTATTGATGATTTTATGAACGTATATGAAACCCTAGTTGTTATATGATATGTAAATTGAATTTTGTTGATCATGTGACATATAGTAATCGCATGCCAGACGTGAATTATGATTAATATAGTTGTAATTATATTAGTTGAAAGATTTGTGATTGATTAGACGTGTTAATTGTGTAAACAAAGCGTGTAATGGACGACTTACTAAAAGAGAAAACTTTGTTAAAAAGTGAGTTTTGAATGTGAAGGTTTCTAGGTGTGTATGATGTTATAAATTTACTCTAGTATGTTAGTATGATTGTAATGAGGCTTGTTAAAGGGTTATTGAATGCAAGTAGCTTAAGTAGATCATAGGTTACTAAAAGTGGAAACTTTTATGATTTGAAACTTGATGTCTAAACTTAATGTTGTGTGTCATGGTAATCTGTTATGTATTAGCATGTGTAGATAGACATGGAATGATGATACGAACGTGTTATAGATAATGTGATTCATTTGAAAGCAAACATGAGTTTATATGTTTTTTAAAAATAATAAATTAATGTAACGTGTATTGTTGACGTAGTTTTCCCTGCTAAATTAGTTATAACTTAGGTAGCATGAAACGTGAATTATTTGTGTGCTAAGCGTGTTGTTATGCAAGTCAAACATTTAATCACTAAACGGGTCACCAACGGGTCGTCTAGTCAAACTTGGTCAAACTTAGTCAAACTTGGTCAGACTTAGTCAAACTGGTCAAACTTAGTCAAACTTGTCAAACTTAGTCAAACTTGGTCAAACTTAGTCAAACCAATAAATATTTTCTAAACCCTTAAAACAATGAGATTGTTTGGATACTTAGGGTTCCTATCGCCTTGCACAAACACACACTTATAAACCGGTGTTTTATAGGTGGCAGTTAATCGTCAAGCATTCTAAGTTCGCTTTCTTTCGCACACACTCTAAGGTGAGTTTCACGACCCCTTTTCTTATGGTTTAACCTTGGGGGAGAAAACATGGGTACAAACATTTAGATCTTACATTTCATTTATATCACTTGTTGTACTAAGCGCAAACATATCATGCAAGTCCTTACATATCGAACCGTTTAATATATGGGATAGCGAGGTATTCTTGAGTAGTACTACTGGGCATTGACAAGCCCCACCCGCGTTAGTCGTGCTAACACGACAGGTAGTCGAACGGGTGTAACATTGACCTAAACATTTACCATTGATCATGATAGACATGGTAGGAGGCAAATCAAACATAAACAGTCAGCTTCGGTGTCGAAACGCTTTAGTAACATGTAACTAGGTTAGCTACCTATGATATAAATTGTAAATGGTTTTATCTAGTATTCTTTACAAATATTGAAACCTGTGAACTCACCAACCTAGTGTTGACACGTTTTAGCATGTTTTCTCAGGTCATTAAGGTACAAGCACAAGCTAAGGCATGCATGCATTCGAAGTCCATCATTTTCAAACTCAAGAACTATTTATTTTATTTATTGTTGGATTATTTATTTTTGGCGCGACTGTTTTGGCGCTTGCTTTTCATTTAACCTTTCGCTTCCGCAGTCTTACATTAAATCAATGTTTTCATTACTAGTGTTGCATCGTGACTATGAGCAATACTAGTGGTTTTCTTAAACTCATATAGAGTCATTAATGACTGAGATCCTGGTATGTCACGCTCCTAACGGTAAAACTCCGTTAGTGGATTTTGGGGGTGTGACAGATTGGTATCAGAGCAATTGGTTTTGGAGAACTAGGAAATGCATACTCGACTATAACCACGCACATGCATTAGTTACACAGCACTTACACTCATACATGGAACTCACTCATCCCGTTACAGGAAATGTCGACACCGCCTAATTCACCCGCATCCCTAGTCGTTCAGGAGCACGACGTTCCTACCGTACCTTTGCCAGAGCCGAGGAGACGTCGACTCAACCCGATCAACACCACTGTAGGGTATGATGAGCCTATTCATGTGCGTGTCAGAGGTAACATGCAGGACTGGGATTGGTATCCCGATAGGATTTGGAACTGGATCCGTGAGGAGGAAGTCCCACCTCCACTCACTACTGACATTGCTTCTTCTTCATCATTTTCTGTGCGAGCTTTGCCACCATTGCAGTACCCCTTTGAGCAGGTGTTAGCTGCATTTGTAGCTAGGATGGACCGAGAAATCTGGAACATGAAAGATGCAGCAGGGGAGATTTATGGCACACTAGAGCGACAGATTCTGATGAATCAGAAAACTGATAAACTGACTTCAGATTTAGCAGTCACTGATAAAGTCCATGAGAATTTGGCAAATGGATGTGTGGATATGGAAGACCGTCTGAACACTGTAGAGTGGAACCTAGATATACTCCACACCAGGATTGAGCAAGTGGAGGCTCGACTTGCAGCTGCTGAAGCAGTAGGAGTTGCACCAGATGATGCACCCGCAGGAGATCCGGCCGAGGACGAGGATGCAGCATCTGATGTTACATCAGCTAGTAATGGCAATTGATATATTATCTTCATTACTTATTTACGTCTTTTCTTTAAATCTAGATGGGTAGGTTTATTCCCATCCAACAGATGTTTCTGGATTTTGATGTTTGATTGAATTTACTTTGTAGCCCTTACAATTTATTTTATCAAGGATTATTATTATTATTGAAATGTTAGATGTTGTGGGTTGAATTTCTTTGTTTACTGGTACTTGTATGATGATAAAAATGCGATGTATTTTTTCTCATTATTGTATGTTGTGAATGTAAAGATAATGTCTGGAAGAGGAAATGGACGTGGTGGACGCGCCGGAGGACGCGGTGGTCGCGAAAACATTAACATGACTGCAGCCGAGCTCGCAGCACTCATAAATGAGCGAGTGGCTGAAGCGGTAGCAGCTAGTCAAGCCACTGTTAATGCTGGAGGTAAAGCAAAATATTATCGACTTTAGTGAGTCATCATTCATCCTAAACTCAAATTCGAATATGGTATTCTTAAAGCGCATTCTTGTTTTCAATTCAGGTCAGCACAACCATCAGCAGGTTTGTACTTTCAAGGCGTACATGGATTGCAAGCCTCACTCATTCAGTGGAGCCGAAGGGGCTGTTGGCTTACTCCGCTGGATGGAGAAATCTGAATCCGCCTTTGCAATGTGCAATTGCCCGCCGAACAATCAGGTGAAGTATGCATTTGGCACACTTGATGGTCCGGCCCTTACTTGGTGGAACTCCCAAGTGCAAATGCTAACTCTTGAGATGGCAAATATATTGCCATGGGACGAATTTAAGATTATGCTGCGGGAAGAGTATTGTCCCCGCGATGAAGTGTAGAAACTTGAGGGCGAGTTCTGGAACCTAAAGATGGAAGGATCTGAGATTGAAGCCTACACTACTAGTTCGCATGAACTGGCGAACTTATGTCCACAAATGGTAACACCTCCCTATAAGAGAATCGAGAAATTCATTGATGGTTTGGTTCCGCAAATTCATAGCATGGTGACATCTTCTAATCCTACTACAATCCAGCAAGCAATCAGGTTGGCTCACAGGCTAACCGATCAGGCAGTCGCTCAGGGCACCCTACCCCCTAGAGGTGTGTTATCAAAGACAATTGACAACAAGCGGAAGTTTGACAGTTCATTCCCCAAAACCTTCCAGTCAAACCCACCTTCTCAGCAACAACAAAAGCAACATCGTAAGCTTGAACCTTCAAAGAACAACAATTAGTCTAACTCTTCTCAGCAGAATCAGGGTTCTTATATTGGCAAGTACCCGAAGTGCAACAAATGTAACTTCCACCATGATGGAGCATGTGACCGGTACCGTTGCCACCGGTGTGGAAAGATGGGTCATTTGGCCAAAGACTGTAGAGTAGATCTGCAGAACAAACAGACACCACCTGCAGACGCACCCAAAGGCTGTTTTGAGTGTGGTAAAGAAGGGCATTTCAAGAAAAATTGCCCGCAGTTGAGGAGAAACGAAAACAGGAATGGAAATGGCAACAATCATCAGGGCGGTAATGGAAATGGTAATAACCACCAGGGTGGAAATGGTAATAACAACGGAAATGGTGCAAAGGGCCGAGCAATTGTGATTGGATCGGGAGAAGATTGGAATGATCGGAACGTGGTTAACGGTATGTTTCTCTTAAACGATCATTTTGCTTCTGTACTTTTTTATACTAGCGCCGATAGAAGTTTTATATCTAGAGGACTTAGTGGTCAGTTAGAAATAAACCCAACTTTATTAGAATACCATTATACCGTAGAGATAGCAGACGGTAAAGTAATCAAGGCAACCAACATTCTCTAGGGATGTAAATTAGAACTATCTGGTCACAAACTCGACATCGATCTCATACCAGTTACACTCGGCAGTTTTGACATAATTGTGGGCATGGATTGGTTGTCTAAAAACCAAGCTGAGATCATCTGTAGTGAGAAGATCGTTCGTATACCACTTCCTAGTGGAGAGATCCTATCCGTTCAGGGCGAAAGAAGTGGTGCAGTCATGGGCATCATATCTTTCATGAAGGCTTAGACGTGTCTGCGTAAGGGTCATACCGCGATATTAGCTCTTGTCGCTGACAAGTCTACCGAGGAGAAAAAGTTAGAAGATATCCCTATCGTTCGCGAATTTCCAGAAGTATTTCCTGAAGACCTACCTAGTCTTCCACCTCATCGTCAGGTCGAATTCCAGATTGACCTAACATCCAGAGCATCGCCTATTGCTCGAGCACCCTATAGACTGGCACCAAGCGAGTTGCAGGAGCTATCCACACAACTGCAAGAGTTGTTAGATAAAGGCTTTATTCGACCTAGCACATCGCCTTGTGGAGCCCCAATCCTATTTGTCAAAAAGAAAGATGGAACTTTCCGTATGTGCATTGATTACCGAGAGTTAAACAAGGTAACAGTTAAGAACCGCTACCCACTACCCCGCATTTATGATTTATTCGACCAACTTCAAGGGTCAAGTTTCTACTCGAAAATTGACTTAAGATCCGGATATCATCAGCTGAGAGTTTGAGATGAAGATATATCCAGGACTACATTCAGAACCCGGTACGGCCATTTCGAATTTTTGGACATGCCATTTGGATTAACCAATGCACCCGCGGTGTTCATGGACCTCATGAACCGTGTGTGTAAACCTTACCTTGAACAATTCATCATTGTCTTCATTGACAATATCCTCAGATACTCTAAGAGCCGGGAAGAGCATGAGGAGCATCTGCGTTTGATCCTTGAGCTACTGAAACAGGAGCAGCTGTACGCTAAGTTTTCCAAATGCGATTTTTGGATTCGCGAGGTTCAATTTCTAGGTCATGTGATCAATGAGAAAGGAATACATGTCGATCCAGCCAAAGTGGAAACTATCAAGAATTGGGCAGCACCAACAACTCCAACCGAAGTTCAGCAATTTCTAGGATTGGTCGGATACTACCGTCGCTTTATCGAATGATTCTCAAAGATTGCCCAACCTCTCACCGCCTTAACCCAAAAATATAAACCCTATAATTGGAGCGAGACTCAAGAATCAGCATTCCAACTATTGAAGCAAAAACTATGTAGCGCACCCATCTTGTCTCTACCACAGGGAACGGATGACTTCGTGGTGTATTGCGATGCCTCCATCCAAGGTCTCGATTGTGTATTGATGCAACGCGACAAGGTTATCGCATACGCTTCTCGACAGTTAAAAATCCACGAAAAGAACTACACGACTCACGATTTGGAGTTAGGAGCCGTGGTGTTTGCACTCAAGATATAGAGACATTACTTGTACGGTACCAAGTACACCATCTACACCGATCACAAGAGTCTTCAGCATATTTTTTAGCAGAAAGAGTTGAACATGCGACAACGTCATTAGATCAAACTCTTAAACGACTATGATTGTGCAATCAAGTACCATCCGAGCAAGGCTAAGGTGGTGGCCGATGCTCTAAGCAGAAAAGAAACCAAACCCCGACAAGTTAGAGCATTACAACTCACTATTCATACAGGATGTAACATCCCAAAACTGGTAATAAATAAATAATGGCACGATCGAAATTATAATTTTCAAATGACGAAAGAAAAATGGATGGGCTTGGGCTTGGCTCCAACGGGCCGAAGGAAGCCCAAGTATATAAGGGCAAGGGCTGCCCAAACTTCTCATTTTCCACCAATCTCAAGTTCTAGGGAGAGAGAAGAGAGCACGGGTCTAGAGAGAGAAAGTGACGGATCGACTTGGAAATTCAGGAGAACGTTGCTACTGTGCTCATGATCATCTTCTCTGAATCATAACTCCAATCCAGGTAAGCATTCGATCATAATCTGAGTTTTTATGATTATATTAGGATTTTCGGTTTTAGCTAAATAGGAGACGTTTTTATGGATGAAACCTGATAATAAGCCTAGAACTAGCATCTAGAAGGAAAACCGCACGTTTTCATCAAAGAAAATTGTAAGATTGGCATGATCGGGTTAGCATGCAAGAATTTTGGATTTTTGGTCCAGGAACCAGGTATTGCGTACTTACCAAGTGCGCAAGAAGGACTTCCTGCGTACTTACCAAGTACGCAGGAGGAAGATCATTCGTACTTACCAAGTGCGCAAGAAGTATTCTCTGCGCACTTGTCAAGTGCGCATGAGTATGGTCCTGCGCACTTAGCAATTGCGTAGGCAGCAGACAGCAGTCAGCAGACTGGTTAAGTAAAGTCAGTAAGTTTAGAATGATTTAACCATTAGAGCGGGGTTGGGTCTAATGTGTATTTAACTACTTAATCCAGATCGGAAGTGACGTGGTTGGACCTTTGTTTAGGACAACCTAGAGAAGCTTATCAGGTGAGTTCTATGTGCCCCCTTCTATGTTATGCGCAAACCTTATTAAATGTTTTGGGGCTGAAATGTATACACTAAATGAATAAATGATATGAATGCTAATGTGATCATACGTGATGTACTAATATATATGTTATATACATATGAGAATGAATTATAAACAAAGAATGAAACGTATGTTTACAAAGAATGAAGGAAAGAATGGCATAACGTAAATAAATGAAATCTTGCTTTATAATTATTTATATTGCATGTTATGAATGTATGTATACGTTATGGACGGAAACGAAGCTAACGGCTACTTCTGTAGACGGACGACCACGTGACTATTTTGCAACAGGGAAAGAAACGTTCCTTCGCAAGCTAGGATGTATAAAAGCATAAAAGGGCGGTCGAAGTAAATGCTAATATAGTATAACGGTTGCATAAACAATAGTTCGCGTGGGAAACGGATGCCTTATGGCAGACGGGCGAATATGACGGACTACGACGGTAGGACGGGTAAGAAGGACGGCCGAAGGTTGGCCGGACCAAAGTTAAGGCGGACGGTTTCTAGGACCGGACGAGTAAAAGGGCTATGACGGTAGCCCAAGGGCGTATGTCTTTGTGATGTACGTACCGTAAGATGGGTTGATCACCCTTATGTGTATGACCAATGAATGTTAAGGAAAGAAAAGGTGAATACATATCTATGTAATCACATAAGAATGAAGAAAGAAAAGGTGAATACATATCTAAGTAATCACATAAGAATGAAGAAAGAAAAGTAAAAGCTATGAATACGTATTTGTAGAAATGTATGTATATAATTATGTATACTTATAAAGAAAAGAATGATCATACTTAATAGTTTTAAACTAGAACTCACCAGTGTTAGCTGACTTTTAGTATACATTTCAAGTACAGAAAGGAAGGGTCGTACGAAGGCGTGAAGGTTACCCGGCACAAGACTGACATCCCATGTTTATATATGTTAAGACAAATGTTATGTACTTAATTTTAAAAGACTTCCGCTGTTATGTCATGTCATGTTACGTTATGTAATGAATGAATTCGAATGTTTTAAATTTAAGCTCAGTGATTATGACTATGTTTATGAGTAAATCCAACGAGTGAGGCCTCTCGGGGTTTGGGGCCTTACAAGTTGGTATCAGAGCAATAGTTTGAGAGATTCAGACATCCCTAAATGTCTGGACTCAAACTGATTATGGGACCAACGCACGGATGTCAGTATAGGTAACCAACGCCAACGCAGCACGATAAGTAAGTACTAAAGTTAATGCCCTTGAATAAGGATAGATACCTTAACTTAGAACAAATAGAGGTCAATGTCACAACCGATTTGAAGAGTTTTGAACCCGAAAGGCAATGTATATTAGTAATCACAAACCGGTCACTGTAATTAACAATTTACCTTGCTCGTACTATTCCAAAATATGATCTGAAGAAATGACATTGATGTATTCCCTTTATAACTATCAGGAAACTAAGAACTATGGCTGGTGGAGGAAGGACAGGACGCCGAGGCGGTCGCACTGGCCGAGTAGGTAGACCTCCGTTGAACCAAAGATTTGAAGAAGAAGAGAGTGTGCACGCAGAACACACCGAAAGTGTGCACGAAACAGAAGTGACCCCAACTAGGGACGACAATCCAGGGCCTATACAGTTGGAACCCGAAGTCAGGGATGCTATAGCCTGTGAAGTTGTGCTCACTCTGAAGAACATATTGCCTGACCTACTATCTGAGGCACTAAAGAAAAGCAAAGAAGAGGATGATGGGAACAATGAAGAGAAAATTTATGACAGTGACGGGGATAAAGTAAGAGTGGCATCAAGCAATCGTGAGTGTACTTACAAAGGTTTCAAGGATGACCCACCCAAGTTTGATGGTAGCAAGGATTCAGTGGCAACACTCGAATGGATTGAGAGGATGAACGCTGTAATCAACATCAGCGAGTGTCGACTGGACCAGGCGGTTAAATATATTGCTCATTCTTTCACCAATGAATCACTAGGTTGGTGGAGGAACATCCAGCGGACAAAGTCCCCAAACGCTCTTGCAAGAATGACATGGGAAGACCTAAAGAAGCTAATAATTCAGAAGTTCTGTCCCCAGAATGAAATTGATCGAGTGAAAAATGAATTCCTAAACTTTAAGGTTGGCAACAAGACACACCGCCAGTATACTTCTAGGTTCAATGAGCTAGCTCAACTGGTACCCCACCTGGTGGAGACAGAGGAGCGAATGATCAAGTATTATGTGAAGGGCCTACCTCAAAGGGTCCGTGTCCACGTGAAAGCCAACCTACCCTCGACCTTCAAGTCGGTAGTGAATCTGAGCAGAATCGTCTACGACGATTATGCCAATGAGGACCCACCAACAGAGACCCAAAAGAGAAAGTGGGAGAACCCTTCTAGAGGCACCGGAAGAGGGAACGTAACAACTGAAACTAAGAAGCCAAGGTCGGATGAATATGAAACATGCAAGAAATGTGGAAGGCAACATCTTGGAGAATGTAAAATCGGCACCACCACATGCTATAAGTGCGGGAAGCCGGGGCACTTCTCTCGAGAACGTGTAAGAAATGTCAAGTGTCAAGTATGTGGATTGTTTGGACATCTGACAAAGAACTGCAGGAAGGCCGGCCAATCTGGTTCGGGAAAAGAGAGGGAAAAGGAACAGCCGCAGGCTAGGACTCGAGCCTACGCCCTGACGGAGGAGGAAGCAAGGGGAAACCCTGATGTTGTGTCAGGTACATTCCTAGTTAATAACGAACATGCTGCTATTTTATTTGACTCTGGTGCTAGTAAAAGTTTTATATCCAATGCATTTAGTCGTAAACTAGGATGCACTATCAACACCATAGTAAAGGCTTTTAGCGTACAAACTGCTGTTGGTAAAAATTCGGCAGTATTTCAAGTAATAGAGGATTGCATCATAGAAATAGAGGGTCATAAGTTCCCTTCTAGATTATTCCTTCTTACCTTAGGAGGATTCGATATAGTATTGGGTATGGATTGGCTAGCTGCCAACGAAGCTCAAATCATATGTAAACGTAAGAGGATACATCTCAAAGCTCCTAGCGGCAGTCCAATTACGGTTTATGGGGATTGGAATTGCACGATGCCGAACATCATCTCGATGATCAAGGCCAAAAGTTACATGAGGCGCGGTTGCGAAGCTTATTTGGCATATGTTATTGATGATAGAATGAAAATGAATGAACCCAAGAAAGTACCCGTGGTGTGCAACTTTCTGGAAGTATTCCCTGATGATCTACCTGGGTTACCACCCAATCGGGAAATAGAATTTCAGATTGACTTATTGCCAGGAGCTGAGCCAGTTTCCAAAGCCCCCTACCGATTGGCGCCGTCAGAAATGAAAGAATTGATGTCTCAACTAGAGGAACTAACAAAAAAAGGATTTATTAGGCCGAGCATCTCACCGTGGGGTGCTCCTGTACTATTTGTAAAGAAGAAGGACGGCAGCATGCGCATGTGCATTGACTACCGCGAGTTGAACAAGAGGACAGTAAAGAACAAATACCCACTGCCTAGAATAGACGACCTTTTTGATCAACTGCAAGGTGCGAGTTGGTTCTCAAAGATCGATCTTAGGTCGGGTTACCATCAGTTGAAAGTAAGAGAAGAAGACGTACCAAAGACCGCGTTTCGCACGTGTTATGGGCATTATGAGTTTCTCGTGATGTCCTTCGGATTGACCAACGCACCAGGAGCGTTCATGGATTTGATGAATAGAGTATGTCGACCAATGTTGGATCGATCGGTGATAGTTTTTATAGACGACATACTGGTATATTCGAAAAGCGAGGGTGATCACCACTGTCACCTAAGAGAGGTTCTGGAGGTGCTAAAGCAGGAAAAGTTGTACGCAAAATTCTCCAAATGCGCGTTCTGGCTTAGGGAAGTCCAATTCCTAGGTCATGTAATAAACCCAAACGGAATCATGGTGGATCCTGCAAAGATCGAGACAGTAAAGGAATGGAACATCCCAAAGACACCAACTGAGATACGAAGTTTTCTGGGATTGGCAGGCTACTATCGAAGATTCATTCAAGATTTTTCAATAGCCTTGCCACTAACTAAGTTGACACGGAAGGAAGTGAAGTATGAATGGGGTCAAACCCAAAACAACGCGTTTGAAGAACTTAAGGCACGACTAACCCAAGCTCCAGTCTTGACTCTACCTGAGGGAAATGAGGACTTGGTAGTCTACTCTGACGCTTCGGGGCAGGGTTTAGGTTGCGTACTTATGCAACGAGGAAAGGTAATTGCTTACGCCTCGTGACAAGAAAAGATTCACGAGGTTAACTACCCAACACATGATCTAGAGTTAGCAGCAATAGTTTTCGCGTTGAAAATATGGAGGCACTATCTGTATGGAGTCAAATGCACCATTTACTCCGATCACAAAAGCCTGAAGTACTTTTTCGAGCAAAAGGAATTAAACATGAGACAAAGAAGGTGGTTAGAGCTACTGAAGGACTACGACTGTGAGATATTGTACCATCCAGGCAAGGCAAACATGGTGGCTGACGCTTTAAGCAGAAAGGAAGAATCGGAACCTATACGGATCAAAGCGTGTCAGCTGGTTATAACACCAGATTTGATGAGTGAAATATTAAAGGCACAAGATGAAGCGCTATCAGAAAGAAATATAAAACGGGAAAGAATAGTAGGACAACAAGGGAATTTAGATGCAAATGCATATGGTGTACGAACTAGGTTTGGCCGAATGTGGATACCTAAGATTGGCGAGCTTAGAGCCAAAATACTCGATGAGGCCCATAAGTCTCATTATTCTATCCACCCCGGGACAAACAAATTTTATCAAGACTTGAAGAAGGAGTACTGGTGGCCTGGCATGAAGAACGATGTGATAGAGTACGTGAGCAAGTGTCTAACGTGTTCTCTAGTTAAGGCCGAGCACCAGAAACCATGCGGTAAAATGCAACCTTTACCAATACCGGAATGGAAGTGGGAGGAGATCACGATGGACTTCATTACCAAGCTACCACGAACAGCTAAAGGCAATGATACCATTTAGGTGATCGTCGACCGCTTGACGAAAAGTGCTCACTTCTTACCAATACGTGAGACTTCTTCGTCAGAAAGACTAGCAGAAATATTTATCAAGGAAATTGTGAGCAGACATGGTATGCCGCTGTCGATTGTCTCCGACAGGGATACTAGATTCACGTCAAGGTTTTGGAAGAAATTCAATGAAGCAATGGGCACTAGACTGAACATCAGCACCGCTTACCACCTCCAAATCGATGGACAATCGGAAAGGACCATTCAGACCTTGGAGGACATGCTCGGGGCCTGTATCATTGACTTCGGTGGGAGCTGGGACAGCCATCTACCATTGGCAGAATTTTCATATAACAACAGCTATCACTCGACTATTGGCATGCCGCCATTTGAAATGTTGTATGGGAGGAAATGTAGGACCCTGGTTTGTTGGGGGGAAATTGGACAGAAGGATTTTGCAAGTCTCGAAGTGGTTAAAGCTACTTCCGAGAAATTTGATCAAATCAAGGCTCGAATGAAAGCCGCAAAAGACAGACAGAAATCATACGCGGATAAGAGAAGAAGGGATTTAGAGTTTCAAGTAGGGGACATGGTACTGTTAAAGGTATCACCATGGAAAGGAATCATCCGATTCAGAAAGCGTGGCAAACTAAGTCGTTTGTTGGACCTTTCAAGATTCTAGCGAGAATGGGTCAAGTTGCTTACAGACTCGACCTACCGTTGAGCTTAGTGGAATACACCCTACGTTCCACGTGTCACACTTACGCAAGTGCCTAGCTGACGACACAGCTCACATACCTTACGACGAGATCGAAGTGGATAACAGTCTAAATTATATAGAGGAACCTATAGCCATTATTGACCGAACTGAGAAACGGCTACGCAATAAGTCGATTCAGTTAGTTAAAGTACAATGGAGGCACAGAAAAGGGTCAGAAGCTACATGGGAAAAAGAATACGAGATGAGGGGACTATACCCTCAATTATTTAACGTATAAGCAGTTTCGAGGACGAAACCTCTTTAAGGGGGGTAGACTTGTAACATCCCAAAACTGGTAATAAATAAATAATGGCACGATCGAAATTATAATTTTCAAATGACGAAAGAAAAATGGATGGGCTTGGGCTCGGCTCCAACGGGCCGAAGGAAGCCCAAGTATATAAGGGCAAGGGCTGCCCAAACTTCTCATTTTCCACCAATATCAAGTTCTAGAGAGAGAGAAGAGAGCACGGGTCTAGAGAGAGAAAGTGACGGATCGACTTGGAAATTCAGGAAAACGTTGCTACTGTGCTCGTGATCATCTTCTCTGAATCATAACTCCAATCCAGGTAAGCATTCGATCATAATCTGAGTTTTTATGATTATTTTAGAATTTTCGGTTTTAGCTAAATAGGAGACGTTTTTATGGATGAAACCTGATAATAAGCCTAGAACTAGCATCAAGAAGGAAAACCGCACGTTTTCATCAAAGAAAATTGTAAGATTGGCATGATCGGGTTAGCATGCAAGAATTTTGGATTTTTGGTCCAGGAACCAGGTATTGCGTACTTACCAAGTGCGCAAGAAGGACTTCCTGCGTACTTACCAAGTACGCAGGAGGAAGATCATTCGTACTTACCAAGTGCGCAAGAAGTATTCTCTGCGCACTTGTCAAGTACGCATGAGTATGGTCCTGCGCACTTAGCAATTGCGTAGGCAGCAGACAGCAGTCAGTAGACTGGTTAAGTAAAGTCAGTAAGTTTAGAATGATTTAACCATTAGAGTCGGGGTTGGGTCTAATGTGTATTTAACTACTTAATCCAGATCGGAAGTGACGTGGTTGGACCTTTGTTTAGGACAACCTAGAGAAGCTTATCAGGTGAGTTCTATGTGCCCCCTTCTATGTTATGCGAAACCTTATTAAATGTTTTGGGGCTGAAATGTATACACTAAATGAATAAATGATATGAATGCTAATGTGATCATACGTGATGTACTAATATATATGTTATATACATATGAGAATGAATTATAAACAAAGAATGAAACGTATGTTTACAAAGAATGAAGGAAAGAATGGCATAACGTAAATAAATGAAATCTTGCTTTATAATTATTTATATTGCATGTTATGAATGTATGTATACGTTATGGACGGAAACGAAGCTAACGGCTACTTCCGTAGACGGACGACCACGTGACTATTTTGCAACCGGGAAAGAAACGTTCCTTCGCAAGCTAGGACGTATAAAAGCATAAAAGGGCGGTCAAAGTAAATGCTAATATAGTATAACGGTTGCATAAATAATAGTTCGCGTGGGAAATGGATGCCTTATGGCAGACGGACGAATATGACGGACTACGACGGTAGGACGGGTAAGACGGACGGCCGAAGGTTGGCCGGACCAAAGTTAAGGCGGACGGTTTCTAGGACCGGACGAGTAAAAGGGCTACGACGGTAGCCCAAGGGCGTATGTCTTTGTGATGTACGTACCGTAAGATGGGTTGATCACCCTTATGTGTATGACCAATGAATGTTAAGGAAAGAAAAGGTGAATACATATCTATGTAATCACATAAGAATGAAGAAAGAAAAGGTGAATACATATCTAAGTAATCACATAAGAATGAAGAAAGAAAAGTAAAAGCTATGAATACGTATTTGTAGAAATGTATGTATATAATTATGTATACTTATAAAGAAAAGAATGATCATACTTAATAGTTTTAAACTAGAACTCACCAGCGTTAGCTGACTTTTAGTATACATTTCAGGTACAGAAAGGAAGGGTCGTGCGAAGGCGTGAAGGTTACCCGGCACAAGACTGACATCCCATGTTTATATATGTTAAGACAAATGTTGTGAACTTTATTTTAAAAGACTTCCGCTGTTATGTCTTGTCATGTTACGTTATGTAATGAATGAATTCGAATGTTTTAAATTTAAGCTCAGTGATTATGACTATGTTTATGAGTAAATCCAACGAGTGAGGGCTCCCGGGGTTTGTAGCCTTACATAGGATTACCCGAATAAATCCGCAATGCCCAACTCGAAGCCTTAAAAGAGGAGAACTTATCATTAGAATCCACTCGTGGTACGGAGAAACAACTTGAGGTTAAATCATATGGTATTCGTTATTTCGCGGAACGAATATGGATACCAGTATATGGAAACCTAATAGATCTAGTCATGGATGAAGCTCACAAATCCCGATACTCTATCCATCCGGGATCTGACAAGACGTATCATGATCTAAAAGTTTTGTATTGGTGGCCGAACATGAAAGCCGACATAGCCACCTACGTGAGCAAGTGCCTGACTTGTTCCAAGGTCAAGGTGGAGTACCAAAAGCCATCCGGATTACTTCAACAACCGGAAATACCAATGTGGAAATGGGAGCAGATTTCCATGGAATTCATAACCAAATTACCCCGAACCCCTACGGGATGTGACACAATCTTGGTCATAGTGGATCATCTAACCAAATCCGCTCATTTTCTTGTTATCAAAAAGACAGACAAAATGGAAAAGTTAACTCGCCTCTATCTTAAAGAAGTAGTATCCCGTCATGGAGTGCCAATCTCCATCATTTCCGATAGAGATGCCCGATTCACCTCACGTTTCTGGCAATCATTGCAGAAAGCTTTAGGCACGCGCCTGGATATGAGCATAGCGTACCATCCTCAAACAGATGGCCAGAGTGAGCATACCATTCAAACCCTAGAAGACATGTTAAGGGCTTGTGTGATTGATTTTAGTAACAGTTAGGAGACTCACTTGCCATTAGTGGAATTCTCCTACAATAACAGTTATCATACTAGCATCAAAGCAGCACCGTTCGAGGCTTTGTATGGGAGAAAGTGTCGATCACCACTTTATTGGGCTGAAGTTGGAAATAGTCAACTTACGGGTCCTGAACTTGTGCATGAAACCTCAGAGAAAATTGTGCAAATCCGAAACCGTATGGTGGCAGCTCGTGACCGTCAAAAGAGTTATACAGACAAGCGCAGAAAACCGCTAGAATTCCAAGTGGGTGACAGGGTATTATTAAAAGTTTTGTGATTCATTTTGGAAAACGAGGAAAGTTAAACCCGCGTTACGTTGGACCATTCGAGATAGTGAAAAGGATTTGTCCAGTAGCATATCAACTGAACATCTGGATACACTCAATGGAGTGCACGATGTCTTTCATGTCTCAAACCTAAAGAAGTGCCTGTCAGATGAGACACTTGTAGTTCCACTCGAGGAGTTGGAAATTGATGAACAACTACGTTTTATTGAGGAACCAGTTGAAATCATGGACCGAGAGGTCAAGACTCTCAAGCACAGTAAGATACCTATTGTCAAAGTTCACTAGAACTCGAATCGTGAACCGGAGTTCACGTGGGAACGAGAGGATCAGATGATGAAAAAGTATCCTCACCTTTTCTAACAGTCAACGGCAAACACGGAAGGTACTAACTAAATTTTGAGACGAAATTTATTTCAACAAAGGGATGATGTGACAAACCTAAACTTTTTGTTTCAGACGTTACCGACTTCGTTTAATTTTTTGGACCAAAATTCTTTCAACAAGGGGATGATGTGACATCCGACAATTTCAGGTTAACTCCGTTAACTCAAACATCGTTAGTTCAAACATTATTCAATACAAACTCAGTTATCTCAGTTAGTCACACGTGCATTGCATTTAATTAAGTTAATTAAATGTGTCAGTTAGTTCACACACGGCGAATCGCACTCGATTCTAACCCGGAACGTAGGTGATTAATTAAGATAAATAATATGAATATTTAAAAATTTATATTTAATATAAATTATGTGAATTTTATGTGATTACGTGAATTTACGTGAATTATGTGAATATTATTGTTCTCGTACGTGTTTATCGTATGTTAATCGTAATTAGTATTTTTATAAATATTAGAGTTTTATAAAAATAAAAATCGAAAGTTTTTAATTATTATTAAGTGTTAGTTAATTAATAATAACATATGAACATTTAGAAAGCCCGTAGCCCAACTTAAAAACCCATTAGTGCATGCATGTATATAAGGAACTTTAAAGAAAAAAATAAACATAAACCCTAACCCCCATTGCCGTCGCGATCGATCCCAACCCCCCACCCCTTGGCCGAGATCTTCAAGGCACCCAAAGGACTATCAATCGAGCTCCGATCGTGAATCCGGAAGTAGATACGAGCTAGTCTAAGCGTTCCTAACGTTCCTACGTAAGTCGTTTTATTAAAATCCGTCGTTATTTCATTATTATTTTTGAGATCGAAACCCTAGATTATCCAAATTTAATGATTTCGAAATATGAGAATGAATTAGTTAATTGTTTGATATTGTTGCATCGTATTGACGATTTTATGAACGTATATGAAACCCTAGTTGTTATACGATATGTAAATTGAATTTTTTTGATTATGTGACATATAGGAATCGCTTGCTAGACGTGAATTATGATTAATATAGTTGTAATTATATTAGTTGAAAGATTTGGGATTGATTAGATGTGTTAATTATGTAAACAAAGCGTGTAATGGACGACTTACTAAAAGAGGAAACTTTGTTAAAAAGTGATTTTTGAATGTGAAGGTTTCTAAGTGTGTATGATGTTATAAATTTACTCTAGTATGTTAGTATGATTGTAATGAGGCTTGTTAAAGGGTTATTGAATGCAAGTAGCTTAAATAGATCACAGGTTACTAAAAGTTGAAACTTTTATGATTTGGAACTTGATGTCTAAACTAAATGATGTGTGTCATGGTAATCTGTTATGTATTACCATGTGTAGATAGACATGGAATGATGATACGAACGTGTTATAGATAATGTGATTCATTTGAAAGCAAACATGAGTTTATATATTTTTTAAAAATAATAAATTAATGTAACGTGTATTGTTGACGTAGTTTGCCATGCTAAATTAGTTATGACTTAGGTAGCATGAAACGTGAATTATTTGTGTGTAAGCGTATTGTTATGCAAGTCAAACATTTAATCACTAAACGGGTCACCAACGGGTCGTCTAGTCAAACTTGGTCAAACTTGGTCAGACTTAGTCAAACTGGTCAAACTTAGTCAAACTTGGTCAAACTTAGTCAAACCAATAAATATTTTCTAAAGCCTTAAAACAATGAGATTGTTTGGATACTTAGGGTTCCTATCGCCTTGCACAAACACACACTTATAAACCGGTGTTTATAGGTGGCAGTTAATCGTCAAGCATTATAAGTTCGCTTTCTTTCGCACGCACTCTAAGGTGAGTTTCACGACCCCTTTTCTTATGGTTTAAACTTGGGGGAGAAAACATGGGTACAAACATTTAGATCTTACATTTCATTTATATCACTTGTTGTACTAAACGCAAACATATCATGCAATTCCTTACATATCGAATCGTTTAATATATGGGATAGCGAGGTAATCATGAGTAGTACTACTGGGCATTGACAAGCCCCACCCGCGTTCGTCGCGCTAACACGACAGATAGTCGAACGGGTGTAACATTGACCTAAACATTTACCATTGATCATGATATACATGGTAGGAGGCAGATCAAACATAAACAGTCAGCTTCGGTATCGAAACGCTTTAGTAGCATGTAACTAGGTTAGCTACCTATGATATAAATTGTAAATGGTTTTATCTAGTATTCTTTACAAACATTGAAACCTGTGAACTCACCATTCTAGTGTTGACATGTTTTAGCATGTTTTCTCAGATCATTAAGGTACAAGCACAAGCTAAGGCATGCATGCATTCGAAGTCCATCATTTTCAAACTCAAGAACTATTTATTTTATTTATTGTTGGATTATTTATTTTTCGCGCGACTGTTTTGGTGCATGCTTTTCATTTAACCTTTCGCTTCCGCTGTCTTACATTAAATCAGTGTTTTCATTACTAGTGTTGCATCGTGACTATGAGCAATACTGGTGGTTTTCTTAAACTCATATAGAGTCGTTCAAAGTAACTAATGACTGAGATCCTGGTATGTCATGCTCCTAACGGTAAAACTCCGTTAGTGGATTTTGGGGGTGTGACCCATTGTATCACAATTGACTCCACCTGGAACACCACAACATAATGGTGTATCCGAGAGGAGAAATCGGACTCTATTTGATATGGTTCACTTAATGATGAGTCATGCTAATTTGCCACTTTCCTTTTGGAGCTATACTCTTAAGACCGCTGCTCGCTTAGTCAATGTGGTACCAACCAAGAAGGTGGTGAAAACTCCGTATGAAATATGGTATGGAAAGGTCCCCAAACTATCTTATCTAAGAGTATGGGGATGCCAAGCCTATGTTAAAAGTGAGACATCTAACAAGCTTGAATCCATATGAGATAAATGTATTTTTGTGGGTTATCCCAAAGAAACTATGGGATATTATTTTTATCATATGGGAGATAATAAAGTTTTTATCTCACGACATGCCTAATTCCTTGCAAAGGATTTTATCCTTAACAAGGAAAGTGGGTGCCCTATTAATTTCGAAGAAATTCGAGAACCACAAAATATTCCACATGAGGTTGGAACTTCAAGTCAACAAGAATCTTTTGAACCTCAACAATTTATCCGGGTACCACAGGAACCAGCACCTCTTCGGAGATCTACTAGAGCTCACACTGAACCTGATAGATATGGATTTGTCATTCTAGAAGAGGAAGTCTTTGTTGTGGATTCATGTGAACCCATCAAGTATAAGACAACAGTTAAGGATGTTGAATCTGATAAATGGCTTGAAGCCATGAAATCAGAGATTCAATCCATGTATGAAAATCAAGTCTAGGACTTAGTTGATTTGCTTGCTGATAGCAAAGCTATTGGAAGCAAATGGGTCTTCAAGAAAAAGATCGATATGGATGGAAACATACACACATTCAAAGCAAGGCTGGTGGCAAAAGGTTTCACTCAAACTCAAGGCATTGATTATGATGAAACTTTTTCACCGGTAGCAATGTTGAAATCAATCAGAATTTTATTTGCCATAGACGCATACTATGATTAAGAGATATGGCAAATGGGCGTCAAAACCGCCTTCTTAAATGGATATCTCAATGAAGATGTCTATATGGAACAACCAGACGGTTTTGTTAGCTCCAAACATCCTGAAAAGGTGTGTAAAATCAAGAAATAAATCTATGGATTGAAACAAGCATCAAGAAGCTGGAACCTTCGTTTTGATGAAAAGATCAAAGAGTTTGATTTTATCAAAAATGAAGACGAACCATGCGTATACATGAAATCTAGTGGGAATGTGGTAGTTTACTTCATTCTGTATGTGGATGACATACTTCTCATCGGAAATGATATTCCAACATGGAAAGATGTCAAATCTTATCTTGGAAAGTCTTTTGCTATGAAAGATCTTGGTTAAGATGCATACATACGTGTAATTAAGATTTACAGAGATAGATCAAAGCGACTTATTGGATTAAGACAAAGTACCTACATTGACAAAGTGATGAAACGCTTTTCAATGGAAAACTCCAAGCGTGGGTATATGCACATGTCACCCGGTACTGTTCTCTGCAAATATCAAAGTCCTAGCACAGACGAAGAGATTTAAAGGATGAGCAAGATCCTATATTCCTCGGCAATAGGATCAATTATGTATGTTATACTTTGCACCAGACCCGATGTATCTTTTGTTTTAAGCATGACTAGTAGATACCAGCAAAACCCGGGAGAGAATCACTCGAAAGCAGTAAAAAACATACTTAAGTATTTGAATAAAACTAAATATATGTTCTTGATTAATGGAGGGTTAGAGGAAGAGCACACTGTGAGATATCACACTGATGCTAGTTTTCAAACTAGTAGAGATGATTCTCGATTACAGTCAGGACATGTTTTTAACTTGAACGGGGGAGCTGTCACTTAGAAGAGTTCCAAACAAAAAGTCGTTGCCCAATCAACTACAAAATCAGAGTACATTGCTGCATCAGAAGCCGCACAGGAAGCTGCTTGGATGAAGAAATTCATTACTGATCTTGGTATAGTGCCCAGCATCACAAAACCCATTGAAATATTTTGTGATAATAATGGGGCCATTGCTCAAGCAAATGAATCAAGATCACATCAAAGGACCAAGCATATACTTCGTAACTTCCACTACATTTGGGAAATAGTGGAGCGAGGAGATGTCTGCATCAACAAAGTTCATATAAACCTGAACCTAGCAGATCCATTCCCAATGCCATTACCTCAAACTAAAGATGAGGAGCATGCACATAATATAGGGCTTCGATATGCTAGTAACTGGATTTAGTCTGTATTTTGGTATTTAAAAATTTCTGAACTATGTAGCAGTAACATCTTATTTAATCAGACTTATTAGATATTGTCTTTTTATTAATGTTCACTGTGTTTAATGTTAGCATGTTTTAAATCCATGAATAGGTTTATTATTCTAAATATCCATAGTCAGTCATAATTTTGGGAATAATTATTGAATTAAGACTATTGTGAATTAGATTGGTTATATTTCATAACAATGAATTAAAACCATGTTCACGGGTATTTACTAGAGAATAAATATCGGATGTGACCAACTTAAAAATTACTCCATGAATCTAGTCATGAGTAAGTTTTGAAATAAAAGTGTTGTCCTCTTATCCGCTGACCTGAGATACATATTAGGGACTCGATTATTCCAAGTTTATACTTTGATGTAGTTTAACGATACTCTTTAATCAGGTAGTTATAAGGAATGCATTGGGTATAATACTAGGTACAGTGAGAGTCATATGTAGTCAAGACGGGATATGTACCTTTATTCTAATAAGTGGTTGACATGTTGGGCCCCTCGATGATTCAAACTGTTTTAAATGCATGGCCGTGCTCAAACCTATTTTGTTATATCACTTTGAATCGGGATCGAGAAACAAAGTCTTTGAACATTATATGAGATTGACTATAATCCATGTCTCATGTTCAATTAAATGTCTACTACAGAAAGGATGGATGGCAACGTACCTTAAATCATTACTTTAAAGCAATTATATCTAAAATCAACTATTTGTGGTGAATGACATAAGTCACATATTATTAGGGGCAGTGGGACGTTGCTAGACGTACTACACTGTCTACATTGTTGCAAGTTAAACCTTGTGCAAGTGATAACTTTTGGATAAATATGCCCAAGGATTAACATATAATAATGTTACTATTGATATGTGATCCTAAAGGGTCACATACTAAGCAACATTTACAAGTATTTGTATAAATGAGATTTATGCACTATAACCTCAATCAAAATGTTTTGTAATATCATTGTGCAATGCAAATAAATTATGACATGTATATATATATACATATATACATGTATATATATTTATATGTATAAACATATATTTATGAATATCAAGACTTATGATATACCAACTTAGAATTGGTATTGGTTTTATTTAATCATGTATTATTACATGAATATAATTGTGAATTTATATATATATATATGTATACACTTGTTCAAAATCTAGTTACAAGTCTTTAAATATATGGTTACATATGAACCTTTCAGTTATACAAAACAACGATTCTATACAACACGATCTAGAAGTTATTGTATATGGATATGATTAATAAATTGAAACGACCATGCTCTTTCCTTGTTTACTTTTTCTGCCAAGAATTATGGCAGCAACATGGTGAATGTTGTTGGCCATACTCTTGCCCCATTATTGCTTATATTACACACAAGATATCATGCATAGGCATGGGAAACATTGACTTGCATGACCACTACATGTTGTCTACATAATAATGCTTGTTGGACATGAAAACCTTGTGCAATTTTCTCTTCAAAAATCTCGACCGAATCTAAAGGATTGCTGTCCAGAATATTAGCTACAAAAACAAGTTCGTTTTAGAGTTCTTGGAAGGCTTGAACAATATACTAATTACTCTTAATCTTAGGACTAGTTATTTAGTTGTTCTTGTGATATCTTTGTGGCATTTTTCCTTCTCATCTTGAGCCATTTTAGTTGGAAACAAGAAGGTGTTCTTGAGGATTCAACAAATTCACAAGTGAGGTTATTGTCTAGCACCAACTTGAAATCTAAATTACTTGGTGTGGATTACGCTTTGGAGGAAATCTACTTTGGTTTATTTTGCGTACCTTAAGCAAGCATTCTAATCTTCACATCAATGTCGACATTCTTTAAACCCCCTATGGTTATGAGTTTGGTTTTCTTAATCTTTGTAATTGGATCCATGGTGGGAACATTTTATGAAAAGGTTTTCTTACTTTAAAATGGTTATGGAGTTCTCGCTTCCGTTGCCTAAATTCTATTTTAAAACTCCTAAATTCCCAACAATAACTCTTATCGCTCTCTTTATCTTATAAGATTGTTTCTTGAGGAATTTTATTGAAACTATTTCAATCATAAAGTAATATGTAAACATTGTATCACATATATATCTTTTATAGGACTTAATACGTTTCATGATATCTATTAGATCCTATCTCATGAAGTATCTATTGGACTTGAATAACATGTCTCACATGTCTTTAATATTTCATGTCGAATAGATGGTAATGAATTCTTAATTCAACTTAGGCAACAATCATAATGCATTAAAGATTTAAATAAGTCATACCTAAAATAATCAAGCAATATTCAAAAGAAGTTAAATCCAGAATTTAAATTTGTTCTAAACAAAAATAAGATAAAATCATCAAATGGTGTAATCAACATCTTGAATTAATCTTCAAGCTGTGTCTGTCTTCCTTTCCTTCCTTTCTTTTATCTCTGCAAAGAGCAAGTTTGCATACATTAAAAGTCTAACTTTTAAGAGATAAAGAAACAATGGAAAAGTTTCCTAGATACTTGAAGTATATGCATTCAAGCATTCTCTAGCAACAACAGCTTCGGGCATCTCTCTAACACGGCATCTGGGTTTAGAGATCTTAGCCCTTGGTCTCACCAACAGCTTTGCCCTTACTCCCGGTTTCAACAGTCTCTACCGGTACCTCTTTGCTTGTGAAGAAAAAGTGGAGATCATCATTGAACATAACTCGAATGATGTCATCACACGGGTAAACCTTGGTCCTCTCAAGCTGATTAACAAAGTGTATCATGTTCAAAGCATCCTCAGGTTCAACTTTGGTGTACCACGAGATGAAATCTCTTAACTCGTCAAAACAAATGAGTGGGAGTTTATCCACTCTGTAGTCATCAAATGTGTCATTAATAGTAATATCAATGGCCAAGTGATCATCAATCGGAACACAAGCTTTCTCGAGGTCTGCCACCAAATTTCTCATGATCATAGCAGATCCGAATTCTCCAAAGCCACGTCTTTAATGTAGGTCATTAAAGAGTATGAAGGATCCTTATTGTAATCTTGATGGTATCTTTCCTTCAAGTTACGGATCATGTCATAAGCTGATAAGTGCCGGACTGAAGCTCGAATCCCGGGACTGACAGATGCTAGTATAAGGTCTGATAGAGTAGAGGTATCATCCCTAAATTTGTTCAAAGCCTTTAGAACAAATTTCTCAGCATCTCTAGGTGGCTGTTTTGGTACAGGGAATTTAAAAACATGCATCTTCTTGTTATAAACAAGGACTTTCTTTAGATTGTAGTACCATTCTAAGAAGTTTGTTCGGTCGAGTTTGCTTTTAAGAATATCGTTAAGACGCTCTAGGATAACATCATCAACAGATGGAGCCATCTACAAAATTCCATTAAATTCTAGTATTTTCATGCTTTAATTATCTTAATTATATTAATAACCCGAAGACAAAAATATTTATAATTAAGAATGAGATCCCGGTTTACTATGTTACGGTGAATGGCTAAGCACTTTTCAATGGCATTGCTAGACAACTAGGTATGAAAATACCAATTGCGCCGACTACACAATTCATGTTTTGAGGGACATGATAATTAAGGTCAAGCTTTGGATACGTTTCCCTCAACTATGCCCGCTTAAACGACTTTTAAGTGATATTTGTCCTTCAATTGTGACTGTAGTACCTACCTAAGTGACTTAGGAATCGCGATCCTACCTTTAACCCAAATCGTGGCGTCGAATACAGGGTAATTCACTAACGTCGACGTTTCGGTTTAGTTGAAGGGTCATAACTAAGGGTGGCGATGAAATATCGCTTTTAATAATTAAAATTTCTTTAATGTTTTAATTTACTGGTTAATGGTCAAAAACATTTTGTACGACGGATAGCATGAATCATGTCGTGAAAATTTTATTAAACCAATTTTACTATATATAAGTTCGTGAAACGCTTTTCAACACTCGACACGGTCCAATTAGATGCCTTATTTTTTAAACTAAATTGGTCGTTAGTCGCGAACATAATTTTAAACTAATTAACCTTTAATTAATTTAAATATGTTTTTAAATAAAACAATTAAATTTAAAAACTCGTTTACTTTTAAATAAAAATACATTTATCTAATTACATTTCCGAGAAATTTTAAACTTTTTAATATTCTCGTCGTTTTATAAGATTGTATTAAATGTTATTTAAAATATTTGTAATTTTAATTATTATCCTAAATAATTTTATCAACCACAAACATACAAAACAACCATCGAGCCACTAGTAAGATTGTTCGGTTTCGTTCGAGGCATCAAACGAGAAACTGAACCGGTATAAGGGACAACAAATAAAATATAAAATTGTCACCTCCCACTTAGTCCAAGATCTCTATCTTCAAAAACCCGTCCTTGTCAATCATTGTCTTCAAATCTTCGTTTTGATAGGTTTACAACTTTTATACTTTTACAATAAAAATAAATAAATAAAAGTAACCTATCTATTACATCAGGGTTCCAAATAACCTAAAAATAAAAATACAATGACAAACAAAAACACGGGTCACTAGGGCTTGATGTTCCAAACACAATCACAACCAAAACGATAAAGGTTCGATCTTTTATTAACCAAAAAGTGTTAACAAATAAATCGGAGATCGAAAAATAAACAATTATGTCTAAACGCGCGTAAAGATGGCTCTGATACCACTATTGGGTTATCATGCACCGATTTTAACATTTAAAAAAAAACTTTACAAAATCATATTTACAATAGTAGAAGCGTTTACAAAAGCACACGATAATAAATATCTGATTTTTTTCCGACAGTGATGTGATTACACAGCGTTTAGACAATAAAATAAATAAATAAAATACAACCATATGGTGTTTAAGGTTTTATACCTTTGACGAAACAACTGGTTTGTAACACTCGGGTACAAAGAACGTCACGCTAGATGACGCTCGTCACAAGAAGACGTCACACGAAAAGACCAAACGAGAACCCGACTCTCTTTTTCCTTTTCGGTTCGGCTCGTTAGAAAGCAAGGAAACATCACGGCGACGCACGGTGGCGATGGCGGTGGCTAGTGGGGGCCGACGGTGGCTGGTCATGGCGGTAGGGGGATGGCCGGCTGAGGTCGACGACGCAAGGGGGGGGGTTTCGGCTCCTCTTTCTTGCGCATAATCCTATGGTGGCAAAAACTTGTTTTTGGGTTTCATCTTAATGATATATTTATAGTAATTCATATTACCATTTAAACCCTGTATAATTAACCTTTAATTACCAATAGATTAACGTTAACCAGTCCCAGTCCTTATAGTTTATAATTACATTAATTAATAAACTATGTTGCGCTAACCGAACTTGTTTTATATTTAACTATTAAATATAAAAACCTGTCAATATATATTACACTAATATATACATAGCACCACATTTCATCTCTTGTTAGATTTAATTATTCTCAATAATTAAATACAACGTAATTAATAAATATCTCTCTAGATATTTAATCCATCGAATTCTAAGTTCTTGCTTCGTGTAATAACGTTTAACAATTAAACGATATAATTTGTCCTTTGCCTAAAGTGTAACTCTTCGGATCGTACCTCGAGAGTAACGTTGATATTATCGATGATCGGACATCTAATATCCAACAAAAGCATCAATTCAGAAACAGAAACCTTTGAAATAAGACAAGCAATAGAGCTAGAGAAAACGACATCACTCATGTCAACCACATAAGTATTGTTTTTCCTTGGCGTCCTCATCAAGATCGTGTCTCTAGGAACTATGAATCTTGGCTTCAACAATAAACATTAAGATGCATTGAATAGCACCACCAACTGCTTATTGAAATTCTTGGAGACACTTAGAAGATTGTTTCAAAGTTCAGGCATAAGGTTGACTCTCTCCGGTATCAAAGCGCCATTTGATACCTTACCCTGACCATTAATTTTGCTAACTTTTTCATCACACACAAACGCCACGTAACCACCGTCGATAAACCGGAGGTGAGTAAGAAGATCTAACTCCGTTTAGATTAGTTTTCATTTTCCAAGAACAAAAACTTTTAAGATTTGATTTTAAAGTTCTAAGTTTGTTTAAGAAATTATTTGAAAAGTTATATTGCTTATTCCTTTACCCAATCCTTCTAATCATAACTATGTTTTTGTCTGCCGTACTTAACCTAGTTTGTTTCCCGTGTAAAGTTTTTACAATGTTTGTCAGTATGTCCCTTCTATTCACACTTAAAACATTTTGTCACATGAAAATCCTTTTGTACGAAAGATTGTCGTGATGATGATGGTTTTGTTGAGAAATTCTCTTGACTAGGTTTTTGATCTTTACATCGGTCTTTCTGCTTGTTTCTTGAAAAGTCAACACCTCTTGGTTCTGTAACACTATCCTTTTCTTTGGTGATTATCAAATGATCCACATCCATTGTGGACTTGTGAACTTTAAACGCGAACATCTCAGATGTCACATTCCAGTTCCTAGTTAAAGTGACGTTGATACAGAAACACACAGCGGAAGACTAAAATTTTGAACTGTTATTATAATAATATAGTTTTACATACTAGACTTGACTGAATTACAAAACATGGTTTTGAACTTATGGTTCCATCCGAACTTGCCTTCAGTCAATCTAGCAAAATATTGTTCTTATGTACACCACCCTGGAATGCCAACAAGCTACTAGCCTCTAAGCTAGTGGTCACTTATGCTCAAAACATTTTAAAACATTTGGGTCAACATAACGTTGGTGAGTTTATAAAAAAATCATGTTTACACAATTGTATCCATGATACAAAACAACCATCCATTCCAAATCCCCACCCAGTAGCCCCAACTTGGTTATGAGCTTTTATTATATATATACTGGCAACTCCCTGGCTACCGACATCACAAGTATCGCCCATAACAAGAGGATAACTCTCGCCCGTCAGCCCCATCCTTAAAACATAATCTGCTTTAAGATAAAAAAAACCATTTGAAAACATTTTACATCAAGCACAGTTTAGAGGTACTCACCTTAAAACACTTCCCCTGGTTTACTGTAAAATCAACACTTCGGGTATATCCTAGATTACACCCACATTTCTATAATTAGTACTCCTATATTATGTTTACAAAATCGAACCTCGGGTAGTCACGTGATCAAACTTTACGTATACGTTTAGGTGTGTAACAAATAACCCCTCGGACTATATCCGTAGCCAATCCCACAAGGCGTATGCATTAGGTATTTAATTTCATAGTTAGCGAATTTCATAAACATAAAATAGTTTAACCACTTTGTGAAAGTGTTTGAAATGCACTCACAATGTAAATCTGTTTTAAAGACTAGTAATCATGATGTTGACATGTATTCATCTTGATTAGTGTTGGAAGATAGTAAACTAGGTACTATGTACTTCTAAAGATTGACTCATAGGGCTCTAGCACCTTATCTTAGCTTATACGTGCTTCTCGGATCTTTTCAACTAAAAACGCTTAAGTGTGGGTGATAAGCGAAATTCAGTCGAACTCGGGAGTCGAGCAACTACTAGAGGCTTGGGATCAGAGGACTCAGAAGAAACCAGAGGTTGAATGATTTTTGGTGTGGAAATGAAATGAAATTGATATCCTATTTATAGTTGAATCCTAACTCGTAGCGGACAGTTAGCTAGACGCTTGGCGGTCCGCTGCCGCTCCAAAACACACGCATGAGTGACACGTGTCAGCGTTGCAGTGCATACGCACCACACGTCCATAGCAGACCATGTGGGCAATCCGTAGTGGTCCACTAAGATCAACGCGTAAGTAGGTCTGACACATGCCCTACACTTTACGACAACACATGCCAAGTGCAATGGCTGTCTAGGGTAGCTCGTTGCGGACAATTAGCTGGGACCCTAGTGGGCCGCCAACCAAGTTTTCCTTTAGCGCACCGTTACTGGTTGAGTTGCGGTCCGCCATGCCTCTAACGTCGGAAATCCCTTGCGCCCGTAGTGGATCGTTAACCTATGGGTAGTGGTCCGTCACCCTCTGAAATTCAATTTTCTTTGATTTTTCTTCCTAGTCTTTTGGGTTTTGTCAATTCTAGTCCTTATGCTTTCATTCTTATGCCCAATTCGGATGAAAACTTGACAGGTGTCACATTAACTTATTTGAAATCTCGTGGTCGCGATTATCATTCGAATAAGTTAGGATACTTTTTTTTTATTTTCGATTCTAGTTCCCATGTGTACACGTGTTCACGCCTGGAATTACATTTTACTTTGACTATAACCGGTCTTTCCCGTTTCAATTTCTTCACCCGACTTGTTGGATATTAGAGGTTCGATCATCGATAATATCGACGTTGTTATCGAGGTACAATCTAAAGAGTTACACTTTGGACAACGATCAATTAATAACGTTTAGTCGTAAAAATTATAGTTCACAAAACGAGAAATTTTAATTCAGGTGGATAAATATTTGACGGTTAATTCGGTGATTAATTATTTAGAAAAATAATTAAGGACGAAAGTTTTAAACATTTAAGAGTTAAACGTTAGTCGGTTAAGATTTACTAAATAATTATAATTATTAAAGCGCAAGGGTAACTAATTAATTATAATTAGTAAAACACAAGGGTTAAAGATAATTAACAATTAGTTAAATGGAACTAGCATTTAATTCCCATGGGGGGTGCGGTTTGTAAATAAGGGGATTATAAATATAATATTAAGTCAGAACCCTAAAAACACATGGTAGCCTCCTCCTTTCTTGCGCAAAGACCCAAACTGGAACCCCCCATTGTTCGTTCGTCGCTGATCGTCGTCAAGTACCACTTCCATGCTCCGTCGCCGTTGCTTGCGTTCGCCGTCAGTTTTTGCGGAAGAAACCGTGTGATGGTTCTTTGGTTATTGCAGAAGAAACCGTGTGACGGTTCTTTGGTTATTGCAGGTTTTGGTGTTCGAGTCACTTGCGAGACGCTTATTGTTCCGAAGTGTAGATCTTCCGGGAATTGTCAAAGGTATAGCTTTTAACTAGATATGGTTTATTTAATTTATTGTTTATACGCGTGTAATCGGATCACTGACGTTATTCCAGTTTAGAACCGTTAACATGTACATATGTTGCCGCTACGCAAATCTGATTTGTTAAATTAATAGGATTAATTAAATTGATTTAAAAGTTAAAAATCGTTACATGGATTCCCAATAGTGGTACCAGAGCCACCTTTACGCACATTTAAACATAATTGTTTTTATTCGATCTTATGTTTTATTTGTCAAAACTTTTGTTTGACAAAAAGATCGAGGCTTTTTCGTTTATGGATGATTGTGTTATTGAATGGAGCACTAGTGTCCCGTGGTTGTGTGTTTTGGTTTTTATTATATTTGTAATTTTTACAGGTTATTTGAAACCTGATGTAATATTTTGGTTTATTTTTATTTATTACTTATTGTAAATGTAAATAAGTTGTAAACCGAACGAGACGAAGATTTGAAAACCGAAGACGGAGACAACCGGGACACGAAGATGGAGATTTTGGACTAAGTGGGAGAGGACAAGAATGGTTGCTTTGTTTGTGCCTTAGAACGGTTTGGTTTCCGTTTGATAGCTCGAAGAAACCGAACAACTTTAATAGTAGCTCGATTTATTTGTTTTATATGTGTGTGGTTGTTAAGATTATTTTGGTTAATAATTAAACCGCAAAACATTTATAAGACGACATGACACAATCTTAAAACGAAAAGAAATTACTGAGTCACTTAGGCTGGTTCTACAGTTGCAATTGAAGGACAAATATCACTTAAAGTCGTATTAAGTTAGGACACACACATCCCGGATCACTCGAGATGCTAGTCACTTGTCGGATTTAGTAATGAACGTATAGTATACAAAGATCATACAAAACATAAGACTTTAAAATACTATTTTATTTCATAATTTAGTAATGTACAATCTAGAGAGAAATTACTAATACATATGTTCACTAATGCGAGTCTTTTGAGTGATGTCTGATAGCTTTGCATATGATGTCTCTATCCTAGTCCTGTCTTTGTTGCACGAGGGTACATCTTTACCTGATATGCTTAAACACATGTCAGCTTACGCCGGTGACTTCTAAGATTAGTTAAAATAGTTTTGACCCCTGTCTCATACATAAATGAATTTATTTGACACGTATTCAAAATATCACATTAACTACTTGCCTAACATAATATTTTATACTTCCACACTTATCTTTCTGAGGTCGTGTTAACGTCTAAGCGGTCATTACCACTTATACATACCCTTTCACAAGGTGTCCATACTATCACACCCCGTCTAACGTGGAAACACGGGTCATGACAGTTGTATGGAAATCAAGAACACGTTGCTTAATAAGAGAAACTTACTACGCATTCATAACTTCCAAAATAATAGTTTTACATGATATTTCGTTTCAAATACAAATTGAGATTTCTTAACAAAAGTTATCCTAACAAAACATATTTTCTTAAAATCTCCATGTATATATATGCCATGCACTTCTAACTTTTTCATGGGTTATCTGAAAAATATGCTAAAAGTTCATAGGTTTAAGTATCCAGTAAGAGAATAAATAGTGAAATATCCACAACACAAGAAAAGTTGTCATAATATGGTGACAAAATATTCATACGAAACAAGTATGAACGGGGTGTCACCCCGATAGATCTAACAATATTTAACCGTTCGACTTAGCTAAAGTTAACTAGTTGCATTTCTGGAAAAAAAGGAACTTGAGAAGTGATAATATATCTAGCTCAACTCAAGTCATATAGTTAAGCAAACAAGTGAATAGTCAATATAGTAAATAGTGAAAATAGCTAGAGCATATTTTCCCCCAAAAGTTTAAGAGAAAAAGGTGTGACGAAGACTCACCTAGTGTTGGTGAATTTATGTTCTTGCAGTTTAAATATGTCCTACTTGGGTCCTACAATGGTGGGACTGTATGAGTTTTATGGACTTAAGGTTGGATTATGGTGTCATTCTGTACAAATGTTAGTTCTTGGTTTCTTGTAAATTATATAGTGACATGTTTGGATTTACGGCAGCAACCGCCAAAACGTTAAGAGTTTAGATGTTGAATAAAACTTACTTGAAATACTATTGAGATTTTGAAAATATGTCAAACTCTTGTTAGGGTTTAGAAAAGATAGGATGGATGGAAATAAGTAGAAGTCATACATGTTTAAAAGAAAAAGTCTTTTAAAAGTTTTGTTCTTGAAAATCATGCAAACCGTTTTAATAATAGATGTACCGTTTTGTTGGTTAAACTTAGTATAACTGTTGGAACTGATGAAATCGTTGTATTCCTGATAAACTATAGGGGCTTGATTGTAATTTTTGTAACTAGGTTTTTGGAGTCAAAATCGGCTATCTGAATGTAGACTATTGCTATGTGTCTATAAATAGCAACCTAAAAACCTAATTCAGTAGCTCTTGTTCAATACGTCGTTACTATAGTCAATTTGAGAGCCAATAGTGATTGTGGTGGTGTTTTATGCATCTAGTATCTTATTTGTAATCATTATTATTATGGATATAATCGAATCGTGTCTGTTATGTTCTTATTTGTGTTGCTCTTCATCTTGTGTTTATCTCGATTATCAACAAATTAGCTCTTCTATTGCTAAATTATTGATTGTTTCCTATTTAGAAGAATTCTAGCACAGGACCTATCACCAGGACCTATAATTTGGTATCAGAGCCTTCTGTGCTCTTGATTCTAGTGATTTGTGATAAGTTTTCTGGGGTATTTTGTTTAAATCTGATTTCCATTGATTTCTGGCTAGATCTGTATCAAGATCAGAAATTGCTAATGAAATTCACTCAGAAACTTGTTGATGAAAAGATTAACAGATCTGATTGTAATTTTGGTTTAGATCTAAGCTTTCAATAATTGATTTTGTGTTATTCTGAGAAAAGAGTATGACGATGTTAATGAGCCAATTGTCCAGTGTATATTCACTCATTTGAGCCGATTGTTACCCTTTGTGGCCGATTGTCACTTGATCTGGCCGATTGTTCGAGCCGTTCTCTGTCCTCTAGCGATTCTCTTAGTAAACACAAGTTTACGACTCACCATTGTGAGGAAGCGATTCTCCTAGTCGACTCTTCACGTGAGTTTTCCTAAACACCTTAGGGTGTTGCCATTTGTCCCTTGTCTTGCAGCCGACTCTTCTGAGCCGAATGTTGAGCCGATTCTCTGTCATTTTAATTTACTTTGTTCTTCTGTGATTTCCATATTGCAAGATGTCTGTCCAAGCATATTTCAAGGTTCATGTAAATTTCAAGCAAACTGAAGCAAGCTGGGTTGTTATCAGAAATTCTGATCTTATCAAGAAATTGCTAGACTCTCTGCCACAAGAATGGAGTATATAGTGCATGTTGATCAAATGATAATATGTGAATGAAGCTTCTACCTTATCTGACATAATCAATGCCATGAAATCCTTTGAAATGGACATTGAAAAGCGTTAAATGAATCAATCAGGCTACACCAAAACTGTGGCACTAACTAATGCTGCTTTCATTGCTCCATTTTCATCAAACAATGATGCTGGTTGCTCTAGAACCATTCATGCTATGGTGTTTGCTCCTGCTATCTTTCAGCAGACTATGCTAAGCAATGTGCCAAACACCAATCAAACCCGAACCTCTACTCCAAATCCATCAAGTGAACACATGGCTCTATTCGGTTTATTTGTGAACAGCTATCAAACACTCGTTTCAGGTGAATTAAAAGCAGGAGTGAGCCATATTGAAGATGTATTTCAAGTTGACCCTGATGACATGGAAGAGGTTGATTTGCAATGGCGGATGGCAATGTTGTCCATGAGAGCAAAAAGGTTCATGGTTAGGACTTGAAAGAAACGTCTTGGTGGAAAGTTTGTAGGTTTTGATAACTCTAAACTGAGATGCTACAACTGTAATCAACATGGGCACTTCAAGAGGGAATGTCCCCATCCTATCACCGATGCTCTAACTCTTCCTACCATTTTTGCAATTACCGATGGCAAAGAACAAGCTGAAAAGACCAACGAACCAGATAATGCACTGGTAATGAATGACTTTGACTCGAGTAATGAAATTGAAGAAGCTCAGGTGGAGGTATGCAAGAATTTAGTTGCTAACACTTCATCTGCTCAGTTTATGGTTCACGGAATAGAAGCAAGTCTAGTAGAATAGGAAAAGAATGACGTGCTAAGAAAGATAATCATTAACACTGACTCTATTGGTCCTGCTGCCCTTCTTAGGCAATTTGCTATTCAAGGAACTGAGAGTCAAGTTAGCGACACTGAAGGAAGTATGACTGAGAATGCCAACATTAAAATCAAGGAAGCTGTGATGATGAGTGATGAGAAGAAGGATACTTATCCTAGTTCCAGTTCAACGGATCGAGTTAACTCTTCGGAGAATGATGATTTTGGAACTCAAACCAATGGTGATGGAGGCTCTAGTCACGGATGCATCTGCAGGAAAACCGCTACTGAGCTGATTCTACCTAAGGTAAAATCTCGTCTCGGTTCCTCTGACTGTGTTGACATGATTGTTCACTATCGCTCTTTAAACCAAATCATCGTTTGTGAAAAGGATGATGCTCTTGCAATTCTTGATCAAATCAAAAAGAGAGAGGTTACTCTCAAAATCAGTTTAAACAAAGTTAATCAAGAAATCCAAACCCTAAAAGAGTTTGTTTATAGAAAAGAATTTTTAAGAACTGATTTAACTGAAAAGCTAACTTCTTCAAGAAGTGAAAATGTAAAATTACAAATTATCATTGACAAATGGAACCTTAGCAAAAAGATACAAGATACCATGTTAGATTGTCAATAAACTCCTAGTTATGTGAAAAAGGGGGTCGGATACTTGGATTCTAATGATTTTGAGAGGAAACTATTTCACCCTCCCACACATGGTCACTATGATCCCATTCCCTCTCCACATCCTGAAAATAATGTTGCAAAATTATTCGTGTCTGCTACTAATGTAAATACTACAAGTTTAAAAGAGCAAGATAAGGATGTAAGGGATGATTGTGGTGCTGCATTTGGTCACAAGGAATGCAACCGAGAATCTGTTTTATTTTCTTTTTTGATTTTAAATTCCCAGAATCCTGAGCTATATAATTCGGGCTCTGTTGATAGTAGTAGTGAAACATGGTCTATGATAATCAACTCTAGTAATGATTGTTATGAACACAATAGTTGTAATGATTTGTCTTCTATGAATGATGCTTGATTTAATGATTCAATTGATACTGTGTCAAGAAATCTATTTGAAAGATTCATGCCAAAAGAAATTCCAGTTTTAACACCTGCCTCAACAAGTCAATGTGAGAGTCAAAGTGACTCAGAGTATATGTCAACAAGAAATGATGACAAAAACATGTATGATTCAGATCGATCTATTGAAACATAAAATGAATCATACTACGAATCTGATGGTGATACTCCACGAAGTGACAAAGTTGAATATGATCAAGGTTCATCAATCATGACTGATGATCTAAAGCAAAAGAAACTTCAAAAAGGCAAATGCAGAAAGCAAATCAAAGTGCCAATTCAGCAACAATCATCCTCATCATCTTATCAACCGCCATATAAAATAAAACTTATAAACATGCGAATTGTTTTAGTTGTGGGAAGGGAGGTCATATTGTTAGGCAATGTAGTAATACATCGTGTCATAAAAATTGGGTCAAATTTGAGAGACCTAAGATGCATAATGTGGGAAAGTATGAAAAAAATCAACAAGATAACGAACCATTTTATCATAAAATCAACAAAATTCATCAAAATGTTCATTTTCTAAAAGGAACATGTTAGTGGAAACCCAGAACCAAGAAAACTCTTAACTCTGATGTTCTACCCAAGTTGAAAAAGACTTGGGTTCCGGTTTATCAATAAATTGTCTTGTGTGTGACAGGGGCTTCCCATGAGGATTATTGATAATGTATGGCATGTTGATAGTGGGTGCTCTCATCACATGACCGGGCTAAAATATCTGCTTACTGACTTTAGAAATATCGATGGGGATACATCGCTTTTGTGGGTGATGAAAAAGGAGGAAAGATAACAGGATAAGGAACTATCTGCAATGGAACTCTCACCTTGGAGAAAGTTAATCTCGTTCCAGAACTATGCTATAATATCATGAGTGTATCACAAGTGTGTGATAAATAGCTATCTGTGTTGTTCAACAAATCTGAATGCCTGTTTCTCAAACCAGGAATCACTGTTCCAGAAGATCTAGTCCTCCTTAGGACACCAAGAATAAACAACACTTACATCATTGAGATGAATTATCCAGAAAATAAAGCCTCCATGGCTTGTTTATTATCAAAAGCATCTGACCCTGAATCACTGCTCTAGCATCGTCGTCTTGGCCATGTGAATTTTAAAAACATAAACCGTTTAGTAAAACAAGACCTTGTGAGAGGTTTACCCTCCAAGGACTTCAAGTTTTCTGAAAAATGCATGGCATGTGCTAAAGGCAAACAACATAAAAGACGCATAAGTCCAAAGAAGTGAATTCCATATCAGCTCCTCTTCAACTACTTCATATGTATCTTTTTGGTCCAGTTCGTGTTAAAAGCATCTCTAAAAATTATTATTGTTCGGTTGTGACAGATGATTTCTCTAGATACTCTTGGGTTAATTTCCTAGCAACTAAAGATGAAACTGCTGAAGTATTGAAGAGTCTGATTCTCCAAATTGAGAAAATCTTCAAGCATCCGGTAATCTCTATCAGAAGTGACAATAGCACCGAGTTCAAAAATCAAGTCTTGAATGATTTCTATGAAAGCAAAGGGATTTCTCGACAATTTAGTGCTGCCAGAACTCCACAACAAAACGGAGTTGCAGAAAGAAAGAACCGAACTTTGGTCGAAGCTGCTATAACGATGCTGATAGATTCTAAACTTCCAATCATCTTTTGGGCTGAAGCAGTTGACACTGCAAATTATGTCCTGAATCGTGCTCTTGTCGTAAAGGCTCACAACAAAACCTCTTATGAGTCGTTTCATGGACAAAAGCCCTTGAAAGAATTCTTCCGAGCCTTTGAATATTCATGCACTCTACTCAACACAACTGAGAATCTTGCAAAGTTCGGAGCAGTTGGTGACCAATGTTATTTTCTTGGGTATTCGTCATCTCAAAAGGCCTACCGTGTTTCCAATAAAAGAACAAAGATCGTGCACGAATCTTATTATGTTGATTGGTAAGAAACTAATACCAAAAATACAGGAACCGGTCCCGACTGGTTCTATGATGCTGACATTATCTTCAATAATTTCATTCCTCCTGCACCACTCATTCCTGAACCATCTACTTCCAATGTATCACCATTCATTCCATCCATCAAAGAAGAAGATAATTTATGCCATTTTCAACAAGAATCGCACCTATAGTCGTCGATCCTTTGAATGCTTCCATCAATAGTACAGTATCTTCTTCTCACTCTCAGGGTACTAAAACAAATGATGTAAATACTTCTGGTAATGTCAGTTCTGGTATAACAACAACTGTATATTCAAACTGTTGGAGCATGTTTTGTGACAACAAGCCTTGTAATAGATTAGTCTTTATGTTTAACGTTTTGTTTGTTTTGTATTGTAAAAGTGTAAGTTTGCATAGGCGAACTTGTCAAGTTCGCCTAGTATAGTTGAGGCGAATTTAACAAGTTCGCCTGGACTAAAAGAGGCGAAGTTAACAAGTTCGTCTGGACTAAGAGAGGCGAACTTAACAAGTTCGCAAGGCCTAAGAGTGCAGAGTGTGTGGCTATAAATAGGTCATGGTTGATTCAGATCTATATACAAGAGAAGAATACAAGAGGATTCTGAACAGAGGATTCCGTGTGTACTATTTGTGAGATAATACAAGAAGCTTTCATCGAAATCGTGTCTTGTGTGATTGTTTTATATTCGGTATTATTCTAGACGTACATATACGATAGGATTCCACACTTCGTATTCGTATTACGTGTTTTACAGCAGATATCGATCTGTAGACCCGCTGAGACCTACAAGTGGTATCAGAGCTTTTGCTCTTAATTAGCTACTGTTGTTTGACATCGTCTCGATCGATTTTTCACTACAAGATGGAGATTTTCAAAAGTTTCTGTGTTCTTAAAAGTTTGCTACTTTTTGGACTGAGTTTTGATTGATTCCTTCATTTTTGGTGTTTTTTTACCAAAATTGTTCCGATAGAAGCATTCTAAATTGATATTTGAAGAATCCTACGAAAGGAATTTCTCTAATTCATTCAAAATCATGATTTATGGAGATTTTTAGACCTGTTTGTGCGTTTGGGCTATCCTTCTTGTTCTTCAGCTAATGCAGGCGAACTTCTCATTCTGTTACAAGTGAACTTGTCAGAGGCGAACTTGTTAAGTTCGCTGGATTTGAACTAGGCGAACTTGTTAAGTTCGCTTCTTTCAAGCTAGGTGAACTTATCAGGAAAAGTTGTTAAGTTCGCTTTAATCAAGTTAGGCGAACTTGTCAGGCGAAGTTATTAAGTTCGCTTCATCCGGAAACTTGTTAATTTTTTTCTAAGTGTTGACGTGTTCAAGGATGTCGTCTACTTTTAGTCAAGTGACCAATATGACTCACTTATTAAATCATGACAATGAGATTGGAACTCCAACCAAGCCACCGAGACTTATGAATCTCAAAGACTATTCAAATTGGAAGAGTCGGTTTGAGAATTATATTAATATCAATGATACAAGTCTTTGGATTCCTATCAGTGAGGGATATGAGCATCCTGTTCATAGTCTTATGGGTGTGTCGGATGCACCAAAACCAATTTCATCTCATGATGATGATGAAAAGAAGTTGTATGATCGTGAAAAGAAAGCTCTTGCAACTTTATCAATGTGTTTACCTCTGGATATCTATCATACTTTCAAGAAGTTCAAGACTTTTCGTGACCTTTGGGAAAGTTTGGCTAAAAGGTGTGAAGGAAACACAGATATCAAAAAGTGCAGAAAGGAATTGTTAAAAAAGCAGTTCAGTGTTTTTAAACATTTTGAGGGAGAGTCAGTGGATGAACTCATGACAATATATTATCATCTTCTAGGTGAAATGGTCAACAATGACATTACCTATAAAAACAGGAAGATTCTTGAAAAATTCTTGGATGCTTTACCAGCACATTTTGAGATGTACACAATAGTGATCAAAGAACAATCTGGATTTGATGATCTTAGTCTTGAAGATTTGATGGGAAAAATTCAATCATATGATTTTCACAATAAAAAGAAAGACATATTTTATCAAGATCCAAGCATTTATTTTGGGAAAGGTACATCAAAATCTGGTGGAGTTGCTTTGTTTTCAGGTGAATCGTCTGAGGTTCCTTCCGATAGTTCTTCTCAAGGGAATACATGTTTTGTTGCTTCAAAATCGGGATGTTCATCTCATAACAAGAATGATAATCATTCATGTTCTACTAAAATATCTTCATCTGCAGCAAATGATATGATGGCAATGATTGTTTCATTTTTAACCTCTTATGAAAATTTTATTGGTGGTAAGATCACTGATCCTGATATGATTGAGGAGGATTTTAAACAGCTAGATAAAGATACTTTAGAGGAAATGAATATTCAGTGGAACATGGCTTTGTGGTTGAGACAAGGAAAAGATCACTTGAAGAGGAATGGGAAGAAGTTTATTAGGGCGTCAAGCAAGACCAAGATGGGCATGGATAAGTCAAAGGTGAAGTGTTATAACTATCAGGAATTTGGTCATTTTGCTCGAGAGTGTGCTAAACCCAAAAATCAGAATCAAGGATATTCAAACTCTCAAGGCAATCCATCCAAACCAAGTACTACTACAGCTTTGATATCTCAGCAAGATGAAAATTATGATTGGGGTATTCATTTGGAATATATAGTGGCTCATGTTAGTCAAGCTTTTCTGGCTGAGGTTCATCCTGAAGATGGAAGTGAAAAATGTTCTTCTGATAGTGACTCTGTAGATTCTAGGAGTATAAATGAAAATGAAGAGTCACTGCCTCATAAAAGCGCACCAATGTTTTCTAATGAAGAATTATTGACTGATGCAGTTGCTGGGAAGGTTACTAACAAGATTGCAGAGATTTTAGCTGAAGGAAATGCATTCATGGCTGATTCTAAGCAGGTACAACAACTTGACTCATGTTTAAAATGCATTGATTTAGAATTCAAAGTTACAAGATTGTGTGATGATAACACTAATCTTATATGTGACATGAAATCAATGTACACATCGAACCAAAAGTTAAAGGAAAATGAATCTGTTTTGAAAACTAAAGTTGACTCTTTGAGAAATGATATCAAAGTTTTGCAAAACAAAGTAAATGACCAAGCTTTTCGTCTCGATGTGTCATATGCAGAATATGAAAAGAAGATTAATGAACTTGATGTGTCACAGTCTGAAGTAACAAAATTTGTACGAAAGCTTGAATATTATAAGAATTCTAGTTTCTTGTTGGATTATTATAATGATAAAGCTTCGGGAGAAAAGGTTATTGGTGGGGTTGGTTTTTGTCCAAATGTTGATGATAGTGAGATTAAGAATGGTGTTGGTTATTGTCCACCATTTAATGCAAATTATACCCCGAGTGTGATTAAGGAAGTTTTGGTTGAAGATCTGGAACCAAAAACTGTGTTGAACGTCAATCATGTTACTGGAAATGACATAGTATACGATGATTCAACTGATGATGATGTGTTTGATTTAGAAAAGCTTGAAGGCACAGTAAAAGAATGTAAGTATGTGGAACCTTTTGTGGTGAAAACAGTGACCAGAGACAGGTGCATTCTAACTGAACCGGATGATGTGACTGAACAACCAAAACGCAAACCTATTTTTAAACCAGTTAAATCTTTTGTAAGTGGAGGTTTTGATTCTCAAGAGACAAACCAGATTGAGAATATCTCAAATATTGATTTTTGTAAAAAGAAACTTTCTGAGGATTCTCATAAGGTTGTTCATTCATCAAACACTATCTCTCAGTGTTCATCATCTAATTCTTTCAAGGTTCAGAAAGAAACGTATGTGCGTGTTTACAAGGAAAAACGCTCTTGTTTTCATTGTAACATTGTTGGTCATATCATGAAAGACTGTCCAAACAAAAACTTGGGAAAACATCTGGAAAATCCTAGGTTGGCATGTTCTTTTGTGAATCCATCGACAAAATCTGTACACATGACTGTGGATAGTGATGTAAAGAAGCCAAATGTTCATTCTGCTTCTAAGTATGTGCAATTTGAGTCTGTGAAAGTTGTGAAGAAGGTGGAGACTACTCATCCCAAAGAAAAATAGTCTAGACCACAACGACGTCGAAGAAATAAACGTTTGAGAAAACTTCTCGAACAAAAGTGGTAAATGACAAGGTTGAGGTAGTGAGTGTGACTGAAAAGGTTTCGGTTACATAAAAATGGAAACGAAAATCTATTGTTTCTAGTTCGGAAACAACATCTCCTAAAATTCAGGAGAAATTTGATTGTGTAATGAAGGAAATTGTTTATTTTGATGAATCAGGACGACCCAAGACCACAATGGCTTGGGTCTCTATTACTAAATAATTGTTTCTCTTTGTATGCTGGGAACTCCAAGGAGGACTGTTAGCAACCATTGGTATGTTGACAGTGGATGTTCTCGGCATATGACGGGTAATCTTAATTTATTAGAAAATATGAAAGAAATTCAAGGAGGATATGTTGCCTATGCGGTAAGAAAGGAGGAAATATTTCTGGCCAAGGAACTGTATCGAATGGAAGATTGAGCTTTGAGAAAGTCAACTATGTTGAGCAGTTGGAGCATAATCTGTTATCTGTTTTGCAAGTCTGTGACAAAGATTTCTCATTTCATTTTAATAAGTCAGAATGTTTGGTTCTAAAGTCGGGATTTGTGATACCAGAATAGTGGATACTTATGCGAGCTCCTCGAAAGAATGATACATACATGCTGGATATGAGCACAGCAACAACAACGTCGTCTGTTCCAACGTGTCTTCTTTCAATTGCTTCCGAGTCCGATTCAACTTTGTGGCACCGGAAAATGGCTCACATTAATTTCAGGAAAATGAATTATCTTGTCAAGAATGGGTTGATTTCTGGGGTCCCAGTTATGAGATTTCATATGACTCCTCTAGAGTTTTTTTTTCACATAAACACCAATTCAGCTTTCAAAGGTGTAAATGGGAATTGGGTATGATGATGATGATGATGAAAGATAGATAGATAAAGCTGTCTGGATGGATCAATTAATTGAATCTCTCACTTTCTCACACACAAACACACACATTAAACCCTAAATTATTTGAATCTTTATGTGGTGAAGTTTGTATGTATATCCCTGATTTGAAATTAAAGAGTCAAAGGAAAGATGCTGTGTCCTGAAAGGTGAAGACTTTCAGGAACAAACCTCTCTTTCTCTCTCTCATCTTCATAAACCTTGGCTCACATTTACACCTTTGAAGACTTTATTCCATGCAAGAAAGGGAAGCAACACAGGAAGTCTCATCCTTCAAAATTGATTAATTCTATTGTGACTCCTCTAGAGTTGTTGCATATGGATTTGTTCGGACATATTAGTGTCAAGAGTGAAGGAGGCAAATCTTATTGTTTGGTTGTGACTGATGATTACTCGAGGTTTTCTTGGGTAAAATTTCTTGCTTCTAAGGATGAAACATCTGAACTTCTTAAGTTCCTATTTGTGGGCCTTGAGAAATTATTCAATTTGCAAGTCAGGAGAATTCAGAGTGACAACGACACAGAATTCAAGAACGAAAATTTGGGTTTATTCTTTCATCATGAATTCAGTGCTCCTTATGTTCCTCAACAGAATGGTGTTGCTGAACGGAAGAATCGAACTATTATTGAGATAGCTCGTACTATGTTATCTGATTCAAAGCTGCCGATTACATTTTGGACAGAGGCCGTAAATACAGCTTGTCATGTTCTCAATAGGGTTTTGACCGTGAAGAAACACAACAAAACTTGTTATGAATTGCTGAACAATCGAAAGCCTAATTTGGCGTATCTTTTGCTCTTTGAAAATCCAAGTACCTTGTTAAAGACTCGCGATGTTCCTACGAAATTCAGCTCGAAGGCGATTGAGGGAATTTTCTTGGGATATGTTGCTACTTCTCATAATAAGAGAGTATTTAACAAAGAATCACGTCAAATTGAAGAGTGGTTTCATATTGACTGTGATAATCATTATGTTCCTCAGGATGCAAAAGGTCCTTCTTGGGCATTTGATTATGATGCTTTATTCAGATCTTTCAATGTTACTCCTGAACTTTCTCCTGCTAAAGCTGAAATACTCTATCTGTCCTACTACAATGATGATTCAATTGTTGATCCTCGTTCGGTTATTCTGATTGTGGATACTCCTTCAGTTGATCCTAATGTATCTTCAACTTCGGGTACAACACAACATGATGATTCTGATGATGATGAAACTATGTGTTAGGACATAGATTTGTAATGACAAAAGCTTGTAATAGTTAGATTCTATGTCTTTATGTTTTGTTATGTAATTGTTTAAAAGTTGCTAAGAGGCATGACCGGGTCTGAGTGTGTGAGGCACGACCGCGCTGGTATTGGCACGACCGTGTCTCACGAAGCACGACCACGCTAGAAGACTAGCGCGACTGTGGATACTACCGAAGATTTATACAAGGCTTCTCAAAGATTGCTACTCCGTTAACTACCTTAAGTCATAAGACATTGAAATTTGAATGGAGTCATAAGTAAGAAGAGGCATTCAAAAACCTTAAGCAGAAACTCAATACCACACCAATCTTAGCACTACCCGAAGGAAATGATGAATTCGTCATCTATTGTGATGCTTCCCGTATTGGTCTAAGTTATGTATTGATGCAGCGAGAAAAAGTTATAGTTTACGCATCACGACAACTTAAGGTTCATGAGAAAAACTATACCACGCACGATCTCGAACTTGGTGCCATAGTGTTTGCTCTAAAGTTCTGGAGACACTATCTACACTTGTGTGCATTCAACACATATCTATGCATATAAACACATACCTCATCACTGCACCCTTGTCAGGGAGTTTAACATACCCCGAGCTCCTCGTTAACCTGCTAAATATTGTCACGTTTATTGACTTCCCAAAGTATTTCGTCCTTCACAATCCCGTTTGCCGTGTCATAAAGACAACGTTGCAAACACAATACCCGTCGTGTCACAAGGACAACAACAAAATAATAATTACCGCCGTGTCACAAGGACAACGACACAATACACACAACACATGTATAAAACATATAACATCATACTCAATTTACATGACTCATTAATTGCGCCTGAACCTTACACATAGCACTAGGATAATGTATCCTTCATGTATTCATAAGCGTTTAGCTCATAACCCGACTCACCCGATTAACTCATAAAACAACACACCACTAATATAACAACACATAAACAAGGACTTTATCTCATTATCTAAGCACATAACATGTACGTTCACAACCCAACTCTGCCTCCTAGTCGTACCTGTACGACATGTAAATATAATCCCGACACACCCTTACTAGATCACTATACATCAAACCACCAATAGTTCCATAACCAGCCTGCCTACACTAGGTACACGACTCGCACCCACCCTTAGTCTCGTATTTAAATATTAAATACACAACTTGTTAGTTTAAGACTTAAAACTTGTAATACGTTTAGTTTCACAAAGACATTTGCCCACACACTCTAAGGACCCCACGTAGACCCTTAGATAATTATTATATAATTATCCCATAAACACTTCTAAATCGCATCATGACTTGTGTCACGTTTAGTTAATAGCATATAATGCATGAGTATGTACGATAGCCCCAAAACGTTTAAAACAATTAAAAGAGGATACCTGATACTTGTCACACTGAGTCAATTCAAAGACGTGATGATGAAGACAATGATCCTGCTGGAAATATTGAGGGTGATCGTCAATACACTGACGCTAATCCTATATCTAGAGTTCAGGGGGAGTCAACATCACAATCTCTTGAAGGAAACAAAGACAAAGATACTTCTAGTACTAATGAAGAAGAAATTCTGTTATTAGAATTCTTTCAAGACTCAGAAGAAGAGGAAGCTGAAAAGATTGAATGTCTTGATGACATTGACGATTTATTCAATGACATGGAAGATGATATGTCAGACACTGAAATAGAAGAAGGAGAAATAGTGGAGATTGAAATAGAGAAAGATAAAGACAGTGAGTCTCCGAAGATTAATGAAGAACCTGTGATGTTCAGAGATACAGGAATGACACGAGAACAGTGGAGAGAAGTAGTAAATAGTTGGATGAAGGTGCTACCCAAGTCTCCAGTACAACCTGCTCAGAAAGAGAAATATGTGAATAAAGAGCAGTGTATAGGAAGGATCATTAGTTGGTTCTATGATGGTGAATCAAAATTGTTTGTAATCAAACGATCTGATGGTGTTCAATACTTAAAGCCAAGGATCAACTATTTCAACACCTTGCCGAGGTGTGAAATAAATGGTCTAGCTTCAAAGCCACTCATAAATAGATCGAAGAATGGTTTGGCTGATGTGATAGCAAACCTGATAAAGAAATAAGGTAGTTCGGGTAAGTATGAACGGCTGAAACCACAGAAGGGAAAAAGAGTGAAGATTACAGATCCTAAGACTGGGAAAGTAACCTGGAGATACAAGTATAGACCAGTACGTGCTATACACAAGATACCATTAAAGAATATTCCTCAAGACTTTCTTGGGAATATGAAATGGTGGTATGTAGATGTTAATACTGGTGAAGCAAGGGTTGAAGATAAAGATAATAAGGTCATTGTGTGTTTCTATGACGCAATGAATCTTATTAATTTTTCAAAGAAAGATCAGAGGACTCTGCGAAAGAATGAAATAATGTTTACTGATGAATGGAGAGAACAAGGTCTACAGTATAAAAGAGTTTTGGAGATATGCAGAAGATACGGTGTGCATGCTGGCAGCAGACTACCAGACAACTGGAAGAGTTCAAGATAAAGACTGAAGACAGAAGATCAAGCTATTGTCAAGGGGGAGTCTGTTAGGACATAGATTTGTAATGACAAAAGCTTGTAATAGTTAGATTCTATGTCTTTATGTTTTGTTATGTAATTGTTTAAAAGTTGCTAAGTGTTTTAACTAGTGAGCCTAGAGGCGAACTTGTTAAGTTCGCCTGGTCTATCAGAGGCGAACTTAATAAGTTCGCTTAGGTCTAACTGAGGCGAACTTGTTAAGTTCGCTTAATCTGTTTCAGGCAAACTTAACTAAGTTCGCTTACAGCAGGTGTGTTTCTATATATATATGTGTTACAGAGTCATTAGAAGAGATAGATCCAGAAAGAGAAAAAATTATCTGATTGAGTCTGTAACCACAGTGATTTGGAATATAACGAGAAGTTTATTTACGCGTGTTGTTTGAATTGTCAATTAGTATACAAACGTTAATACGAAGGATTCCGCACTTCGTGTTATAGAAACGTCATATCACGATTTCGATCAGTAGTTGAGTTACCTGGACCTACAAGTGGTATGAGAGCTTATGCTCGTGAATTAAGGACGATTCTCGGTGATTAGTGACGGTTTTTGTGTACAATTCGACAAGAAATTCAACATTTTTGAAGTTTCTGCAACAATGGAGTTTTTCAAGTTCTTGAAGATCGTTTCTTTACTGAATTCGTGATTTTGGAAGGGTTTTTGACGAAATTAGTCCGATAGAACTGTTCTATTTGATAAAATTCACAATCCTACGGTTCAATTTCCTTAAATTCCATCAATTCTCTGAGAAATCATGAATTTTGAAGTTTTTGGTTCGTGTTTGGGTGAAGAATCTTTTGAATCTGTTACAGCAGTTTAAGTGAACTTGCTGAGTTCCTGTGCAGGCGAACTTAGCAAGCGAACTTATTAAGTTCGCTTCTCACATTTCAAGCGAACTTAGCTGTTAAGCGAACTTACCGGATTTCCTCCTTAAGCGAACTTGTCTTGTTCGCCTGATATCAAGTTCGCTTAGTACTCACTAAAGCGAACTTATTAAGTTCGCCTGAGGGTAAAACAGCTCTATACTTAGAAATTTTTCAGAAATTTTTTTTAACATGGAAAATATGGTTCAAGTCACAAACATGTTCAATTATGATAATGAGATTGGTACATCTCAAAAACCCCCGAAGTTGCTGAATCTAGCTGATTATTCAAATTGGAAAGATCGGTTTGACCAAATCGTATCTTTTACCGATACTAGTTTGTGGATTCCAATTTTGGAAGGATATACGCATCCTACTTATTCATGGATGGGAAAGGATGATGTTCCGAAACCAGTGTCCGCTTTAACTACTGAAGAGAAGCTGCTATTTGATCGAGAAAAGAAAGCAATGGCTAGCATTTCGATGTCTCTACCAAAAGAAATTAATCACAGTTTTAAACAGTTCAAGTCTTCTCAACAACTATGGGAAGCCCTACAAAAAAGGTGTGAAGGGAGTTTAGATGTGAAGAAAAGTAGAAAAGAGTTACTAAAGAAGCAGTTCTTAGTTTTTAAACATTTTCAGAATGAATCTTTGGATGATCTTGCTACAAGATTCTATCATCTTCTTAGTGAACTGGATAGTGCATCTGTGGTATATGAGACTGAGGAAATCAATGATAAATTCTTGGAGGCTTTACCATCAAAGTTTGATGTGTATACGGTTTTGATCAAAGAAAATGTTAAGTACAAAACCATGTCTCTTGAAGAAGTCCTAGGGAAGATTCAGTCACATGACATGAATTTGAAAAAGAAAGAGACTAATTTGGAGCATATCCAGGATCCCTCTATGTATTTTGCCAAATCTGTTGGTAAATATGGTACTGGAGTGACATTCTTTTCTGGTGATGCTCAAGAGTCTACAAATGATCAGTGTTCTGGAGTTCCAATTTATTCTGATCATACAAGCCATTCTGGATTTTCTGCTACTACTACTTCAACATCATCTGGATCTCATGTGAATCAGAAAGTTGCTGATGATTATCTTGCTATGTTCTCTTCATTCATGGCATCATATGAAAATTTCATTGGAGGAAAAATACATGATCCTGAGGTAATAGAAGAAGATTTCAGACAGATTGACCCTGTTGATCTGGAAGAAATGAATATCCAATGGAATATGGCCATGTTAATGAGACAAGCTAAAGATTTCTTGAAGAGAACTGGGAGAAAATATATTGGTTCAAATAGTCGATCGCGTATGGGTTTTGATAAGAGCAAAGTTAGATGTTACAACTACCAAGAGTATGGTCACTTTGCTATGGAGTGTTTGAAACCAAAGGTAGAATTTGATTCTCAAAAGAAGCAATCTAACTTTTAGCATAATAGGAATCAGCCACATGGTTCATCTGGCAATCAAAATCATGGTCCTTCTGGTAATAAAAATCATGCATCTGCATCATCAGCTTTAGTTGCTCAAAATGATGAAAACTATGATTGGGGCATTCATCTGGAAGATTTGGTGGGTGCTGTGAGTCAGGCTTTTGTTGCAGAAATTCATTCAGAAAAACCAGAAGAATCTACTGATGATGAAAGCTCTAGTGATGATTCATGTGATGGTGATAGTGTTCCGAGTATTGATGATGAGGAAGAAAGAGAGAAAAGTATTGATTCTGAGGATGTGACAGTTGTTCTTACAGAAAATGCTTCAGTTGGTGAAGATTCAGAAAACATTCCGATTGCCAAAGTATTCATGGCAGACATGTCTGACCCGACTAAGGTAAAAGACTCTGTTTGTCAAATATTTTGTTCAAATTGTATTTCTGTTAAAGATAAACTACAAAAAGTCATGGATGATAACACAAATTTGATCTGTGATATGAAATCAATGCATTCAGTTAATCAGAAACTGAAAGATAATGATAAACTGTGCATTGATAGAATTGAGTCTTTGAAAAGAGACTTAAATTCTCTTGGGTTAAAATACAAAGAGCAGGGTTATCATCTTGATATGGCTTATGCTGAAATTGAAAAACGAAATGAAGTAGTTGCCCAAAAGAACAAGGAGATTTCTGAAAAAGAATCTGAGGTGATAAAGTTACATAGAAAGCTGGAACAGTTTGAGAATTCATCTGTAGTTTTGGATTATTTTAATGCTAATGCTGATCCCACATAAAGGGTTGCTGGTATTGGGTTTGTACCTCCTCCGTTCAATGCGAATTATGTGGTTGAGCCTGAAATCATTCATGAAGAGGAGATTGATCCCAAGACAGTATTAAAAGTGAATCCAGTGACGGGTGAAGACATGGTGTATGATTCTGATACAGAAGATGAAGTGTTTGATGATTAAAAGGTTGAAGGCATTCCGAGAGAAGTAAAAATTGAGGAACCAAAGGTTGTGAAGAATGTTACTCGGGATAGGTGCATTTTGACTGAACCTGAAGAGGTGAAAGTGTCAAGTGGGTTTGTGAAGGCTGGTTTTCAAAAGGTAAATTCTTCAAAGGTGCCAAAACAGACTTATGTTCCTAAGAAGCCGATAAATTGTTCAGAGCATTCCTCTGAAGCTAATTCTTCTGATGGTTCTTCAAATTCCAAGAAAACATCTTATTTCAGAAGTTATCAAGAAAGAAGAGTGTGCTTTCATTGCAATGAGCCTGGTCATATTTTGATTGATTGTCCATACAAGAACAAGGGTAAAATGAAGATTGTTCCTTCACAACCGAAAGTGGTGAAAATTCTGAAATGAAAAGATGAGGGAAAATCGTCTTCTAGTTTGGAGAAAGATATGACTGCATGATCTTTTGTTAATTCCCCTGGAATTAAACAACAGCATACATTGCATGCTAAATCCTTTGCTTGCAAAGAGAAACATGAGATTCCAAAAGTTGGAATTTCAAAAGATTCTGTTCAGGAGGTTAAATTGTCCAGACCTCAAAGAAGAAGAAGAAACAGAAAATTAAAGAAAATTTTGGAAACATCTGAAGTTGACAATAATATATCACATAATGTTTTTCAAAATAATAAAAATGGTTCTTCTTTGAAAAGGTCTGATTGTCAAACATTTGTTCAAAAAGTGAATGATAAAATTGATTGTCAATTACAAGAAGTAGTTTATTTTGATCAATCCGGACGACCCAAGACCACGATGGCTTGGGTTCCACTTTCTAACTGATTCTCGTTGTTTATGTAGGGACAACCAAGGAGGACTATCAACAATACATGGTATGTGGATAGTGGTTGCTCTCGACATATGACAAGGAATGTGAAATTGCTTGAGGATGTGATTAAAATTGATGGTGGTTATGTTGCTTTTGCGGGTAATAAAGGCGGGTACATAACAGGCCAGGGAACGTTAAAGAATGACAAAGTAAAATTTGAAAAGGTGAATTATGTTGAGCAGCTGGAACACAATCTTTTAAGCGTATCACAAGTCTGTGACAAGAAGTTTTCGTTCCATTTCAACGATCATGAATGTTATATTCTGAAACCGGGATTTGTGATTCCTGATGAAAGGATTCTCATGAAGGCTCCAAGGAGAAATGACACGTATGTCCTTGACATGAGTGTCGCCACTACAACGGATTCAATTCCAACATGTTTACTCTCCAAGGCGTCGGAATCTGATTCAATATTGTGGCACAGGAAGCTAGCTCACATAAACTACAGGAAGATGAACTACATTGTTAGGAATGATCTTGTGCTTGGTATTCCGAAAATGAAATTCTCAGTTCCTGATGATTGTATTCCGTGCAAGAAGGGGAAGCAAAGAAAGAAATCTCACAAATCAAAATCGACGAATTCTATCGTAACTCCCTTGGAGTTGCTGCATATGGATTTGTTCGGTCCTATCAGTATTAGGAGCATTGGTGGGAAATCGTATTGCTTGGTCGTAATTGATGATTACTCCAGATTTTCATGGGTTAAGTTTCTTTCCTCTAAAGCTGAAACCACTGAGTTGGTACAATACTTAATCCTGGGTTTGGAGAATTTATTCAATCTGAAAGTCAGAAGAATCAGGAGTGACAATGGCAGCGAATTTAAGAATAGCAAAATGGGCTTATTCTGTTTACAAAAAGGAATTCATCATGAATTCAGTGCGCCATATGTTCCTCAACAAAACGGTGTCACTGAACGAAAGAACAGGACGTTGGTCGAAATAGCTCGCACGATGCTTGCAGATTCTAAGCTTCCAGTCACCTTTTGAGCTGAAGCTGTGAATACTGCGTGTCATGTTTTGAACAGGGTCTTGACCGTCAAGCGACATAACAAGACTTGCTATGAATTGTTAAACAATCGAAAGCCGAATCTGGAATACTTACTACCTTTTGGTAATCCGTGTACCCTACTGAAAGTTCGAGATGTCCCAACTAAATTCAGTGTAAAGGCTATTGAAGGGATTTTTCTGGGGTATGTGGCTAATTCGACTACCAAGAGGGTTTATAACAAAGAGACACGCCAAGTTGAAGAATGGTTCCATATTGACTGTTCAAATCGGTCTTTACCACAAATGGAGATTGGTCCGGATTGGGCATTTGATTATGAAAACTTATTCAAGTGTTTTCATTTACCGTCTGATATTTCTGATGAAGATGCTGCTGTTCTTTATGATTCTTGTCAAAATGCACAGCACAATGGATTTCTACCAAATGCAGTTCCCAATTCTTCGATTCCATCTACTTCTGCTCCCGATCCTAATGTTGCTTCTTGTTCCGGTCCGCAAGATTCAGAGAGTGAGGAGGATAATGCTATTTTTCAAGAATCTTCTGCTGATCCGCTGTTGAGTGATGATCCATTACCTTCGACACAGGCTCAGGGGGAGATTCCAACAAATTTAGACTCGGAAATTCCAATTCCTCAAGATTATTCTTATCAATCTGACTCTACTCAAGTTGATGTGTTGCCGGTTCCTGAGGTCGCATCCATCAAGGAACACAAAGATCATCCAGTAACAAATATAATTGGAAATTTACAGGATGGAGTGAAAACTCGTTCTCTTGTTGATAATACTTGTTTGTATACTTGCATTAAAGATTCTGGTGTTCTTGATGATAGCTCACATTCTTGCTTTATTTCACAGATTGAACCCAGGAATGTTGAGATGGCTTTACATGACAATAACTGGATAGAAGCTATGCAGGAAGAACTAGCTCAATTTGACAAACTGAAGGTTTGGAATCTTGTTGATTTACCGAATGGTGCGTATCCGATAGGAACAAAATGGGTGTTTAAATGTAAAAAAGACGATCGAGGTGTCGTAGTACGCAATAAGGCAAGATTAGTTGTCCGGGGCTTCAATCAACAGGAAGGAATTGATTACACCGAAGTTTATGCACCGGTTGCAAGGCTTGAAGCTATAAGGCTGTTTCTAGCTTTTGCTTCCTTTAAAGGTTTTAAGGTGTTTCAATTAAACGTAAAGAGTGCATTTTTATATGGAAAGGTCAAGGAGGAAGTCTATGTGTGTCAGCCGCCGGGGTTTGAAGATCCACTGAATCCGAACATGGTTTTCAAGCTAGATAAGGCCCTCTATGGTCTTCATCAGGCTCCTCGTGCGTGGTATGAGACTTTATCTACACATCTTTTGGCGAATGACTTTGTTCGTGGAAAGATAAACTCGACCTTATTCATAAAGAAATCAGGGGGAGATTACCTACTGGTACAGATTTATGTGGATGATATTATATTTGGCTCGACAAATGAAGGGTTGTGCAAAGAATTTGAGGGTGTTATGAAGTCGAAATTTGAAATGTCTGCTATGGGAGAGTTATCGTTTTTCTTAGGTTTACAAGTAAATCAAAAGGAAGATGGTTTCTTTATTCATCAGTCTAAGTATGTCAAAGACATCTTGAGCCGGTTCAAGATGGAGGACTGTACTTCATACGATACTCCAATTCCGGTCAATCATAAGTTAAATTCTGACCCGGAAGGAAAAGATGTGGACTGTCGACTTTACAGAGCTATGATTGTATCCCTCATGTACTTAACCACTTCAAGGCCGGATATAATGTTCGCCGTGTGTATCTGTTCCAGATTTCAGGCAAAGCCAAAAGAATCTCAATTAATTGCTGTGAAAAGAATCTTTCGGTATTTAAAAGGAAAACAACGTTTAGGGCTATGGTATCCTCATGGTTCTAACTTTGATTTCAATGCTTATACTGATTCTGATTTTGGTGGTTGTTGTCTGGACAGGAAATCTACAACAGGTGGTTGCCAGTTCTTAGGTAATCGACTTGTATCCTGGCAATGCAAAAAGCAAACCACAGTCTCGATTTCAACATGCGAAGTAGAATACATCGCTGCTGCAAGTTGCTGTTCACAGATCCTGTGGATACAACAACAATTGAGAGATTACGGTTTGAATTTCACAGGAACCCCCATGTTTATTGATAACAATGCTACTATGTCCATAACGAATAATCCTGTTAAACATAGTAAAACTAAGCACATCGAAATTCGATATCATTTTATACGTGATTGTGCAGAGAAAAGGTTGATTGAGCTGGTCAAGGTACACACTGAAGATAATTTTGCTGACTTGTTTACCAAAGCATTTGATCGTACCAGGTTTGAATTCCTAATTAAAATGATTGGTATGATCAATCCCGAATAAAAGTTTTTCAAAATCAGAATTTCATGGAAAATTTTCTTTTTAAGTTCTTTTATTGCTTTATTACATTTCTGCATTTACATTTTCAGTCAAAAAGTCTAAATTATAAAAAGTCAAAACAAATTGAAAAATATAAAATTTTGACATCATTTGAGGTTAGAGAAGAAATGATAGTACATCAGTGATTAGTTCATTTCACACGACCTTAGTAGACCTTGATATATGAATGATTAAAATAAGTTGATCTGATATAAATTTCAAAGTCTGCATAAATAAAAAAATGATAGTGTTATGAATGTTCTATTCTTGATAATTTGTTTTATAATTTGTGTATAAAATTTGAAACTTGAATTGTCAATAGGCTAAAAGCGTTTTGAAACTAATAGTAGTGTGAAAATTAAATATAATATGATTACATCTGTGATTTAAACCCATTTTATGCCTGGGTGTGTGTGTTAAAAGATCACTATCAGATATAGAATATTAGCTTTTAATAAAGATTTTCCAATGAGATCAGTTTCGGGTTATATCCTTAGCACTATTCATTCGATTTGCTTCAGTGCCCATGTCCCGAAAAGCATGCAATTTGAAGTATAATCAAGATATGTACTTGACAACATCTGTCATACATATACTAGCCCTTGGATCATATTGATACATTATCTTTACTGATTCCATTGAATTCATAATCCAGATAACAGTTGGATCCACGTACCTGAATCTTATGATTCCACAAATATAAGCCAAAACATTGAATCATTCGATTCTGAATCTCATTGATTCCTATACAATTCAATTTGGATTCTGCTATTCATGTGCTAAGTGATGTCTCCTCATTCTGAATATTCGGAAAATCTTTAGTAAAATCTTATATGTGTCTTGAAGATAGTGCATTTATTTTCTATTTGGCATATATGTGGGGTACACGATGTTTATCATCTAAATGGTACTAAATCACATGAATTTGGAGAATAAACGCTTATAGTTTCAAATAATATAATATTGACAATTTTAAGAATTCAGGATTTATATTTCAAATTCGGTATAAATAAAAGAGCATTTTATAACCTGATCTTATTTACTTTGAAATTTATCGCGTATCATTTCAAGTATTATTCAAATTGAATGAGTTTCAAAATGAAAAAAATGCAAAATGCACAAAATTGAGTTGAATGGTCTCTTACTATAGGTTACCCTTTGTTATTGATAATATGTGATGAATTAATTAAATACTGATATTATCTTCTTGCTCATGATGTTCAAACCAAAAATATGTCATTTCAGTTTATTCAGATAAAAACAAAAAATATGTGATTCAGTTTGTACAGAGAAAAATAAAAAATATGTGTTTCCGTCTGTATAGATAAAATTCAAAAAGATTTTATTTTTACTTTCCATGAAAATTCTAAACTTTTATTAAAAATTGTTCGGGATTGGATCAAATATGTGTTGCTGACGGAAGTTCAAGATTTGAAAGGTTGAAGTTGGTAAAATTTGTGTTCAAGAAAAAAAGGTTGGAAAAGTAATTAAGTTCGCCTGTGAACAATGAAGCGAACTTAATATGTTCGCTTAAATCGGTGAAGCGAACTTAATTTTCAGTCTGGGGTGAAGCGAACTTAAAGGTGAAGCGAACTTATCTTGTTCGCCGAAGGATTGTTAAGCGAACTTAACAAGTTCGCTTAATCAAGCGAACTTAACCTGAGTAAGTGTTGAATCAGGCGAACTTATCTCATCGTCTTCTTCCTCAGAACAAGCGAACTTGCCCAAATTTCTCAAAAATTTTATTCTGTGTTGTGAGTGTTAATTTCTGGTTGCATCTTGATCGAAATTGAAGTACGAATCTAACGAAGGTATTTTAGTTGGATTTCATCAGCTAAATTGCGTGTATTCGAAGGTTTTGAATCTCGGTTTTCGTCGAACTGTTACAAGGACGAGTTTGACCTAAATTTTGACCCAAATTCAAAATTGATCCTTATTTTTGATTGTCATGTGTTATTCGATCGCTTGTAAATGGTTATTTCATGATTTGATATCGATTTGCCGAAAATGTGAAATCTCAGTGTTTGAATTTGAAACGTCTCCGGTTCAAGCGAACTTGTTCCAAGCGAACTTGTTCGAAGCAAACTTGTCAGGCGAACTTAATAAGTTCGCCTTTTGCACTACTAAGCGAACTTATTAAGTTCGCCTAGGGGTCAGATGTGAAAATGACTTAGTGATTTTTTTTTTGTGTTTGAATTTTTTTTTTGTTTGAATTTTTTTTTTTAATTTTTGTTGTTGTTTTTGTTTGTGTGTTTTATTAAATGTGTATCATATATGTGTACGTATACTAATGTCTGTTGTGATGTCCTAAATTTTTCACAGATGGCTCGACGTGTCGAATATAAGCATAATCAAGTGGAGTTATTAGATCCTAATTTGCCAGAAGCAGTTCATTTTCAGGGCATTATCAATTTTCTGAATCGATCAAGACTACATATTGCATTATCTGCGGATCCTTATATTAGCTTGGTGTACATCCAACAATTCTGGGATACTGTACATCAAGATATCGATGTGGAACCACATGTCCTTCGTGCAACAGTCAATAATACAGAGATTGCAATTTCAGAAGAGACAATTCGTGCTGCTCTAGTTTTGGGTGGAAATGTTGAAGATCCAATATCTTATCCTAACACTCTCATTATGGGTTGTTTTCAAAGGATGGGATATCGTGGAAGACAAAATGATACACAAGCTAGGAAAGGTGGATTAGTGGGAGAATGGAGGTACTTTATGCATGTGATTATAAAATGCATCTCTCCGCAAAAAGCTGGTACTGATGGCTTGAAGATGGCACTTCAAACAGCGATGGTGGCCTTAACTTTGAATAAAAGATTCAATTTTCCGCTTTATTTTTATCGGGAGATGGTAATGCAGATAAATCCGGCTGAAGGTCAAGGTTTCTTGATGTATCCACGATTTAGTCAACTGATACTCAATCATCTTTTTCCGAATCTTCCACAACATGCCATAAGATTGACTTTGACTCCGATGTCAAAACGTATCTTTACAGATTGTATAAAGGTAAAACAGCAAAATACGGCGTTGATTCCGGTTAATTCTCCACTGTTTGGGCACTTAATCAATCCTGATTATGTTGCACCACCTAATGACAACTGGTTTCATCCTAATGAACTTATTCAAGCTCAAGGAGTTAACGTTCCAGCCCAACAACAACATCAACAACCACAACAACCTGCCCAACAACAACAGATACCAGTTCCACAAATTCAAGTTCAACAACCACAAATACAAGTTCCTGTACTACCTCAAATTCCTATTCCTGAACAAGTTCCTATTCCACAGGCTACAGTTAATATTCCGATTCAGGAACCAGTTCAAGAAAAGGTCGTTCATGATCCTAATCAAGATCTGGGTATGAACATGGATGATTTTGTTGATGAAGCTGTGAACTCGCCCATTCATGAACAAGAAGGGAATGTGGTGACAGATGCTGAGTCTAGTTCCAGTTCAAGTGATACAACATTATCTGATGATGACAGCACTGATTCTAATGAATCTAGGGATTTTTCTCCAGGTCATTATGAACGTTGGCTGCTATTCCACTGGCTAATGCTAGAAAATGCATTAAATCTCAAGCCAGACGACCACGACGCAAGTCTATTCGGGATCCTCCTTCCGGATCAGTACTTGGAAAAAGATCGTTGGTAGATGAGAGTTCTGACACTGATAGTGACTTTACTCTAGATCCTACAAGGCAAAAGTTAATGTCTGCGTCGATTGCTGCTGCACAATCTTCTCAAGGAGTTGAGGATGCAAATTTTGTTGCTTCTCTGATCATTACTCCTCCACGATCTAAGGATCCATCTCCAGTTCCATCTCCTGTTCCTACAGAGATTCCTACTACTTCGAGTCCTTCTATTCCACAATCCACAGCTGGTCCGTCAAAGCCTTCTGATTCTGACAGGATAACTTTCCGTGAATCTCAAGTGCTATCTCTACAAACACAAGTTAACTCTCTTGTGTCTATTGATTCCCAATGACAGCTGGTGATTCAGACTCAAGCTCAACAAATTGCTGATATGCAAGCATTAGTGTCCAAACTCGTTCAACGTCTTGATGCTCAGGGGGAGTTGAGGATACCTGATACTTGTCACACTGAGTCAATTCAAAGACGTGATGATGAAGACAATGATCCTGCTGGAAATATTGAGGGTGATCGTCAATACACTGACGCTAATCCTATATCTAGAGTTCAGGGGGAGTCGACATCACAATCTCTTGAAGGAAACAAAGACAAAGATACTTCTGGTACTAATGAAGAAGAAATTCTGTTATTAGAATTCTTTCAAGACTCAGAAGAAGAGGAAGCTGAAAAGATTGAATGTCTTGATGACATTGACGATTTATTCAATGACATGGAAGATGATATGTCAGACACTGAAATAGAATAAGGAGAAATAGTGGAGATTGAAATAGAGAAAGATAAAGACAGTGTTACATATGAAGGCTGTGACGGTCTTAAGGTGCCGTATAACTTCATCCAAGAGGATGTTGTTCCTGAGTTCTCTTATGACGAAATAACTGACTCTATGGACTCTATTGAAGACGTCACATTGCCTGATGATAAAGCTGAGTCAAAGATGGATACTGATGATGAGAATCTTCAATTCAATAAGGGTGCTGAAACTGAAACTACTCACACTGAGTCTCCGAAGATTAATGAAGAACCTGTGATGTTCTGAGATACAGGAATGACACGAGAACAGTGGAGAGAAGTAGTAAATAGTTGGATGAAGGTGCTACCCAAGTCTCCAGTACAACCTGCTCAGAAAGAGAAATATGTGAATAAAGAGCAGTGTACAGGAAGGATCATTAGTTGGTTCTATGATGGTGAATCAAAATTGTTTGTAATCAAACGATCTGATGGTGTTCAATACTTAAAGCCAAGGATCAAATATTTCAACACCTTGCCGAGGTGTGAAATAAATGGTCTAGCTTCAAAGCCACTCATAAATAGATCGAAGAATGGTTTGGCTGATGTGATAGCAAACCTGATAAAGAAATAAGGTAGTTCGGGTAAGTATGAACGGCTGAAACCACAGAAGGGAAAAAGAGTGAAGATTACAGATCCTAAGACTGGGAAAGTAACCTGGAGATACAAGTATAGACCAGTACGTGCTATACACAAGATACCATTAAAGAATATTCCTCAAGACTTTCTTGGGAATATGAAATGGTGGTATGTAGATGTTTAATACTGGTGAAGCAAGGGTTGAAGATAAAGATAATAAGGTCATTGTGTGTTTCTATGACGCAATGAATCTTATTAATTTTTCAAAGAAAGATCAGAGGACTCTGCGAAAGAATGAAATAATGTTTACTGATGAATGGAGAGAACAAGGTCTACAGTATAAAAGAGTTTTGGAGATATGCAGAAGATACGGTGTGCATGCTGGCAGCAGACTACCAGACAACTGGAAGAGTTCAAGATAAAGACTGAAGACAGAAGATCAAGCTATTGTCAAGGGGGAGTCTGTTAGGACATAGATTTGTAATGACAAAAGCTTGTAATAGTTAGATTCTATGTCTTTATGTTTTGTTATGTAATTGTTTAAAAGTTGCTAAGTGTTTTAACTAGTGAGCCTAGAGGCGAACTTGTTAAGTTCGCCTGGTCTATCAGAGGTGAACTTAATAAGTTCGCTTAGGTCTAACTGAGGCGAACTTGTTAAGTTCGCTTAATCTGTTTCAGGCGAACTTAACTAAGTTCGCTTACAGCAGGTGTGTTTCTATATATATGTGTTACAGAGTCATTAGAAGAGATAGATCCAAAAAGAGAAAAATTTGTCTGATTGAGTCTGTAACCACAGTGATTTGGAATATAACGAGAAGTTTATTTACGCGTGTTGTTTGAATTGTCAATTAGTATACAAACGTTAATACGAAGGATTCCGCACTTCGTGTTATAGAAACGTCATATCACGAGTTCGATCATTAGTTGAGTTACCTGGACCTACAAGTGGTATCAGAGCTTATGCTCGTGAATTAAGTACGATTCTCGATGATTAGTGACGGTTTTTGTGTACAATTCGACAAGAAATTCAACATTTTTGAAGTTTCTGCAACAATGGAGTTTTTCAAGTTCTTGAAGATCGTTTCTTTACTGAATTCGTGATTTTGGAAGGGTTTTTGACGAAATTAGTCCAATAGAACTGTTCTATTTGATAAAATTCACAATCCTACGGTTCAATTTCCTTAAATTCCATCAATTCTCTAAGAAATCATGAATTTTGAAGTTTTCGGTTCGTGTTTGGGTGAAGAATCTTTTGAATCTGTTACAGCAGTTTAAGCGAACTTGCTGAGTTCCTGTGCAGGCGAACTTAGCAAGCGAACTTATTAAGTTCGCTTCTCACATTTCAAGCGAACTTACCGGATTTCCTCCTTAAGCGAACTTGTCTTGTTCGCCTGATATCAAGTTCGCTTAGTACTCACTAAAGCGAACTTTTTAAGTTCGCCTGAGGGTAAAACAGCTCTATACTTAGAAATTTTTCAGAAATTTTTTTTAACATGGCAAATATGGTTCAAGTCACAAACATGTTCAATTATGATAATGAGATTGGTACATCTCAAAAACCCCCGAAGTTGCTGAATCTAGCTGATTATTCAAATTGGAAAGATCGGTTTGACCAATTCGTATCTTTTACCGATACTAGTTTGTGGATTCCAATTTTGGAAGGATATACGCATCCTACTTATTCATGGATGGGAAAGGATGATGTTCCGAAACCAGTGTCCGCTTTAACTACTGAAGAGAAGCTGCTATTTGATCGAGAAAAGAAAGCAATGGCTAGCATTTCGATATCTCTACCAAAAGAAATTTATCACAGTTTTAAACAGTTCAAGTCTTCTCAACAACTATGGGAAGCCCTACAAAAAAGGTGTGAAGGGAGTTTAGATGTGAAGAAAAGTAGAAAAGAGTTACTAAAGAAGCAGTTCTTAGTTTTTAAACATTTTCAGAATGAATCTTTGGATGATCTTGCTACAAGATTCTATCATCTTCTTAGTGAACTGGATAGTGCATCTGTGGTATATGAGACTGAGGAAATCAATGATAAATTCTTGGAGGCTTTACCATCAAAGTTTGATGTGTATACGGTTTTGATCAAAGAAAATGTTAAGTACAAAACCATGTCTCTTGAAGAAGTCCTAGGGAAGATTCAGTCACATGACATGAATTTGAAAAAGAAAGAGACTAATTTGGAGCATATCCAGGATCCCTCTATGTATTTTGCCAAATCTGTTGGTAAATCTGGTACTGGAGTGACATTCTTTTCTGGTGATGCTCAAGAGTCTACAAATGATCAGTGTTCTGGAGTTCCAATTTATTCTGGTCATACAAGCCATTCTGGATTTTCTGCTACTACTACTTCAACATCATCTGGATCTCATGTGAATCAGAAAGTTACTGATGATTATCTTGCTATGTTCTCTTCATTCATGGCATCATATGAAAATTTCATTGGAGGAAAAATACATGATCCTGAGGTAATAGAAGAAGATTTCAGACAGATTGACCCTGTTGATCTGGAAGAAATGAATATCCAATGGAATATGGCCATGTTAATGAGACAAACTAAAGATTTCTTGAAGAGAACTGGGAGAATATATATTGGTTCAAATTGTCGATCGCGTATGGGTTTTGATAAGAGCAAAGTTAGATGTTACAACTACCAAGAGTATGGTCACTTTGCTAAGGAGTGTTTGAAACCAAAGGTAGAATTTGATTCTCAAAAGAAGCAATCTAACTTTTAGCATAATAGGAATCAGCCACATGGTTCATCTGGTAATCAAAATCATGGTCCTTCTGGTAATACAAATCATGCATCTGCGTCATCAGCTTTAGTTGCTCAAAATGATGAAAACTATGATTGGGGCATTCATCTGGAAGATTTGGTGGGTGCTGTGAGTCAAGCTTTTGTTGCAGAAATTCATTCAGAAAAACCAGAAGAATCTACTGATGATGAAAGCTCTAGTGATGATTCATGTGATGGTGATAGTGTTCCGAGTGTTGATGATGAGGAAGAAAGAGAGAAAAGTATAGATTCTGAGGATGTGACAGGGGTTGCTGAGGAAGAAATTGTTCTTACAGAAAATGCTTCAGTTGGTGAAGATTCAGAAAACATTCCGATTGCCAAAGTATTCATGGCAGACATGTCTGACCCGACTAAGGTAAAAGACTCTGTTTGTCAAATATTTTGTTCAAATTGTATTTCTGTTAAAGATAAACTACAAAAAGTCATGGATGATAACACAAATTTGATCTGTGATATGAAATCAATGCATTCAGTTAATCAGAAACTAAAAGATAATGATAAACTGTGCATTGATAGAATTGAGTCTTTAAAAAGAGACTTAAATTCTCTTGGGTTAAAATACAAAGAGCAGGGTTATCATCTTGATATGGCTTATGCTGAAATTGAAAAACGAAATTAAGTAGTTGCCCAAAAGAACAAGGAGATTTCTGAAAAAGAATTTGAGGTGATAAAGTTACATAGAAAGCTGGAACAGTTTGAGAATTCATCTGTAGTTTTGGATTATTTTAATGCTAATGCTGATCCCACAAAAAGGGTTGCTGGTATTGGGTTTGTTCCTCCTCCGTTCAATGCGAATTATGTGGTTGAGCCTGAAATCATTCATGAAGAGGAGATTGATCCCAAGACAGTATTAAAAGTGAATCCAGTGACGGGTGAAGACATGGTGTATGATTCTGATACAGAAGATGAAGTGTTTGATGATTAAAAGGTTGAAGGCATTCCGAGAGAAGTAAAAATTGAGGAACCAAAGGTTGTGAAGAATGTTACTCGGGATAGGTGCATTTTGACTGAACCTGAAGAGGTGAAAGTGTCAAGTGGGTTTGTGAAGGCTGGTTTTCAAAAGGTAAATTCTTCAAAGGTGCCAAAACAGACTTATGTTCCTAAGAAGCCGATAAATTGTTCAGAGCATTCCTCTGAAGCTAATTCTTCTGATGGTTCTTCAAATTCCAAGAAAACATCTTATTTCAGAAGTTATCAAGAAAGAAGAGTGTGCTTTCATTGCAATGAGCCTGGTCATATTTTGATTGATTGTCCATACAAGAACAAGGGTAAAATGAAGATTGTTCCTTCACAACCGAAAGTGGTGAAAATTCTGAAATGAAAAGATGAGGGAAAATCGTCTTCTAGTTTGGAGAAAGATATGACTGCACGATCTTTTGTTAATTCCCCTGGAATTAAACAACAGCATACATTGCATGCTAAATCCTTTGCTTGCAAAGAGAAACATGAGATTCCAAAAGTTGGAATTTCAAAAGATTCTGTTCAGGAGGTTAAATTGTCCAGACCTCAAAGAAGAAGAAGAAACAGAAAATTAAAGAAAATTTTGGAAACATCTGAAGTTGACAATAATATATCACATAATGTTTTTCAAAATAATAAAAATGGTTCTTCTTTGAAAAGGTCTGATTGTCAAACATTTGTTCAAAAAGTGAATGATAAAATTGATTGTCAATTACAAGAAGTAGTTTATTTTGATCAATCCGGACGACCCAAGACCACGATGGCTTGGGTTCCACTTTCTAACTGATTCTCGTTGTTTATGTAGGGACAACCAAGGAGGACTATCAACAATACATGGTATGTGGATAGTGGTTGCTCTCGACATATGACAAGGAATGTGAAATTGCTTGAGGATGTGATTAAAATTGATGGTGGTTATGTTGCTTTTGCGGGTAATAAAGGCGGGTACATAACAGGCCAGGGAACGTTAAAGAATGACAAAGTAAAATTTGAAAAGGTGAATTATGTTGAGCAGCTGGAACACAATCTTTTAAGCGTATCACAAGTCTGTGACAAGAAGTTTTCGTTCCATTTCAACGATCATGAATGTTATATTCTGAAACCGGGATTTGTGATTCCTGATGAAAGGATTCTCATGAAGGCTCCAAGGAGAAATGACACGTATGTCCTTGACATGAGTGTCGCCACTACAACGGATTCAATTCCAACATGTTTACTCTCCAAGGCGTCGGAATCTGATTCAATATTGTGGCACAGGAAGCTAGCTCACATAAACTACAGGAAGATGAACTACATTGTTAGGAATGATCTTGTGCTTGGTATTCCGAAAATGAAATTCTCAGTTCCTGATGATTGTATTCCGTGCAAGAAGGGGAAGCAAAGAAAGAAATCTCACAAATCAAAATCGACGAATTCTATCGTAACTCCCTTGGAGTTGTTGCATATGGATTTGTTCGGTCCTATCAGTATTAGGAGCATTGGTGGGAAATCGTATTGCTTGGTCGTAATTGATGATTACTCCAGATTTTCATGGGTTAAGTTTCTTTCCTCTAAAGCTGAAACCACTGAGTTGGTACAATACTTAATCCTGGGTTTGGAGAATTTATTCAATCTGAAAGTCAGAAGAATCAAGAGTGACAATGGCAGCGAATTTAAGAATAGCAAAATGGGCTTATTCTGTTTACAAAAAGGAATTCATCATGAATTCAGTGCGCCATATGTTCCTCAACAAAACGGTGTCGCTGAACGAAAGAACAGGACGTTGGTCGAAACAGCTCGCACGATGCTTGCAGATTCTAAGCTTCCAGTCACCTTTTGAGCTGAAGCTGTGAATACTGCATGTCATGTTTTGAACAGGGTCTTGACCGTCAAGCGACATAACAAGACTTGCTATGAATTGTTAAACAATCGAAAGCCGAATCTGGAATACTTACTACCTTTTGGTAATCCGTGTACCCTACTGAAAGTTCGAGATGTCTCAACTAAATTCAGTGCAAAGGCTATTGAAGGGATTTTTCTGGGGTATGTGGCTAATTCGACTACCAAGAGGGTTTATAACAAAGAGACACGCCAAGTTGAAGAATGGTTCCATATTGACTGTTCAAATCGGTCTTTACGTTGGCTGCTATTCCACTGGCTAATGCTAGAAAACGCATTAAATCTCAAGCCAGACGACCACGACGCAAGTCTGTTCGGGATCCTCCTTCCGGATCAGTACTTGGAAAAAGATCGTTGGTAGATGAGAGTTCTGACACTGATAGTGACTTTACTCCAGATCCTACAAGGCAAAAGTTAATGTCTGCGTCGATTGCTGCTGCACAATCTTCTCAAGGAGTTGAGGATGCAAATTTTGTTGCTTCTCTGATCATTACTCCTCCATGATCTAAGGATCCATCTCCAGTTCCATCTCCTGTTCCTACAGAGATTCCTACTACTTCGAGTCCTTCTATTCCACAATCCACAGCTGGTCCGTCAAAGCCTTCTGATTCTGACAGGATAACTTTCCTTGAATCTCAAGTGCTATCTCTACAAACACAAGTTAACTCTCTTGTGTCTATTGATTCCCAATGACAGCTGGTGATTCAGACTCAAGCTCAACAAATTGCTGATATGCAAGCATTAGTGTCCAAACTCGTTCAGCGTCTTGACGCTCAGGGGGAGTTGAGGATACCTGATACTTGTCACACTGAGTCAATTCAAAGACGTGATGATGAAGACAATGATCCTGCTGGAAATATTGAGGGTGATCATCAATACACTGACGCTAATCCTATATCTAGAGTTCAGGGGGAGTCGACATCACAATCTCTTGAAGGAAACAAAGACAAAGATACTTCTGGTACTAATGAAGAAGAAATTCTGTTATTAGAATTCTTTCAAGACTCAGAAGAAGAGGAAGCTGAAAAGATTGAATGTCTTGATGACATTGACGATTTATTCAATGACATGGAAGATGATATGTCAGACACTGAAATAGAATAAGGAGAAATAGTGGAGATTGAAATAGAGAAAGATAAAGACAGTGTTACATATGAAGGCTGTGACGGTCTTAAGGTGCCGTATAACTTCATCCAAGAGGATGTTGTTCCTGAGTTCTCTTATGACGAAATAACTGACTCTATGGACTCTATTGAAGACGTCACATTGCCTGATGATACAGCTGAGTCAAAGATGGATACTGATGATGAGAATCTTCAATTCAATAAGGGTGCTGAAACTGAAACTACTCACACTGAGTCCCCGAAGATTAATGAAGAACCTGTGATGTTCTGAGATACAGGAATGACACGAGAACAGTGGAGAGAAGTAGTAAATAGTTGGATGAAGGTGCTACCCAAGTCTCCAGTACAACCTGCTCAGAAAGAGAAATATGTGAATAAAGAGCAGTGTACAGGAAGGATCATTAGTTGGTTCTATGATGGTGAATCAAAATTGTTTGTAATCAAACGATCTGATGGTGTTCAATACTTAAAGCCAAGGATCAAATATTTCAACACCTTGCCGAGGTGTGAAATAAATGGTCTAGCTTCAAAGCCACTCATAAATAGATCGAAGAATGGTTTGGCTGATGTGATAGCAAACCTGATAAAGAAATAAGGTAGTTCGGGTAAGTATGAACGGCTGAAACCACAGAAGGGAAAAAGAGTGAAGATTACAGATCCTAAGACTGGGAAAGTAACCTGGAGATACAAGTATAGACCAGTATGTGCTATACACAAGATACCATTAAAGAATATTCCTCAAGACTTTCTTGGGAATATGAAATGGTGGTATGTAGATGTTTAATACTGGTGAAACAAGGGTTGAAGATAAAGATAATAAGGTCATTGTGTGTTTCTATGACGCAATGAATCTTATTAATTTTTCAAAGAAAGATCAGAGGACTCTGCGAAAGAATAAAATAATGTTTACTGATGAATGGAGAGAACAAGGTCTACAGTATAAAAGAGTTTTGGAGATATGCAGAAGATACGGTGTGCATGCTGGCAGCAGACTACCAGACAACTGGAAGAGTTCAAGATAAAGACTGTACACAGAAGATCAAGCTATTGTCAAGGGGGAGTCTGTTAGGACATAGATTTGTAATGACAAAAGCTTGTAATAGTTAGATTCTATGTCTTTATGTTTTGTTATGTAATTGTTTAAAAGTTGCTAAGTGTTTTAACTAGTGAGCCTAGAGGCGAACCTGTTAAGTTCGCCTGGTCTATCAGAGGCGAACTTAATAAGTTCGCTTAGGTCTAACTGAGGCGAACTTGTTAAGTTCGCTTAATCTGTTTCAGGCGAACTTAACTAAGTTCACTTACAGCAGGTGTGTTTCTATATATATGTGTTACAGAGTCATTAGAAGAGATAGATCCAGAAAGAGAAAAACTTGTCTGATTGAGTCTGTAACCACAATGATTTGGAATATAACAAGAAGTTTATTTACGCGTGTTGTTTGAATTGTCAATTAGTATACAAACGTTAATACGAAGGATTCCGCACTTCGTGTTATAGAAACGTCATATCACGAGTTCGATCAGTAGTTGAGTTACCTGGACCTACACTATGTTTCCGGAGTCTTCAATTGATTTCCACGACATAGTTGATGATTCATCAGCATCGGCATCAGTTGTGGGGAGTTGCCTTCAAATCTTGATGCTGTTATTCAAGCTTCAGATATTCTTCAATCTCGTGTGCATAAGAATCATTCAACTGACAATATTATTGGAGATTTGAATGCGGGTGTTCAAATGAGGCATCGTACTCTTATAGAAAATTCATGTTTGTATACTCAGATTGTGGATACAGGTATCTTGGAGACGTGTTTATATTCTTGTTTTATTTCTCAAACTGAACCTAAGAATATAGTTGACGCTTTAGTTGATGATTGTTGGATTGAGGCCATGCAGGAAGAGTTGGCTCAATTTGATAAATTGCATGTCTGGGATTTGGTTGACTTACCCAAGGGTTCAAGATCTACTGGCACGAAATGGGTTTTCAAATGTAAATGTGATGATCGTGGAGTTGTGGTATGTAATAAGGCGAGACTTGTTGTCCAAGGTTTTAGTCAGCAAGAAGGAGTTGATTACACTAAAGTTTACACTCCAGTTGTGAGGATAGAGGTGATCCGATTGATTCTAGCTTATGCTTCTTTCAAGGGTTTCAAAGTTTTTCAATTGGACGTAAAAAGTGCTTTTCTGTATGGAAAGGTAAAGGAAGAGGTATATGTGAAACAGCCGCTTGGTTTTGAAGATCCCAAGTTTCCTGAAAAGGTTTTTAAATTGGATAAAGCGTTGTATGGTCTTCATCAGGCTCCTCGTGCTTGGTACGAAACTCTGTCGGTGCATTTACTTGAAAAAGGATTTGAGCGTGGTCAAATTGATTCTACCCTTTTCATCAGAAAAGCAGGGGAGATTTATTACTTGTTCAAATCTATGTTGATGACATATTTTTTGGTTCGAAGAATGTTGATCTATGTAAAGACTTTGAAAGAGTGATGAAGTTGAAATTCGAGATGAGCAGCATGGGAGAATTATCGTTCTTTTTAGGACTTCAGGTTGATCAGAAAGGGGATGGTTTTTATATTCATCAAACAATGTATGTTGCTGATATTCTCAAGAAGTTTAATATGGAAAATGCTTCAGCTTCCAGCACTCCAATTCCAGTTAATCACAAACTAGATTCTGACCTGAAAGGGAAAGAGGTGGATTGTCGATTATACCGAGGAATGATCGGGTCTTTGATGTATTTGACAGCGTCACGTCCAGATATCATGTTCGCAGTATGCCTGTGTTCGAGATTTCAGTCTAAGCCGAAGGAATCTCATTTGATTGCTGTAAAGCGGAGTTTTAGATACTTAAATGGTAAACCAAGGTTGGGATTATGGTATCCATTTAATTCTGACTTTGATTTTAAAGCTTTTGCATATTCAGATTATGGAGGTTGCGGTCTGGACAGAAAATCAACATCTGGTGGTTGTCAATTTCTAGGGAATAGAGTTGTGTCCTGGAAATGCAAAAAGCAAACTTCAGTTGCAATTTCAACTTGTGAGGCAGAATATATTGCAGCAACCAGTTGTTGTTCCCAGATCCTTTGGATTCAACAGCAGTTGAGGGATTATGGTTAGAAATTTATAGGGACATCAATGATGATTGATAACAGAGCCACCATGTCGATCACAACAAATCCTATGAAACATTCAAAAACAAAGCACATAGAGATTCGACATCATTTTATTCGTGATTGTGCAGAGAAAAAGCTGATTGAGTTGGTGAAAGTTCATATGGATGACAATTTTGCTGACTTATTTACCAAAGCATTCGATCGGTCACGGTTTGAATTTCTTACTCAAATGATTGGTATGCTTAATCCAACATGACAAAAAGGTTTTTCATGGAAGTTTTTTTTTTAGTTTTATAGATTATTTAATAGTAAATAGTTTTATGCTTTACTTTTAGATAGTTTTCTTGCTTTCTGAAAAACCCATACAAATTGAAAAAGATAAAATCGACACTGCTTGAAGTTAAAGAAGAAATGATAGTATATTAGTAGGTGATCACATATTCATGACAATAGATTGACTACCTGGTATCTTCTCTTATGATTTTGCTTGTTTGATTTGATCTAAACTTCTAAAGTCTGCATAAACAAGAAATGATAGCTTCATGACCGCATGACATTTTACATTTAAATTTTAATTTCAATGGAGGTTGGCATCACTTCCAACCTGTTTTGGGGGTTTGGGTTTATGTGCGGCTCAGGATGTATCTGCTTATGCATTTGTGGCTTCGAGGGCACAACCTTGGAGTTTACATGACCACATTCTTCGGGGTTGTGATATTGATGGGTTAGACTCTCATTATGGGTGTGCGAGGGATCGCTTGCGCATGTCCCTTCCTGATTTCGATCTTAGCGGTTTCTCTAATAAGGACACCGCACACCCTAAAGCCCAACATGCTTTGGCGAATGCCTTATTTAGTAGAATCGTCCAGAATTTAGGAGTAATGTTTGATTTATCACCTTGCCAAAAAGCGGTGTTTGAATATCTCCGGGCTCAAGATTTTCTAACCGTTATCCTTATTGAAGGACTGGTCCAGCATATGTCGGCTGTGGAGTACCGGGCTATCCTCAAGTATCGGCTAATGATCCCCTTGTTTCCAACTGATGAGCCCTGCCCAGTTTGCCACAAGGCTTGTTTGGATTCTTTTGGCGAGCATGCGGTCCATTGCAAAGAGTTACCCGGGTTTAAATACAGGCATGATTTGGTTAAGGATGTTCTGTGTGATGTTCTCAAACGGGCAAAAATTTCTGCTAAAAAAAGGCCCCCGTGAACTTTCTGACAAATCCGCTTAAAGGGAGGTCTACTTTACGGCCGGCTGATATTCTTGTGTTTGGTTGGGCAGGGGGGAAACGCGCTTGTGTGGACCTTACATGAGTGTCCCCTCTTGTGGGGCTCAGGGACAATGGGGTTGTGGCGGGCCATGCTGCTTTAAAGGTGGAATCATGCAAAGTTGTTAAACACGAGAAAACTTGTTTAGAGAACCAACACGTGCTTATCCCTTTTGCTTTTGATACTTTTGGGCTCCTAGCACCGGAGGTAGTGGGATTCCTAAACAGGGTTCAACGAGTCGTGCACAGTAATATTTCGGCCCCTAAGACCCAAAACTTTGTTTTTAGTAGGATCGGTTTTGCTATTCAAAAGGGGGATGTAATCATCCTTCTTTTCATTAATGGATATGTATTCCCTCCAAAAAAAAAAAATATTTGCATGTAATTTGAATTGTCAGTAGGCTAGAAGCGTTTTTAGTCCATTAGTAATGTGAAAACATAATGATCTATGTTACAATTGTGATTTGAACCCATGGTATGCCGGGTGTGTGTGTGAAAAGATTATTATCAGATAAAGAATATGAGACTTTAAGTATTTCATGAGATAAGTATCGAACTGTATTGATTAGCACAATGTTTCAGTTCACTTTACTGCCTATATCCCGAAAAGCATGCAATGTGAAGTTGGACTAAGATATGTTTCTTACAACTTGTTGGAACATATACTCACCCTTGGATCAATTATCTTTATTCCATTGAATATATCCAGATAACAGTTAGATCACGCTACCCTATGTCATTGAATCAATCGATTCCTCGATCAATCTTTCTCTTACTATGAATCATGATACTTCTTTCAAACCAAGCTATATGAATCATTCGATTCTGAATCGTTCTGATTCAATATATCCTTCGGGATCTGATTTCATTGATGTGCTACTTGAGATAGTCTCATCCTGGAGATTGATCTAAACTTTGCATAGGTCTCAATATGTCTTGAAGATAATGCACGTTTAAATTTCTGTTGGCATATTTGTGGGGTACACATTGTCTTCATATAAATGGTACTAACTCACAAGAATGTGGGATAAAAACGCTTGTAGTTTCAAATTTTATAATGTTGACAATTTGAATTGACATGTAGTATATTGCAAATTTGGTATGAATAAACTAGCATGTAATGATCTGATCTTGTTTACTTTGAAGTTTATCGCGCATCATTTCAAAAATTTCTGAAAAAGGAAAAGGTCAATATTCAAAGACCATGAAAAAGAAAGATGTGATATTTGTGAGCTGTTAGTGAATGAATAGATATTTTCAAAAGATTTAATTGTTTGTTAGCTAAGAAAAATATCTGTGTATATGCAGAATGCCAAAGTGTAAGGCCCCAAACCCGGGAGGCCCCACTAGTTGGATTTACTCATTCACAAACAGTTCTTAAACATGAATATCAAATAACGCAGCGGAAAATTTCATTTAAACATAACTAAATCGTTGTTCATACAGGCGGAAGTGTAAACATTGATTAAAACATAATTACATAATTACATCATAACTAAACATAACAGGATGCCAGTCTTCAAAAGCAGTCGGGTAACTCTTCATCTCTAGCCAAGCATCACCGTCCATCCTCATAACCTGTCTTAACCTGAATGTGCACACTTAAAACATCAGCTACGCTGGTGAGTTCTAGTTTTAACATAAAACCTTAACTTCAAATAATTTGCCAAAAACATCACTTCATACTTCATTTAATAAAAAGCGTACGTAAAATAATGCAATAACAAAACATAACACTTCATAAACATAAGTCAACGAACATATCGAATCTGCGCCTTCTCGTAACCGTCAAATCCATACGTTACATACTGGTTGAATGAACTAAGGATCACCACCACTAGGCCCATCATCACCGTACTGTCCTTCGAGTGAGGAACTCCTACCCGATACTTAGGTCATCCAACCCTTCAAGCACGGCGTCCCAAAGGATAGCGCGTACCAAACTTCAAGCACTGCACCCCGTAGGGCGCAAGTACCAAACTTCAAGCACGACTACCCCGTAAGGTAAATCGTACCAACTTCAAGGATCATGATAATCCCCTTGACGACCGTCATCGCCCCAGTTGTACAACAGTTGGCCAGCAACAAAGGCCCCTAAAAGGTAAAGGCCCATAACATACTTCCCCTTCCCGTAACCTTCATTCCCTAAGGAATATTGGCAGATTCGTTCGTTTGTGACTTTCGTAAACTTCACTTCTTTTACTTCAAAACTTCACTTCTTTTACTTCAAAACTTCAGTTAAAGCATTCGTACGTTTTATAAAAATCATTCATTCATTCATAAAACACTTCATAAACTTCTTTTAGCAATATATTTCATAAACACTTCTTTCGTAACCCTTCCTTCCAAAACATCGTTCATAAACATCATTTTATAAAACGTCACATACAACATTCATAAACAACGTTTTATAAAATAGTCACATCGTTACGTATGTACACCAGCCCAAAAACATTAAAACATTTAAAAGAGGGCTTCTAGAACTCACCTTATAAGCTAGTCTCGGTTGTCCTAAACGAAGGTCCAACAACGTCACTTCCGATCTGAATTGATTAGTTAAATACACATCAGAGCAATCCCGACTCTAACGGTTTAACCATTCTAACATACTGACTTCACTGAACCAGTTCTGATGTCTGCGCACTTGGCAAGTGCGCAGACCCTGCTGCCTGCGCACTTAGCAAGTGCGCAGACCCCTCCTCCTGCGCGCTTAGCAAGTGCGCAGGTCCCTCCTCCTGCGCACTTAGCAAGTGCGCAGGACCTGCTCCGTGCGCACTTAGCAAGTGCGCACGACCTGTTCTTCACGAAAAACCCTAACTTTCGCATTCGGGTCTGATCATGTCAAGATCCCGAACCTGTTGCATTCAAAACGTTCGTTTTCCATTAAGGAACTCAAATCCATGATTATCTTTCAGTTTCATCCGTTCAAACCTTACCTTTTCATGCAAAACCCAAAAAACCCAAAAACGAACTAAAACTCAGATTTAGGTCTGATCGTTACCTGAATCGAGCTTCTGATCCGGAGGTTCTTCTCACGAGTGTAAGAGACACGAGCGGGTGCAATCTTGTGCGATTCTGAAACTTTCTCTCTCTATGATTTTCTCTCTCTAGAATTGCAAATGAGAGAAACATGTGGTGACCTTGGCTATTTATAGAGGAGACCTCCCCAAGCCCGGTTCGCGATTGACCCGGCCCGACTTCGGCCCGCTTGAATTCGTTAACTTTATTTCTCGACATTTTGGGATGTTACAAGTCTACCCCCCTTATAATAGGTTTCGTCCCCGAAACCTATCACAAGTCAAATAATTGGGGGTACGACTCCCTCATTTCTGCCTCCGTTTCCCATGTAGCCTCTGATCCCTTTCGGTGCCTCCATTGGACTTTAACCATTGGAATAACTTTATTACACAAACGCTTCTCCTTTCGGTCTAAGATAGCCACGGGTTCTTCGATGTAATTAAGGCTGTTGTCGACCTCGATGTCAGTAAGTGGTACGTGAGCCGATTCATCCGCCAAACACTTTCGCAAGTGTGATACATGGAAGGTAGGATGAATCCCACTTAACTCATCAGGAAACTCCAACCGATAAGCGACTTCCCCAACCCGTGCCATTATCCTGAACGGTCCGACAAACCTCGGACTTAACTTTCCTCTCTTCTTGAATCGTATGATTCCCTTCCAGGGCGACACTTTCAACATTACTCTGTCCCCAACATCAAACTCAATAGGCCTTCATCGTTTATCCGCGTAGGATTTTTGACGATCTTGTGCGGCCTTCATTCGTGCTTTAACTTGATCAAACCTTTCCGACATTTCCCTTATTACTTCCAGACTCCCTAATTCCTTCTGTCCAATCTCGCCCCAACAAACCGGGGTTCTGCATCTTCTCCCATACAACATTTCGTAAGGCGGCATGCCTATCGTCGTGTGATAACTATTGTTGTAGGAGAATTCGGCTAACGGCAGATGACTGTCCCAACTGCCACCAAAGTCGATAATACAAGCACGGAGCATATCTTCCAATGTCTGAATGGTCCTTTCGGACTGACCATCCGTTTGCGGGTGGTATGCCGTACTGATATTAAGCCTCGTGCCCATCGCTTCATGAAATCTTTTCCAGAACCTCGATGTGAATCGGGTGTCCCGGTCAGATACGATCGTCAAAGGCATCCCATGCCGTGCTATTATTTCATTAATAAACACCTCCGCTAACCTCTCCGACGAGAACGTCTCGCGAATAGGTAAGAAATGAGCACTCTTCGTTAAACGGTCCACAATTACCCAAATGGTATCATGACCATTAGTTGTGCGAGGTAGCTTGGTTATGAAGTCCATGGTAATGTGTTCCCACTTCCATTCTGGTATATCAAGCGGTTGAATCTTTCCATACGGTTTCTGGTGCTCGGCCTTTACTTGTGAGCAAGTCAAGCACTTGCTTACATACTTTGTCACTTCATGTTTCATTCCGGGCCACCAGTATTCCTTCTTCAGATCTTGGTACATCTTATTGGTACCGGGATGGATAGAGTACCGAGACTTATGAGCCTCATCCAAGATTTTGGTTCTAAGCTCGCCACCCATAGGTATCCATACTCGTCCAAAACGTGTCCTAACACCAAGAGTGTTATATTCCAACTTGTCATGTTGGCCAACCATCCTTTCCTTCTTAATGTTTTCTTCTTTAAGTGCTTCATCTTGAGCTCTTTCAATTTCCCTCATCACATCTGATGTTACCACCAACTAGCAAGCTTTCACTCTAATAGTAGTAGGCACATCCTTTCGGCTTAGAGCGTCAGCCACCACGTTTGCTTTCCCAGGATGGTACATTATTTCATAGTCATCGTCTTTCAACAGTTCCAACCATCGCCTCTGCCTCATATTAAGTTCCTTCTGTTCGAAGAAGTATTTCAAACTTTTGTGGTCAGAGTAAATAGTAAACTTCACCCCATAAAGGTAGTGCCTCCATATTTTCAATGCGAATACGACAGCAGCAAGTTCCAAATCGTGAGTCGGATAATTAGCTTCGTGAATCTTCAACTGTTGTGACGCATACGCGATCACTCTTCCACGTTGCATCAACACGCATCCCAATCCCTGACCCGAAGCGTTAGAGTATACCACTAAGTCTTCATTGCCCTCGGGGAGGGCCAAGACTGGAGCTTGTGTTAGCCTCTTCTTCAATTCCTTAAATGCCTCATCTTGGGTCGAACCCCATTCATACTTAACCTCTTTCCGAGTCAACTTTGTCAACGGCGAAGCTATTTTCGAGAAATCCTGGATGAATCTCCGATAGTAGCCTGCCAATCCCAAGAAACTACGGATTTCAGTTGGCGTTTTAGGAATACTCCATTCTCTTATCGTCACTATCTTTGTTGGGTCAACCATAATGCCGTTCGGGTTAATGACGTGACCTAGGAATTGGACTTCCCTAAGCCAGAACGCGCATTTGGAGAACTTAGCATACAACTTTTCCTTCTTCAGAGCTTCCAATACTTCCTACAAGTGACATGCGTGATCACCCTCATTCTTGGAGTAGATAAGGATATCATCGATGAACATGATTACCGATCGATCCAGCATTGGTCGACAAACTCTATTCATCAAATCCATGAATGCTGCGGGGGCGTTCGTCAATCCGAAAGACATTACGCGGAACTCGAAATGTCCATAACGCGTGCGAAATGCAGTCTTCGGTATGTCTTCCTCCCTTACCTTCAACCGATGGTACCCAGACTGAAGGTCGATTTTCGAGAACCAACTTGCGCCTTGCAATTGATCGAACAGGTCGTCGATCCTTGGTAACGGGTACTTGTTCTTTACGGTACGCTTGTTCAACTCGCGATAATCAATACACATTCTCATCGAACCGTCTTTCTTCTTCACAAACAACACCGGAGCACCCCACGGCGAGATGCTCGGTTGGATAAATCCTTTCTCAAGTAACTCGTCTAGTTGGACCATAAGTTCCTTCATCTCCACTGGTGCTAGTCGATATGGAGCCTTAGCGACGGGCTGGGCATCTGGTACTAAGTCGATTCGAAATTCAATCTCTCTGTCGGGTGGTATCCCAGGCAAATCCTCTGGAAACACCTCCGGGTACTCGCATACCACGGGTACATCGTCTAGTTCCTTCACTTCCTTACACTTGTCAATCACGTACACCAGATACGCCTCGCATCCGCGCCTCAAATAATCTGTTGCCTTAATCATCGAGATGATGTTTGGCATCGGGGCGTCCCGATCTCCAAGAACCTCGACTTTGCTACCATCCGGAGCCTTGTGTCGGATTATCTTTCGTTTGCATATAATTTGCGCTTCATTGGCAGTTAGCCAATCCATACCTAACACGACATCAAACCCTCCCAAAACCATAACAAACAATCTGACAGGGAACCTATGACCTTCTATTTTTATCGTGGAGTTGTCAACTACATCGGTGACTCTCGCGGTTCTACCCTCAGCGGTTTCTACGCTAAAGGCCCTTTCTAGCTTACTGGCAGCGTACTTCACTCGTTTACAAAAAGTCGTAGATATAAAACTCTTACTGGCACCCGAATCAAATAGCACCGAAACAAAAGTGTTGTCAAGGATGAACGTACCGGACGCCACGTCGGGGTCTGCCCTGGCTTGGTCTTGCGTCAGCGCGTACGCACGAGTCTTTGCTCGGGGCCTCTCTTCTTTCTTCTCCGGGCCTTTCCCTTTCCCGGCTTCACTCATCCTGGGCTTGGTGCATTCCCGACTCATATGACCATTTTCCCCACAATTGTAGCACTTGTAGCCTTGCGGGCATTCACGGGAGTAATGCCCGGTCTTGCCGCATTTAAAGCACAGATTCGATCCTAACCGACATTCACCCGCGTGTCTTACCCCACATTTCCCATAGACTGTCATCTCGCCTACTCTGGCATGCTTGTCCCGAGCCCCAAACAACTTCCCACCCGATCGTTTAGTGGGAAAACTCAACTTCTTCTTAGGCTCTTCAATGGCAACAACATTCAGTGCCAGATCATCAAATACTACGCCGCTCAGTTCTACTACCGAATCATAGGTAGTAGGGGCGTTTGCCTTGACATAGATGCGGACCTGGTCCGGCAACCCTTGAATATAACATGAAATTTTTCTTTCCTCTGTTGTGACAAGATGTGGCACCAGACGTGCCAGTTCATTGAATCGGGTTGTGTACTGCCGGTGCGTCATGCTTCCGGCCTTCAAACCCAGAAATTCCCTCTCTACTTTCTCAATCTCGTTCCTTGGGCAGAAATTCTTAATCACCAAAGTTTTCAAATCAGCCCACATCATCGCATCCACAATCTCGCTCCCTTTTGCCTGACGTATACCTTCCCACCAATGAGATGCTTCCTCCCTCAAGGAGTTAGCAGCAAATTTTACGACTTGATCCGTTCGACACTCGCTCAGACGAATGGCAGCTTCCATACGGATCACCCAATCAAACGTAGCTACCGCGTCTTTCTTTCCAGTAAGGACCGGTGGGTCACATGCTTTAAATGACTTATAATCACATCCGCGAGCAGGCGGTGCATTGTCGGTCTCATTGTTCTGAGCACCAACTGCCGTGCTAGACCCACCCACCGCATTGACCTGCTTCAATGCTTCTGCCAACAGACCTGGCAGAGAAGTCTTCATTAATTCTGTGAACTCTCGAGCTATAGCTGTTCTCACTTCTGGTTCAAAGGTGAAAGGTTGTTCTTCAACCTGTGTCTGCTCGGCTCCATGCACACTAACCGCCGGTTCAGTGTGAACACTTCCTTCTTCACTATACTCTTGGCGCGCAGGGATCCTGCCATGCCCACCATTTCGACCGCCGGTACGGCCACCACGCCTTCCGTTTCCTCTCCTTGCCATTACGTTCTATAAGACAAGAAATCCAATGTCATCACGCTAGTTAACAAATAAAATTCAATAAGTACTGTAAGATGTTAATATACACTGGCCATCTGCAATTAACCATTACACTACCTTTCGATTTCTATTTGACCACCTTTGTGATTTCATCAGAACACAAGCCCTTACCTAACCCTTTCTAAGGCATACTATATATGTAAATATATACTACCTTCATACCTGATGTTGTGGCTCGAGTTACCCGTACTGGCATCCGCTTTTGGTCCCATTCACAGTTTAAGTTCAGACACTGGGAGTGTCCAAATCTCTCAAACTATTGCTCTGATACCAACTTGTAAGGCCCCAAACCCGGGAGGCCCCACTTGTTGGATTTACTCATTCACAAACAGTTCTTAAACATGAATATCAAATAACGCAGCGGAAAATTTCATTTAAACATAACTAAATCGTTGTTCATACAGGCGGAAGCGTAAACATTGATTAAAACATAATTACATAATTACATCATAACTAAACATAACAGGATGCCAGTCTTCAAAAGCAGTCGGGTAACTCTTCATCTCTAGCCAAGCATCACCGTCCATCCTCATAACCTGTCTTAACCGGAATGTGCACACTTAAAACGTCAGCTACGCTGGTGAGTTCTAGTTTTAACATAAAACCTTAACTTCAAATAATTTGCCAAAAACATCACTTCATACTTCGTTTAATAAAAAGCGTACGTAAAATAATGCAATAACAAAACATAACACTTCATAAACATAAGTCAACGAACATATCGAATCTGCGCCTTCTCGTAACCATCAAATCCATACGTTACATACTGGTTGAATGAACTAAGGATCACCACCACTAGGCCCATCATCACCGTACTGTCCTTCGGGTGAGGAACTCCAAGGGCCCGATACTTAGGTCATCCAACCTTTCAAGCACGGCGTCCCAAAGGATAGCGCGTACCAAACTTCAAGCACTGCACCCCGTAGGGCGTAAGTACCAAACTTCAAGCACGACTACCCCATAAGGTAAATCGTACCAACTTCAAGGATCACGATAATCCCCTTGACGACCGTCATCGCCCCAGTTGTACAACAGCTGGCCAGCCACAAAGGCCCCTAAAAGGTAAAGGCCCATAACATACTTCCCCTTCCCGTAACCTTCATTCCCTAAGGAATATTGGCAGATTCGTTCGTTTGTGACTTTCGTAAACTTCACTTCTTTTACTTCAAAACTTCACTTCTTTTACTTCAAAACTTCAGTTAAAGCATTCGTACGTTTTATAAAAATCATTCATTCATTCATAAAACACTTCATAAACTTCTTTTGGAAAAATATTTCATAACCACTTCTTTCGTAACCCTTCCTTCCAAAACATCGTTCATAAACATCATTTTATAAAATAGTCACATCGTTACGTATGTACACCAGCCCAAAAACATTAAAACATTTAAAAGGGGGCTTCTAGAACTCACCTTATAAGCTAGTCTCGGTTGTCCTAAACGAAGGTCCAACAACGTCACTTCCGATCTGAATTGATTAGTTAAATACACATCAGACCAATCCCGACTCTAACGGTTTAACCATTCTAACATACTGACTTCACTGAACCACTTCCGATCTTTCAGTTTCATCCGTTCAAACCTTACCTTTTCACCCAAAACCCGAAAAACCCAAAAACGAACTAAAACTCAGATTTAGGTCGGATCGTTACCTGAATCGAGCTTCTGATCCGGAGGTTCTTCTCACGAGTGCAAGAGACACGAGCGGGTGCAATCTTGTGCGATTCCGACACTTTCTCTCTCTATGGTTTTCTCTCTCTAGAATTGCAAATGAGAGAAACATGTGGTGACCTTGGCTATTTATAGGGGAGACCTCCCCAAGCCCGGTTCGCGACTGACCCGGCCCGACTTCGGCCCGCTTGAATTCGTTAACTTTATTTCTCGACATTTTGGGTTGTTACACATAGGTTAACCCTTAGATCTGCTTGGGATTTTATATTCAAAATGTGTATGTGATATATCAAAGATACTGATATGATCTTCTTACTCGCAGTGTTTGACTAAAAATATGTGATTCTGTTTGTACAGAGAAAAATCAAAAAGATTTTGATTTTAGTTGATATAGTGTTACTGCTTTAATTCATTAAGAAAATTCAAAAAGATTTTAGTGAGCTTTAGCTTAAACTTTGAAAAATAAAAAAAAATAAAAAAATGTTCTTTACTTTTTCTTTTATCTTTTCTAAGAAAAATTCAAAAAGATTTTGTTTTAATCTTCCGTGAAAAATTCTTATAACTTTGGATTGAGACTGCTGTATAGGTTGCAAGTTTGTATGGGGTCCGTCTCCCAATATAATACTTGGTTAAAGGAAGTACAACACAAAACATCTAGTTCAGAGGATATGTGTGCAGGGAATTATTTGTCAAAGAATTGGAAGAACAAGACTTGAAGATAAAGACCAAGCTGTTGTCAAGGGGAGTCTGTTGGACCATGTTTTGTGACAACAAGCCTTGTAATAGATTAGTCTTTATGTTTAACGTTTTGTTTGTTTTGTATTGTAAAAGTGTAAGTTTGCATAGGAGAACTTGTCAAGTTCGCCTGGTATAGTTGAGGCGAACTTACAAGTTCGCCTGGACTAAGAGAGGCGAACTTAACAAGTTCGCCTGGACTAAGAGAGGCGAACTTAACAAGTTCGCCTTGCCTAAGAGAGGCGAACTTAACAAGTTCGCCTGGTGCAGAGTGTGTGGCTATAAATAGTTCATGGTTGATTCAGATCTATATACAAGAGAAGAATACAAGAGTATTCTGAACAGAGGATTCCGTGTGTACTATTTGTGAGATAATACAAGAAGCTTTCATCGAAATCGTGTCTTGTGTGATTGTTTTATATTATGTATTATTCGAGAATTACGTATACGATAGGATTCCGCACTTCGTATTCGTATTACGTGTTTTACAGCATATATCGATCAGTAGACCCGCTGGGATATACACAAACGTTAACCAGAACTTGACAAATGATCCCTCTGTCCATTCTGATAGTGATTTTGATAATAATCATGAGCCAATTTCTCCTGTTGAAAATATAACCACTCTTCCTGCTCAAGTTGATATCACTGATGGGCCATCTTTTATAACATTAACAAATCATCCGTTGGAGAATGTGATTGGACCATTCACTAAAGGTGTTCGTGTTGGATATTATATGTCCGATCTTCGATAATATCAACGTTGCTATCGAGATACGATCCGAAGAGTTACACTTTGAGCAAAGAACAAATTTTATCATTTAATTATTAAACATTATTACACGAAACAAGAATTTGGAATTCAGTGGATTAAATATATAGAGAGATATTTATAAATTACATTGTATTTAATTATTGAGAATAATAGAATCCAAGAGAGTCGGAATGTGGTGTTATATATATATATATATATTAGTGTAATATATATATATAAATATATATTGACAGGTTTTTATATGTGATAGTTAAATATAGAACCAGTTTGGTTAGCACAATATAGTTTATTAATTAATGTAATTATAAACTAGAAAGACTAGAACTGATTAAGTGTTATTAAAGGTTAATTGTTCAGGGTTTTAAGTGTAATTAGATTTACTATAAATACATCATTATACTTAAACCCTAATACCAGTTCTTGACTCCACAAGGTTTGCGCAAAAGGAGAAGGAGCACCCCCCCTTATTACGCTGTCCGCCACCACGGAAACCAGCCGGCCACTTGAAGCCGCCGTGACCGGCTACCGCTGCAGCTTGTCGCGAATCCCCACCAAGCCGACCCCACCCATCGCCGTCGTTTTCCTCCTTCGTGAGCCGAACTGGAAGAAACCCGTGAACTGGGTTCGACGATTGAGTGTTTTCGTGTAACGAGTTCGTTGTTGTCATCTAGCGTGACGTTCTTTGTACCTGAGTGTTTCAACCCAACCCGGTTGTTTCGTCAAAGGTATAAACCCTAAACACTCTATGGATGCGTTTTATTTATTTATTATTGTCTAAACGCTGTGTAATCGGATCAATGTATGGAATCCATATTTGATCTGTTAATGGTACTATTAAATCACTTACGTTAAATATATCTGATTTATTTATTTAATTAGTTTAAATAATTAATGTTTTAAAACGTTAAAACTGGTATCGTGATTCCCAACGCTAAATATACCTTTACGCGTGTTTAGACATAACTGTTTATTTTAAATAGATCTATTGTTTTATTTGTTAAAACTTTTGTTTGACAAAAGATCAAGCCTTTATCGTTTTGTTTGTGATTGTGTTTTGAACATCGAGCCCTAGTGACCCGTGGTTTTTGTTTGTCATGTTTGTTTTTATTATCTTTGAATTTTATTTTTGGGTTATTTGGAACCCGGATGTAATATATAGGTTTCTTTTATTTATTTATTTTATTTTAAAAGTATAAAAGTTGTAAACCTATCAAAACGAAGATTTGAAGACATGGATTGACAAAGACGAGAGCTTAAAGATAGAGATCTTGGACTAAGTGAGAGGCGACAAGTTTATTTTATTTGTTGTCCCTTAGACCGGTTTGGTTACTCGTTTGATGGCTCGAACGAAACCGAATAATCTTACTAGTGGCTCGATGGTTGTTTTGTATGTTTGTGGTTGACATAATTATTTAGGATAATAATTAAAACTGCAAATATTTTTATAAAAACATTTAACACAATCTTATAAAACGACGAGAATATTAAAAGGTTTAAAATTTCTCGAAATAGTAATTAAATAAAAGTAGTTTTTATTTAAAAGTAAAACAAGTTTTTAAATTTAATTGTTTTATTTAAAAACATATTTAAATTAATTAAAGGTTAATTAGTTTAAAATTAAGTTCGTGACTAACGACCAATTTAGAATAAAATAAGTTATTTAAAATTGGACCGTGACGAGTGTTGAAAAGCGTTTCACGAACTTATATATAGTAAAATTGGTTTACTAAAATTTGCATGACTTATTTCATGATAGGCTTCTTCCAAAATGTTTTTAACCCTTAACCGGTAAATTAAAACATTAAAGAAATCCCAACTATTAAAATCGATATTTCTGCGCAACCCTTAAATATGACACTTCAACTAGACTAAAACATTGATGTTAGTGAATTACCCAGCATTCGACGCCACGGTTTTGGTTAAAGGTAGGATTGCGATTCCTAAGTCACTTAGGCCGGTACTACAGTCTCAATTGAAGGACAAATATCACTTAAGGTGTAATTGAGGGAAACGTATCCAAAGCTTGACCTTGCTTGTCATGTCCCTAAAACTGAGAGTTGTATAGTTGATACAATCAGTAATCATTACCTACCTGTCTAGCTATGCTAGTGAAAAGTGCTTAGCCATTCACTGTAACATAGTAAACCATGATCTCATTCTTAATTATAAATATTTTATCTTTGGGTCATTAATATAATTAAGATAATTAAAGCATGAAAATACTAAAATTTAATTGAATTTTGTAGATGGCTCCGTCTGCTGATCCTGTTATCCTAGAGCGTCTTAACGATATTATTAAAATCAAACTCGATGGAACAAACTTCTTGGAATGGTACTACAATCTAAAGAAAGTCCTTAGATATAACAAGAAGATGCATGTTCCTAAATACCCCCTCCCTAAGCAGCCATCTGAGGATGCTGGCGAGTTTGTCATAAATGCATGGAGCAAACTTAAGGTTGATACCCATGCTATATCAAACCTTATGCTAGCATCTATTGACTCAGAGATTAGAAAATCACTTCGAAAGTTGTCTGATTATGACATGATTTGTAACTTGAAGGTAAAATACCATCAATATTACAACATGGATTTTTCTCACCCTTTAATGTCACACATTAGAGACGTTGCCTTAAAGAATCTAGAACGTGCTGTGGTCATGGAAAAGAAAGCATCAGACATCAAGAAAGCATGCATTCCCATAGATGATCACTTGATCATAGATATTACTGTTGATAACGCATTTGACGACTATAATTGGGAAGGGAATCCCCCTAGTTGTTATGACTATGTTAGAGGTTTCATCTCTCATTATGCCGAGTGGGTGCCCGATGATGCTTTAAGGATGTCATGCTTTATTGATCAGATTGAAAGAATAGGGATTTATCCTAGTAACATCATCTTAAAAGCTATGATCAATGATGATCTTCACTTATGTTTCACAAGTAAAAGGGTACCGGTAATGACTGTCCAGACCGGGGATAATGGCATAGCTATTGATGAGACCAAAGCGAATATCTCTAAAATGAAGCGTTGTGTTAGAAAATTGCTCGAAGCTGCTGAAGCTAGTGATTGGATATATGCATATACTCCTGGTATCTAGGAAACTTTTCCATTGTTTCTTTATCGCTTAAAAGTTAGACTTTTAACGTATGCAAACTGGTTTTTTGTAAAGACAAAAGAAAAGAAGGAAAGGAAGAAGAAAAGAAAGACGGACACAACTTGAAGATTACTTCGAGTTGTTGATTACACCATTTGATGATGTTATCTTATTTTTGTTTGGAACAAATTTAAATTCCGGATTTATTTTCTTTTGAATGTTGCTTGATTATTTTAAGTATGACTTATTTAAATCTTTAATGCATTATGGTTGTTACCTATAATGAATTAAGAATTCATTATCATCTGTTTGACATGAAGACATGTGAGACATATTATTCAAGTCCATTAGAAAATTAATTAGATCGGATCTAATAGTTGCCTTGAAACATATTAAGTCTTATAAAAGATATATATGAGATATAAATGTTTACATATGACTTTATGATTGAAATAGTTTCAATAAATTCCTCTAGAAACGATCTTATGAGATAAAATATAAAAGAGAGATAAGAGTTATCACTACTATAAGACTAAGTAGGTAGTCATACAAAGCAGCTGCACAAAATCCAAATCACTAGCCTTGAGCAGTAACGTTCATCCAGAACAGGTATAAAGATTCATATGGGATATGAATATAAAAGAGACCTATGAACAAATAAGGATAGGATGTTATGAACCCTTATACGAAATAGTTTCGTCTGCTGCCTTAATAAATACTTCAATAAGATTGAAACTATTCATAACCATGATATACCTGATTCTTGAACAAGAAACAAGTGTTGTTTAAAGTTCTGAATAAATAGTATTATTCAATTGCATAGACATAAATATTTCATATACAGACATGGATCAGATCCTAGAAATATATATATAAAGGTTAATCGTAAACAAAAGATGTGAACTTTTGCATTTAATAAACATGTATATGTTTATCATAAGCAAAATATGAGATCTTTTACAATTGATAAGTATATGAAACAAAATATGAGATCTTTTACAACAGACTCTAAGGATCATACGATGAAAGAATGAGATTCTTTAGTTAAATCATCCACTGATGATCCAAACACACAATTCATTTATGACAAATAAAGATTTGATCAGACTACACATGAATGAGATTCATCTAGATGTAGAAGTTGTTTTAGAAACAACAAATGGATCGTTAATACTAGAAGCCTAACAGATTATCAAAGGTTTATAAAATAGGAATTGGATTCCAAGTTATCCTTAAAAGGAAACATATTACAAGTCTTTGAACAGTTGAACAAACTAATCAACATGAACATGTATTATGAATACTAGGATGTTCTTGTAATAAATTAGCTTCAAGAAAAGTATTGAAGTCTAGATATGTCTGAGACCATTGAATCATTGGAACTAATATGATCATTTCAAGTAAGATTCAATATGATAGATGCAAAGGCCAGTGGGAGTCAATACCTACAACAATAAGAATGTGTAAGAGACACATTATTAAGAGGAGTGTATAGTGATACACATAAAACCACAGATAAGGATGATAAGTGTTATCATAGAGTGTATAATGATACACAAAATAAACAAGGGATTATAAGTGTTATCATGGAATGTATAGTTATACATTACTGAATATTTTTTAAATATAAAGTATCTTTAGAAGATAAATTCCAAAACTAGCATTGATTGCATTCATATATATATGATATATAAGAGGGAAAGATTCTAAAGTAAGAATCGCAGCAATCAATTGACATTAATAAAGATGTCTTAAATGTTTTTGTGACAAAGACACATCGTTAACATTTCTGTTAACATTATCCATAACCCATAATCATTGGGATAAGATGAAAATGAAATGGTTCATAAAGTATCATCTAAAAGGATAATGAGAATTGTCAATATTTTTCATATGATGAAAATTTTTTAAATTTAGTTATGACAAAAGGAAAATGATAATGCTTGAGAAGCATATAATGAAGATCATAAAGTGTTATGATAAGACAATGCTATCTTATTGGATAAGATGCTAAAAGTACCAATTTTTGACTATCAAGAAGGGTTCTTGGAACAAGATCATAATTAGTTCTGACAATCTATTAGTCAAACACAACGATCTTAAAAGGTTAAGACACGAACACCATAATATGATTATTGAGAAGGATTACATGATACATTATATGATAATGATTGGATGATACATCACCGTTATCTGATAGAAAAGTTCGATCAACAACATTACACAAACATGAGATGTTGTGACCTGGAAACATTAGAATATAATATTTTGAAAAAGTTTAAGATAACTTCGAATAGTTTGGAAAGAAGTTCCAAAAGAGAGTTTTCCATCGTTAAGTTTCATTAATGGGGTCATGATACTTGGAGACATCATGATAAAACAAAATTCACACATACCAATATCTAGCTGACCCATTAGCTAAACCTATACCTCAATTTGTGTGAGGAGCATGTTGATAGGTGATAGAAATGCCAGAATTGAGTTTGATTAGTTAGTATTTGGTGTTTTCGAACAATATAGAAATATTGGTATTTTATATTGACTTAATGGTTAAGTGCATTATAAATAGATGTTTCTATGATTCGATATTTTATACGTTTTAGAAATCCATGAATATTGTGTTATATTCTAAATGTCCGTAGTCGATCAGATTCATGGGAATCAAGCTGAACATAAGACTATTGTGAATTGGATGATTGGTTCATTAGGAATGAAGGGCCAAATGGTTGGACGCCATGTTCACAGATAATCAATAGAGAATGATTATTGAACGTAAGTCACTTCAAAACTATCTTCATGGATCAATGTCTTGAGAAGTTTTGAATATGGTAAGATCTATTGATCCTTCGACCCGAGGTACGCGCTAGAATTAACTCTGAATAAAGTTTATTCCTTGATCTTATCTAATGTTGTACCTTAACAGGCAGTAATAAGGATATAATCTGGAGTAATCTGAAGTTAAGTGGGAGTTGTACGTGGCCAAAGGAATTCTGTTATCCTTTGATTAGGATCTGGACATTCTGGCGCCCTCGTTGATTCAGACTGGTATAAATTGAGTGGCCACGAACAAACTAGAGTAGTTTGTTTAGACCATCTTTGAATTGGAGAACGAGAACAAGAATAGTTGAACCACATATGAGAAGTAACTTATATCCATGTTTCATGTTCAACGAATGACCTAAACAAAAAGGACACACCCACACATACACACACACACACACACATATATATATATATATATAGATATGTATTTACCATGGCTATTGTACTTGGTTAAGTAAGAGTTACTTGAACACAAGGAACTAGTTGATGATTCTAAATACGTCATACCTTGTTAGGGGCAGTGATATGCAGCTAGGCGTCCACCACTGTCTACGTTGACCTGATTAATCGATGAATTGTGTAAGGCCCCAAACCCGGGAGGCCTCACTTGTTGGATTTACTCATTCACAAACAGTTCTTAAACTTGAATATCAAATAACGCAATGGAAAACTTTCATTTAAACATAACAGTAACATCGTCAAACATGCGAAAGCATAAACATTATCTAAACATAACATAACGGGATGCCAGACTTCATAGATCGACCGGGTAACTCTTCATCGCTTGCCAAGCATCACCATCCATCTCCCATACATGCCCTTAACCTGAATGTGCATACTAAAAGGTCAGCTACGCTGGTGAGTTCTAGTTTTAACATAAAACGTTAACTTCAAATATTTTTCAAAAACATAACATCATACTTCATTTAATAAAAGCGTACGTAAAATAATGCAATAATAAGAACATAACACATCGTAACTCATAAGTCAACGAACATATCGAATCTATTCCTTCTCGTAACCGTCAATTCCAAACATCGCATACTGGCGGAATAACCTAAAGATCACCACCGCTAGGCCCATCAACACCGTACTGTCCTTCGGGTGAAGAAATCCTAGGGCGTGATACTTAGGTCATTCAACACCAAACTTCAAGTACGACATTACAAGGATGACACGTAACAAACTTCAAGCACTGCACCCCGTAAGGCACAAGTACCAAACATCAAGCGCGACTACCCCGTAGGGTAAATCGTACCAACTTCAAGGTTCACGATAATCCACTTGGTGACCGTCATCACCCCAGTTGTACAACAGTTGGCCAGCCACAAAGGCCCCAAAAGGTAAAGGCCCATAACATACATCCCATACCTATAACCTTCATTCCCTAAGGAATAATGACAGATTCGTTTGTTTGTGACTTTCGTAAACATTCACTTCTTTAACTTCAAAACTTCAGTTAAAGCATTCGTACGTTTTATTAAAAATCATTCATTCATTCATAAACTTCTTTTGGCAAAATATTTCATAAACACTTCTTTCATAACCTTTCCTTCCAAAACATCGTTCATAAACATTATTTTATAAAACGTCACATACATCATTCATAAACATCGTTTTATAAAATAGTCACATTGTAAGTATGCACACCAGCCCAAAAATATTATTTAAAACATTTAAAAGAGGGCTTCTAGAACTCACTTGATAAGCTAGTCTCAGTTGTCCTAATTAAAGGCCAAACAACGTCACGTACAATCTGGAATGAGTAGTTAAATACACATCAGACCTAATCCCAACTCTAACGGGTTAACCATACTGAATTAGGCAAACATACTGACTTCACTAACCAGCTATATATACCCATAGACCTAATTCCTGCCCACTTAGCAAGTGCGCAGGGCCTTGTTCTTGCGTACTTAATAAGTACGCAGGCTTTGCTTCTTGCGTACTTGATAAGTATACAGGACCTGCTTCTTGTGTACTTGATAAGTACGCATGACCTGCTTCTTGTGTACTTGATAAGTACGCATGACCTTCTTCTTGCGTACTTGATAAGTACGCAGGACCTGCTTCTTGCGTACAGATCTGATCACGTTAAGATCCCGACTTTTTACATTAAAAATGTTCGTTTTTCCTTCTAGATGCTAGATCTATGTTCATTTTCAAGTTTTATACGTAAAAACATTGCCTTTTCATCCAATACCCGAAAACCCCAAAGTAATCAAAAACTTAGATCTAGGCCAAACCGTTACCTGTATCAAGCTTCTGATTCGGAGGTTATCTGTAACACCCCAAAAATAGTAAATTAGTAAATAATAACGCGATACAGACTTAATCGTCATAAAACAAAAGAAAAACGGATGGGGTTGGGCTCGGCTCCAACAGACCGAACGGAGCCCAGGTATAAAAAAGGCCAAGACAGCCTTGAATCTCTCATTTTCCACAAACACTTGCAAGCTAGAGAGAGAAAGGAGAGTCGGGTCTAGAGAGAGAAAGTCGACGGATCGACACGAAATTGAAGGAGCACGTTACTACTGAGCTCGTGAGCAAAACCTCCGAATCAGAATCACAATCCAGGTAACGATTCGACCTTAAACTGAGTTTTTCTTCGTTTTGGGATTTTTCCGGTTTTAGCTAAATAGGAGACGTTTTTATGGATGAAACTTGAAAATAAGCTTAGAACTAGCATCTAGAGTGAAAACCGCACCTTTTGATCAAAGAAAGTTGTAAGATTAGCATGATCGGATTAACATGCAAAATTTCGGACTTGTCCATAAAACAGGTGCTGCGTACTTATCAAGTACGCAGTAGGGACGTCCTGCGTACTTACCAAGTACGGAGGAGAAAGATCATGCGTACTTACCAAGTACGCAGGTACGCAGGAGAAAGATCATGCGTATTTACCAAGTACGCAGGTACGCAGGAGAAAGATCATGCGTACTTGTCAAGTGCGCATGAGCAAGGCCCTACGCACTTACTAAGTGCGCAGGCAGCAGACCAGTAAGTAAAGTCAGTATGTTTTGAATGATTAAACCGCTAGAGTCGGGGTTGAGTCTGATGTGTATTTAACTACCTACTTCAGATCGTACGTGATATTGTTGGACCTTTGTTTAGGACAACCAAGACTAGCTTATATGGTGAGTTCTATGTGCCCCCTTCTATCTTATGTGAAAAAAGCTTATTAAATGTTTTGGGGCTGAAATGTATACACTAAATGAATAAATGATATGAATGCTAATGTGATCATACGTGATATACTAATATATACTTATACATATATGAGAATGAATTAAGAACAAAGAATGAAACGTATGTTTACAAAGAATAAATGAAAGAATGGCATAACGTAAATAAATGAAATCTTGCTTTATAATTATTTATATTGCATGATATGAATGTATGTATACGTTATGGACGAAAACGAAGCTAACGGCTACTTTTGTAGATGGACGACCACGTGACTATTTTGCAACCAGGAAAGATACGTTCCTACGTAAGCTAGGACGTACAAAAAGCATAAATGGGCTGTCGAAGTAAATGCTAAAATAGTATAATGGTTGCATAAACAATAGTTCGCGTGGGAAACGGATGCCTTAGGGCAGACGGGCGAATATGACGGACTACGACGGTAGGACGGGTAAGACAGACGGCCGAAGGTTGGCCGGACCATAGTTAAGGCGGACGGTTTCTAGTACCGGACGAGAAAAAGGGCTACGACGGTAGCTTAAGTGTGTATGTCTTTGTGATATACGCACTAAAAGACGGGTTGATCACCCTTATGTGTATGACCAATGAATGTAAAGGAAAGAAAAGGTGAATGCATATCTACGTAGTCACATCAGAATGAAGAAAGAAAAGTAAAAGCTATGAATACGTATTTATAGAAATGTATGTATATAATTATGTATACTTTTAAAGAAAAGAATGAACATACTTAATAGTTTTAAACTAGAACTCACCAGCGTTAGCTGACTTTTAGTATACATTTCAGGTGCAGAAAGGAAGGGTCGTGCGAAGGCGTGAAGGTTACCCGGCACAAGGCTGACATCCTACTTTTATATATGTTAAGACAAATGTTATGTACTTAATTTTAAAGACTTCCGTTGTCATGTCATGTCATGTTACATTATGTAATGAATGAATTCGAATGTTTTAAATTTAAGCTCAGTAATTATGACTATGTTTATAAGTAAATCCAACAAGTGAGGTTACCCGGAAAATGGGCCTTACAAGTTGGTATCAGAGCAATAGTTTGAGAGATTCAGACATCCCTAAATGTCTGGACTCAAGCTGATTATGGGACCAACGCATGGGTAACCAACGCCAACGCCAGCACGATAAGTAAGTACTGAAGTTAATGCACTTGGATTAGAATAGATACCTTAACTTAGAACAAATAGATGTCAATGTCACAACCGATTTGAAGAGTTTTGAACCCGAAAAGCAATGTAAATTAGTAATCACAAACCGGTCACTGTAATTAATAATTTACCTTGCTCGTACTGTTCTAAAACTATGATCTGAAGAAATGACACTGATGTATTCCCTTTACGTATCAGAAAATTCTAGAAAACTATGGCAAGTAGAGGAAGAACTACACGCCAAGGCGGCCATACGGGCCGAGTAGGTAGACCGCCATTGAATCAAAGACAAGAGGAAAAAGAAAGCATGCACATGAAATACACCGAGAGAGTGCATGGCACTAATGTGACCCCACTGGGAGGTGACAATGAAAGGGCACTACGATTGGAACCCGAACTTAGGGATGCAATTGCCCGTGAGGTTGTACTGACACTGAAGAGCATATTGCCTGGTCTGTTACCTGAGACACAGAAAAGGAAATGGGAAAACGTGTCTAAGGGATCTGTAAAGGGGAACTATACAGCTGAGGCTAAGAAGCCAAGAACTGAAGAATACGAGGCTTGTAAGAAATGTTTGAAGAAACACCAAGGCGAGTACGTAGTTGGTTCCACCATCTGTTATAGGTGTGGGAAGGCGGGGCACTATTCTCGTGAATGTTTAAGAGACACTAAATGCCAAGGTTGTGGACTATTTGGACATCTGACCAAGAATTGCAGGAGAACCAGACAATCTGGTTCAGGAAAAGAAAAGGAACTGCCGAAGGCGAGGACTCGAGCCTACGCCCTGACCGAGGAGGAAGCAAAGGGAAACCCTGACGTTGTGTCAGGAACGTTCCTAGTTAATGATGAACATGCTACTCTTTTATTTTACTCTGGTGCTAGTAAAAGTTTTATATCCAATGTATTTAGTCGTAAACTAGGATGCACTATCAACACCATAGTAAAGGCCTTTAGCGTACAAACTGCCGTTCGTAAAAATTCGGCAGTATTTCAAGTAACAGATGATTGCATCATAGAAATAGAGGGTCATAAGTTCCCTTCTAGATTATTCCTTCTTACCTTAGGAGGATTCGATATAGTATTGGGTATAGATTGGCTAGCTGCCAACAAAGCTCAAATCATATGTAAACGTAAGAGGATACACCTCAAAGCTACTAGCGGCAGTCTAATTACGGTTCATGAGGATTGGAATTGCACGATGCCGAACATCATCTCGATGATCAAGGCCGAAAGTTACATGAGGCGCGGCTGCGAAGCTTATCTGGCATATGTTATTGATGATAGAACGAAAATGAATGAACTCAAGAATGTACCCGTGGTGTGCAACTTTCCAGAAGTATTCCTTGAGGATCTACCTGGATTACCACCCGATCGGGAAATAGAATTTCAGATTGACTTATTTCCAGGAGCTGAGCCCGTTGCCAAAGCCCCCTACCGATTGGATCCGTCAGAAATGAAAGAATTGATGTCTCAACTAGAGGAACTGTCACACCCCAACCGATGGCGGAATCATCGGGGCGGGACATGTAGACTGTTCATGAGCACAAGGTTGACTAAATTGTAATATATTAAACATCAATTTCATTTCAAATAATCCAAACACAACCAAATCCAAGAAAGAACATAATTTGAAATACATAAAATCCTTTATTCAAATTAACTAAGTCCCAAAGCCTATGTGATGCAAATCTTGATCAAATCACACATTAGTACCTGAAACATGAATAAAATAAGGTCAACTAAAAAGTTGGTGAGCATACACAGGTTTGTATATAGATAGCATATAGTTTGTAAATAAACAAATCCTTACATATCATGATAAAATAAGGCATTTATGAGGAGTAGCTATTGTATAACAAAGTACAATCAAACCTTTGTAACTAGCATGCAAAAATTATGTTGTCGATAACAATCACCCTACCTGGGTGGGTTTGTCAGACTCAATAGATCTATCATTGTTTACCGTCGGCTTGAATAGTTAATGATTGCACATAAATCGCACACAAAAGTTAGCACAACTAACACTCGGGAATAAAGCTCAAATTGCACGCATGAATGTGAAGGGGATTTGTATTTGTGTAGTCTGTGTAAATGCAAACAATAGTATTTGTATAATGTTCATGTTCCACCCCAAAAAGTGTAAAAGAGTAAAAGGGGCTATGTAATACTCACATGATTTGAAGGCGTAGCTAACACGAGATACTAGATAGAAACGGGGTCCTCGTAATGCACAACGTTAACCTAGAGTGCAATATGTATTGAATCAATAGTGTGCACACTAGTCTATGTCTAAGTCTAAGGTTATAATGGATGTGTGTATAAGGAATTTTGAAGTTGTAGGTGTTACTGGGTTGTACTTGAATGGTGTTGTATAAAATTTGGGTTTGGAATAACTAAATAATAAAATTATTATTTGTTTACTTAGTTATAAAAATAATGTAATTATTAGGGGTGATTAAGTATAACCTAAACAAATAGTTTTTGTTTAAATGTAAATTAAATAATTGTAACCTTATTTATTTATTTATAAAATATGTAACTTAGTCATTTAGTTATAAAAATGTATTAAATGTTTTTATATTAAATATAAATTCCTTTAATTTATTTGCATAAGGATGTTTAAATAAATTGTATAAACAATAATTAAGTGTAGGGTTTAGCAATAAATATAGATTAAATTTTGTAAGTTTTAAATAAATAATTTCTATTTATTTTAGAGTAGAAATTTGATCTTTTTAAATAACGTTAATATAAATATTTATAAAATCAATTCTTTTTATTTAAAAATTAATTTGAAATACTTATTGTTTTTAAACTATGAAAATAATTATTCTGCCAAGATTTTTCTCGCACACACGACCGTGCTTGGGACAAGGCACGATCGTGCTAGAACCACGGGCGTGACCGTGCTAGTCAGGGAGGCGACCGTGTTGACTAAACAGAATGCATAATTAGGCTGTTCACTAGGCACGATCGTGTCTTGGGACAGGCACGACCGTGTCTAGGGTTTTGAGGCACCACCAAGTCTAGCCAAGGGCATGACCGGGTCTGAGTGTGTGAGGCACGACCGCGCTGTCATTTGGCACGACCGTGTCTCATGAAGCACGACCGCGCTAGAAGACTAGCGCGACCGTGTTTGTTCCAAAACAGGAACGAATTGACAGATTCTTATAATGTTAACGTTGGATTTCATTGGGCTTTCATCTGTAGAGTTATTACGAGTATTTTGGGATATATTAATTGTATTTTAAACGTGTTTAAAGCAGGGTTCGGTTAAATCTATTTTGAACGAAAACTAGATTCTGGTTCGTGATGATTCCCATATTGTAAGCCCAAATTAGATTAGGGCTTTTGATTTATAGACTAAAACGTAAGTGTGAGAGGTTTCAATTACCCGGAAGGACGACGAATTGATAGTGTTCGGTAGGGAGAAATTCCGGCGACGACGGGTTCGGTTTCCGGCGCCTTCTTCTGCAATTCCGACTGACTCAGGGTTTCCGGGAGCTTCAGAGAGGATTGATAGTATGTTGGCTTAGGAGAATCGTAATAAAAAATGGTAAATTCGACGGTCTTGTGAGAGGATTGGATGGTTATGAGTTGAATCGACGAAATTTGGTTTATTTGCTGTAATTGTTATGATTAAAATATTTAATTGGGTTTGTTAATGATGAAAACGTGTAGAACGGTTATGAAATCGAACGTCACTGTGATTAAAGTCTGCATTTACGTTTCAACTTATGAGAGGCGCGACCGTGCCTAGGCACCGGGCGCGATGGTTCCAAAGCGGGGCGCGCGACCGTGCTAGAACGAGGCGCGACCGTGCCTATTAGGGTTTCTTGTTACTTTTTCAACGTCAGACCTTGTAACTTTAGTCTTTGACATATTTGTATAAATAGATACTTATGTAGTGTTTAGTAGGTTATAACCGAGTAAAATTTGCGGATTTGCATTGAAATATAGTATTTAGTTGATGGTATGAGTAGAACAAAACATTGCAGTAGAATTGGATTTGAAATGCATTACATTGAATCGAAATATGGATACTAAAAATCAGAAATGTTACACGAACTAACAGAAAAATGATTTATTAGACCGATCATCTCACCGTGGGGCGCTCCGGTACTATTTGTAAAGAAGAAGGACGGCAGCATGCGCATGTGCATTGACTACCGCGAGTTGAACAAGAGGACAGTAAAGAACAAATACCTACTGCCTAGAATAGACGACCTTTTTGATCAACTGCAAGGTGCGAATTGATTCTCAAAGATCGATCTTAGGTCGGGTTACCATCAGTTGAAAGTAAGAGAAGAAGACGTACCAAAGACCGCGTTTCGCACGCGATATGGACATTATGAGTTTCTCGTGATGTCCTTCGGATTGACCAATGCACCAGCAGCGTTCATGGATTTGATTAATAGAGTATGTTGACCAATGTTGGATCGATCGGTGATAGTCTTTATAGACGACATACTGGTATATTCAAAAAGCGAGGGTGATCACCACTGTCACCTAAGAGAGGTTCTGGAGGTGCTAAAGCAAGAAAAGTTGTACGCAAAATTCTCCAAATGTGCGTTCTGGCTTAGGGAAGTCCAATTCCTAGGTCATGTAATAAACCCAAACGGCATTATGGTGGATCCTGCAAAGATCGAGACAGTAAAGGAATGGAACATCCCAAAGACACCAACAAAGATACGAAGCTTTCTGGGATTGGCAGGCTACTATCGAAGGTTCATTCAATATTTTTCAAGAATAGCCTCGCCACTAACTAAGTTGACACGGAAGGAAGTGAAATATGAATGGGGTCCAACCCAAAACAACGCGTTTGAGGAACTTAAGGCACGATTAACCCAAGCTCCAGTCTTGGCACTACCTGAGGGAAATGAAGACTTAGTAGTCTACTCTGACGCTTCGGGTCAGGGTTTAGGTTGCGTACTTATGCAACGAGGAAAGGTAATTGCTTACGCCTCGCGACAACTAAAGATTCACGAGGTTAACTACCCAAGACATGATCTAGAGTTAGCGGCAGTAGTTTTCGCGTTGAAAATATGGAGGCACTATATGTAAGGAGTTAAATGCACCATTTACTCCGATCACAAAAGCCTGAAGTACTTTTTCGAACAAAAGGAATTAAAACATGAGACAAAGGAGGTGGTTAGAGCTACTGAAGGACTATGACTGTGAGATATTGTACCATCCAGGTAAAGCAAACGTGGTGGCTGACGCTTTAAGCAGAAAGGAAGAATCGGAACCTATACGGATCCAAGCGTGTCAGCTGATTATAACACTAGATTTGATGAGTGAGATATCAAAAGCACAAGATGAAGCACTATTAGAATTGAATATAAAACAGGAAAGAATGGTAGGACAACAAGGGAATATGGACGTAAATGCATACGGTGTACGAATTAGGTTTGGCCGGATGTGGATACCCAAGATTGGCGAGCTTAGAGCCAAAATACTCGATGAGGCCCATAAGTCTCGCTATTCTATCCACCCCGGGACAAAAAAAAATGTATCAAGACTTGAAGAAAGAATACTGGTGGCCTGGCATGAAGAATGATGTGACAGAATACGTGAGCAAGTGCCTAACATGTTCTCTAGTTAAGGCCGAGCACCAGAAACCATGCGGTAAAATGCAACCTTTACCAATACCGGAATGGAGGTGGGAGGAGATCACGATGGGCTTCATTACCAAGCTACCGCGAACAGCTAAAGGCAATGATACCATTTGGGTGATCGTCAACCGCTTGACGAAAAGTGCTCACTTCTTGCCAATACGTGAGACTTCTTCGTCAGAAAGACTAGCAGAAGTATTTGTCAAGGAAGTTGTGAGCAGACATGGTATGCCGCTGTCGATTGTGTCCGACAGGGATACTAGATTCACGTCAAGGTTTTGGAAGAAATTCAATGAAGCAATGGGCACTAGACTGAACATCAGCACCGCTTACCACCCCCAAACCGATGGACAATCGGAAAGGACCATTCAGACCTTGGAGGACATGCTCCGGGCCTGCATCATTGACTTCGGTGGGAGCTGGGACAGCCATCTACCATTGGCAGAATTTTCATATAACAACAGCTATCACTTGACTATTGGCATGCCGCCATTTGAAATGTTGTATGGAAGGAAATGTAGGACCCCGGTTTGTTGGGGGGAAATTGGACAAAAGGATTTTGCAAGTCTCGAAGTGGTCAAAGCTACTTCCGAGAAATTTGATCAAATCAAGGCTCGAATGAAAGCCGCAAAGGACAGACAGAAATCATACGCAGATAAGAGAAGAAGGGATTTAGAGTTTCAAGTGGGGGACATGGTACTGTTAAAAGTATCACCATGGAAAGGAATCATTCGATTCAGAAAACGTGGCAAACTAAGTCCAAGGTCTGTCGGACCTTTCAAGATCATAGCGAGAGTGGGTCAAGTTGCTTACAGACTCGACCTACCCGTTGAGCTTAGTGGAATACACCCTACGTTCCACGTGTCGCACTTACGCAAGTGCCTAGCTGACGACACAGCTCACATACCTTACAACGAGATCGAAGTAGATAACAGTCTAAATTATGTAAAGGAACCGATAGCCATCCTTGACAGAGCTGAGAAACGACTACGCAATAAGTCGATTCCTCTAGTCAAAATACAATGGAAGCACAGAAAAGAGTCAGAAGCTACGTGGGAAAAAGAAGATGAGATGAGGGGATTATACCCTCAATTGTTTAACGTATAAGCAGTTTCGAGGACGAAACCACTTTAAGGAGGGTAGACTTGTAACACCCCAAAAATAGTAAATTAGTAAATAATAAAGCGATAGAGACTTAATCATCATAAAACAAAAGAAAAACGTATGGGGTTGGGCTCGGCTCCAACGGGCCGAGCAGAGCCCAGGTATAAAAAAGGGCAAGACAGCCTTGAATCTCTCATTTTCCACAAACACTTGCAAGCTAGAGAGAGAAAGGAGAGTCGGGTCTAGAGAAAGAAAGTCGACGAATCGACACGAAATTGAAGGAGCACGTTACTACTGAGCTCGTGAGCAAAACCTCCGAATCAGAATCACAATCCAGGTAACGATTCAACGTTAAACTGAGTTTTTCTTCGTTTTGGGATTTTTCGGGTTTTAGCTAAATAGGAGACGTTTTTATGGATGAAACTTGAAAATAAGCTTAGAACTAGCATCTAGAGTGAAAACCGCACCTTTTGATCAAAGAAAGTTGTAAGATTAGCATGATCGGATTAACACGCAAAATTTCTGACTTGTCCAGAAAACAGGTGCTACATACTTATCAAGTACGCAGTAGGGACGTCCTACGTACTTACCAAGTACGCAGGAGAAAGATCATGCGTACTTACCAAGTACGTAGGTACGAAGGAGAAAGATCATGCGTACTTACCAAGTACGCAGGTACGCAGGAGAAAGATCATGCGTACTTACCAAGTACGCAGGAGAAAGATCATGCGTACTTGTCAAGTGCGCATGAGCAAGAACCTGTGCACTTACTAAGTGCGCAGGCAGCAGACCAGTAAGTAAATTCAGTATGTTTAGAATGATTAACCGCTAGAGTCAAGGTTGAGTCTGATGTGTATTTAACTACCTAATTCGGATCGTACGTGATATTGTTGGACCTTTGTTTAGGACAACCAAGACTAGCTTATCAGGTGAGTTCTATGTGCCCCCTTCTATGTTATGTTCAAAAAAGCTTATTAAAAGCTTATTAAATGTTTTGGGGCTGAAATGTATACACTAAATGAATAAATGATATGAATGCTAATGTGATCATACGTGATATACTAATATATACTTATACATATATGAGAATGAATTAAGAACAAAGAATGAAACGTATGTTTACAAAAAATAAATGAAAGAATGGCATAACGTAAATAAATGAAATCTTGCTTTATAATTATTTATATTGCATGATATGAATGTATGTATACGTTATGGACGGAAACGAAGCTAACGGCTAGTTCTGTAGACGGACGACCACGTGACTATTTTGCAACCGGGAAAGATACGTTCCTACGTAAGCTAGGACGTACAAAAAGCATAAATGGGCGGTCGAAGTAAATGCTAAAATAGTATAATGGTTGCATAAACAATAGTTCGCGTGGGAAACGGATGCCTTAGGGCAGACGGGCGAATATGACGGACTACGACGGTAGGACGGGTAAGACGGACGGCCGAAGGTTGGCCGGACCAAAGTTAAGGCGGACGGTTTCTAGGACCGGACGAGTAAAAGGGCTACGACGGTAGCTTAAGTGCCTATGTCTTTGTGATATATGCACTAAAAGACGGGTTGATCACCCTTATGTGTATGACCAATGAATGTAAAGGAAAGAAAAGGGGAATGCATATCTACGTAGTCACATCAGAATGAAGAAAGAAAAGTATAAGCTATGAATACGTATTTATAGAAATGTATGTATATAATTATGTATACTTTTAAAGAAAAGAATGAACATACTTAATAGTTTTAAACTAGAACTCACCAGCGTTAGCTGACTTTTAGTATACATTTCAGGTACAGAAAGGAAGGGTCGTGCGAAGGCGTGAAGGTTACCCGGCATAAGGCTGACATCCCACTTTTATATATGTTAAGACAAATGTTACGTACTTAATTTTAAAGACTTCCACTGTTATGTCATGTCATGTTACGTTATGTAATGAATGAATTCGAATGTTTTAAATTTAAGCTCAGTAATTATGACTATGTTTATGAGTAAATCCAACAAGTGAGGTTACCCGGGAAAGGGGCCTTACATTATCTTCAGGAGCACTGGAGACCCCTTCCTTTGCAATCTCGAGTCGATCCTTCACTTTCTCTCTCTACGGTTTCTCTCTCTAGATTCTTTGCAGATGAGAGAAATGGAGGTGACTTAGGCTTTTTATTGGAGGCTCCTCCCCCTTATGCGCCAACCTCAAGTTCGCCAGGCCCATCCGGCCCGACCCGTCTTGCCGCGTTCATTTATTCTTTTCGTCACGCGTTTACCCATTATTATAACTCGTCGTTTTATTTTCGGGATGTTACAAATCGGCCAAGTGGGAGATTGTTGGATATTAGATATTCGATCATCGATAATATCAACGTTGCTATCGAGGTACGATCCGAAGTGTTACACTTTGTGCAAATAACACATTATATCGTTTATTTGTTAAACGTTATTACACGAAACAAGAATTTTGAATTCGGTGGATTAAATATCTAGAGAGGTATTTATAGATTACATTGTATTTAATTATTGAGAATAACTAAATCCAAGAGAGTCGGAATGTGTTGTTATATATATATATATATATATATATATATATATTAATGTAATATATATATATATAGGGGAGGGATCAAGAGAAAACCACAAAGTTAGGCGAAAACTAAGAAAACCACATCATTTTAGGCAATTTTTTTTATTTACGTATACGTATCCAAATTATTTTTTTTGATTTACGTATACGTAACCACAATTTTTTTGTTTTATGTTTACGTATACGTAACACTATGTGTAAAAAAAATTTCTGTAAAAATGTTTAATATTACAATGATACTCTTATAAATAAATAAAAATAAAATAAAACAAAAAAAATATATTATTATATGATTGGGTAAAATTGGTTTTTTTAGTGGTTTTCTCGGTTTTCTCCTAACTTTGTGGTTTTCTCTTGATCTCTCCCATATATATATATATATATATTGGCAGGTTTTTATATTAAATAGTTAAATATAGAACCAGTTTGGTTAGCACAATATAGTTTATTAATTAATGTAATTATAAACTAGAAGGACTAGAACTGATTAAGTGTTAATCAATTAATAATTAAAGGTTAATTGTTCAGGGTTTTAAGTGTAATTAGAATTACTATAAATACATCATTATACTTAAACCCTAATACCAGTTCTTGCCTCCACAAGGTTTGTGCAAAAGGAGAAGGACCACCCCCCCTTTTTGCGCCGTCCGCCACTAACGAAACCGGTCGGCCACCTGAAGCCGCCGTGACCGGCCTCCGTTGCTACTTGTCGCGCAACCCCACCAAGCCCCACCTATCGCCGCCGTTCTCCTCCTCCGTGAGCCGAACCAGAAGAAAACCGTGAACCGGGTTTGACGATTGAGTGTTTTCGTGTGACGAGTTCTTTGTTGTCATCTAGCGTGACGTTCTTTGTACCCGAGTGTTTCAACTCGGTTGTTTCGTCAAAGGTATATAACCTAAACACCCTATGGATGTGTTTTATTTATTTATTATTGTCTAAACGCTGTGTAATCGGATCACTGTATGGAATTCAGATGTGATCTGTTAATGGTACTATTAAATCGCTTCCGCTAAATATATATGATTTATTTATTTAAATAGTTTAAATAATTAATGTTTTAAAAGTTAAGAACTAGCTCAATTCAGGAAATTAAAAGTCTGGGATTTGGTCGATCTACCAAAGAATAAGTATCCCACTGGTACTCGTTGGGTCTTCTAAAACAAGACTGATGAAAGAAATGTGCTCATCAAGAATAAGGCCCGACTAGTTGTACAAGGGTTTGCTCAAGAAGAAGGAATTGGTTATGAAGAAGTTTTTTCTCCCGTGGCTCATTTGGAAGCAATAAGAATTTTCCTGGCTTATGCATGTTACAAGAATTTTAAGGTCTATCAAATGGACGTAAAAAGTGCATTCTTATATGGGAAGGTCAAGGAGGAAGTTTTTGTGTATCAACCTCCGGGGTTTGAAGATCCAAATTATCGAAGTCTAGTATACAAATTAGACAAAGCTATGTACGGACTTCATCAAGCTCCAAGAGCTTGGTACGACACTCTATCGTCTTATCTTCTAAAGAATGACTTTGAACGGGGGAGAATTGATATGACCTTATTCAAAAATAAAATTGGAAAGGACATTATGCTTGTGCAGATCTATGTAGATGACAACATTTTCATATCAACAAATGAGAAACTGTGTCGAGACTTTTAGGACGTTATAAAAGCCAAATTTGAAATGAGCAAAATAGGTGAGTTAACATTCTTTCTTGGATTAGAAGTAAAACACTCAAATGACGGAACATTGATTTATCAAGCCAAGTATATTCAAGATATTCTCAAGAAGTTCCAGATGACTGATTCCAAAGCAGCGTCAACACCATTTGCTGCTCAAACTCCCATCTCTGCTGATCCAGAAGACAAACCCGTTGAGAGTCATCATTATCTTTCTATGATTGGTTCTCAAATGTATCTCACCGCTAGCCGTCAGGATATCATGTTCGCTGTCACACCCGTAACACAGGACAGCCATCTACCAGAGTAGTACCTCCAACAAATATGTTCCCAGATAAGAGTGACGGGTCTAGGAGAGATTTATACACCGCTCTTTCCTAGACAGAACATTCCATTCGTCAGATAAGTACATACGAGTTGAAAGCCGCCTTCTAGTTACAGTGACGTTGATAATCCAGACACACAGCGTAAGGCTTAACAACATAACTTATGATAGAAAAAGAGAAAAAGAAAAAGAACTGATTATATATCTATCTATGCATAACTGTTCTTGTGGGAAATGACAGTTAAACTGACAAACTCGGTCTTGGTCTGAAATAGATTTAAAAGGAGGAAGCGATTATACTACAACTCAGTGACAAAAGATAATGAATGTTGAAAAGTGGATACCCACCTTGTCCACATCTGCACATTACTATAGACCCATCACAAAGGGGTTAAGAGTATCTATTATATATATTTATATTAAAAAGAAAAGCAAAAAAAAACAAAAAGACACGTAATGACGTGCATTAGGAAATAAAAGACGTGCAATGACATGCAAATCTATGCAAAAGACACCAATGAAGTGCATTCTAGTACTAAATGTGTCAATCTTGAGCTAAAAGACATGCAATGTCAATGACGTGCATTAGGATCAACATGAAAAACACAAAAAGATACACAATGTTAGTGATGAAGGTTTCTGTGACTGCTGAATGGATTTTTCTTATAAAAAACATGTCGTGTAAGTCCGACGTGCAAGTAAGTCCAACTGTATTTCAATAAATCAGGGCTAATAAGTCCGTCGTGCTGTGTTCCTGATCAAAAACTTCTTACAACATACCCTGAACTGCTCACAGACCCAGAATATGTGATGGCATAGACCTGAAACTCTCATCATTGTACTCAAAATATCATGAGAATGGGTAGGTTATACCCGGACAAGTGTGGGGAACGCTGACTTCCCTTAACACTACCAAAACAAGATAAAACCTTGCTGGTTGTATGTTGAAAGAATGATGCATGGGTTTGAAAGGACAAAAATATCAACCGTCATTCGTAGGTCGTGGACATCCTAAAGCAACAAACAAATGTTTTGATGACAAGTCTTGTCGGTATGATTCCACAAAAATAGGTTTGCACGTTTTTATATCAATAAAATGTCTATAGCCTTGTCTCCGGCTCTTATGCGTGCTTTGCGAGGTATTATCTCTAATTAAAATATCCCTTGAAATTCCCTTGATTAAAAATTAAGCTCAAAAATTGCTTTCTTTTGGCCAAAATTTCAAAATTTGTAAATATGTATGAAATGGCGACTCTTGGAGAGTCGGCCCTCCCAAAATTTACTGATGTATATAAAGGTCAAAAAGGGGGAGAAATCATTTTTACCAAACCCTAAAAACTCTCCTTCTCTCCGGCGATTAGCTCAGTGTTTACTATCACTCTTGTCTCTCAAAAAATACTAGATTGTGTGCTTTCTACTCATTCTCAAGGTAATTTCATGTGTATAGATTAGCTCATTTGCATCGTTTTTGCCTATTTTAGCTCGAAATCATCATCATTAGGAAGCATTGTAAAGATCTTTGTTCTTTTATGTAAATGAATATTAAGCTTCATGAGAAGACTGTTTCATAGAGCGTATGGCCAGTATCGGCTCGGGATTACCGACTCTCACTCATCCTAATGATCTTTTGATCATTGAACGAAAGTTCAAAAGTAGAACCTATTTACCCGAACCGATTCTTTAAGTATATCAAGAAGGGAATTGCCGACTGTTCTCTATGAATAGCCGACTGTCACTATTTCTCATGGTCGACTATCACCGATCTGTTTCTATACTATCAATATTCTTGTATGATTATGTCCAAAATTTAAGATTATTATTATTTTATAACAACCTTATGACCAGTAGATCACTTGGTAAAAAAATAAGAATTTAAAAAAAAGCATAAGTATAAAAACGACCTTTTTCATGTTAGATTTATTTTATTATCATAGCTAACTAACTCCAAAAACCAAAAAATTAAATATGGAGTCATTTTCTAGTAGGTCGAAGTTATTTCCAAAATATGGGAATTTTTTAGAAGTCAAGAAGTTAAAGTCATATTTTTTAGTAAAAAACCAGGTTTTTAAATGGTATACGTCTTGTTAAAGTTGCATGTGACTATTTTGAGCTTATTTAACTCATCCCACCATTTAAATATATGTTATATAATATAACAAAAGTAAATCTAACAAGTTTTTAAGTGTTGATATGTTGGTGAAAAAGTCACCACATGATGCATGGTTTCAAGTCACACATGACATCTTGTGTTAATATTTTGTTATCATGACTTTAGAGACTTGATTTTTATGTTTACCCAAACTATATTATGTCCATATAAATTATTAATAGTGTAAAAACAAAGAACATGTAAAATAAAGCATATAAAGTGAGTACATGAATTTAAATGGACTAGTTCTTGAGTGTTGAATGTATGCCATAGATTACGACTTGTTTACACAAGTATGATGGTATCATAACACCCATAAACCTTTTTGTTACCAAGATATAGAGAAATATAAAGCAAACACATAAAGTATATGGACTAGTTCTTTGATCTTTGAAGGTGTGTTTATGGTTTGACCTTAGTCATAGATTACCATTTCTTATCACAAGTATATGGTATCATAAAACCCATAAACATTCTTATTATCAAAGATCAAGATCTAGAATGAATGAAAGAAGGAAAGAAATATAGAAACTAGCTAAAAGGAATGCTTACAAGATTGAAGGATTCAAGGCTTTTGGATTTGGTCTTTGTAAGACCCCGACCTGGGCATCCTACAATTGATTTTTATAACGGGTTATTCTTTTTAAATTACATATATTATTAATCAATCTATAACGGAAGTCCTTATAAAATCTATAATTATTATTTAACGTCGTTATCATCATAAGTTTACCTCACGAATGCCTGCACACCAATCCGAGTAGCACCGCTCCCAAGCCAAGATACGTCGTCCCCAAAGCTCACATGCAACACAATCTAACGTACACTCAAAGTCAGCTACGCTGAGTGAGTTCTAATAGTTTAAATTAAATAAAAGTCATCTCGTCACAATTAATATATATCTCTGCTCAGAACCCTTCGGTCCTTGTAAAATAGTTTTATGAATTATCATCATATAGATAACCAATGTTATCATATGATATCCCAAAAGGTTCACCACCCAAGACATCGCGCTACAAATATAACCTCATAAATCTCACCAACACAATTCAAACATGCTACACTAGTCACTCGTAATCTACTATCCATTTTAACTCGAAAAACTGATTAACACAATAATTCCCTAGACATTAACTTACCCAACCTTGACTAAGGCCCTCAGAAATCAAATGACATGACATTTATAAGCACCACATCACAATCCAGTCACAACGGTCAATCTAACTCTATTCGCCTCATTAATTTTATCTACACATCACACTAATAATATCCCTCGCACAATAAATATAACTCAACAATTGTATGCAATTTAATAACTTTATATATATATATATATGCACACAAACACATACGTCGTCACTGCACCCTCGTCAAGGCGTACAACACACCCCACACTCATCATTTACCTGTTGAATATTGTCACATTTGGTGACTTTCCAAAGGACTTCGTCCTTCACAATCCCGTTTTCCGTGTTTTAGAGACAACGAAGCAAACACAATACCTGTCGTGTGACAAGGACAATAACACAATACACACAACCCAAGTATAACACACATAATATAACATTGCATTCCCAATTCATTGACTACACCTACACCCCACACATAGCACTAGGATAACGTATCATACACGTAATCATAAACGTTTAGCTTATATCTCGACCCACCCCTACTAACTCTTAACACGGCTCACATTAATAACTCTTATCTCTCACTCACCTAATCAATTTAGACACCCATGTAACCCTTCATCTCATTCGTGAATATTGTAGCTCATAAACATGTCTGGTTAAACCCCAAAACATCTCAATTTATTCAATACGCAAACACTTATTGTATGTATGTACGTTAGCCCCAAAAGTAGTAAAAAGTTTAAAAGAATAAGGGATTGAAAACTCACCGGTTATGTCGATTCCCAGTCCTTGGTCTGCAACTCGTCCGAGCGCTCGAAACCCGAACCTGTCAAATGTACGCTCATATGGTCAGAATACGTTCTACACCTACGTTGATAATGAATAAAATACGAATCCCAACATTGGCTCGTCAGCCCGTCCTTTCTTTCCACCCATAGTCCCATGTGCTCACACCGGATAGTCCTCAATCCGTTTAGCAACCGAATACACGTACTAGGTCCCATGCATGCATGCCATGCAAACCCTAACTTGTTCCACTTCACACCGGCTCGTCCGTGCACCACTACGCACCACCGTGTGTCCCTCGCACAGCCACCACCATGACCAAGTGCCACCTAGTCGGTCACCTGTGTCCCACCGTGCTCCACCGCCATGCATCACCATGCGCGTCACTGTCACCTTCGTGTTCCTCATCGAGCACCACATCCTCGCCAACCGCCACCACTCACATCCTCCACCGCTTGTTGCCATGGTACCTACCACCACCACCATCATGAAAGCCGCTAAACACCACTCCTGTGTCGCACCACCTTACTCACCACTTCTTCTCTTCTCGTCGACGACTAAAACCCTGTGTTACTAATCCTTTTCTGTCGCGGCAACTTCGCCACTCGCCGTCACCGCCGCACCTCCTCTGCCGCCTGTTTACACTCACAATCACCACCGTCAGTCACCACCCTATCCCCGATGCTGCTGTCGCAGGTATGAAACCAAAACCCTATTCGGGTATCTTACAACTCAACGTAAACAAACGTGAAAAGGGAGTGTACGAGTATTACTTTGACTAGACGTGGAGTCCCTTTCTCAAGCTCATTGCAAAACTGTATCTCCCGGCCTCCTCCGACCGTCTTCTTCTGGTCCGACTCCTTTCCATGTCCTCGCAAGTCCCCTGGGTCGAAAGGCCTAGGGTTTTTACTTTAGTTCATATTTAAAATTTTACATATTTACATCCGGGTCCCGAACTTCCTTTTGGTGTGTTACGATCCCAAACCGTTACTCTTTTGGGTAACCGGGTCCTTTTATTACCATGAATAGTGTTCTACTTGAAAACCCACGTCACCGTCTCATTTACAAGAGACTCGGGTCACCCATTAGTCCAAATAATCCTTATGTGGATTTTTGGGATGTTAAAGTCTTGTACATCTTCCTAGGTCAAGATTTCAAAGAGAAATAGTGAGAGTATTTTGTGAATTGGTTCAAGTGAAAAGGGTCTGCATGAAGCCATGTATTTATAGTGGAAAAGGGGTATGACTTGCTTAATATAAAATTGGTTCTTGAGATTGCATTGAGATATGGTGTAAGAAATGAAATGGAAAGTGGAGTGTGGCATGTTGAAGCTGTAAATGGGGGTGGGGGTGGAGTGTGTGGGTGAGTTTTGTAAGTAAATGGAATGATGGTGTTTGTGTAGGTATTTTTGTACAAAGGTTTAAAAATGGTAGGTTTTTTACAAAAATGGAGATGTTTTATAAATGTTGTAAAAATTTGTCTTGCATAAGTGTTTGTATATACACATATATGGATGTTACATAAAATAGAAAGAAAGTGTATGTGTGTGTATATATATAGTCATATAAGAAAAAGTTCATAAAATGATTTATATAAAATTCTTTATATAAATGTGACATGGAATATATGAAATACGGTAATAAAACCAGGTTTAATAAGATTAGTGTAGTAATTAGACATAGTTTAGTTAATTATACCAAGATTAGGGTATAATTAAGTTAATTAGTATGGGATAAGACCAAATTAAGTTAATTACACTATGATTAGTGTATAACTAAATAATTAGCGTAGGATTAGACATAGTTTAACCAATTATAGGTGGTTTTATGTCATAGATCATAGTTTAGAATTTTGAACTCTCATGTTTTCATGAAATTAGCATAGTGTAGATGGTGCACATAGTTTGATGACCTAGTTTGATGTTAACTAAGTACTAATGGGTGCACATAGATTATTAAAGTATATGGATAGTGCATGGACTATGAACCTGAAAATTAGGTAGATGTCACACATACTACATCCCACAAAGGAATGTAGTACCTCTATCTCTCTTAATATGCAAGATATCATGTCGCATTTGACTAGACGTAGTAAATTCTTTTCTTTATGTTCAAAATATTTGCTATGGCAAAACATGCCAAAAATCTGTCTTCTCGCTTCTTTTTAAGGAAATAAATGTAGAGACCTATGTTTAGTCAAGATACTTCACAATCTTGACCTTTTTCCCATATCACTTATCAGGGCACACCATGATAAGTTCTAAAACATTTTACATGTCAAAACAATTTTCTTTCTCAAAATCGTTGTCTTGTGAAATCATGCCAAAAGGCAAGTTTTCTTTCCCTCTCACTTTCCAAAACCAATCCTTATCTTAAGTCCTTGTTAAGTTTTCTCCATGACATATCAAAGTAGTTTATATATAGGGTGTGCCAGCGGCGTACTCACCACTCCTTTGATATTACATGAATACTCCGTTACATGGGTTTAAGTTTTAGACAATATATATACCCATAAACTCTTGCAACAACATAGATACTAGCCCAAAGTATTTAAATCAAGGGGCATAGAGTATTCATGTAAAAATTTTCATAACATGTGCTTCATGCCCAAAACATTTAAATACTTTTAAAAGTCGCATCATAGAACTCACCTCTAGCTTCCTTTCTATTCCGATAACTTTTAGTATGTTAGTGCAAATAGCACAACTACTTGGATCAGAGTCCTAAGCCATTACAACATCACTTAGACACAAGTTCATAGCTTAGTGGAAATATCCAAGTCATTGGAAACTAGTCGGAACATTACCTCCGGAGTATCTACTACGTATTGAAGTCGAAAAGTTGGAAACCGGACTTCTCTACGCGAATCAAGGATTTGGAAATCGTTCTCAGATCCTTAAGTGCATGTTTTGTGGTTTGTGTTGATGCCTAAAACCGATTTCCCGACCTATCTATTTACAAGGCGACGGTCCGCTAAGAAGTTAGGCGGCTTATCCTTTGCTTGGTGACCAGTGGAGGACTGATATACATGTTAGTAACGGACCGCTAAGAAACATTGCGGCTGGCAGACCGCTAAGGTCTGTATATTGATCCGCTATAGGGTTTCCACGTGCTAGTTTTCATCCGTTAGTCAGCTGATGCATGGCAGCTCATCATTGTTGCCTTGACCACGACCTGGCGGCCAACTAGGCTAAGCGGTAACGGTCCACTAAGTTCCACTTTTCTGAATTTTTCTTTTTTAGTCCCTGAACTTTAATCTATTTACATTTTAACCCCTAGGGTTTTCGTTTTGACCATTTTCGTCCCGAAAGTATTTCAAATTGGGGTGTTACAAATCTACCCCCTTTATAAAGGTTTCGACCCCGAAACCTATTACTTAGTCGAATAAGTAGTGATATGTTTATCTCATTTCTTCCTCTGTTTCCCATATGGCTTCAGATCCCTTTCGATGTTGCCGCTGACTTTCACTTGCTTGATAACTTTATTTCGTAATCTCTTTTCTTTCCTGTCGAGTATAGCCACTGGCTTTTCAACATATTTTAATATTTCATCTACCTCAATATCATTCAGTGGTACATGAGAGGTTTCATCTCACAGACACTTAAGCAAGTGGATACATGGAATGTCGAGTAGATTCCACTCACTTCCTCTTGGAATTGTAGGTTATATGCAACCTTCCCCCTCGAGCTTCAATCTTAAATGGTCCAATGAATTTTGGACTCAACTTTCCTCTCTTTCTATATCTAATGATTCCTTTCTAGGGAGATACTTTCAACAGAACATAATCTCCAACCTCAAATTCTACCGGCCATCGCCTTTCATCTACATAACAGTTTTTTCTATCCTTGGTAACTTTTAAGTGAAACTTAATCTTATATAATTTTACACATGTAGCTTGGACAATCTCTTTGCATTCTTTCTATCCAACCTTTTCCAAACAGATGGGAGTTCTACATTTTATTTTGTATAACATCTCGTATGGCGGTATGCCATTACTTGCATGAAAGCTGTTGTTATACGAGAATTCTAACAATGGTAGATGATTATTCTAACTTCCATCGATGTCAATAATGCAAGCACACAACATATCTTCACGTGTTTGTATCGGTTTTTCCCTTTGGACATCCGTTTGAGGATGATATGTCGTGCTAATCAATAACATAGTTCCCATTTCTTTATGGAACTTTTTCTAGAAACGTGACGTAAAACGTGTGTCTCCTTGATACAATTGAAACCGACACTCCATCCCGTGAAACAATTTCTTTGATAAATGCCTCTGCTAACCTTTCTTAACAGCAAGTCTCACATATAGGTAAGCAGTGAATACTCTTAGTTAACCTATCTACTATCACCAATATGACATCATAACCTTTAGTTGTTTCGGTAGCATAATTATGAAATCCATAGTGATATATTCCCACATCCATTTTGGAATATCTAGTGGCTGCAATCTGCCATAAGACTTTTGATGCTCTGCTTTGACTTGAGGACAAGTTAAACATTTCAGCCACATACTTCATGATATCGAGTTTCATACCGGGCCACCAATAATCTTGGCGTAGATCTTGGTACATTTTTGTAGTACCTGAATGAATCAAATATCGTGACTTATGAGCTTCATCAAAAACTCTAACTCTAAATTCACCCATGTTTTGTATCCACATACAACTAAATCGGATTTTAGCTCGATACTCATTCTCTTCCAAATACTTCTCTTGTCCAACCACTCGTTCTTTCTTGACATTTTCCACTTTCAAAGCTTCTATCTAGAGATTTATGAGCTGAGTCAAATAGTCAGGAGTTACAACTAACTTAGATGACTTCACTCTGATGGGCGGATGCTCTTCCTTACGGCTTAGAGTGTCTGCGACCACATTTGGTTTTCGTGGGTGATATAGGACTTCACACTCGTAATCCTTTATCAGTTCTAACCACCTTCACTACCTCATATTCAGATCTCTTTGCTCAAATAAGTACTTTAAGCTTTTATGACTTGTGTAGATTGTGCACTTAACTCCATATAGATAATATCTCCATATCTTAAGTGCAAATACTATAACAGCTAACTTTAAATCAAGGGTCGGGTAGTTGGGGTTTGAGTTGCCATGAAACATAAGCTATAACCTTGCCTCTTTGCATGAGTACACACCCCAGTCCGCAATACGAAACATCAGAGTAAACTACCAGATCCTTAGGTCCTTCTAGTAAAAACATCAGGTGTCATACCTACTAGCTTAGCACTAGGCACTAAATTGATTCTGAACTCTATCTCTCTTTCGGACGGTATCCCAGATAATTCATGTGTAAATACTTCTGGAAATTCACATACTACTGACACGTCTTTTAATTACTTAGTTTTCACTTCGGAATCAATAACATATGCCATGTAGGCCTCATTACCTTGATTCATAAACTTCATGGCTTTCATCATAGAGATAATCCTAATGGGTGTGCTTAATCTGTCACTCCGTATTGTAATTCAATTGCCGTCTAGGTCTGCATCTGGACTACTTTTTTATTGGAAATGATTTGGGCATCATTTTCTACCAACTAATCGATTCCCAAGGCTACATTAAATCCTTCGAGGATCATAGGATATAGTCACTACTCTTGGCCTTTGTAGCGTCCTTCTGTTTTCCATACTTATTTTGCAGCGGTGATGGACTCTTAATGTTATGTTTTGGGAAGTATATTATTCGGTGTCCAAGTTCTCCACACTTAAACTACCTTATTCCTGACTTGTTAGGGCTATTGGTGGCTATATGCCAGGCTTACCACTATGTTTCAAGTATTGGTCCCAAATTTGCATTCTCCAGAATGTGGTTTACCACATTTGTTGCATATGCTGGAGCCACCGGTAATTGCTTACCTCTTTCCTCCTCCATTCTTCTTGTTTTGGTTTTTAGAAAAACCAATCCACTTCCTCTTTGATTCCACAGTGCGGGAACCATAAACTTCATTATACATAATTGAGGCAAATTGTACGGAAGATCGATATTTCTTCTGGTCCGATGTCTTCACCAACCTCCATATCTCAGATGGCAATCCTTGTACTTACCGCTTGATGCGTACAGATTCGGGAGTTACAAGGTGAGGTACCAAACAAGCCATTTTGTTAAATTTGATAGTGTACTCACGATGAGTCATATTGCAAACTTCTAGTATGAGAAAATCTCTCTAGTTTGTCCATTTCATTATCTGGACAAATCTCTTCTACTAACAACTTCTTCAACTCTTCCAAAGACATTCGATCAATAGCTTTCTCCCCCGTAGCTATGACCAGATTTTCCCACCAACACAGTGCTTCAGATACGAAAGAATGAGCTGTGTATTTAACCTTCTCGTCGTCCCTGCACTCATTAATCTTAATCACTGCCTCAATTTCCCAAATCTACTGATGAGTAATAGTGGCATCTTTTGTCCCATCAAACTTTGGAGGATTGCCGTCCTTAAAACCTTTATAGTGACAACCTTTCTTTCCCTTATTTTGAGGTTTAGCCTTGTATGGATCATCACATTCATAACTGATAGCGTGTTTTTAAGTAAGTTAAATATTATATAATAATATTTAGAGATTATGGTTTCACGAGATCAGGTTTTAAATTCATAAAATGATAATTACTTTAACTTAAAACACACAATAGTTAAGTGTACCTATCAGAGCATAATATAGTTTAGGTAAGAACCAAGTATCGAACCAATGGACCCGGTCGAGTTCCAACACTCAAATTTTGTTATCGTTTAGTCGGATTAATTAGTGAATGGATTTTGTGTGCTTGTCAAGCAGAATAGTAAATGACAGAAAAGTAAATGACGGTAAAAGAAATAGCATAAAAGTAAAAACGTGTGTGATGTGTGTAACAGAAATGTAACAAACAGAATAGTAAATAGCAGAAAGGTAAATATCTCGGAAATGATCATGTCACGAAGAGTATTGCTTGAGGCTTTGAATAAGCTTGGTAGTGATAATGTTAAGTTGACTAATTCAGTGGTATGACTACTACAAACTTGTGAGCTTGGTCACCGATAGAGCCTCGTCCTCACGACATTTGATTCACGAATTAAAATCTTTAAATTAAAATAGAAGTGTCTCCCGTTAGGGACAACAGTTACCATCAACCTTTTGAATGTTATCTCCAGGTTGGTTTAAGACAACGAACTTAAATGCTTTATATTAAAGTTAAATAGGTGATTATATTTTGCTCACCGGGAGGCAGTGTAACAATGTGACCGAGTATAAAGACGTACCGTTCCGAACACGAGTTCACCAATTCTTGGTCGCATAGTAAGTTTGTATAAAGACGTACGACCTTAATAGTGTATACAAAGCCTTGGCTTATCAATCTCAGCTTGTATAAAGACGTACAAACTTCAAAGGAAGTTTGATTAAAAAGGTTTTACGATCTTACGCTTTAAAATCAAGACACTCACAAATATAAAGACGGATTTAGACAAAAATAAAAGCCCACTAGAAGGTGGTTTTAAGAGAGAATAACTAAAGACATAAACATACCACTAAATTAACACGTCAAACATTAATATGCACCAAACATTGTGACACCCGACGAATTCCCGTTAACCTAGTTAACTCAGTTAGAAACCTCAGTGACTAATTCTGTCATTTATCAAACTCAAACACCATAAAAGTACAAGGACTAATTATGTAATTAGCCAAAACTCATATGGTTGACTTTAAAAAGTCAAAATCGAATGATGTTGTTCCTGTTGACTTTCAAAAGTCAAACTACACTTGTTCTTGGCTCAAATTTGAAAACTATAATCGATATTCGTTAGAATTTGTAACTGAATTTCATATTAACACCATAAACTTTGATCATTGAGTCATTAAACATCACTATTGCGTGCAATTAATCCCAATTATAGGTAATCAAGTAGTAACCATCGAGTAATCCCTATTACGCACAAATTCTGTGACAACCCGGACTTTTCAGGTTAACTCGATTAACCAAACCCAATTAAAAGTTAACCTAGTTAACTTAACTCAAATTTCAGGGACCAATTATGCCTAAATTCAAACTTTAACACATGAAACTAGAGGGACTAAATTCATAATTAACCTAATCTTGATTTTGTTGACTTTTGAAAGTCAACCCAATCATTCTTGAGTCTAATTCGCATGCAATAATCGATTTCAGTTGTAACCGTAACTGATTTGCACGATCATTACCTTTAATACCCATCATTAACTCGTTTAAACATCGTAATTGATTCGAATTGATCCCAATAATGGGAATTATTGTCGTAACCATCGACCCACATCAAGTATGCATCAAATACGACGAGTTATTGTATTGTTTTCACAAACTGAGCATACACTCACCTTAGCCGCACCAAACAGAAGCTTTTGCCTAGAACAATTCGTCCGGAGACGTGGTCGGGAACGCCGGAGGCTAGCCACTTGTAGTCGGACCTGCGTTTTGATCGTACACTATCAATCCGTCATCCTCTCAGGTAATTGCGTACCCCTTTAGCTTTGTTTTAACCTGTTGATCATTAGCCCTATGCTAATTCGGGTTCATATCATCGATTTGATCACAAACAATTATCTAGGGTTCATACGTTTGCGGTTTAATCGAACTCTATATTAGACTGTGTTTAAATTCAACTAAACTACACTGTTAGCATCGAAATCTCTTGTTCTTTGATAACCTTATGCTAATTTAAGCAAACAACATCGAATTGAACATGATCCCGATTCTAGGGTTCGTTCATAATTTGATTTGGGGTTTTTGGTCCTAGACTCAACTGTAATCCAATTAAATCATATCAGTAGATTCGCAATAACCTAATCAATAAAAGCCCTATGTTACTAACAGATGTTACTATCTAATTTGATCAATTTGATTTTTGTGTTCATATCTAGGGTTTCAGTTCTTAAATCAGAGATTAAACCAATTAAAACTTGATGTTTTTCAAATTAAACCCACCTACAGACTCGTATGGACTTGATTAACAAAACCCCTTTACTGTTTTGATCTATTGCAATCAAATGAAGGGAACCGGGACTGAGATTCGATCGCGGGTTGGTATGGAGGGGGAGGGAAACCTTAGGGACTTGATTGATAAAACCAATTTGTTTCGGGTCTATTTGCAATTTGGTTAGGAGCTGAGTTGGTTAAGTGAGTGTGCTTGTGTGGGAGAGACCCGGGTTCGAGTCTCTCCACACTATTTTTGCTTTAAATCATTTTTAAACCTTTATTTCCAAATGACAAAAAATCACTAAATTGTTATATTATCATATTAACGTGTTTCAACCGGGAATATCACCCGTAGGCTCGGGTTTGGAAATTTTAACGCATTTCTGTTATTGTTCACACTATTTTAATAATATATTATATTATTATTAAATCCGTGTCTCTAAATAAAATAATATATTTATATTATTTTTTAATTCGTGACCCTGGGTAAAATATTAGTTATTTAAATGTTATTTCACGACGTTTGTAAATGTTGGGAAATGCTTTCAAATGTATAAATAATATATTTATTTATTATACACGTATATGTCCTCGAATAAAGTAATGGATTTATTATTTTCTTTGCACAATTGTTTATGGTTTTGTTTTGTTAAAATTAAAAATAATATATATATATATATATTATTTTCTTAGGCCATTATTTAATGACGAAAACGCTCGAATATATTTATTATATATTATTTGTTATTCGTCGCGAAACGTACTTATCCTACTTTTGAAATCCGTAATCCCGTAAAAACGTTCGTTTACTCTTTGATCTTTAGAATGTTTAAGACGTTTTAATCTTTCGTGTGTTGTCACAAATCCCAATGAGTCCCTAATTGTTGTTTTATAATTCTAGGGCATACGTAAGCCGTTGCAGGCTAACACTTGTGTATCAAATCTCATACTTGTGTGATACTACCTCCTATGCAAATCATGTGAGTTTCATGGCCTCTTTTTACTGTTTAACTCGGGGGACAAAACATGTCACAACAACTTTGTGTTATTGTAGTCATATGTTATCAATGTTAAATCTAAGCGTAATACGAAAGTCCTAAACACACATCGAACTATTAATATGGATCTTAGCGAGGTAATATGTAGTAGTACTACTGGATTTGACAAATCTCACGCGCATTAGTCGCGCTAACTCGATTGGAGGTCGAACGGGTGAAATGTTAGCCTACTCACATCGCCAGAGTTGATAGACCTGGCAGGAGGCAATTAAACTTAAACAGTCAGCTTCGGTTGCGAGGGCTTTAGTAAGTCATGAAACATAGGTTAGCTACCTATAGATGCCTATTGAATGTACAATAATCTAGTAAACGTTTATTTATATATTGAAACCTGTGAACTCACCAACCTCGTGTTGAAATCTTTTCTTACATGTTTTCTCAGGTCGCTAAGTTAAGGACATGCATGGAGTCCTAAATTTAATTTATTGTTTAATAAGACGTTTGGACTGTTTTCATTTATGTTTTGGACTGGACTTTTGGGCGCGTTTGTTTTGCGCATTTACTTTTATTTATCGCTTCCGCATTTACTCTGAATGTTATGATATTTTCATTTGAGTCTCGTATAGAGTCGTTCAATGTAACAAATGACTGATATCCTGGTTTGTCACTTCCCAAACGGTAAAAATTTGTTAGTGGAATTTGGGGGTGTGACAGATTGATATCAGAGCCATTGGTTATAGAGAAATAAGATTGCATACTAGACTATAACCTCACACATTAGTTACATGTCATAGAGATTTGGATTTTGGCACTTATATATTACGTTACAGGCTATGTTGATATCACCACCTCCATCACCCATTGCACCAGAACACGATGCACCCATCTTGCCTTCACGGGAGCCCAAAAGGCGTCGGACCAGTTCTAATGATGACTCCACTGAGCAGGGTGAACCCAGTCATGTGCAGCAAAGAGATGGCCCGCATAATTGGGATTGATACCCTAAGATGATTCAGATTTAGATTGAGAAGGGAAAAGTTTCATCCCCGTACTTTGGTTCTACATCTTTATCGTAAACCCTACCTAGCTTGCCATGCACTATGGAGCAAGCTTTTGCAGCTTTTGTGACCATTATAACTAGGGAAATAGGTAACATAAGGGATTTGGCTGGAGAGATAACCGGCATCCTGCAGCGTGAGTCTCAAATAGTTGAGAATAAGGAAGAGATAAAACTTTTGACTGCAAAGCTAGCAGTAACAGATCAGGTTCATAACGCTCTAGTGGATCGAGTTCAGCACCTGGTAGCAAGGGTGGACACATCAGATGATGCCGATGAAGGAATCTTGTCCAGGGTTGCACTTCTAGAGGCACAAATGGAGGCTACTCTTTGGCAAGGAGATGCACCGGCTTCTGACTCCGAGGAGGAGATACCAGCTGACGATGAGGAGCCAGTTGAGGAGGAGGATGCTCTGTCATGTATATCCTCAAAAGACGATGAAGCTTATGTCCTATCTCATCTTATTTTTCCTTTTATTATCTTATGCTTTGTTTGTTTCCTTTCTATTTCAAAAACCTAGATGGGTAAGGTTGTTCTCATTCAATAAAAGCTCATAAGAAGTATTAGATGTTGTGTTTACTTATCCTTATCTTACTCGTACATATATAATGTTTGAAATGTGATATATTTCTCATTATTTGTATTTGTGAATGTGAAGAAATATGTCTGGAAGAGGACGCGGAGGTCGTAATGGTGGTCGAGGCACCATCAATATGACGGTAGCTGAGTTAGCGGCATTGATCAATGATAATGTGGCTGAGGCTCAAGCAGCACAGAATGCTGCAGGTAAATACAATACCCATTGACTAGTAAAGTCAATTCACCCTCAAGGCATCTTTCCCAAGCCTTATAACCTCGATTATGTATTTTGTTTTTAATCCAGGTCAGCAGAATAATCAGTAGGCATATACGTTTAAGACCTTCATGGACTGCAAGCCCTACACTTTCAGTGGAGCTGAGGGAGTTGTCGGACTGCTCCGATGGTTCGAGAAGGTTGAGTCTGTGTTCGCCATGTGCAACTGTCCTCTAGCAAATTAAGTCTAGTTTGCATCAGGTACTCTGGAGGGCCCGACTCTCACATGGTGGAATGCTCAAGTCTAGATGTTGGGTCTGACAATGGCTAATGCACTACCATGGGAAGAGTTCAAGACAATGATGAAGGAGGACTACTGTCCTCGAGATGAGATTCAGAAGTTAGACGGAGAATTCTGGAATCTGAAAATGGAGGGTTCAGAGATTGAGCTTTACACTACTCGCTCCCATGAGCTTGCTACTATGTGTCCCCACATGGTGACCCCCGACTATAAGAGGATTGAACTGTACATCAGCGGTTTAGTGCCTCAGATCCAAAACATGGTCACCTCATCAAACCCTACCACCATTCAGCAGACAATCAGACTTGCCCATAAGTTGACCGATCAGGCGGTGACTCAGGGAACTCTACCCCTGAGGGGGTTCAGTTTCTAAATCCACTGACAATAATAAGCGCAAGTTTGACCACAACTCCAATTCCAAGGGATCCTAGTTTAACCAACCCTAGCAACAGCAGCATTGTAGGTTTGAGCCTACCAATAATTTCAACCAGACGACCTCTTCAGGTCAAAATCCGGATGGATATGCGAGAAAATCCCCCAAGTACAACAAATATAATTTTCACCACTTTAGAGTTTGTAACCGTTGTCGGCGATGTGGCAAGATAGGTCATGCTGCCAAGGCCTGTAGGGGTGAGCTGCAAGCTAAACAGCCTTTTCAGCAGCCGGGATCTATAAAGGGTTGTTTTGAGTGTGGAAAGGAAGGACACTATTGGAAGAATTGTCCTAAACTAAAGAAAGGGGGTAATGGCAATAATAACCCTAACCAAAACAACAACAACAACAACGGTAACAACAACGGCAACAAAGGAGTGAATGGTGCGAAGGGACGAGCCTTCGTGCTACGATCTGGAGAAGCTCGATATGATCACAATGTGATTACCGGTAAGTTCCTCTTTAACAATTACTTTACTTATGTCCTTTTTGACACTGGTGCAGATAGGAGTTTCATATCTAAGAAGCTTAGTGATTTGACAAACGAAACTCCAACCCTGCTAGAAGCTAAGTACATCATAGAAATAGGTGATGGCCAAATAATTGAAGCAACCCACATTCTTAAGCGTTATAAACTTGAATATATTGACCTTATGCCGGTCACACTTGGTAGTTTCGACGTAATTTTCAACATGGATTGGTTATCTAAGAACCAAGCCGAAATTGTCTGCCGTGAGAAAATCGTTCGCGTTCCTCTCCCGAGTGGAGAAACACTTTCTGTCCAGGGCGAAAGGAGTGGTGCAGTCGTGGGCATCATATCCTTCAAGAAAGCACATAAATGTCTTCGAAAAGGTCATACTGCTATTTTGGCTCTCGTCGCTGAGCAGCCATCTGGGGAGAAGAAGATTGATGATATCCCAATTGTTTGTAACTATCCTGAAGTATTTCACGATGATTTTCCTGGTCTGCCACAGCATCGACAAGTAGAATTTCAAATTGATCTAGCACCTTAAGCAGAACCGATTACTTGGGCACCTTACCGACTTGCACCTAGTGAATTATAAGAACTATCCACTCAACTATAAGAATTTTGGACAAAGGTTTCATCCGACCTTACTCATCTCCATGGGGAGCTCCAGTGTTGTTTGTCATCGATGAACAGTTGTGTTTCATTGACGAACCGGTAGAAATCATGGATAGGGAAGTCAAAACGCTTAAACGTAGTAAAATCCCAATTGTCAGAGTTCGTTGGAACTCGAAGCGCGAACCGGAATTCACGTCAGAGCGTGAGGATCAGATGATTCGCAAGTATCCTCATCTATTCAAGCACTCCATGTCAAACTCTTAAGGTACTATTCTAATTTTCGGTACGAAAATTCTTTCAACTAGGGGATGATGTGACTTCTAAAATTTTTTTATTATTATTTTCTAATTTTCGGGACGAAAATTCTTTCAACTAGGGGATGATGTGACAACCAGGACTTTTCAGGTTAACAAAGTTAACCCAACCCAGTTAAAAGGTAACCTATTTAACTTAACTCAAATTTCAAGGATCAATTCTGCCTAAATTCAAACTTAAACACATGAAACCAGAGGGACTAAATCCGTAATTAACCTAATCTTGATTTTGTTGACTTTTGAAAGTCAACCCAATCATTCTTGAGTCTAATTCGCATGCAATAATCGATGACAATTTTAACCGTAATTGATTTACACGATCATTACCTTTAACGCCCATCATTAACTCGTTTAAACATCGTCATTGATTCGAATTAATCCCAATAATCAGAATTATTGTCGTAACCGTCGACCCACATCAAGTATGCATCAAATTCGACGAGTTATTGTATTGTTTTCACAAACTGAGAATACACTCACCTTAGTCGCACCAAACAGAAGATTTTGCGTACAACAATTTGTCCGGAGACGTGGTCGGGATCGCCGGAGGCTAGCCACTTGTAGTCGGACCTGCGTTTTGATCGTACATTATCAATCCGTCATCCGTCCTGGTAATTGCGTACCCCTTTAGCTTCGTTTTAACCTGTTGATCATTAGCCCTCTGCCAATTCGGGTTCATATCATAGATTTGATCACAAACAGTTATCTATAACCCTATGCTAATTTAAGCAAACAACATCGAATTGAACATGATCCCGATTCTAGGGTTCGTTCATAATTTTATTTAGACTCAACCGTAATCAAATTAAAGCATATCAGTAGATTCACAATAACCTAATTAATAAAAGCCCTATGTTTCTAATAGATTTTATTATCTAATTTGATCAATTTGATTTTTGTGTTCATATATAGGGTTTCGGTTCTTAAATCTGAGATTAATCCAATTAAAACTTGATGTTTTTCAAATTAAACACACCTATATACTCGTATGGACTCGATTAACAAAACCCCTTTACCGTTTTGATCTATTGCAATCGAATTAAAGGGAATCAGGACTTGGATTCGATCGCGGGTTGGTATGGAGGGAACCTCAGGGACTTGAATGATAAAACCAATTTGTTCCGGGTCTGTTTGCAATTCGGTTGGGAGCTAAGTTGGTTAAGTGAGTGTGCTTGTGTGGGAGAGACCCGGGTTCGAGTCTCTCCACACTTTTTTTGCTTTAAATCATTTTTAAACCTTTATTGCCAAATGAAAATAAATCACTAAATTATTATATTATCATATTAACGTGTTTCAACCCGGAATATCACTCGTAGGCTCGGGTTTGGAAATTTTAACGCCTTTCTATTATTGTTCATACTATTATAATAATATATTATATTATTATTAAATCCGTGTCTCCAAATAAAATAATATATTTATATTATTTTTTAATCCGTGACCCCGATTAAAAAATTAGTTATTTAAATATTATTTCACCACGTTTGTAAATGCTGGGAAACGCTTTCAAATGTATAATTAATATATTTGTTTATTATACACGTATATGTCCCCGAATAATGTAATGAATTTATTATTTTATTTGCACAATTGTTTATGGTTTTGTTTTGTTAAAATTAAAAATAATATATATATATATATATATATTATATTATTTTAATAGGCCATTATTTAATGGCGAAAATGCTCGAATATATTTATTGTATATGTAGGTCCCGGGATCCTTGTCGCGCTGCGGATTTACACGGACCTGTTCTGTGATTTGTGTGGGAACCAAGATACGAGATAGAGAAAACACGAACAAAGACAACAGATAATGAAACGACACGTAATCCATAACATAGAAGTCATCCCATATTACAGACTACATACCGAAGGAGCACACATCTCTCATCTAAGCTCACGGTCCAGGGGTCGGGAGAGCTCTTCCTGACCCAGACACCTCTCAACCTAGTTCCAGAGTTCCACCTACAAATGAAGACAAGTCTTCTATTTATAGGGGAAGGAACATTACCTGCGTACTTAACAAGTACACAAGGCAAAAGCCTTGCGTACTTACTAAGTACGCATGGTTTGGTCATGCGTACTTGACAAGTACGCAAGGCAAAAGCCTTGCGTACTTACTAAGTACGTAGGACCAAACTGGTGTGCAGGCTATGTACTTAGGAACACCCTACTGCGTACTAGCCACGTACACCGATACATAGAATTTAATCTATAGTTACGAAACATGCTTCTACAAACTCCCTCTTAACTATAGCATCAAATTCTATCTATCACTAACACTGATAATCATCAGTTTACAAAGAATGTCCTAATAGACTCCCTCTAAACAAATGACATCAAGTGTCTTCTGGCAAGACTTGATCTTCTGGCATTCCACTTGAGATCTTCAAATCTTCAAACTTCAGTCTTCAGTTGCCGAGTGATGACAAACCCGACTCCCTCTAACTGTAGCTTTCATTGTAGACCAAACCAAGTGCTTCAATAAAAACCAACTTAAGTCTTCAACCATATGTATCCAACTCTATCCTATATCTTCACGAGTCAACCAAGTTCCCGAAGATGTTCATTTCTAATATCCCCTTTCAGTTTAAGCTCCATCTGACTAGACCAGAAACAAGGGTATGTTTCCTATCCCATCTGCCAATGATAAAAGGTTCCATCTTCAACTAATAATCCAACGGATATCCAGCTTCATCCTGAAAACACTTGATCGAATCAAACACAAAATCATGCTTCGCAGTGATCACCTTATATCCAAAGTTCAACATTCTTCAATTAGATCTTCATTCCTTGTTTACACCTCCTAATCTGTATACGTTCACCGCGGTGAAGTTGGGTTGTCTATCTGGATTCCGCCTAGATCCCAAATGAGAAATCCCATCATAATTGAATCACATCAAATCTTGAACACAAGCTTGACCAATAAGCACGAAAAATATAGTTTACACGAGAAATCATAGTTGAGATCCATGTTACGTCAAAGAAGTATATATATAGGAAGTACCAACGGCTTTTCCACCACCTCTTTAATGTCTCATGAATACTAGATTTTATCCCCCTCATTTCTCTGTAAACTATGACCAGCTTTCTCATCACTTCACTCATATCCTCAAAAAGCACAACTAGCCAACTCCAGGATTTTATTCTTTTATTCCTTTGCAAAGATCCAAAACAGCAAATCCTTAGGTTCAAGTTGTTCCAGTATTCATCCCATATTAAAGAAGTATCCCGGATACTCGTAGCTTATATATTCAGGTTTGAATACCTAAGCAAGATGATTCTCTTTCCAAAAGACCCATAGCAGCCACATCTTCACAAATAGAACGAGACCTTTAGCCGATGATGACCCAATTGCTCCCATTAGTTCAGCATTCATACCCTATTAACTAAGTATCCCGGATACTCGTAGCCTACATTTTCAGGTATGGACACTTAAACAATGTATGACAAGTGGTATCAGAGCCTCGGTGTTCGTTGATTTGTGTTCCAGTTTTGGGCCCCTGTTCTTGTTTATACTTTCACGCCTTTGTCTCTGAATAGCAGCGTCAGAGTCAGAGTCTGGCTCATATTCACTACTGGATGACTGTCGCTTTCTCTTTGAGGACGACTCAGGAAGGGTCACCTTTGTCGTTCTCCTCGGGTGAGCCTGTGATGGTGCATCATCAGAATCCGAAGAATCAGACTCTGTCTCTTCGGAGTCGGATCCCTCAGCACCATCATGACCTGCTTCGTCGTCACCATGTTCCGACGATTCATCCACACTTTCATCTTCCTCTACATGTTGTTGTTGTTCATTCGAATGTGCACTTAGCTCTGGCTCTGAGTCTTGGCTAAACCATCTCCAGTCAGTCGGTGGCACATACGGTTTGTTTATCAGGTGGCCAAAGAGTGTTGTGTGCTCAGGGGTAGGTTCTACACTGTCTGGCTTCAAGAATTGTGCAAACACCTCTTGTCCACCCTCTTAACTTGCAATCTCTCCCCAGTAGCAGGGAGGTTTGGCAACGCACCGTCAATCAGTAGTTACACAAACCTTGGGTATAATAAGAACCTGAACCTCTCAGCCGTGTTTATCTGGAGAAGTTGTAGCCCTTATTGAGAGATAAGCCAACCATGGCTGCAGAAAGATCATGACCCGTTGCATCCTTTCTAGCCTTTCTTGAGGAGATGCACATGATCATGAAGTGGGCAAAATATCTCCATTGATCAAGCACCCACATTTTCTTATATGAAGCATAATCTCTAACACCGACGTACCCCATTCTTTGCCTCCAACAACCATCCACAAAGTAGTCAGGATAGGCTGTTGGGTCGGTGGAGAGATCTCGGAGTTGTAAGACCCGTCTAATTGTGTCTTTAGAGAAGGTGATGTCATGACCCGCCATGGTAGCCCTTATAACATTGGGGGTTACCGTACAATCATGCTCCGCGGTCTCCCAGAACTGCTCGAGATATGGTCTTGAAACAATCGGGTCTGCAGAAATAGCATAACTGATTTTTCAACGGTTCAAGAAATCAATTATCTCTCTGTACTGCAGTGCAGCACCATTCCACTCTGGTTCTGTATGTGCTAGGAAATTGAACTCATTTGTAAACGCACGAGCCATACATGCAAAAACACATAGAAAACACAATAAGAACAACAAGTTTCATTGGAATTGAAAACACATGACTTAGTATAGTAGTTACTCATTGAACTGAAATTTCAAACTTAGAATTTTTTTACAAGTGTTGGTCCTGCGTACTTAGCAAGTGCGCATGAATTTGTTCTTGCGTACTTAACAAGTACGCATGAATTACTTCTTGCGTACTTGTTAAGTGCGCAAGAAACGCACTTGTACAATTTTCAGAAATCCAAAAATCTTAACAATATCAATAATGATGTGGATTAGGTCACCACAAGGTCGGAATACATGATTCTATGGAACCAATATCAACACCAAATAGCTGCTACATTAGTCACATTTTGACCTAAATTCGATCCGACGTCAATCAGAGAGTCAAGGTCAAAATCAAGAGTCTATAAGGACGATTAATGATTGATTAAGGTTTGATTTTTGATTCTAAGCAAGTTTTAACTATAATGGGTTACCAAAACAACCAAAAGTTTATATAGAATCCAAATTCAAACCCTAAAAAAAATTTCAAATTCTTGAATCGGTTCGAAAGACGAGATTTAATGGATGAAATGTCCTACGATTCTCACCAAGTGATGTTAATACAATGATGATACTAGAATTGGGACGAAAAACCGGTTAGGACACTCGAATTTTTTTGAGTAAAAATGCCGGAGGGAAGTTCAACAGTTGAGAAGTTTGAATGAGATAAAAATTTTGAAAAATTTCTAAGTACTGTATTTATACCCAACACAAAAAGGTCTTGCGTACTTGCTAAGTGCGTAAAGACTTAACTCCTGCGTACTTACTAAGTACGCAAGACTTAACTCTTGTGTACTTGTTAAGTACACAGGGTTTACCTCATGCGCACTTTTCAAGTACGCAGAAACCCTTATGTGCGCAAACTTTCAACTCAAATTATGAAGATTTCAAGTCAAATAATGAACAAGATAAACAACATTCAATCCAGAGGATTCAGAATCAATTCAGGAAGGTTAAATACAAATATTTTTGGTTTTTCTGATTAAGATTGAACTATACACAAACTTAAAACCTTTTTGATCTTTTCTAGATAGAAATATACACGTATTCACACAAACTATTTTTGATCAAAGACACGAGCAGAGGATCATATCATGCTAACTTATAGCAAAAATGATACAATAAAAACACCAAAGAATATGGGATCATGTCATGGATTACTATTTATTCATACGTAATAAGCACATAAACAAATAATTCAAGTTGACAATATTATAAGATTTGAAACTATAAGCATCTTTGTATCACGTTCTTGTGTGTTAAGGTATTGATTATAAGATATACAACGTGTACCCCACTGATATGCTACAGTAATATAAGTTGCACTTTCTCAAGGCATCCAAGATTTCCCCAATAATTTTCTAAATTTTCAGAATGAAGCTACATGAAATAGCACAGGAAAAATCAAGCAGAATCCATAAGGATTATCAGGAATCATAAGATTCAGAATCGAGTGATTCATTTGTCTTGGTTTCATTTGATTTCTTCATTGAGTATCGGTATGATGATTCAGGATAACGAATATGGTGTTTGAGTATTAAGGTAAGGGAATCCAACTTTTATCTGGATTTGATTTCAATGAATCAGGAGTGATTCAAGGGTGAATACACGCTCCATGGTTGATGTAGAGACATATCTTGATTCAATCTCTCATTGCATACTTGTGAGTATGGGCAGTGAGACGAACCGCATTAATTGTGCTAACGACATAACCCGAAACTGATCTCAGAAGAAAATTATTGCGAAAATCTAACATCCTTTATCTGATAATGATCTTTTCTATTATTTTACGCACACACTCTAGCAAACATGGGTTCAAATCAAATTTGTAATTTAGATTTATTTTCCACACTACTAGTGATTCAGAAACGCATACAGCCTATTGACAATTCAAATTACTTGTAAATAAGCAGATTAAAAACATAATAATTTAAACAATTAAGTAAGCATGACGCAATCATTTCCCATATGAGCAGTCTATGGCGTTTAGATCATTTCTGATGTACTATCATTTCCTCTTTTCTCAAGTTAACTTTGAAATTTTCTCCATTTTCTATTTTGTTTTTGATTTTGTAAAATATTTTGAAAGTTAAAAGAACTATACAGAAAACTTAAAAGAAAATAAAATTTAACTTTCATGAATTGAATTGATTTAAGAAAAACAAGTTTTCACCCAGGATTGAACATTCCTATCAAGTTGACAAGATGCTCAAAACGGGATCGATCAAATGCCTTAGTGAAAAGGTCAGCAAGATTGCCATCCGTGTGAACCTTTACAAGTTCAATTAAATGCTTTTCAGCACAATCACTGATGAAATGATGGCGAATTTCTATATGTTTAGTTTTGGAATGTTTCACCAGGTTATTTGTGATGGACATTGTGGCATTGTTGTCAATGAACATAGGAGTTCCAGTGAAGTTCAAGCCGTAGTCTCTCAATTGCTGCTGTATCCATAATATTTGAGAACAACTGCTCGCCGCAGTAATGTATTCTGCTTCACAAGTTGAGACAGAAACCGTTGACTGCTTCTTACACTACCAAGAAACCAGTCTGTCTCCTAAGAATTGACATCCACCAGAAGTTGACTTTCTGTCATTGTTACAACCGCCATAGTCTGAATCAGTGTAGGCTTTGAAGTCAAATGACTGCTGCTTAGAGTACCAAATACCCAATCGAGGTTTCCCTTTCAAGTATCTAAAAATTATCTTCATGGCTATCATATGTGACTCCTTCGGTTGTGACTGAAACCTTGAGCAAAAGCACACAGCAAACATTATATCGGGTCTTGAAGCTGTGAGATACATAAGTGATCCGATCATCCCACGGTACAATCTGTAATCGACATCCTTTCCATATTTGTCAGAATGCAGACCATGATTGACTGGGATAGGTGTGCCATAAGTACTGCTATCATTCATCTTGTATTTTGAAAAGATGTCATGTACATACTTTGTTTGATGTAGATAAATGCCATCCTCTCTTTGACTGACTTGCAGACCTAGGAAGAACGACAATTCACCCATGTTACTCATTTCAAACTTGGACTTCATCACCTGTTCGAATTCCCTACACATCCCTTCATTTGTAGATCCAAAAATAATGTCGTCGACGTAGACTTGTACAAGAATAATGTCACCTCCTGCTTTCCTAATGAAGAGGGTTGAGTCAATCTGTCCACGTTCGAAACCATTAGACAATAGATGTTTAGATAATGTCTCATACCATGCCCGTGGTGCTTGATAAAGACTATAAAGTGCTTTGTCGAGCTTATACACTTTATTGATATTATGCGGATCTTCAAAGCGGGGAGGTTGAGTGACATAGACCTCTTCATGAACTTTTCCATATAGGAAAGCACTCTTCACATCAAGTTGATAGACCTTGAAGCCGACATATGTGGCAGAAGCCAAGAACAGTCGAATGGCCTCAATTCTAGCAACTAGGGCATATACTTCCGTGTAATCCAAGCCCTCTTGTTGATAAAAACCCTGAACAACCAACCTTGCTTCTTTTTTCACCACAACATTATGACCATCCGTCTTGTATTTGAACACCCTTCCCACACGTGGTTGTACCCCCTTTGGCAAGTCAACCAAATCCCACACGTGCAACTTTTGTAATTGAGACAATTCATCTTGCATCGCCTCAATTCAGCAGTTGTCAGTGAGAGCCTCCTTCACATTCTTTGGCTCTAACTGGGACACGAATGCCGCATGCAGACATGTTTCCATGACACCAGTGTTAAGTATCTCCGAGTACAGATTGGTGTTCTCAGTAATGGTTCAATGACGAGTTTGAACACCGGCATGAGGATCACCAATAATGTTGTCAATAGGATGATCCTTATGCACTCTCGCCTCTGATACATTCGGTTCCTGAATTTCTGAATCGAGGTTCGTGCTTAACTCCCCCATATCCTGTGTTCCAGAAAAAGAGGATTCAATGTTAAATGGATCTGCTGAAGCTTCATTTCCTACACTAGTTTTAGGATTAGCTTGAGCGTCATTTCCATCAACATAAACATCTTTAGTGTTATCACTGACATGAGTTCCAGATGCAGATACATCATTGGAATCTGGAGTTACAATTGGTACAGTAGCACGGGTTGAGAAACTGGAGTCATCACTGCCACCCAATAATTCATATACATTTGCGGCATCAACTACAGAAAAATCAGGAAGATTGAATGACTTGAATAGCGCATCATAATCAAAACCCCAAGCTGGACCAGTTGGTTCTGGTGGAATGCTGTGTTTACTACAAACCACTTCAAACCATTCCTCAATAGTACAAGTTCCTACGTTGTACACTCTCTTGCAAGGTGAGTTGGAAACATATCCTAAGAAGATGCCTTCCACCGCTTTTGCATGAAACTTAGACTTGCAGTCTTTGTATTGTAGCAACAAGGAACAGGGACTACCAAAAGGAACTAGGTAATCAAGATTGGGAGTTCGATTGTTGATCAACTCGTAACAATTCTTGTTGTGCCTCTTCACAACCAGAACTCTGTTCAAGACGTGACAAGCTGTATTAACTGCTTCTGCCCAGAAAGTGACAGGAAGCATTGCATCCGACAACATAGTCCTTGCAGTCTCAATCAATGTTCTGTTCTTCCATTCTGCAACTCCATTCTGCTGAGGTGTGTACGGGGCGCTAAATTCGTGACGGATCCCTTTCTTGAGAAAAAAAATCTCCATCAAATTATTCTTGAATTCAGTTCCGTTGTCACTCCTTATCAGCAGTCTCGTCCTTTGTACCTAAAAAATGCACCCAAGAAAAACATGAGAAATCATCAGTTACAACCAAACAGAATGACCTACCTACAATACTCCTGATACTTATGGGGCCAAACAGATCCATGTGTAATAGCTCCAAAGGGGTATCGATGGAGTTTTGGAGCTTGGGCTTGTGAGACTTCCGTTGCTGTTTGCCCTTTTTACACGGCATACAGTCATCTGCAACGGTAAATCTCAGCTTAGGAACACCGGTTACTAAGCCGTTTCGGACCAGATGATTCATTTTACGATAAGAAATATATCCGAGTTTCCTATGCCACAAGATAGAGTCAAGTTCTGTCGCTTTGGTAAGCAAACAAGTAGCAACTGATGAGGTGGTTGTTGCCACGCTCATATCAATCTGATAGGTGTGGTTTGTCCTTGGCGCTCTCATCAGAATCCAGTCTTCAGGAACTTTAAAACCAGGCTTGAGAATCAAGCATTCATTCTAATCAAACATCGCCGAGTACTCCTTGTCGCACATTTGGGAGACACTCAGCAGGTTATGCTTCAGCTGCTCGCAAAAGTTGACATTGTCAAAGCTGACACAACCATTTGATACCACACCTTGACACGTGATACTGCCGCCTTTCTCTCCAGCAAAGGCCACATAGCCGCCTCTGAATGGTTTCACATCTTGAAGCAAGGCCATGTTTCCTGTCATGTGCCAGGAGCATCCACTATCTACATACCAGCGGTTAGAGATAGTACCCTTCGAATGTCCCTGCACAAGTCACAAAAAGAATTAGTTAGATTTGGAGACCCAAGCCATAGTGGTCTTGGGTCATCCGTCTTTTTCAAAATAAACAACCTCTTTTAACTCACAGTCATGACTATTCAAAATGGATGAAAATCTTTAAAAGAATTAGGACTAAGAGACTGGGAATTTTTAGATTTGATAGTCCAGGACCTCCTATGTTTCTTAACTGGAACAGTAAACTTATGTTCAACAACAGCAGGTGAACTAGTGGAAGCTTCTCCTGATTGAACTCCAATCAGTTGTTCTAGCTTTCTCAACCACTTATTCCTTCTCCTCCTCTGTGGCTTAGAGAACCACAGATTTCTCACCAGTACGTGTACTACCAGGGGTAGATACACAAGGTACAGCAGGTTGCTTTTCCTTTCTTGAAACAGATGGTTTAGCTTCAGATTTGATCTTTGGCTTTACCATCGGTTTAACTGGTGGTTTCACCACATTTGCTTTTGGACTTTTGGAATGGTTCACTGGTGGTGACTTAGGGATGACAGCCAGTTGTGAAACAATAGACTGTTTCCCTTGGTTCTTAGAAGGACAGTTCACAAAGATGTGACCTACCGTACCACAGTGAAAGCAAGTCCTCTTGTCTATGTAAGTCCTCCTGTAAGGCTCATTGGATCTGGCATTAGATGACTCTGCATTATGAGCAGGAGGAGTTGATTTATGAACACGAGTTTGACCAGATACAGATTGGTTTTTGGGAGTATAGTATTTTTGTAAATTTTCTTTATAACCAAGCCCATAGTGAGCTGAAAAGGCTTCTTTATTAACTTGATTAAGATTTTTATACCCCCCATAAAGCATTACCTTTAATTTATCATTTGATTCAATGATATCAGGTTCAGTTAAAATACAATTGTCACTATTAGTGATAATGTTTTTCTTGACTTTCTGTTCAGATAACAACTCCTCAGATACTACTCCTTTAGGGCAAGTGTTAACCGACCCATCATCAGAAACAGTAAAGAACTCCACATTAGATGTGGAGTTAGCCTTACTTGAGGAATCATCCTTGTTAGAGGAATCATCCTTACCTGAGGACTCATCAAGACACGTTAGATCAATGTCTACTAAGCCGTTGACAAATTTCCCGCTAACTGGTGGAGGAATGGCATTAGTACCCAACCCTAACCCATTCATTTGTCTCACTACAGATTCGTAGTGTTCCACCACAAAACGAGAGTTTTTCAACTTCTCATTAGTTCATTTCAACTGCAAGATCTCATTTTGAAGCTTGTTGATCTCATTGTTCCTTTTCTCTAACCCCTTATATGCAATATCCAAGTGAAGCTGTTGATCGCTAATTTTTAGTGAATAATCACGTTTTTCCTTTTTCAACGTTTCAATTGAATCTTTAAATCGTTTTTCGTTTTCTTTGTAACTTAACGCTGCAATACGAAGGGGTTCGACCTTGTCTTGAAGCTTAGAATTTTCAATTTTTAAGCCTAGACATTTGGAACAAGAAAGAACAGAAAAAGGATTAGAATCTACCTCATTCGATGAACTTGTTGCCTCTCCAATAGCCATGAGTGCAACAGCAGTAGTAGATTCTTCTAGGTCAGCCACAAAAGCTTCCTTTTCTTTGGCTTCTTTTTCCTTAGCTTCCTTTTTCTCAGCTTCCATTATCTCCATGATCTCAGCCATGAGACCAAACTGAGTTTGTGCAATGATTGCATCCTTCGGATGAACACCCCAATCAAAGCTACCAGTGCATTGGACGTTCCACTTTGGCTTTGATTGTGGTTGTTTGAGTTGTTGTAGCTATGACTGTTTCCTTGGCTAGGTCTAGTGAAACCCAAAGCCGGTGCTCTGTCTTTTTGACATTCACGAGCAAAGTGTTCATAGTTCAGACACTTGTAGCACTTGGCCTTGGATTTGTCAAAACCAACCTTGGCATTAGAGTGCCCACCAATGAACTTTCTTCCTGTTCTATTCAGGAAACGCTTGGCTCTCCTCAAGATCATGGCCATATTCCACTGAATGTCCATGTCCTCCATATCATCTGGATCCACCTGATTGAAGTCTTCTTCTATTATTTCAGGATCCGTTAGCATGCCGCCAATGAAGTTCTCATAGGAAAACATGCATGAAGATAATAAAGCCACATGATCTTTAGCTATCTTGGCTATCGCTGATTGGTTAGCTGAAGATGTGGGTGAAGGATTTCTTGAGGGATTCTGGTGATGAGATCCAGAACCAGAACCAGATGCTGCATAGCATGCATGACCACCACAACCTTTTACAGTTTCTTCCTCATGAGAGTTTCCAGAGAAAAGGGCAATTCCAGAGCCCGATGACTTGGTTGTAGAAGACGTCCCATGATACATTGAAGGGTCTTGTATCTAAGGTCTTCCTGAGCTCTCCTTTCTTTTTAGGTTCATGTCATGAGCTTGAACCTTTCCAATTTCCTCATCAATTGTCATCTCATAGAACTTAGGATTCTCTCTCATTAGGGTTGTATAGATCTCAAACTTGGGAGGCAAAGCATCCATAAACTTTTCCACTAATTCTTCATCAGGATACTTCAGCTCAAAAGCTTTCAACTCCGTCTGCAGATGATAGAATCTAGAGATGAGCTCGTCTATAGATTCGTTCTCTAGAAATCTGAAGCAGTCATACTGCTTCCTAAGAAGATCCCTTTTACTTTTCTTGATGTCACTATTTCCCTCGAATCTTTTCTGTAACACCTTCCAAAGATCCTTGGAATTATCATATCCTCTGAAACTGTGGAACAACTCCCGAGTCAATGCCATAGTGATAGAACCGTGAGCCTTCTTCTCTCGATCATAAGCTTTCTTTTCTTCTTCATCGAGTTTAGAGATAGGCTTAGGCAGTTCATCGTCAAGATAAATGTGTGTGGGATGCTTATAGCCCTCTAGAATTGGAATCCATAACGAAGAATCGGTATAAGAAATGTAGTGCTCAAAGCGTGCTTTCTAGTTAGAATAATCATTTACATTTAGCAACTTGGACGGTTTCTAAGGGGTTCCGATCTCGTTGTCATAGTTTAAAAGGTTTCCTAGGTTCTGAAGATTTGACATGGTGAACACTTAGTCAAATTTCAAAAAAGTCAGAAATGGTCTTGCGTAGTTAGGATTTACTCTTGCGTACTTAGTAAGTACGCAGGAGATAACTTAAGTATACAGTACGCAGCAAGACTAAACTTTTTGCTAGATATGGTAAGTACGCAGAACACATTTTCACCAACTCTCACCAAACTCTTTCGGTCACTGGAATCTCACCGGAGTTGGCAAAAATCGGACAGATGAACAAACAAAATGAGCCAAAGGGTCAGAAACAAGTTTCTAACCAACCTTTGCTGCTCAAAACACTCAAATACACAACAAAAGTTGGATTTTGAGTGATTTTTGCTTCTAAAATAGTGCTCAAGAGCTACCCCTATTTTATCACAAAAATCAACAAAAACACACACTTTTGCTTGTAAAATCTCTGTAGAAAAACACTCTAAACACACTCATAACACTCGAAATCAAGAGCAATGCTCTGATACCACTTGTAGGTCCCGGGATCCTCGTCGCGCAGCGGATTTACACGGACCTGTTCTGTGATTTGTGTGGGAACCAAGATACGAGACAGAGAAAACATGAACAAAGACAATAGATAATGAAACAACACGTAATCCATAACATAGAAGTCATCCCGTATTACAGAGTACATACCGAAGGAGCACACATCTCTCATCTAAGCTCACGGTCCAGGGGTCGGGAGAGCTCTTCCCGACCCGGACACCTCTCAACCTAGTTCCAGAGTTCCACCTACAAATGAAGACAGGTCTTCTATTTATAGGGGAAGGAACATTACCTGCGTACTTGACAAGTATGCAAGGCAAAAGCCTTACGTACTTACTAAGTAAGCATGGTTTGGTCATGCGTACTTGACAAGTACGCAAGGCAAAAGCCTTGTGTACTTACTAAGTACGCAGGACCAAACTGGTGTGCAGGCTAAGTACTCAGAAACACTCCCCTGCGTACTAGCCACGCACACCGATACATAGAATTTAATCTATAGTTACTAAACATGCTTCTACAATATATTATTTGTCATTCATCATGAAACGTACTTATCCTAATTTAGAAATCCGTAATCACGTAAACACATTCGTTTACTCTTTGATCTTTAGAATGTTTAAGACGTTCTAATCTTCCGTGTGTCGTTACAAATCCCAATGAGTCCCTAATTGTTGTTTATAATTCTAGGGCATACGTAAGCCATTGCAAACTAACACTTGTGTATCAAATCTCATACTTGTGTGATACTACCTCCTACGCAAATCAGGTGAGTTTCAAGAGCCCTTTTTACTGTTTTAACTCGGGGGAGAAAACATGTCACGACAACTTTGTATTACTGTATTCATATGTTATCAATGTTAAAGCTAAGCGTAATACGCTATCACTGAAATTCCTCAACATACATCGAACCGTTAATATGGATCTTAGCGAGGTAATATTTAGTAGTACTACCGGGTTTGACAAATCCCATCCTCGTTAGTCGCGCTAACTCGATTGGAGGTCGAACGGGTGAAATGTTAGCCTACTCACATCGCCAGAGTTGATAGACTTGGTAGGAGGCAATTAAACTTAAATAGTTAGCTTCGGTTGCGAGCGCTTTAGTAAGTCATGAAACGTAGGTTAGCTACCTATAGATGCATATTGAATGTATAATAATCTGGTAAACGTTTATTTATATATTAAACCTGTGAACTCACCAACCTCGTGTTGACATCTTTTCTTACATGTTTTCTTAGGTCGCTAAGTTAAGGCACAGGTGCACAACTAGAACATGCATAGAGTCCTAAATTTAATTTCTTGTTTAATAAGACTTTGGACTTTTTTTATTTATGTTTTGGACTGGACTTTTGAGCGTGTTTGTTTTGCACATTTACTTTCATTTATCGCTTCTGCATTTACTCTGAATGTTATGATATTTTCATTTGAGTCCCATATAGAGTCGTTCAATGTAACTAATGACTGAGATCGTGGTTTGTCACTTCCCAAATGATAAAACTCCGTTAGTGTAATTTGGGGGTGTGACAAATTCATATAAATTCGATCATTATTCTTGAAATCAAACCTCCGTACACCTTAATCTAGCATCTCTGAAACTTTAGCACACACCAATTCGGTCGAAATCGAAGTTGTAATCATCGGAGACTAACCCACATTAGTCAGGACTGTGTTCTAACCGATCTCCATCAATCCGACATCGAATCGGGTATTTGATCACATCTTTAGACTCGTTTTCATCTCTAATATGAAAGCCCTAACATAATCAGGGCTTACATTTTTGAATTTAACAAAATTGGATTCTAGGGTTCATACCCATTCGGGTTTAATCAAACCATAACCTAAACAGAATCTTAATCCAACAGCAGCAGCATAGGTTTGAGCCTATTAAATACTTTCAACCAGCCGACCTCTTCAGGTCAGAATCAGAGTGGTTATGCGGGGAAATACCCAAAGTCCAACAAGTGTGGGTATCACCATAACGGTACTTGCGATAGGCAGCGTCGCCAGTGGTGTGGCAAGTTGGGCCACGCTGTGAAAGATTGTAGGGGTGAACTTCAATCCAAACAACCATTCCAACAACAAGGGTCTACCCAAGGTTGCTATGAGTGTGGCAAGGAAGGACATTTCAAGAAATATTGTCCTCAATTAAAGAAGAATGGGAATGGTAACGGCAACAGTAATATTTAGGGCAACAACGGTAACAACAATGGTAACAACGGGAACGGTGCATAGGGACGAGCCTTCGTGATTGGCTCTGGAGAAGCAAGATATGATCATAACATAGTTACCGGTAAGTTCCTTCTGAACGACTATTTTGCTTCTGTCCTTTTTGATACTTGTTCTGATTGGAGTTTCATTTCTAAAACCCTTAGTAATTTGTTAAAAGAAACTCTGACTCTATTAGAAGCTAAGTATACTATTGATATAGTAGACGGTCAGACATTCGAAGTGACTTACATTCTTAAAGGATGTAAACTCGGATTGACCGGTCATATGCTTGACATTGACCTCATGCTAGTCACACTTGGCAGCTTTGACATAATAGTTGGCATGGATTGGTTATCTAAAAACCAAGCCAAAATCATATGTAATGACAAAACGGTTCGTCTTCCTCTCCCTAGTGGAGAAATCCATTATGTCCAAGGCGAAAAGAGTGGTACAATCGTAGGCATCATATCCTTCATGAAAGCGCATAAGTGCTTGCGAAAAGGTCATACTGCTATTCTAGCTCTTGTTGCTGAGTAACCATCTGTAGAGAAGAAGATTGACGATATTCTGATCGTTCGTGACTTTCTGGAAGTTTTTCCTGAAGATCTACCTGGTCTTCCACCTCACCGTCAAGTCGAATTTCAAATTGATCTTGCACCCAGAACTGCGCCTATTGCTCGAGCACCGTATAGACTTGCACCTAGTGAGTTACAGGAGTTATCTACACAACTACAAGAGTTGTTAAATAAGGAATTCATCTGACCTAGCTCATTGCCATGGGGAGCTCCAATCTTATTCGTCAAGAAGAAATATGGAACTTTCCGTATGTGCATCGATTACCGTGAGCTGAACAAAGTGACGATAAAGAATCATTATCCGCTACCTCATATTGATGATCTGTTTGACCAACTTCAAGGATCAAGTTTCTATTCAAAGATCGATCTTAGGTCCAGTTATCATCAGCTAAGAGTCCGAGACGAAGACATCTCTAAAACTGCATTCAAAACTCGGTACGGCCATTATGAGTTTTTGGTCATGCCATTCGGATTAACCTACACACCCGCGGTGTTCGTGGATCTTATGAACCGTGTTTGTAAACTATACCTTGATCAATTCTTCATCGTGTTTATTAACGACATCCTCGTCTATTCTAAGAGCAATGGAGAACATGAGTAGCATTTAAGTTTAATTTTGGAACTATTGAAGCAAGAACAATTTTATGCCAAATTCACCAAATGGGAATTTTTGATTCGCGAAGTTTAATTCCTTGGGCATGTATCAACGAGAAGGGAATACATGTCGATCCAGCTAAAGTAGAAGCCATCAAGAAATGGGCGGCACCAATGAATCTAACGGAAATGCGACAATTTTTGGGATTGGTTGGCTACTACCGCCGATTCATCGAAGGATTCTCAAAGATCGCTCAACCTCTCACTGCTCAAAAGGGTAAACCCTACAACTCGAGCGAAACTCAAGAGTCCGCATTTCAACTGCTGAAGTAGAAACTCTGTAGTGCACCCATCCTATCTCTTCCCGATGGAACAGACGACTTCATAGTGTATTGCGATGCCTCCATTCAAGGTCTTGGCTATGGGTTAATGTGACATCCCGAAAATCCGTAAGTTATTGGTTCGGGTTAGTAGATGACCCGGATTGATATTTAACGGAATAAAGAGCAAGTTTGGTGGTGCATAGGGAGTTTTAACGACGTTAAATTACCAAGTTGTTGTTGTAATCCTAACTCGAGACTCAATACGCACGGAATAGAACTTGACGGACCCGGATGTAATTGTTGATGGTATTTAATCAACCTATAGGAAACCCTAAGCCATTCTCGGCTAGGTGTGTACCCGACGGCAGGGAAGGGGTGCGGAGCTAGGAGTTGCCGGAAAAAAAGGAGGAGCACGGTGGTCTAGCGGTGAGCGTGTGGCGGTCTTGAACGGAATGCTATACATCAAATCAAGGTACTCCTCACTTAATCTGTGTTCGTATCTTTCGTATTGTTTGCTTGTGTTGCATGGAACCCGTTTAGGTTTTTATTAGATATTGGCCGAGAGCAATGGATGGAGGAGGAGCGGATATGGTGTTGGCCGGCTGTGGTAGTGGCGACGATGGTGAGTGGAGGCGGGTAACGGTGTCCGACGGCCAGCAGAGGCATGGGGGATGTGCGGCAGGAACGTCCTAAAGGGGGAAAGAAAAGGAGGGAGTGACTAGTAACGCCAACGACTTCAGGGATGGTTGGAAATTATGACAGTGGCGGGTTGAGGTGCTGACGGTCGCGAGAAGGGCTGTTGTGGTGATGTTTCATGGCGACGGACGGTGGAGGGAGTAATAGAGTAGTATTCGGTTAAGGTTTCTCGTGGCTAGCAAGACGATGAGTAACCGAGGGTGGTACGGGGTTACGGGTGCGACAGTAACGCACGGCGGATGCCGCTTGGTGGTGATGCATGGTGGAGGAGGTACGTGGTGGTGAGGCCGGGTATCGGTAACAGTAGCAAGTTAGGGTTTGCATGAGTAGGTACGTGCAAGTACGTACATGCATGGGATGGAACTAATTTCGGGTTCTATGTGGGTCAAGGACGACCTGGTACGTGTATCCATTGAGCTAAGGGTCGGTGATTCGACGAGACGAGTGGTTGAGACTAAGAGCAGAGTTTATATTTTGTACATTATTTTACGTATGCTTAGGATGTGTTCTGTTCACGTGATAGAACGTTTGATAGGTTTTGGGTCCGAGCGTGCACGGATAAGTTGCGGAACAAGGACTGAGACTCTGCGTAATTGGTGAGTTTCTAATCTTCTTCTTAAATGTTTTTAATGTTTTGGGGCTATCGTACATACTTTCATGAGGTGTTAATATATTTAATCATGTTAAGGGTTTCGGGTTCTAATCCGATGTGTTTTTGAAATAAAACAAGTATTAAGGAATCATAGGGTCTATGGTGTGTCCATGGGAATGTGATAGCTAGACTTACGTGTTATGAATGTGTGACGTGTTAAGTGTTGATCAGGGGGAGTCGGGCTTTAACCTAAATGCTTATGATTTCATTTGGGTATATGTTGTTCTAGTTTCATGTGCGAGGTACAGGTCTAGTTAATGAGTCATGTATATGATGTGTGATATTATGTGCTTTATATTTGTATAACGTGTTTGCCTCGTTGTCTATATGACATAGAAAACAGGATTTGTGAATGATGAGGTCCTTTGGGAAGTCACCAACAGTGTCATGTATTTAACAGGTTAATGATGAGTTCAGAGTGAGTCGATCGCCCTGACGAGGGTAACCCTGGTGAGGGTGCGGTGACGAGGTATGTGTTTACGTGTATATGTACATGTGAGTTGGATTGCATGCAAACTTTGAGATATATTTACTATGTATGTGATTATATTAATGTGGCGATGAATAGTGTGACGTGTAGAAAATATTATGGTACGTAGTGTTAGATTGACGAATGTATCATTATTGTGACGCGACGTGTATAGTTGTTGTGTCAGTTAATTGAGAAAGTTATGAGATGCTTATGCTTATATCTCAAGAATTCGGAGCACGAAACCAATGGGTGGAGCTGTGAGAGTTGACGATGAAAGAGTTACTTGGACGCTTGATCAGAGATAGTCGTGACGTGATCACGATGGAGACGCTGAAGATTCTAGCAAGAGGAAATTGAGGTGACGAAAGGATACCCATGGAATACGCTCTTTATAGTGAGTTCCGCCTAGGTGAGATACAAGAGGAGTGGAAATAATTACTCTGAACGAGGCCAGGGGTGGCTGAAGCTTGTGGTAAGATGGACTTCAAGTTTTTACTTGACGGAGGAGATGCGGACGTTAATCATGCGATAATGATAGAGCAACAATAAGGAAAGCAGGATTCAGGAGGGATAAGTGTAGGATTGCACACAACTGACTGGAAAAGGAACGCATACCACGATAAATATATGACTAGTTTAAGGCAGTCCTCTTAAGACCATCAAGTGAAGCGAATGCTTTGCTTCTGAGGCGGGCGTGTTGGTGATGTGGACTTTTGGGACTCAATGGGAATTGATGATTATAACTATAGTCTGGAGTATTATGGGCTTACTTAAGGAGCGTATTGATCACGTATTAACAAAATAAAGGAATATCATGGTAGGGTAATTTTGTGAGAACTAGTGTAGCTTGGCACAAGCTCTTAGAGGCCATCCGAGGAAGGCAGACGTATCACACTATGATGGAAGACAGTGGCGCCTGAATTTGGAGAAGTCATCACTAGATGGCAATTAGAGTATTAGACGATATGGACGGCAAATGATCCAAATAATGAAAATCAAGGAACCCTACTTGGGTATGACCGTCGAAATGACAAGATCACTTGAGATTATAAAAAGAAGTGACATCATGTATGGTGTGAGTGGATCAAGAAGTGCAATAAGTAAGCGACTAATTGACAGTGTTGGGCCATAAGGGTAAAGGATAAGAAACGAGGGAATGCGTTGGAGGAATCAACAAGTCCCAAGAACGAAATCGGGAAGTGAAGAAGATTTCTTTGGACACAAGGGGCGGTGGTCGAAATGCTAAGAAAATAAACAGTTTAGTAAATGGTGCAAGTAAGGGTTTGTCACCAAATGGATTTGGTGCACGTTTGAGAATGGGAGGATGTGTTGGATTGGTTTGTACCAACACGGGATTCGAGAACGAATCCTCTTTTAAGGGGGCTAGACTTGTAACATCCCGAAAATCCGTAAGTCAGTGGTTCGGGTTAGTAGATGACCCGGATTGATATTTAACGTAATAAAGAGCAAGTTTGGTGGTGCATAGGGAGTTTTAACGACATTAAATTACCAAGTTGTTGTTGTAATCCTAACTCGAGACTCAATACGCGCGGAATAGAACTTGAGCGACCCGAATGTAATTGTTGATGGTATTTAATCAACCTATAGGAAACCCTAAGCCATTCTTGGCTAGGTGTGTACCCGACGGCATAGAAGGGGTGCGGAGGAAGGCGTCGCCGGAAAAAGAGGAGGAGCACGGTGGTCTAGCGGTGGTCGCGTGTCGGTCTTGAACAGAAAGCTACACATCAAATCAAGGTACTCCTCTCTTAATCTATGTTCGTATCTTTCGTATTGTTTGCTTGTGTTGCATGGAGACTCGTTTAGGGTTTGATTAGATGTTGGCCGAGAGCAATGGATGGAGGAGGAGCGGAGGTGGTGTTGGTCGGCTGCGGTAGTGGCGACAAAGGAGAGTGGTGGCGGGTGACGGTGTCCGACGACTCGCAGAGGCATGGGTGATGTGCGGCAGGAACGGCCAAAAGAAGGAGACTGGAAAATCTGGTCCGGGAGTTGCACTATTTTTTTGTGATGGTCAAGATAATTCAACTGAGAATATATCTAGTTTTTCATATCAGACTGGATTCTCTGCTAATACATCAAATTCAACATCTAGATAACAGAATCCAAATTCACATCATGTGAATCAAAGGGTTGCTGATGATTATCTGGCAATGTTTTCTTCCTTTATGGCTTCATATGAAAACTTTATTGGTGGGAAGATTCATGATCCTGACGTAATTGAAGAGGATTTTCATCAAATTGATCCAGTTGATTTGGAAGAAATGAATATTCAGTGGAATATGGCCATGCTGATGAGACAAGCAAAGGACTTTCTAAAGAAAACTGGTAGAAAGTATATTGGATCAAATATTCGAATAAGAATGAGATTTGATAAAACTAAAGTTCGTTGTTACAATTGTCAAGAATATGGTCATTTTGCCAAGGATTGTGTCAAGCCAAAAGTTGAATTTGACTCTCTGAAAAAGAATAACAATTATCAGAGTAATAGAAATCAACCACATGGATCTACTTGATCTGGAAATTCAGCTCATGCTTCAACATCATCTGCTTTGGTTGCTCAAAATAATGACAATTATGATTGGGGCATTCATATAGAAGATCTAGTTGGTGTTGTAAGTCAAGCATTTGTGGCAGAAATTCATTCTGAAAATTCTGAAGAAACATCTGATGATGATAGTTTAAGTGATGGTGAAAGTTCAAAGAGTGTTGAAGATAGTCAAAATACGACATCAGAAGAAAGCATTGAGATTGAAAAAGTTGCCGTAAATAATGTTGAACCTGAGGTTTCTTCTGAATCAAATGCATCTAAAGATGAGATTGTGTTGACTACAAGATCTCCTGATATGTCCGACGATATTCCAATTGCTAAAGTTTTCATGGCCGACATGTCAGATCCTTCAAAGGTACAAGACACTATCTGTAATATCTATTGTTCTAATTGTGTTTTTGTGAAGGATAAAATGATGAAAGTCATGGATGACAATACAAACTTAATCTGTGATATGAAATCAATGCATATGGTAAATCAAAAGTTAAAGGGTAATGATATGTTATTTATTGATCGGATTGAATCACTGAAGAGAGATCTAAATTCTTTGGGGTTGAAGTACAAAGAACAAGCATATCATCTGGATATAGCTTATGTTGAAATTGAGAAGAGAAATGAAATAGTTGCTGAGAAAAACAAGGAGATTTCTGACAAAGAATCAGAGGTGATCACATTACATCGAAAGCTAGAGAGTTTTGGAAATTCATCAATTATGTTGGATTATTTTAATGATAATGCTGATCCTGCTAAGAGAGTTAGAGTTGGATTTGTTCCTCCACCATTCAATGGCAATTATGTGGTTGAACCAGCAACTATAAATGAAGAGGATATAAATCGAAAGACAGTTCTGAAGGTTAATCTGATGACAGGAGAAGAGATGGTTTATGATTCTGACATTGAAGATGACGTGTTTGATGAACAAAAGGTTAAAGGTGTTCTTAAAGAAGTGAAACTTGATGAACCAAAAGTGGTGAAACAAGTTACAAGAGACTGGTGCATTCTAACTGAGCCTACTGAGGTTGATCAACCAACTATCTCCAAAGTTTTATCTCAAAGTGGTTTTGTTCGTGCTGGTCATATTCTGAAGAAACCAAATATCCCATCCCCAAAGATTGATCCACCTAAAGTTTCAAGGAATTCAAGTGGTGATTTTTCAAGGAATATTTATGTTCCCAAGAGGAAAGTTGACAGTGGTGCTCAGCCTTCTGAAGGATATTCATCTGGAAGTTCTTTGACTTCAAGAAAGATTCCTTACTTCAGGGAACATAGGGATAAAAGAGTCTGCTTTCATTGTAATGAAATTGGACACATTATGATAAATTGTCCTTACAAGAACAAAGAGAAGAATCCTATTGTTCAACAAAAAGTCAAACCAAATGTTGTTAAATCACAACCAAAAGTTGTGTAGATTCTGAAAAGATCGTTGGTGGGAAAGCCTACAACTACTCATGTGCAGTATTCTTTAGTGAGGCAATGTGTGCCTACACAACAATTTGCTAAATCCTCTAGATTTAGGCAAACTGAGAAACAAGTGATTGAAAAACATGTTAAATCTAGACCAGTGTTTGTTCAAACCGGTGTTAGATGTGATGTTGATTTTCAACATTCATTTGAGAATCCAAAAGTTGGATTTACAAAGAATTCTCAACCTGAGGTCAAACTTTCACGACCACAAAGACGTAGACGAAACAAACAATTAAAAAAAACTTATGGAACCAACTGAATCTGATAATGACATTCATGAAAATGTTTTTCCAAAGAACAATAATGTGTCTCCATCAATTAAGCCTGTGTGTGTTAGATCTCATGTTTCAAGGGTTGATGATAATGTTAATTGTGAACTCATTGAAGTAGTTTATTTTGATAATTATGGCAGGCCCTAGACCACCATGGCTTGGGTCCCCATTTCTAATTGATTTCTTTTGTTTATGTAGGGGCAACCAAGGAGGACTATCAACAACACATGGTATGTGGATAGTGGTTGTTCTTGACATATGACAAGAAATGTTTGGTTACTGGAAGATGTTATTAAAATTGATAGCGGTTATGTCGCTTTTGCTGGCAGTAAAGGTGGGTACATGACTAGTCAAGGAACTTTGAAGAATGAAAAGGTTAAATTTGAGAAAGTAAACTTTGTTGAGCAACTTAAACACAATCTTCTGAGTGTATCTCAAGTATGTGACAAGAAGTTCTCATTCCATTTCAATGATGTTGAATGTTATATTTTGAAGCCGGTATTTGTCATTCCTGAATAATGGATTCTTATGAAGGCACCAAGGAGAAATGACACATATGTTTTAGACATGAGTGTTGCAACGCCAACGGATTCCATTCCAACATGTTTACTCTCAAAGGCGTCTAAATCTGATTATATTCTTTGGCACAGGCGCTCACATCAATTATAGGAAAATGAATTACTTGGTGAAGAATGATTTGGTTACTTGTGTTCCTATGTTGAAATTTTTCGTCCCTGATGATTGTATACCTTGCAAGAAGGGCAAGCAACACAAAAAGTCCCACAAATCCAAGAACATGAATTCAATTGTGAGTTCTTTGGAGCTACTTCATATGGATTGGTTTGGACCAATCAATATTCATAGCATTGGAGGAAAATCCTATTGCTTTGTGGTAACAGATGATTTCTCTAGATTCTCTTGGGTTAAGTTCTTAGCTTCGAAGGCTGAAACTACAGAGACGGTTCAATATTTAATCCTTGGATTAGAGAATTTGTGCAAACAGAAGGTCAGGCGAATTAGAAGTGATAATGGTAGTGAGTTAAAAAACAACAAGATGTGTCTTTTTGTTAACTAAAAGGAATTCATCATGAATTTAGCGCACCATATGTCCATCAATAGCATGGCTTTGCTGAGCAAAAGAACAAAACTTTAGTTGAAACAGCACGTACAATGCTTACAGATTCTAATCTTCCTGTTACTTTTTGGGCTAAGGCTGTGAATACTGTTTGTCATGTCTTGAATAGAGTTCTGACCGTGAAGCGCCATAATAAGACATGTTATGAACTGCTCAATAATCGAAAGCCTAATTTGAAGTATCTACTTCCTTTTGGAAATCCTTGTAGTCTTTTGAAGATTCGAGATGTTCCGACCAAATTCAGTGCAAAGGAGATTGAAGGAATATTTCTGGGCTATGTTGCAAATTCAACTACCAAACGAGTATATAATAAAGAAACTAGCGATTGAAGGAATATTTCTGGGCTATGTTCTAATTGTTCTATACCTCAAACGGCGGTTGGTCCAGAATGGGCGTTTGATTATGACAGTTTGTTCAAGTCTTTTCATTTATCCTCTGATCTTTCTCCTTAGGAAGAAGCGTTGTTATATGAATCTTGTTAGGATGCACAAGAAGGAAGTTTTACACCAAAGTTGGTTCATAATTCATCTGTCCCCTCATCCTCTAATCCTAATCCAAATATTACCTCCTGTTCGGGACCGCAAGATTCTAACAGTGAAGAAGATGAAGTTCTCTTTCAAGATTCTTCGGCTGATCAGGGGGAGATTCCTATGAATCTGGATTCTGAGATACCAGTGAATCAAGAAGTACATTCTCAAAATGAAATAACTCAAGTTGATGTGTTGTCGGTTCCTAAAGTGGCGTCCGTAAAAGAGCTTAAAAATCATCCGGTGACAAATATAATTGGGAATCTGAGATATGGAGTGAAAACACGTTCTTTAGCTAAAAATACTTGTTTATATACATGCATTAAAGATACTGGTGTTCTTGATGTTTGCTTACATTCGTGTTTTATTTCCCAAGTTGAACCTAAGAATGTGGAAATGGCTTTACAGGATAATAATTGGATAGTAGCAATGCAAGAGGAGCTTGCTCAATTTGATAAGTTGAAGGTGTGAAATTTGGTTAATCTTCCAAAGGGCGTGTATCCGATTGGCACCAAATGGATTTTTAAATGTAAAAAGGATGATCGTGGTGTCGTGGTAAGGAATAAAGCAAGATTGGTTGTTCAAGGATTCAATCAACAGGAAGGCATTTATTACACTGAGGTATACGCACCTGTGACTCGGCTTGAAGCGATTCGTTTGTTTCTGGCGTTTGCTTCTTTCAAAGGATTTAAAGTGTATCTATTGGATGTTAAAAGTGCGTTCTTGTATGGCAAGGTCAAAGAAGAACTGTATGTTTGTTAACCGCTGGGGTTTGAGGATCCAATTCATCCGTCAAGAGTGTTCAAACCGTTTAAAGCTCTTTATGTCTTTCATCAAGCACCCTGAGAGTGGTATGAAACTTTGTCAAAGTGTCACACCCCCAAAATCCACTAACGGAGTTATACCGCGAGGCGTGTGACAAACCAGGATCGTCGTCATTGTTAGGACATGTTTTGTAACTGTTGATAAAATTCTATGTAAGTTCTGCTAGAGGCGAACTTAACAAGTTCGCCTAGCCTATCAGAGGCGAACTTATTAAGTTCGCTTAGTATATCAGAGGCGAACTTATTAAGTTCGCTTAGCCTATAAGAGGCGAACTTAATAAGTTCGCCTAAGCATCTATGAGGCGAACTTATTAAGTTCGTCTACTGCAGAACAGGTGTTTATAAATAGAGGAACTGAGACAGAACAGAAAAAGTGACAAGACAGATTAGAGACGAGAGAAATTATGTGAAATATTGTAACCTGATATTGTGGTGGAAATACAAAGCGTTTATTTACATCGTTGTTGTTGATTGAGTTACACGAGCACGTTGATCATGGATTCCGCACGTTATCACCGTGTCGTACCGCAAGTCTAGAGATCCGTCACGCACCGAATTAGGGACCTACAAGTGGTGTCAGAGCTATTGCTCTTGATTAGCAGAAGATTCGTGGTGTTTTCGTGTCCAATCAACATCAAATTCATCATTTTTGAGTTTTTCATTTCAATGGAGTTTTCAAGACTGATTTTGATCTGATTTGGTGTTTTTGAACAGGATTATGATGAAATTGATCCGATAGAAAGCTTCTAATTGACAAATTACACGATCCTACTCTCCAATTTTGTTTAATTCCTTCAATTCAGTGATTAATGACGATTTTTGGATGTTCTTGGTTCGCGATTTTGGTCTGAAGAAGTTCTTGATCTTGATTCTGTTACTACAAGCGAACTTGCTGAATCTGTGTGAAGGCGAACTTAGCAGTAGGCGAACTTAGCAGTAGGCGAACTTAACAAGTTCGCTTCTCACAGGATTAAGCAAACTTATTTTAGGCGAACTTGATCAGATTTTTGAATTCTGGTTTAAGCGAACTTATTAAGTTCGCTTCTCATTAAGTTCGCTTGGGTGGTTCAGTCAGGCGAACTTATTAAGTTCGCTTAGGCAGGCGAACTTAGCTAGTGTTCATAAAAAAAAAGTATTTCTTCTTGTCCAAATTTTTTAGGGAAAGATTACATGATAGTTTTGAATCATTTTTGAAATTTTGAATTTTCAAAATTTTTTAAAAAGAGTATTTTGGCGGGAAATTTTTTCCAGATATTTTCGCAAAAATTTCAAAATGTCAATTTCATGTGATGATAATGAGATTGAAACTATGCCACCGAGACTTTTGTGCATATCAGATTTCCGTAGCTGGAAAGTCCGTTTCGAACAATTCGTATCAGAAACTGATGAAAAATTTTGGACATCCATATTTGATGGATATGTGCATCCTACATATGACTATATGGGATATTATGATATTCCTAAACCAGTGACAGCTCTTAGTAAACTAGAAAAGCAGAAGTTTGATCGAGAGATGAAGACGCGTGAAACTTTAACGTTGTCTTTACCGAAAGATATCATTCATAGTCTCGGGAAGTGTCCAACTTCAAGAGATCTATGGGAAGCTTTGAAGAAAAAGGGTGAAGCAACATCTCAAGCGTTTGTAGTCTTGATCAAAGAAGTATTGGAGAAGCCGAGTTATTCTCAAAGTGATTCTTCTGCAGATTTAACTGATAGTGAGAGTATTCGTTCTGGTGAAAGTACTCAATCTACTGAGACTGATGTGATGAGTGAAGAAAGTTTTCAGACAGTTGAAGATGATCTGAGTGAATTAGAAACTGATGCAGAGCCTGTTATTGTTGAACAAAAGAGTGAAGCTGATGATGACGTATTCATGGCTCATGGTGCATCTTCTTCAGAAGTAAAACCTGAGGTATTTTCTAACTCTGAGACGTTTTGTTCTAACTGTGTTTCAGTTAAGGATAAAATGATGAGGGTTATGGATGACAATGTAAACCTCATTTGTGATATGAAATCGATGCACACGGTAAATCAGAAATTAAAAGATAATGAGAATGTGTGTATTAAGAGGATAGAATCACTGAAGAGGGATATAAGTTCTTTGACTTTGAAGATCAAAGAGCAGGCATATCACCTGGATATGTCCTTTGCAGAAATTGAGAAAAGAAATAATGATCTTGTTGAGAAAGATAAAGAACTAGCTGAATCTAAAGCAGAGGTAATCAAATTGCATAGAAAATTGGAAAGCTTTGCAAATTCATCATTCTTATTAGGATATTATCATGAGAATACTGAAGAGGGGAAGGGAACTAGTGGTGTTGGCTATGTTCCTCCACCATTCAACGGAAATTATTCTGTTACACCTGAGATTATAAATGATGAGGATTTAGATCATAAGACTGTGTTGAAAGTGAATCCAGTCACAGGTGAAGATATGGTGTGTTCTGATGAGAGTGATGATGAATATTTTGATGAAGCTAAGGTAGAAGGGATACCAAAAGCTGTTACGAAAGAAGACTCAAAGGTTGATTAATTCATCTGGAAATTATACATTTGGAAGTTCTTCAAATTCAAGGAGAGTTCCGTTTGTCAGAGATTATAAAGACAGGCGTACATGTTTTCATTGTAATGAGATGGGACACATTGTGGTGAACTGTCCTTACAAAAATAAAGAGAAGAAGCATGTAGTTCCTGAGAAGATGAAGCTTGAATCAAAACCTGTTGAGAAAAAGTTTATTCATTCTCAAACTCCAAAAGACGTTCATGTAGGAGAATCTTCTTCAAGTGCATCTTATCGTGTGAAGATTCCTTATATGAGAGATTATCGTGAGACGAGATCTTGCTTTTCTTGTGGTCTTGTGGGTCACCTTAGGACTGCTTGTCCTCACAATGCCAAAGGTAACCAACTTGTTACTCCAGAAAAGGTAAGAACTCATGGTAAGCCTTATGTTTACCCAAATGTGGTTAAACCTCGTGATATACCAAAGGGTAATTCAAAATATAAGGTTAGGCTTTCTAGACCTCAAAGACGAAGGAGAAACAGAAGATTGAGAAAACTTTTAGAACAACAACAGTTTTCACAATCAAAACAATTTTCAAATGAAATAAAATGTTCAAACACTTCACATTTTAAGCAAAAAGAACTTAATGAACAGAAGTATGTTTGGAAATCTAAAGTTTCAGTTTCTGACTCGTCGGAACAATCTCCGAAAATTGATGAGAGATTCAATTGTGAATGGAGTGAGGTTTATTATTTTGATACAAATGGACGACCCACGACTACCATGGCTTCGGTCCCAATTTCAAATTAATGTTTCTTGTTAGATGTGCTGGATTTACCAAGAGGGACTATTAATACCATTTTGGTTGTTGATAGTGGTGGTTCTAAGCACATGATAGGGAATGACATCTGCAAGTGTAACGAGTTGTTGATAACTGAGAATATATTTTATTCAACGACTTGATGCTCAAGGGGGAGAATTTGTCACACACAATGTTTTGGAAACAGTTTTACAAAGTCCAAATGATAACCTGAAACTTAGGATGAAAATGGTGAGCATAAAGTCGTTGATGCAACCATTTGACTAGTTGAGGGGAAGTCTATAGGACAGGGGGAGTACAGAACTGTGTTGGTGACAAAAGGCAAAGGCATTCAATTATAGGATTACATTGGTTTGAGTTTTTAATTGATTGACTTGCTTAATCCTGAGTAACCAAGTAAAATGTTTTCCTTAAAATGTTTTCATGGAAGATTTTATTTTTGTTTGTTTTACTTTCTTTGAAAAAGATTTTGAAAAACCCAAACAAATTGAAAAAGTTAAAATCGACATTACTTGAAGTTAAAGAAGAGATGATAGTACATCAGTAGATGTTCTTTCACACATGACCTTAGATTGACTGGTTGGTGCTTTATGTTAATATATCTGAATTATATGTTTTGATCTAAACTTCAGAGACTGCACAAATAGGAAATGATAGTGTTGTGTATGCATATAATTTGAATTGTCAGTAGACTAAAAGCGTCACTGAACCATTAGTAGTGTGAAAACATAATTGCATATGTTACAACTGTGATTTGAACCCATTTTATGCCTGTGTGTGTGTTAAAAGATCACTATCAGATAAAGAATATTAGCTTTTAGTAAAGATTTTCCTATGAGATCAGTTTCGGGTTATGTCCTTAGCACTATTAATTCGATTTGCTTCAGTGCCCATGTCCCGAAAAGCATGCAATTTGAAGTATAATCAAGATATGTACTTGACAACATCTGTCAAACATATACTAGCCCTTGGATCATATTGATAAATCATCTTTACTGATTCCATTGAATTCATAATCCAGATAACAGTTGGATCCACGTACCTGAATCTTATGATTCCACATATATAAGCCAAAACATTGAATCATTCGATTCTGAATCTCATGGATTCCTATAAAATCCAATTTGGATTCTGCTATTCATGTGCTAAGTGATGTCTCCTCATTCTGGAAATTCGAATAATCTTTTGTAAAATCTCATATGTCTTGAAGATAGTGCATTTACTTTATGTTGGCATACTAGTGGGGTACACGTTGTATTTCATACTTAAATGGTACCTTAACTCACAAGAAAGTGAGAATGAGATGCTTTAGTTTCAAATCTTATAATATTGACAATTTGAATTTGTGTGTCATAGCATGATCCTATTTTCTTTGAATGTTTATCGAGTATCATAACATGTAATATGAAAGTCTTGAAAAGATAGAATGTGATAATCTTGAATGATATTGGTTTGATTGGTCAAGGCTTGAAAGAATGACATAGGATACCATTTGATATTATATGGATTTTACATCCAAGATGTGTGATTGATGCATTGTTTTTACTGATATGATCTTCTTACTCGTGATGTTCGAACAAAAAGATGTCATTTTATATTTTACATTTCAGTTTATATAGAGAAAAACCAAAAAGATTTTGTGTTTCTTATGTTTGAAAAACCAAAAAGATTTTATTTTTCCAACTTCCATGGAAATCTTAATTGTTGGTTATTTTTGGTTGTTCTCCTTTGCAAAAACTGAATATTACAGACATAAGTTGACAAGGGGTCCTTCTCCCAAGTTTTCTTCTAGAAATAAAGAGAGAGTGTGCAGATGAACAAGACGAAGACTACAACATATTTGATGATATATGAAGACGGATGACAATCTTCTGAAGCTGTTGTCAAGGGGGAGTCTGTTGGAGCATATTCTGGTGACAACGAGCTTGAAGATATTATGTCTTAGTCTTAGAGTCTTTGACTTGTAATTGATAGAATTGTTAGCAACAGTTAAAGGGGAGTCTGTTAGGACATGTTTTGTAACTGTTGATAAAATTATGTGTAAGTTCTGCTAGAGGCGAACTTAACAAGTTCGCCTAGCCTATCAGAGGCGAACTTATTAAGTTCGCCCAGTATATATCAGAGGCGAACTTATTAAGTTCGCTTAGCCTATAAGAGGCGAACTTAATAAGTTTGCCTAAGCATCTATGAGGCGAACTTATTAAGTTCACCTACTGCAGAACATGTGTTTATAAATAGAGGAACTGAGACAGAACAGAAAAATTGACAAGACAGATTAGAGACGAGAGAAATTCTGTGAAATATTGTAACCTGATATTGTGGTGGAAATACAAAGCATTTATTTACATCATTGTTGTTGATTAAGTTGCACGAGCACGTTGATCATGGATTCCGCACGTTATCACCGTGTCGTACCGCGAGTCTAGAGATCCGTCACGCACCGAATTAGGGACCTACAGTCATTAGTTACATTGAATGACTCTATATGAGTTTTAAAAATACCATTAAATATTGAAGTAAATGCGGAAGCGTAAACGTTAATATTAAATTCAAAGTAATTGCACGCAACAAAAGTGCAAGTAATGTAAATAATGGGTAACAAATCATTGTTCACTTAATGATAAAACCAATGCGACTCCATGATGCAATCTAGTCCTGATGTGTACCATAGTGACCTGAGAAAACATGCTTAAAGTGTCAACACAAGGTTGGTGAGTTCACAGGTTTGTAAGTAAATAAAATGTTTGAGTGTTTGCAAGATCCACATACATAAGTCACACCTATTGTTAGCAACTTTGTATGGATCTGATCGGGCAATCCAGAGTGTATAGTAAGTTGCAATGCTCTAACCCGTTGAGGTTTAACTGTTTCTTTGCAGCTTAAAGCGTCGGATACCACATTAGCCATGCCTGAATGATACTTGATCGCATAATCGTAGTCATTCAGAAGTTCAAGACCTCTACCTTGGCACGTGCTCAGCTTCTTTTGCTCAAAGACGTGCTGAAGACTCTTGTGATCGGTGTAATTTTTACCTTTGGTACCGTACAAGTAATGTCTCCAGATCTTGAGCGTAAATAACATGGCTCCCAACTCCAAGTCATGTGTCGTGTAGTTTTTCTCGTGAATCTTTAACTGGCGAGATGTGTATGCAATAACCTTCTAGCGTTGCATCCTAACACAACCGATACCTTGAATCGATGCATCGCCATAACAGGATAGGTGCGCTGCAAAGTTTTTGTTTTAACAGTTGGAAAGCTGCTTCCTAACTATCACCCCATTTGTAGGTAGTGCTCTTTGTGGGTAAGTGTTGTTAGTGGTTGGACGATCTTTGAGAATCTCTCTATAAATCTGCGGTAATAACCCGACAAACCAAGAAATTGACGTATCTCGGTTGGGGTTTTTGGAGTTTCCCAATTCTTCATGGAAGGCAAACTGTTGCACACATTATTGCAGGATCCACTGACACATAGTTGTCAACACTTTCCTGAGCCATGGGCTCACGTCATTAGTTGATATTCTGTGAGGATAGATTGACCACGAGGATGAGAAAGCCTTACTCATTGCATACTCAAACCCTATTCTGACTCAGTTAAAAGGACGACTGCTATGCTTCTTTCAGTAACTCATATTCATGAACTAGTTTCACTCCTCGAGGATGCATCTCATGTGCGTGTTTGCCTCATGTGCATATTCCTATCTACAACCCACTTGATTGAACTCCCGTATTGTGTTCTAACTCGAGTGAATACTCGGATCAAACGATTCCTGATAACTCATCCTGATATGAATTCTAGTTGATCAACTTATGGTTGATAACTAAGCCTCCCGATGACTTATCATATCTGACAACACTCAGTACTCGACAATAGAAATTTCAGGGACATTTTAACACGGGACAGGGAGAAACGAGGGTGAACATGTAAAGCAAATTATCATTACGGGTGCACACGTAATAGTAATTTGAGGTGCATGTAAGTCCTGGTGAAACATAGTGTGTGGATAAATGGTCCTAATATGTGATCTACCCATCGTGTTATTTTCACTCATGTAAGAGTCTTAGTGACCTTACGACTCTCATTCAGACTTGATTAATGGAACCAAATAGAGTGAAACTCTAGTAGAACCTCAGGGTAAAACCCACCGACTCCAACTGTGTATTTGGAATTTGAGAAATTCTTCCTGAACTAACACGTAATTCCTTACACTCCAACAATAGATTCCATTTGACCCTATTGCTTTATCATGTGACTAATACTGAGTCTAAATTTGATCTATACCCCAACATACCCAGTTATTTCAATGACAGTAGGAAACGGGGATTTGATATAATCAACCTTCAGTTGAACATGATTACTTAAACAGACATCCTATCCCTTGTGCTCCTGATATCTATAAAATCCTTCCTACATGTGAACCTTTTCCCTTAGCCTTTGTGTTGACCGATGCTTACCTTATAAGAGCAGGTCTCACTAAAAGTCTCATCGTGATCTCACAAACTTCCTATTAGTAAAGTCGTACTTCAACTCTACTGGAAATTTAAGTACACTGTAGAAGCAACTCAAAACCTTAAGAGATGTAGACTTGGATTGGCTGGTTATAACTTTGACATTGACCTTATGCCAGTCACACTTGGCAGTTTCGACGTAATTGTCGGTATGGATTGGTTATCTAAAGAACCAAGCCGAGGTTATCTCTCGCGAGGAAATTGTTCGCCTTCCTCTCCCGAGTGGAGAAACCCTTTCTACCCAAGGCAAAAGGAGAGGTGCGGTCATAGGAATCATATTCTTCGTGAGAGCGTAGAAGTGCTTACGGAAAGACCATACTGCCATTCTGGCTCTCGTCGCCAAGCAGCCATCTGAGGAGAGGAAGATTTACGATATCCCGATCGTTCGTGATTATCCGGAGGTATTTCCCGAAGACTTGCCTGGTCTTCAGCTTCACCATCAAGTCAAATTATAGATCGATCTAACACCCGAAGCAACGCCTATTTCTCGGGTACCGAATAGACTTACACCCAGTGAGCTACCAGAACTATCCACATGAATGCAAGAGTTGTTGGATAAAGGCTTCATCCGACGTAGCTCACCGCCATGGAGAGCTCTAGTCCTATTCGCCAAGAAGAAAGACGGGACTTTCCGTGTGTGCATTGACTACCGTGAGCTGATCAAAGTAACTATCAAGAATCGTTACCCTCTACCTTATATTGACTATCTATTTGACCAACTTCAAGGGTCAAGTTTCTATTCAAAGGTCGATCATCGATCCGGTTATCATCAACTGAGTGTCCGGGATGAAGACATCTCTAAAAATGCATTCAGAACTTGGTACGGCCATTATGAGTTTTTGGTCACACCGTTCGGATTAACCAACGCACCCGCGGTGTTCATGGACCTCATGAACCGTGTGTGTAAACCTTACCTTGATTAATTCGTCATCGTTTTCATTGACGACATCCTCATCTATTCTAAGAACAAGGAAGAACATGAGGAGCATCTGCGTTTAATCCTTGAATTGCTAAAGCAAGAGCAATTGTATGCCAAGTTTTCAATATGAGAATTATAGATTCGCGAAGCTCAATTCCTAGGGCATGTAGTCAACGAGAAGGGAATACATATCGATTCAGCTAAAGTAGAAGCCATCAAGAATTGGGTGGCACCAACGACTCCGACAGAGGTGCGACAATTTCTGGGATTGGCTTGCTACTACCGCTGATTCATCGAGGGATTCTCGAAGATCGCTCAACATCTACACCGATCACCAGAGTCTTCAGCACGTCTTCGAACAGAAAGAGTTGAACATGCGACAGTGTCGTTGGATCGAACTCTTGAACGACTATGATTGTGCTATCAAGTATCACCCGGGCAGGGCTAACGTAATAGCCAATGCCCTAAGCCGGAAAGAAACTAAACCTAGGTGATTCCGAGCATTAAAGCTCACTATCCACCCTGGACTACCTGATCAGATTCGTAGTGCTCAAAGCCATGAAAGAGTAAAACCTAACGTTGTAATCCACGCGTGGTACGGAGAAACAACTTGAGGTTAAATAGGACGGTATTCACTATTTCGCAGAGGGCATATGGGTTCCAAAGTACGGGAACATAAGGGAACTTGTAATAGATGAATCTCAAAAATCTCGCTATTCTATTCATCCTGGTTTCGATAAGATGTATCATGACCTAAAGGTTCTTTATTGGTGACCGAACATGGAAGCTGATATAGCCATCTATGTTAGCAAGTGTCTGACCAGCTCAAAAGTCAAAATCGAGTACCAAAGACCTTCTGGTTTGCTCCAACAACAGGGAATTCCGATGTGGAAATGGGAGCAGATTTCCATGAATTTTATTACCAAACTACCTTGAACTTCTAGCAGATGCAACACCATTTGGGTGATCGTTGATCGCTTGACTAAATCCGCTCACTTCCTAGCAATCAAAGAAACCGACAAAATGGAGAATCTTACTCGTATCTACTTGAAGGAAGTAGTTTCTCGGCACGGAGTGCCAATCTCTATCATTTCGGATTGTGACGCTCGATTCACATCACGCTTTTTGCAATATCTACAAAAAGCTTTAGGCACGCGTCTTGATATGAGCACAGCGTACCATCCTCAAACTGATGGCTAAACGGAACGTACCATTCAAACCTTAGAGGACATGCTACGAGCTTGTGTGATTGATTTCGGTAACAGTTGGGAAACTCACTTGCCTTTAGTGGAGTTCCCCTACAATAACAGTTATCACACTAGTATCAGGGCAGCACCATTTGAGGCATTGTATGAACGTAAATGCCGATCACCTATCTGTTGGGCCGAAGTTGGGGATAGCCAACGTACGGGTCCCGAACTTGTATTCGAAACCTCTGAAAAGATCGTTCAAATTTGAAACCGTGTGGCAGCAGCTTATGATCGTCAAAAGAGCTATGCCGGTAAGCGTCGCAAACCGTTAGATTTTCTAGTAAGCAACATGGTTCTATTGAAAGTCTCACCTTGGAAAAGTGTAATCCGCTTCGAGAAATGAGGCAAACTGAATCCTCGTTATGTTGGACCATTCAAGATAGTGAGGAGGATTAGCCCAGTAGTATACCAACTGGACTTACCTGAAGGACTGAGTGGTGTACACAACGTCTTTCATGTATCTACCTTGAAGAAATGTCTAGAGGACGAGACACTCGTTGTTCCTCTTGAGGAAATACACATCGATGAACAATTGTGTTTCATCAAAGAACTGATAGAAATCATGGATAGGGAAGTCAAAACGCTAAAACGCAGTAAAATCTCTATTGTTAGAGTTCGTTGGAACTCGAAACGCGGACCGTAATTCACATGGGAGCGCGAGGATTAGATGATGTGCAAGTATCCTCATCTATTCAAGCACTCCACATCAAGCTCTTAAGGTACTATTGTAATTTTTGGGACGAAAATTCTTTCAATTAGGGGATGAAGTGACACCTCAGGAATTTTTTTTATTATTCTAATTTTTGGGACGAAAATTATTTCAACTAGGGGATGATGTGACAATCCGGACTTTCAGGTTAACTCCGTTAACCAAATCATGTTAAATCCTAACATATTTAACCCTATCTCTAACTCCAGGGTCTAATCCTATCAAATATTAAACTAAAACTAGAGGGACTAGTTATGCCATTAGTCCAAACCAAATTCTAATTGACCTTCAAAGTCAAAATTGGATTTTGGTGTTCCTGATGACTTTTAGAAGTCAACTAATCATGTTCTTATTCCAATTCAAACCCCAGGGACTATTCCTGCTAATAATTAAACTTTAAACCATGAAAACAAAGGGACTAATCCTGCTAATAACTCATTATTGATTCTGTTGACTTTTAGAAGTCAAACTCTCTCGATCTTTGATCCAAATTCGTTCACATAAACTCAAATCCGTCCAAAATCACGACTGTTACACTCATTAATGATGAGGCCAATAATCATTGAAACATTTACACAGATTTTGATTACCATTTATCATGAATAAAAGCCCTAAGCTTGTAACCGCCGACCCCTCATCGCGAACCTATCAAATGCAATCAAATCCGTCTGTTAATGCCACAATTGAACACTGGCACACCTTAATCGGACCTTTCTGAACGTATCTGAAGCATCAATTTCATCATTCGAGTAGTCTAAGAACCTGTCGATTGAAACCAATTTCACCTAGGCCGACCTCAAGCAAAATCGAGCAATCCGAACTTGTTACATGTAATACACACACCCTTATACTCGCTTTTATGTCTAGAACGAAAGCCCTAACTCAATTTGGGCTCACATCACCGAATTAACACACGAATAGATTCTAGGGTTCTTAACATATTCGGTTTAATCGAGCACCAACGTAGAGACGACCTCAACTCAATTAACTTACTTGAACGGGTTCGTAATTTCTCACTCATCGAAAGCCCTATGAATCTAACCCCTAATATTATAAGATTTAATCAATTGGATTTGTGGAATGAACCTAGGGTTTCGGCTATTCAACCGGGAATAAAACTATCCAAAACCAAACGATTTTGCAATTAAATCGTTTCCACCGATTCGCAATGCTATGAGGAACAAAACCCCCTTTGCCTTTTGGATCAATCGTGATCGGATTCAAGGGATTTGCGGGCGGATTTAGGATTGGGTTGTGTGAAGGGGGAAGAACACATGAGACATCCGTGTTAAAACCTTTTTAATCCGGATTCTGATGTGAAGACCCTAGCGGGCGAGTTGGTTAAGGCATTGAGCTGAGGTGGGAGAGACCCAGGTTCGAATCCCACCATGCACATTATTTTTTTAAAACAGTTATTAAGCTTTAATTTTAAATAAAATCTTTCCCTATAATATTATATCAATATTTTAATACGAGTTAACCTGGAAAACACCCGTAGGGTCGTGTTTGGGTTATAACCTATTTTAATATCTATTTTCCCATAAAACAAAATAATAAATATATATATATATATATATATAGTGTTTCGCCTCATTTATAAATCTCATGTAACGTTTCAAACTAATTAATAATATAATTATTTATATTATTTACTCACGTTTATACCCTCGAAATAAAATAATATATCTATTATTTTTGCCACAAAAATGATTATCGTATTGATTTCACGAACCTAAAATAATATAATAAATTATATTATTAGGCCATTGTTAAATGGTACAAACACATGAACATGTTTTATTAATTAATATTATTTATAATTAGAGATGTTCGACACGTAACGTAATTATCTTAATAATTATATTAAGAAACCCTTATTCCCGTGGACAAGTTCGTCTACTCCTTGATCATTGGAATGTTTTAAGACGTTCTAATCTTCCGTGTCGTCGTCACAAAACCTCATTGTATCCCTAACTGTTATGCTTATAACTTTAGGGCGTACGTAGACAGTTCACAGGCGAACTCTCGTGTTTCCTGCTTTCATCCTTGTGTGGTACTATCTACTACTCGTACATAACTCAGGTGAGTTTCACGGCCCCTTTTTTACTTATTTTCCTATTGGGGGAGAAACATGCATACACACAAACATTATTTTACCTGTTTTCCTGTTGGGGAGAAACATGCATACACACAAACAGTATTTTTACTTGTTTTCCCGTTGGGGAGAAACATGCATACAAATGAATATCATTTTACTTGTTTTCCCGTTGGGGAGAAACATGCGTACAAACAAACATCATTTTACTTGTTTTTCCGTTGCGGAGAAACATGCATACGAACAGACATCCGTTACTTGTCTTCCAGCCAGGGAGAGACATACATACAGACATGGATCACATAGTATTTCATTACCACTTGTGTACTTAAGCGTAAACACTATCATGAAAGTCCTCACATCGAACCGTTAATATGGACTTAGCATAGTAATTTGAGTAGTACTATTGGGTTTAACAAACCCCACCCAGGTCGCGCTAGCACGATTGGAGGTCAAACGGGTGTAGATTGGCCTAAACATATTAGTCAGAGTTGATAGACCTGGCTGGAGGCAAACAAACAAATAAACAGTCAGCTTCGGTTGCGAGCGCTTAGAGTAACTTGTACATTGTCTAGCTAGCAATAGGTGTGACTTACGTATGTGGATCTAGCAACACCCAAACAATTTATTTACATACAAACCTGTGAACTCACCAACCTCATGTTGACACTTTTCTTACATGTTTCTCAGGTCGCATTGGCACAGATTGCACACTTAGGACATGCATGGAGTCCTTCTATCATGACATTCATTTCAAACATTTTAACAGTTACTTACTTACATTAATTGACGCTTTGTTGCGTGTAATTACTTTTGATTTCATTTTAACGTTTACGCTTCCGCATTTATCTCTGAACTTTTATGATATTTCATTTATGTCCCATATAGTGTCGTTTGATGTAACTAATGTCTGAGATCCTGGTTTGTCACACGCCAAACGGTAAAACTCTGTTAGTGTAATTTAGGGGTGTGACAAATCACCTTAGGTAATCACCATAAGCATCGTACTATCTTTAAATACTAGCATGCAAGCCTATTGCTCAATATTGACACATTCGGTTCAATAAAGTTTCCATATTTGGAAAGTGTACTAACATGTACGTTTTCTAGGTTTCGTTACGTTACAACATGTCATTCAACTCTAATAAACGTGCAAATAGCGTTACATCTAATTATACACATCAAGATCACATATTGTTCATGTTCATATCATAACACGTTCACATTAGATAACCTATGTCTAAGCATGCAGCTTCTCGCCTAAGTTGTATCTAACTATGTTTATTCACCATAACAACATACTAGTTTCTATTTTTAATAAGGTTCGGTTTATCATGCGGGTTTTTGCCAAGTTACAATTCTAATAGCTTTCATATGCATAACTAAGCATACTAACATCATTCAAATCAATTTACTATATGCTAGCATCACAATCAAAATCAAGTTTTCAATAAAGTTTCTACTAATAGTAACTTCATGATTTCTAGCTCGATTTTCATGATTTCAACGAGTCAAATACATTACTACGTAATAACTAGTGATACCACATCATTACATGAACATATAACAAACGTTTAACGATCGTGTCTTGTTTATGAAAATTATTGTTTGGATGGACTCGGGTCTATAATAAACAGTATAAACTCAGAAAAATCGCAACAATGGATAGAAATATTGCTTGTATGCGTTGTCATGTGTTAGAATCATTCACTAAATGAGAATACCAATCTTGTTTTGTTCATAACTCGACCATCCGAACTCCGTTTCACGCGATCCATATATCCATGCGTTTGTCTCATCACACTCGACCTTAGAAAATTATCGGTGTCGGCAGTTGCCGCCACCGCTGCTGCCGCCAGAACGCAGATCTGTCCTTCAGCACCTTCGGTTTTGCGCGTCAAATACTCTAGTAGCGCGAAACCAACCCAAACGAACTCCGTTTTAAGCGTATAATATGTCCACGCGTTCGTATCACCAAATCCTTTCAAACCCACCGGTCGCCGCCTCCGGAACCCATCGCCGAAAAATGAAACTGTGGCCGGATTTTACCGCATCCGGTGTCTATGACTTCGTTTTGGATGAATAATATGTGCACGCTACCGTATCGCCGAACCCTTTCAGAATCTCTGATCGCCGCCGCCGGAATCCGCTGCTACAGTCGCCGGAGAAACGAAACAGTGGCTAGATTTGCGCAGCTCATAACCTTATTAAGCGAACTCGGATTTGAGCCCATAATATATCCACGCGACTGTGTCGCCGAGCTCTACCACCCTGTACGATCGCCACCACCGGCCACCGCCGGATCTATCGCTGGAGACATGAACAGTGGCCGGAAAATCGAAGAGAGGGGAGGGAGATGGATTGCAACGGCTAATGGGGAGAAATGGGAGTTAGGGTTTACAAGTTTGTTATTTAAATGGTAGCCATGGGTTGTAGGATGCCCCATGGATGATCCATGGGTATTTTTAATAAAAGTTTTGGTTTTAACAATAATTATCCTAAACTTTAATTTTTATAAAAGTCACACTTTTATATTTATTTGTCTCATAATTAACTTCCGTTAATTATATGTGGTTTTCACGAAAGTTCGTTAATTTATCAAATAAATCACATAACACATACATAATTCATATAACACATAAATATAGATTATTGATGTTAGTTTTACTGTTCGAGATTATTATTTTGTTTGTTCACCAACGTTCGTGTCTAGACTCGTGTGTTTCGATAATTCTCCGAATTGTCTCTACGTGAATGTTCGTGTAATAACTGACACACATAATTAACCTTAACTATGTGTAATGCGTGAATGTACGTTCTAGATAACAGATTTTGATGGAATTAACAAAGTTTGTGTTAACGGGTTTAACCTGAAAATACGAGGTGTCACAAAAAGCATCTTATGGATAATGGTTTTGTACGTGGCCAATATATTTGACCTTGTTCATAAAGAAAGCAGGGAGAGATTATCAACTGGATTAGATATATGTAGACGACATTATCTGTGGCTCAACAAACGAAGAGTTATACACAGAGTTGGAGAGTGTTATGAAATCAAAGTTTGAAATGTCAGCTATGGAAGAGTTATCATTCTTTCTTGGACTTCAAGTGAATCAAATATAGGATGGTTTCCTCATTCATCAGTCTAAATATGTCAAAGACATCTTCAGCCGATTCAAGATGGAATATTGTACTCCATATGATACTCCAATTCCGGTGAATCACAAGTTGAATTTTGATCCCGATGGAAAATACATTGATTGCCGTCTTTATCGGGGCAATGATTGGTTCTCTTATGTATTTAACTGCTTCGAGGCCTGATATAATGTTTGATGTATGTCTTTGTTCCAGATTTCACCCAAAACCAAAGGAATCTCATCTGATCGCAGTCAAATGCTTCTAATTTTTGAATTTAATGCTTAACAAATCTTGTGGATTCAACAGCAATTAAGAGATTATGGTTTGAATTTCCGTTGCACCCCCATGTTCATTGATAATACTGCTACAATGTCCATAACAAATAATCCTGTTAAGCAGCAAAACGAAAAACATTGAAATAAGATATCATTTTATTCTTGATTGTGTAGATAAGAAGTTGATTGAGCTAGTGAAGGTACATACTGATGATAATTTTGCTGATCTCTTTACCAAGGCATTTGATCGTACCAGGTTTGAATTTCTGCTCAAGATGATTTGTATGATCAATCCCAAATAAAAGTTTTTCAAAATAATTTTCACGGAGGATTTATTTTATTTTATTGCTTTATTACTTTTTTGCACTTTACTTTCAGTCAAAAACTTTTATTTATAAAAATTCAAAACAAAATGAAAAAGATAAAATTGGCATCATTTGAAGTTAGATAAGAAATGATAGCACATCAGTGAAAAGTTTATCACATATGATCATAGAAGACCTTTGATATGATATAATAATTTGTGCTTGTCTTCTTTTGATTTGATCTAAATTTCAAAGTCTGTATGAACAAGAAATGATAGTGTTATAAATGTTCTAATCCTGATAATCTTATTGCTTTTAATTTGAGTATGAGTTTGTAACTTAGATTGTCAGTAGACTAGAAGCGTTTTTGGACCATTAGTAGTGTGAAAACTAAACAATAAATGACAACATCTGTGATTTGAATCCATTGTATGCCTGGGTGTGTACGTAAAAGATCATTATCAGATAAAGAATATATGATTTTAAGAATTTCGTGAGACCAATATCGGATTATCTTTTGCACAAATCTTTACAGTTCACTTCACTGCCCATGTCCCGAAAAATATGCAATGTGTTGTTGAACTAAGATATGTTTTCTAACAACATCTGTTGTAGCAAATACTAGCCCTTGGATTATATTGATACAACATCTATACTGATTCCATTGAAACTTATCCCACCTGAATCTTTTGATTCTCATTCTAAAGCCAATTTATTAGAATCTTTTGATTCTGAATCTTCATGATTCTTATATCCTACGGGATCTGCTATTCTTATCATTGTGCTAATAGAGATAATTTCATCTTAGAGATTGATCTAATCTTGTAGAAAAACATATATGTCTTGAAGATAATGCAATTTTAAATTTCTGTTGGTCATATATGTGGGGTACACGATGTTTTTTTATCAAAATGATACTAACTCACATGAAATTGGTATAAAAACGCCTATAGTTTCAAATCTTATAATACTGACAACTTAAGTTTACATGCTTTGTATTGCAAATTCGGTATGAATAATTAAGCATAGTATGACCTAATCTTGTTTACTTTGAAATTTGTCACGTATCATTTCAAGTATATGTTGAAAAGAATGAAAAATGAATTGATTTGAAAAGTTTAATCATGATTCATAGTACCCAAATTAGTTGTACTGATGGTATTCTTTATTATAAGAATGATCAAGAAAATATTGATTCAATTTTACATGGAAGATTGTTCTGTTTTATATGATTTGATCTCATAAGAAAGTATCATGTTACTTTGTGAAGTTACATGATAATCATATGTTATGGAGTAACATAGGTGACCCATAGTTTTTGATAAAATGTGTGATAGACTGCTCATATATTGATATGATCTTCTTACTCATGATGTTCAAACAAAAATATGTGATTCAGTTTGTATAGATAAAATCTAAAAATATTTTCTTTCCATCTTCCATGAAAATCCTATCTTTTAATTTTATAAAAATGTTCCGGATTGGATCGGATACATGTTTCAGGTGGAAGATAACAACGATTGAAAATTGAAAGGCTGAAGCTTGAACGGATTGAAAGTTCAAAATTTTCTAAGTGTGGAGGTTATGTTCGCCTAGTTAGCGAACATATCAAGTTCGCCTGGTAAGCGAACTTATCAAGTTCGCCTGGTTAGGCGAACTTAAAAGTTGGGTATATATATGTTCTCAGGCGAACTTGTTCATTACCATTTCAAAATTCTCAAGCGAACATATTCTGAGCGAACTCTTTCACAGTACAGCGAACTTGATTTTTGGGAAATCCTTGTCTAGTTGATCGGTTTTTCAGTGGTTGTTTCTTGTACAACTTGTGATTGCATTTCTTTTAATGGTAGTTACAAGCATTTTCTTCCGTTAAATCAACCGGAATCGTCGGATTATGTTTCTGAAATGAGTGTGTATTTCTTGGACTTGTTTAGAACTTGTAGCTATTGTTGTGTGGGTCAAAATAGAAATTGGTGCTTGCTAATATCTTATCGGTGGCCTGTGTCGCTTTGTCAATGGTTAATTTGATCATTTTCATCGATTTGGACTTAGTAGGATTTCTGGTCTGAGAATGTATCGACAGGCGAACATATTCAGGCGAACTTATTAAGTTCGCCACTTGCAACTCTAAGCGAACTTATTAAGTTCACCTAGGGGCATAGCAGTGTTTGGACTTATGAAATTTTTCATGTTTTAATCTTTTGTGTGATTATTTTTTTTAGTTTTAATTTTTGTTATATGTTTGTGTTTACTAGTATCAGTTGGTATTAATATGTGTGTGTTTTTACTATATGCCGGTATAATAATGTTGGTTGTCTAAAATTATTACAGATGGATCGTCGTGTCGAGTACAAACATAATCAAGTGGATTTATTGGATCCAAGGATGTCTGAAGCGGTGAATTACTAAGGCATAATCAACTTTCTGAATAGATCAAAATTGCATTTGGCCTTGTCTGCAAATCCTTACATCAGTCTTCCTTTCATTCAACAGTTCTAGGCTACAGTGCAACATGATACTAATGTTGAACCAAGTGTGCTACGTGCTACAGTCAATAATACTAAAAGTTGAAATCTCTGTGGATACTATAAGGACTGCTCTAGCACTTGGTGGAAACAATGATGACCCTCTGAGTTACCCTGGTACTCTTATTATGGGATGTTTTCAGAGGATGGATTACCTTGGAAGACAGAATGATACTCAAGCAAGAAAAGGTGGTCTTGTTGGTTAGTGGAGGTACTTCATGCATGTGATTATTCAATGTATGTCACCAAGGAAAGCTGGAACTGATGGTTTGAAGTCTTCTTTACAAGCTGCCATGGTTGCTCTTACTCTTAATAAGAGGTTTAACTTTGCATTATATATAATCAGAGAGCTTGTCCTGTAAATCACACCACCTGAAGGACAAGGGTTTCTCATGTGCTAGCATCACAATCAAAAATCAAGTTTTCAATAAAGTTTCTACTAGTAGTAACTTCATGATTTCTAGCTCGATTTTCATGATTTCAACGAATCAAATACATTACTACGTAATAACTAGTGATACCACATCATTACATGAACATATAACAAACGTTTAACGATTGTGTCTTGTTTATCAAAATTATTGTTTGGATGGACTCGGGTCTATAATAAATAGTATAAACTCAAAAAAATCGCAACAATGGATAGAAAGATTACTTGTATGCGTTGTCATGTGTTAGAGTCATTCACCGAATGAGAATACCAATCTTGTTTCATTCATAACTCGACCATCCGAACTCCGTTTCGCGCGATCCACATATCCACGCATTCGTCTCGTCACACTCAACCTTAGAAAATTGTCGGTGTTAGCAGCTTCCGCCACCGCTGCTGCCAGAACGCAGATGTGTCTTTCATCACCTTCGGTTTTGTGCGTCAAATACTCGAGTAGCTCGAAACCAACCGAAACGAACTCCGTTTTAAGTGTATAATATGTCCACGCGTTCGTATCGCCAAACCATTTCAAACCCACCGGTCGCCGCCGCCGGAACTTATCGCCGAAAAACGAAACTGTTGCCGGATTTTACCGCATCCGGTGTTTATCTTTGTGTCGCTCGAAACCATATCAAACGGACTTCATTTTGGACGAATAATATGTCCACACGACCGTATCACCGAGCCCTTTCAGAATCTCTGATCGCCGTCGTCAGAATCTGTAGGTCCCTCGGGTGTGGCGGATCGTCACATGCAAGTGGGTCTACTAGTCGGACCGGGTGCGGAATACCCGTGACTAGGTGGAGAGTTAAACAAAACAAAGTAAAACTGACAAGAGAATCACTTTAAATGTTCTTTTTATTATAAACACTTGAAGGTTACAGAGAGAAGTACTGATATTACAATTTGCGTATTTGCTACTGTGACTGCCTATGTCTGCGTACTTAACTTCTGTCAACCTATCCTATTTATACAAGACCTGATGCCTGCACACTTAGCAAGTGCGCAGGGCAAAATGCTCTTGCGTACTTAACAAGTACGCAAAGGTATTCTTGCGTACTTGCTAAGTATGCATGAGCTTTCTCCTGCGCACATACAAGTGCGTAAAACACTTAGAGAATTATGCAACATTCAATATGTAAAAGTAAATACAACTCGATAAACTAATACATAAAGACTATTAATTACAAAGACAATTACAAACATTAAAGTACAAACTAAGACTCTATCTATCCAGAGTGTTTGTCACCGGAAAGTGATTCAACAAACTCCCCCTTGACAACAACTCTGGATAATCTTCAGTCTTTAGTCTTCACATCTTCAGTCTTCACATCACTTGATCTTTAGCTTCCATCTTCTTCTTGTATTCAAGGCAGAACTTAATCACCTTGTCATATTTAGAAGCAAGGAGCTTTGTCCATTCATCTGTGTACACACAATACCTGTCTGCTAGTGCCCCTAGATCTTTCATTGAAAAGTTGATGAAGCAGACTTCATCAAATATTCTGATCAGTTCCTTTGGCACTATGTTCCCACTCTCTGAACATACCTTCCCCATAATCACAGCCTCGCCGTCTTTGGATCTACGTACCAGTACCACATGTCACCAAGAATATCCTGAGATAACTTGCTCAGGGGAATCTTAGTTTCACATCGCACTGGCTTGTATACCAATTTCTTTAAGTTCTTTTTAGTCACAGGATGTCTAGCGTTCTTATCCTTGACTCTCTTAGGCACTTGAGGCTTGAACATCTCGAATTTCCCAGATCTTGCTTCCCGCTGCAGAACTACCCACAAACCCATTGCCACTGCATGATTAGAATGACTCAGCAGCTCTCGGTTTGCTAGGTTCACAAGGTCGTATTTGGGTAAGGAGCTGAACGCTTCACTGGTGGGTTTCAAGTATTGAACCCCGCCAGATCTTTTGATTGCGAACAGCTGCTTATCCTCCTCGAACCTTACAGCCAAGATCATCCCTGTTGCTCCTTGTTTGTCTATTATAGACGTCTTTTTCCACACAGGAGCTGGACCCTTTAATGAAGTAGAAGGCATATATTTTTCTTTCGGTGCCTCTAGGTCCACAGGTGTAGGTCAACTGGGAGGCTTCAGTCGAGGCTTCCACATTACTAGCATGCTCGACTGAACCTGTGTTGAGCTGAGCTTCGAAGGATGGAAATTCAAAGATCTCTCCATCTTCTAACTCGTACTCTCCTTCCCCATCGCCCTTGGGAATTTCAATTACAACATCCTCATCATCATCCTTGTCTTTGTCGTCATCCTTAGTCAAGTTAATAGGATGACAAGCCTCATCACCAGTAGTTTTCTCCTTCTCTTTCTCTTTATCTTTCTCTTTCTCTTTCTCTTTCTCTTTCTCTTTCTCTTTCTCTTTCTCTTTCTCCCCCTGAGCATCAAGCTTCTTAGTCAGATCAGCGATTAGTTTGACCATCAGCTCATGCTCTTTCCTTTGAGTATCAAACCTCAGCTCCAAGGACGACCTATGACCCAGAATCATTTCATTTGTCTTGATTAGGAGCTCGTTCTGGGCCATGACGTTCTTCAGTCTTTCATCAGTCACCGTTCTCTGGCTACGTAGGATTCTAACTTCGTCTACCAATGAATTAATCGGTGCTTGTTGAGCGTCAGACTCCTCCTTTGATTTCCGAATAGTCTCCAATAATCCAACAACTTGGGTTTCCAGAACATCTATACTTGCAGCATTCGGATCAGGATGTCTGGATGATGACGCCTCGGCATTGTGAATAAGGGAGGAGAAGATGGTATCGAAGTCAAACCCTTGTGTGAAATCTCCATAATTAAAGGGTTGACTTAGAGGATCAATGGTGGTTGTTGGGATTGAGAATGTAATGAGGGTTGGAGGAGTTATGGTAGGGGTGATGGTGACTGACTCCATGAGAATTGGAGTAGTCACCGCCACCTGAGCAGATGTGGTAGGGAGGGTCACTATTACAGGAATCTCCTCTGTGATTGAAGTGACGGCCACGTCAAGTTGCACCTGTGGCCTCCTCCTCCTATGGTATGGTTGCTGTGAAGGTGGGGTGGAGGCTGAATCAGGACTAGCGGCTGAAACTTGTACTTGCTGCTGAGCCTCCACCTCATTGGGGATAGAAAACTGTTGCCTATCACCCCTATTTTTATGAATGCTTTCTCGTCTTTGTCTCTGTATAGCAACGTCAGAGTCAGAGTCTGGCTCATATTCGCTGCTGGAAGACTGTCGCTTTCTCTTGGAGGACGACTCAGGTAGGGTTACCTTTGTCGTTCTCGTTGGGTGTACCTGCGATGGCGCATCATCGGAATCAGAAGAATCTGACTATGTCTCTTCCGAGTCGGATCCCTCAGCACCATCATTTCCTCCTTCTTCGTCTCCATTATCAGATGATCCATCATCACTTTCCACTTCCTCCGCTTGTTGTTGCTGTTGTTCATCGAAGTGTTCACTCAATTCAGGCTCCGAATCGTGACTATACCATCTCCAGTCACCTGGTTCCACGTATGCTTCATTTATGAGGTGGCCAAAGAGTTCCATATGCACAGGGGTAGGTTCTACACTGCATGGATTTAAGAATGTGCGAACACTCTTTTGTCCACCCTCTTCACTTGCAGTCTCTCCCCTATAGCAGGTAGGTTTGGCAACGCGTCGTTAATCAAAAGTTGTACAAACCTAGGGTATAATAAGAACCTATCATGGATATCTTATAAAAGCGCCAAATGCCTTTCAAGATAGAAGTTATCCTATAGATCCTGTATTCATGCCTCTTCGAAATGCGAATCATAGTATTCATTCTTATGAAAATGATAACAAAGAGATACTATTTCTCGAAATATGGACAAATGGAAGTTTAACTCCTAAAGAAGCACTTTACGAAGCCTCCCGGAATTTGATTGATTTATTGATTCCCTTTTTACATACCAAAGAAGAAAATTTAAATTTAGAGGACAATCAACACATAGTTCCTTTACCCCATTTTACCTTTTATGATAAATTGGCTAAACTAACAAAAAATAAAAAAAATGGCGCTGAAATCGATTTTTATAGACCAATCAGAATTGCCTCCCAGAATCTATAATTGCCTCAAAAGGTCCAACATATATACATTATTGGACCTTTTGAATAACAGTCAAGAAGAACCTCTCCGCCGTGTTGATCTGGTCATTGATGGCTTTGAATATGTAGCGGGAGAAGTTGTAGCCCTTATTGAGAGATAGGCCAACCATAGCTGCGGCAAGGTCATGACCCATGGCATCCTTTCCAGCTTTCCTTGAGGAGATGCACATGATCATGACGTGGGCGAAGTATCTCCGTTGGTCTAGCACCCACGTCTTCTTATATGACGCATAGTCTCTCGCCCTGACATATCCCATTCTTTGCCTCCAACTGCCATCCACAAAGTAGTCTGGATAGGCTGTCGGGTCGGTCGAGAGATCTCTGAATTGTAGGACCCTTCTAATAGAATCTTCAGAAAAGGCGACAGCATGACCAGCAACGGTAGCCCTTATAACGTTGGGAGTTACCGTGCAGTCATGCTCCGCAGTCTCCCTAAACTGCTCCAGATAGGGTCTTGAAACGATCGGGTCAGCATAAATTGCATAGTTGATTCTTGAACGGTTCAAGAAATCAACTATTTCTCTATACTGTAGTGTTGCACCCTTCCATTCTGGTTCAGTGTTAGCTAACAGATTGAATTCATTAGTAAACGCCCGAGCCATAATCTGCAAAACCACAAGGTCGGAATCGATGATTCTAGCCTATGGGACCAATATCAACACCAAGTACTTGCTATACTTGACCAATTTTGACCTAACAGTCGAATGAAACCACTGTCGATTCAAATTCAAGGTCAAGGACAAAATCAATAGCTATACAGACAAATTAAGGGTCGATTATAGTATCTAATCAGGTTTTAGTGATAAAGATTTACCCAAATTTTGCCCAAAAATCTTGGAATAAACCTAGATTTTCTAAGTCATTGAATCGGTCCAAAGTCACGATTTCGTGGATGGATTTAGCCTAGATTCTCACCAATTTGTTGTTATATGAAGATGAAACTAACAACGGGACGAAAAATCGGTTTTGGAACACTTGAATTTTTGAGTAAAAGTCGGAGGGAATTTGAACCTTTTTGAAAGTGATGAAACTCTGAATTTTTTCTAAGTCCAGTTTATATACCCCACGCAAAAAGGTCGTGCGTACTTAGCAAGTGCGCACGCTTTAACTCTTGCGTTCTTACAAGTGCGCAAGACTTAACTCTTGCGTACTTACAAGTGCGCAAGACTTAACTCTTTCGTACTTGTTAAGTGCGCAGGGCTTACTTCATGCGCACTTACAAGTACGCACAAACCATTAAGTGCGCAAACTTTCAACTCAAATTTATGAAGTTTTTCAAGTCAAATAACGAACAAGATAAAAATATTCAATCAAGAGGATTCAAAGACAATTCAGGAAGGTTAAACACAAATATTTTTGGCTTTTCTAAATAAAATTGAACTATGCATAAACTTAAAATCTTTTTGATCTTTTCTCATAGAAATATACAAGTATTCACACAAACTATTTTTGATCAAAGACACGAGCAGAGGATCATATCAGGCTATCTTTTAGCAAAAACGATAAAATATAAACATCAAAGAATATAGGATCATGTCATGGATTACTATTTATTCATACATAATAAGCACATAAACAAGTAATTCAAGTTGACAATATTATAAGATTTGAAACTATAAGCATCTTTGTATCACGTTCTTGTGTATTAAGGTATTAATTATAAGATATACAACGTGTACCCCACTGATATGCTACAATAATGTAAATTGCACTATCTCAAGGCATCTAAGATTTTCCCAATGATTTTCTAAATTTTCAGAATGAAGTTACATTTATTAGCACAGGAAAAATCAAGCAGAATCCATAAGGATTATCATGAATCATAAGATTCAGAATCGAGTGATTCATATGTATTGGTTTCATTTGATTTTCTTCATTGAATATCGGTATGATGATTCAGGATAACGAGTATGGTGTTTGAATAAGGTAAGGGAATCCGACTTTTATCTGGATTTGATTCCAATGAATCAGGAGTGATTCAAGGGTGAATACATGCTCAACGGTTAATGTAGAGACATGTCTTGATTCAATCTCTCCTTGCTTACTTGTGAGTTTGGGTAGTGAGATGAACCGCATTAATTGTGCTAACGACATAACCCGAAACTGATCTCAAAAGAAAATTATTGCAAAAATCTAACATCCTTTATCTGATAATGATCTTATCTATTCTTTTACGCATACACACTAGCAAACACGGGTTCAAATCACAGTTGTAATTTAGATTTAGTTTTCACACTACTAGTGATTCAAATACGCATACAGCCTACTGGCAATTTAAATTACTTGTAAATAAGTAGATTAAAAAACATAATAATTTAAACAATTAAGTAAGCATGACGCAATCATTTCCCATATGAGCAATCTATGACGTTTAGATCATTTCTGATGTACTATCATTTCCTCTTTTCTCAAGTTAACTTTGAAATTTTCTCCAGTGTCTATTTTGTTTTTGATTTTGTAAAATATTTTAAAAACTAAAAGAACTATACAGAAAATTTAAAAGAAATAAAATTTTAACTTCCATGAATTGAATTGATTTAAGAAAAATTAATTTTCACTCAGGATTGAACACTCCTATCAAGTTGACAAGATGCTCAAAACGGGATCGATCAAAAGCCTTTGTGAAAAGGTCAGCAAGATTGTCATCCGTGTGAACTTTTACAAGTTCAATTAAATGCTTTTCAGCACAATCGCGGATGAAATGATGGCGAATTTCTATATGTTTAGTTTTGGAATGTTTCACCGGGTTATTTGTGATGGACATGGTGGCATTTTTGTCAATGAATAACGGAGTTCCAGTGAAGTTTAAGCCGTAGTCTCTCAATTGCTGCTGAATCCACAATATCTGAGAACAACCGCTCGCCGAAGCAATGTATTCTGCTTCACAAGTTGAGACAGAAACCGTTGACTGCTTCTTGCACTGCCAGGAGACCAGTCTGTCTCCTAAGAATTGACATCCACCAGAAGTTGACTTTCTGTCAAGATTACAACCGCCATAATCTGAATCAGTGTAGGCTTTGAAGTCAAATGACTGCTGCTTAGAGTACCAAAGACCTAATCGGGGTTTCCCTTTCAAGTATCTGAAAATTCTCTTCATGGCTATCATATGTGACTCCTTCGGTTGAGACTGAAACCTTGAGCACAAGCACACAGCAAACATTATATCAGGTCTTGAAGCTGTGAGATACATAAGTGATCCGATCATCCCACGGTACAATCTGCTATCTACATCCTTTCTATCTTTGTCAGGATGCAGACCATGATTGACTGGGATAGGTGTGTCATAAGTACTGCTATCATTCATCTTGTATTTTGACAAGATGTCCTGCACATACTTGGTTTGATGTAGATAAATGTCATCCTCTCTTTGACTGACTTGCAGACCCAGGAATAACGACAATTCACCCATATTACTCATTTCCAACTTGGACTTCATCACCTGCTCAAATTCCCTACGCATCCCTTCATTGGTAGATCCAAAAATAATGTCATCGACGTAGACTTGTACAAGAAGAATGTCACCTCCTGCTTTCCTAATGAAGAGGGTCGAGTCAATCTGTCCATGGTCGAAACCATTAGACAGTAAATGCTTAGATAATGTCTCATACCATGCCCGCGGTGCTTGATGAAGACCCTAAAGTGCTTTGTCGAGCTTATACACTTTATTGATATTATGCGGATCTTCAAAGCCGGGAGGTTGAGTGACATAGACCTCTTCATGAACTTTACCATAAAGGAAAGCACTCTTCACATCAAGTTGATAGACCTTGAAGCCGACATATGTGGCATAAGCCAAGAACAGTCGAATGGCCTCAATTCTAGCAACTAGGGCATATACTTCCGTGTAATCCAAGCCCTCTTGTTGGTAAAAACCCTGAACAACCAATCTTGCTTTGTTCTTCACAACAACATGACGATCATCTGTCTTGAATTTGAACACCCATCTGGTTCCAATTGGCTGAAAGCCTTTTGGCAAGTCAACCAAATCCCACACGTGCAACTTTTGGAATTGAGACTATTCATCTTGCATCGCCTCAATCCAGCAGTTGTCTGTGAGAGCCTCCTTCACATTCTTCGGCTCTAATTAGGACACAAATGTAGCATGCAGACATGTTTCCATGACACCAGTGTCAAGTATCTCCGAGTAAAGACTAGTGTTCTCAGTGATGGTTAGATGACGAGTCTGAAGACCAGCATAAGGATCACCAATAATGTTGTCGATTGGATGATTCCTATGCATTCTCGTCTCCGGTACAATCGGTTCCTGAATTTCTGAATCTAGATTCGTGCTTTACTCCCCCATTTCCTGTGTTCCAGAAGAAGATTCAATGTTAATTAGATCAGCTGGAGCTTCATTTCCTACAGTTGTGTTAGGATTAGCTTGATCGTCATCTCCAACAACATGAACATCTTCACTGTTATCACTGTCATGAGTTCCAGATGCAGATGCAGCATTAGAATCAGGAGTTACAATCGGTACAGTAGCACGAGTAGAGAAACTGGAGTCATTGTCGCCACCCAATAATTCATAAACATTTGCGGCGTCAAATGCAGATAGATCAGGAAGATTAAATGACTTGAATAGCGCATCATAATCAAAACCCCAAGCTGGACCTGTTGGTTCGGGTGGAATGCTTTGTTTACTACAATCCACTTCGAACCATTCCTCGAAAGTACGAGTTCCTATGTTGTACACTCTCTTGTAAGGCGAGTTGGCAACATATCCTAAGAAGATGCCTTCCACCGCTTTTGCATGAAACTTAGACTGGCGGTCTTTATACTGTAGCAACAAGGAACAGGGACTACCAAAAGGAACTAGGTAATCAATATTGGGAAGTCGATTGTTGATCAACTCGTAACAAGTCTTGTTGTGCCTCTTCACAACCAGAACTATGTTTAAGACGTGACAAGCTGTATTAATGGCTTCTGCCCAGAAAGTGACAGGAAGCTTTGCATCCGACAGCATAGTCCTTGCAGTCTCAATCAGTGTTATGTTCTTCCGTTCTTCAACTCCATTCTGCTGAGTTGTATACGGCACGCTGAATTTGTGACGGATCCCTTTCTTGAGACAGAAAAGCTCCATCAAATTATTCTTGAACTCAGTTCCATTGTCACTCCTTATTCTTCTAACCTTCAGCTTTCAAAGAGATTCCAAGCTCAGGATTAAGTATTGAAGAATATCAGCACTCTCGTCCTTAGTACCTAAAAAATGCACCCAAGAAAAACGTGAGAAATTATCAGTTACAACTAGACAGAACGACTTACCTCCAATACTCCTGATACTTATGGGGCCAAACAGATCCATGTGTAATAGCTCCAAAGGGGTATCAATAGAGTTTTGGAGCTTGGGCTTGTGAGACTTCCGTTTCTGTTTGCCCTTTTTACAAGGCATACAGTCATCTGCAACGGTAAATCTCAGCTTAGGAACTCCGGTTACCAAACCGTTTCGGATAAGATGATTCATTTTACGATAAGAAATATGTCCGAGTTTCCTATGCCACAAGATAGATTCAAGCTCTGTCGCTTTGGTAAGCAAACAAGTAGCAACTGATGAGGTGTTTTTTGCCACGCTCATATCGATCCGATAGGTGTCGTTTGTTCTTGGCGCTCTCATCAGAATCCAGTCTTCGGGAACTTCAAAACCAGGTTTGAGAATCAGGCATTCTGACTTGTAAAACATCACCGAGTACTCCGTGTCGCACATTTGGGAGACACTCAACAGGTTATGCTTCAGCTGCTGGCAAAAGTTGACATTGTCAAAGCTGACACAACTGTTCGAAACCACGCCTTGACACGTGATGCTGCCGCCTTTTTCTCCGACAAAGGCCACATAGCCGCCTCTGAATGGTTTAACATCTTGAAGCAAGGCCATGTTTCCTGTCATGTGTCGGGAGCATCCACTATCTACATACCAGCGATTAGAGATAGTACCCTTCGGACATCCCTTCACGAGTCACAAAAGAATTAGTTAAATTTGGAGACCCAAGCCATTGTGGTCTTGGGTCGTCCATTATTTTCAAAATAAACTACTTCCTTTAACTCATAGTCGTGATGACTATTCAAAATTGCTGAATCTTTAAAAGAATTAGGACTAGGAGATTGAGAATTTTTGGATTTGGCAGTCCAGGATCTCTTCTGTTTCTTAACCGGAACAGGAGACTTTGATTCAACTACAGCAGGTGAACTTATGGAAGCTTCACCTGATTGAACTGAAGTCAGCTGTTCTAGCTTCCTCAACCTCTTGTTTCTTCTCCTTCTCTGTGGTTTAGAGAGTCTCGCCACATGTTTCTCACCAGTACGTGTACTACCAGAGGTAGATACACAAGGTACAGCAGGTTGCGTTACCTTTCTTGAAAGAGATGGTTTAGCTTCAGATTTGATCTTAGACTTTACCATTGGTTTGACTGGTGGTTTCACCACATTTGTCTTTGGACATTTGGGAGGGTTCACTGATGGCGACTTAGGGATAACAGCTGGTTATGAAACAACAGGTCGTTTCCATTGGTTCTTTGAAGGACAGTTCACAAGAATGTGACCAACCAAGCCACAGTGAAAACAATTCCTCTTGTCTATATAACTTCTCTTGTAAGGCTCATTAGATCTGGCCTTTGATAACTCAGCATTATGAGCAAGAGGAGTTGGTTTATGAACAGGAGTCTGAACCTTTACAGTTTGGTTTTTTGGAGTATAGTATTTTTCCAAATTTTCTTTGTAACCAAGCCCATAGTGAGATGAAAAAGCCTCTTTCTTTACTTGGTTAAGATTTTTATAACCCCCATAAAGCATTACCTTTAGTTTATCATTTGTTTCAATGATATCGGGTTCAGTTAAAATGCAATTGTAGGTCCAGATTTCTCTTGAAATCACTGATTTGATCGATTACACACACACAGGCAGAAACTGTGTGTATGGTGGTGAAACAGATGATAGAAACAGTGTTGGTGAAGATAACCGGCTAACCACACCATGAATCAACACGCAAATGGTATGAAAATGAAAGAATACAGTGAATAAACAACTGCAAATTGTATTGATTCAAGAACAATGTGAAAGAGAAAGTTCAGGGTTACAGCCGCTACTCACACCCTAAACATTCTCAAACTAGGCTATTTATAGTAGTGACAGGTATCGAAACTATGTTCAATCGAAACTACTAGTTTCGATTGACCATTTACATGGTGATACACAGACTGTCGAAACTACCATCTATCGAAACTACTAGTTTCGATTGAACAAACTCAATCGAAACTAAGTAGTTTCGATGGCCCAGACTTAGCTAATAAAGCAGTAAATTACAGAAAACTGAAATTACATCTAATGAAATGACATAAAGTAAACTAGTCTAAAACTGTTTAAACATACAATAAATGACAACAGCTTATACATAGGATATGACTCTACAATCTCCCCCTAAGCTGTTGCATTACTGTCTTCAGCTCTTCATCAAGCAGCTGGTCCTTCAGTTGTCCTCGGTATAAAAGGTTTAACATGGAGAGATACAACCCGTTGGTAGGCCTTAGCATCAGCTTCATCTTCATCACTGTATGCCTAAATGTGATTCTAGAAAAGTATCTCCAGATCTTCAGGCTGAAATTTCAATAACTCCATAGGCTCAAAGATAGTGATGTCTTCCTTGCCCTCACACTCTATTACTGCACTGCCAATGATTGGGTCATAGTACCACTTTCTGAAAGTTTGTAGCTGGACAGGTACAGATTTTGGAATGGTGATGGTCTTGTGAGTTTGGGCAGGCTTGTACCTTAAGAACACATATGGCTTGTTAGTCTTAGGATGAAACCTTGTCTTTGAGATTTTCTTTTGAGTTTTCCTAGGCTTCATTCCTTTGAAATAATTATTGACTTGAGAATGCAGAAATTTCTCAAAGTCATAAGCCATCATGACCTTCCTAGGGTTTTGAAGGGGAAGTTTGGCTAAATCTCTGAGGTCATAGAAAGGAAGGTCTGGAAGACAGTCATATTTTTAAAGTGCTGAACTCCCCCTCTATATCTTCTTATAATAAAGAGCTTCCTTTCAGCATCATACTTCTAGCCAATTGGAGGCCTCTTTAGCTCCTGATGCTCAGCTATCCATTCATATGTTTTAGGAGTTTCCTCCTGAATGATTTTCCTAAACCAAGACTTTCTTGAAATTGGAGGTTCAGGTGCAACAGAAGGTGGATCTTATGCTGGACTGGATTCAGAGACTGTAGTGGTTGGTTCAGGAGTGACTATTTTGATAAGATTAACTTGAACATCTTCTTCGCCCTTTTCTTCGTCAGATAAGGTTTGAATTTCCTCTCCTTCTTTCGTAAAGTATATAGTTCTCTCAGTCTCCTTTTCTTCAGTGGTCAGAATTTTTGGATAAAGATCATTATACCCATAGTTTTCAATGTCATCTAAAAGGGCATTCAGATCATCATCAGATGGGATGTCTTCTTCATCCAGAATCACGGTCTCTATTTCAGTGGAAGTCCCTTTCCCTTTCTTTCTTGCATCTCTTCTCTCACTTGTTGAGGGAAGGTCTAATTCTGGCTCTTCATTCTTGACTTCAACTTCCTCATTTGTCTTCTCAGTATGGCCAGTAAGGATAGTTAGTGCAGACTCTGGATTAGTCACAAGGGCATGAGATGAGAGTTCAACTACAGATGTGGTCTCCCCCTGAGCTGTTGAAGTAGTTGGTTGTTGTTGCACAGGTTTTACCATTGAGGCTTTGAGCTGTTCCACCACTTCTGCTAAAGCCTTAAATTCTTCTTTTTGCTTTGAGATTAGTCTCTGTTGTGTTTCAAGTTGAGTCTGTTGAATCTCAATCTGGGTATGTAAACCCCCAACTTCCAGCTTCAGGTCTTTAACCTCTTCCTGGACATCATGCAAATTAGATTTTAAGCCTTCAATTTCTTCATCTTTCTTTTGAATCTTCTTCTCCATTTTCTTCAGTTCAAGGCTTAAAGTTTTAACTCTTGGTACAGGAGAGGTTGAATCATGAGGTGGTGATGTGGGAGTAGTATGGATGGGTGATTGTTGTGGAGATGGTAGTGGAGTTTGTTCTGGAGTTGGTTGTGGAGTGGGCTGTGGAGTAGGTTGTGGAGTAGCTAATAGAGAATCTGACGAGGATGACAAATCTTCAAATCCAGTCTTGATTTTCTTTGCCTTAGGCTCTTCTTCCTCAAAATTAGAACCTGACTCAACTTGCCGTTTGGAGGAAGATGCAAGATGCTTTGTTCTATCATCTGAATCAGACTTGTAGTAGTCAGATCCATAAAATCCTGCATCCAGAGTTCTACTTGATTCTGCAACTTCCTCCTCAGCTTCATGCATGCCAGCTTCAACATTAACTGCTGGCTCTTGAATTATCTGTATTTGTTCAACAAAAGGAGCCTCTATCACAGGCTCAATGATGGGTTGTTCTTGTTCTTGAACATTAGGGACGTTTATCTCAATCTCAGCTTCATCAATAGGTGGATTACCTTGATCTTGTTCAACTTCCATTTCTTCTTCATCAGATGATAAGATCTCTTCTTCTAGATCAGGGTCAATATCAGGAATAAATTCTTCTTCTTCACCAATAATATGACCAAAAAGGGGAACGTCAGCTATAGCCCTGTTGGTTCTCTTGTTGGTACTTCTCATATAGCTGAGAGTCTTGGCAATCATATGGTCGAACACAAAGGTGTTCCCACCTTGTTGCAGCTCAGGATGAAGATGATTGATGATAATTTGTAAAAATCTTGGATATGCCAAAAAATTCTCCTTTACAGCTCCGGTTAGATTGTCCTTTAACTGTCTGAAGATGAAGCCAGAAAAATTGTAATCTCTTCCCTTGACTAACCCCAAAATTGCTGAGCTAAGAGTGCTGTTTGCTGAATCAAACCCTCCTTTTCTGATTGATAGTTAGTGAATAAACACGTGCACTATGTATCTCCAGTGGCTTGGTAAGGAGTTCTTGATTATCTAGCCACTTTTGAATTCATCTGGATGACCCAATCTTCTAAAGCATTCTTTAACATAGAAGATTGGAAATTCAATGGGTGCATCTGGATTGTCATTAAACTGCAGCACCTCTCTAACCATATCTTCAGAAAATAAGACTTCTTGGCCAAGCACAGTTGCTCTAATGTGCTCCATATTTTCAACTGTGATGATTTCTGCAGTCTCCCAAAATTCTCTTATAGATGTCTCAAACACCGGCAGATTGTTGCTGATGGCAAAGCTTATGTTGGAGTTTGCCAGGAAGTTTAAGACAGGAATGAACTCTGCAGCTTTTGGATCATTGGCATTAAGGAATACACAGACATTGTGTCTTTTTACAAATAAGAGATCCATACCTGTAAAATTCATCAATTTTGCACAATAAGTAAGATTTCTGAAAATACTTAATCGAAACAAGGTATATCAACACTTAGAAAAATTTTGAAGTCCTAACTGTCGAAACAACTAGTTTCGATTTGAGATGAACTTGGTTAATTTAATAAACAGCTTTATCGAAACAAGTAGTTTCGATAGAGACTATAAGCTTTGATCAACACTTAAAAAAATTTTAAATCAACACTGTCGAAACAACTAGTTTCGATGGAGATGAACTTATCGAAACTATCTAGTTTCGATCAGAGATACTAGGTCAAGTTTGGGTGTCGAAACTGGTAGTTTCGATTGAAAACCTTTTGAGAAATTTTTGAAAGTGTTGAACCCCTTTATCGAAACTACTTGGTTTTGAAACCCAAACCCCTCTGTTTCGTTATACTCAGACTAATATAAACAACTTAAAGAAGGGTTTAGAGTGGCCTGTAAGTGACGGAACTTCATCTTACCGAAGGTGAGGCTGTTATCTGCAAGAATACACATTAATCGTGAGTTCAAAGATAATAGAGATGTATGCAAACACGGATAAGCACAAAAACGACTGTTATTATGAAGATTTAGTAGAACAAATTTTAAACTTTGAAATCCTAGGTCTGCCGATTTGCAAAAATCATCCAAAATAAAGTAGTGAGATGTTACCTGGTGATGAAGACGATGGTGACAACGGGGAAATCAGGTGATTAATGCTGATATCTTGCAACTCAGACCGATGGTTTGAGAGATTTTGCGAATGACAGAGAAGACGAAAAGGGTTTGAAAAAGACGAGTGAATATTAGTATGAAGGGAGGGATTGCTTATGAAGGCTTTTAATTTTCATGAGACAAAAGACAAAAATGCCCCTGTCGAAACAACTAGTTTCGATAGGACAAACTAGTTTCGATATGAACAACTAGTTTCGATAGTTCAGAGTAGTTTCGATATGCACAAAGTAGTTTCGATATGTACAACTAGTTTCGATAGTTCAAAGTAGTTTCGATATGTACAACTAGTTTAGATAGTTCAAAGTAGTTTCTATATGTACAACTAGTTTCGATAGTTCAAAGCAGTTTCGATATGTACAACTAGTTTCGATAGTTCAAATAGCAGAAACAAGACTAACATATACAAATGAAATTATTCACAAGATATTTACACTTATCTTCTTGAAAAAGATCCAACATGAGATCAGATCTGGTCAGTCTCTTGAAACATTCCTTTTGCAATTCACTATTGTGAGTCCCTGAAGATAGCTGATATTTGTGCAAAGTAAACCCGAACATTTGTTTGTGCTAAGATTTCATGTGATTAGAAGGTACCATTTAAGCAATATACAAGGTGTACCCCACATATTAAAATAAAATGATTTTGAAAACCTATCAATCCTCAAGAAGTACTCATCTTCATCCTATCATCTCTTTCTGATTAACCAAGGTACCGTCTTAGTAATGTCAAAGTACCACCAAAACAAAATAAGATATCCAAGTGGATTTAGAAAATTAAAATAAAATACATCCAAGTAGATATTAAAAAGGTTTGAACATTCTAGATCTTTGCGTAAGCAAAACAGAAGAAGTCGTAAAATTATCCAAGCGGATAGAAAAATGTTGAACACCCGAGATCTTTGCGTAAGCAAAACAGACGGGGTCAAATCATCCAAGTGGATGGGGAAAGGATGAGCACCCGAGATCTTTGCGTAAGCAAAATATACGGGGTCATCGGTGGTAAATATCGTTATATTGACGGTCACTTGGCGTATGAATAGGAATCCAATACGTAAGCATGTATCTGATTGAATTGGTTTTCTTAGATATAAAAATGGGTTAGATGTTTCAATAATGGGTTCAAACACACAAGTATGAGATATATATTAGGTTTTCACACTACTTACAAGTTTTAACCATATGTCGGGCCTACCAGCTATACCTTAGTAAACACCATCGCTTTTGGTCTATTCCATGTTCAAGAGATGAGATCAGACACTATCATTTCTCAAAGGTCAGATTCAAATTTTTATTTTTTTTAACAATTTAAAACCACTTGAAGATTATATACACAGCAATTCTTTTCAATATTAAAATATTATATTTCTCCCCCAAAAGATTTGCGTGGATACTGTACATAAAAGTAAAATCTTTTTGGAAGTTTCTTAGATAAGTAATCAAAAGTTAGAAAATAAACTATTATTCACACAATTTACTGAAAGTTGATCATTCCAAGCATTTCTACTAGTTGGGCAAATCTGGTAGAGTCAAAAGCCTTTGTGAAGATGTCTGCTGTTTGTTTATTAGTTTTGACTTCAACAATTTTAATATGCTTCTTTTCCACACAGTCACAGATAAAGTGATGTTTGATTTCAATGTGTTTTGTTTTGGAATGCTGAACGGGGTTTTTGGTGATATGGGGAACAAAAGTGTTGTCACACAGAATGGGAGTCTCATGGAATGTGATCCCATAGTCAAGCATCTGATGGTGTATCCATCTGACTTGGGAACAACAGAGGGCTGCGGCAATGTATTCGGCTTCGGCGGTGGATTGGGAAATGGTGGAGTGTTTCTTACATTGCCATGAGACAAGGCGGTTGCCAAGGAATTGACAACCTACAGAAGTGGATTTTCGGTCTAAGTTGCAACCCCCGTAGTCTGAATCTGAGTAAGCTACAAGATCAAACACGTCAGTTTTAGGATACCACAGACCCAATTTTGGCTTATACCTTAAATATCTTAAAATACGTTTGACAGCAGATAAATGAGAGAGTTTAGGATTAGCCTGAAAACGTGCACACAAGCACACTGCAAACATGATGTCGGGTCTGCTGGCCGTGAGATACATGAGAGATCCTATCATAGAGCGATCACCATCCACATCAGGAGTCAAACAATGTCGAACTTCCACATGAGTTTTTACTGGATGGGAATCAGCCATTTTGAACTTGGTCAAGATTTCTTTTACGTATTTTTCTTGATGGATAAGGATTCCTGACTCAGACTGACCAACTTGTAGTCCCAAAAAGAACTTCATTTCCCCAATGGAACTCATTTCAAACTTAGATCGCATCACTTCTTCAAATTCTTTGCAGAGACGGGGATTTGTATATCCAAAAATGATATCATCCACATAAATTTGCACCATGATTGTATCCTTTTCATCCTTCCGTTTGAACAAAGTTTGGTCAATTGCTCCTCGTGTGAAACCATTCTCAAGCAGATGCTTTGATAAAGTTTCATACCACGCACGAGGTGCTTGGTGAAGACCGTACAATGCTTTGTCTAACTTGTAAACACGGTCTGGAAAATTAGGATCAATGAAACCCGGCGGCTGCTTGACATATACTTCCTCTTGAACGTTGCCATACAAAAATGCTTTTGACATCCATTTGATGGACGGTGAAGTCCATGTAGGCTGCATAGGCGAGAAACATTCTGATGGCTTCTAAGCGAGCCACTGGTGCAAAGACTTCCTCATAGTCAATCCCTTCTTCTTGATAGAAACCTTGAACCACCAGACGAGCTTTATTTCGAATCACAGTGCTGCCTTCATCCTTTTTGTTGCGAAAAACCCAACGAGTGCCGATTGGAACTTTGTTCTTGGGAAGATCTACCAAATTCCACACATGCAGCTTTGAGAATTGATGTAGCTCTTCCTGCATTGCTTCCACCCAACTGTTTTCTAGTAGAGCTGCTTTGATGTTCTTTGGTTCAGCTTGAGAAATGAAGCAAGAAAACATGCTGTTTTCAAATGCTTCATAGGCACTTCGGGTACTAACACCCACATTGAGTGGTCCAATGATGTTATTAGTGGGATGAATCTTGTGAATTCGCAGTTGAGGAATTTCATCTTCTTCCACGACTTCTTCCAAATTGGTAAGATTTTCAGCAGGAGGATTGGCAATATCATTAATAGGATCTTCAGCAGGTGATTATGGTGCAACATCTACTATTGGAATGGAGTTGTCTTCAACAGTTTCACTTGTTGCACCAGAACCGAAAGACTCCATATCAGATTCAGCATTAGCAACCACAGGAATTTCAACCTGAGCAGATGAGGAAGAGCCATGATCATTTATGTTCCCTAGAATGTTCACAGAGAAGTAAGGATTAGCATGAGTCAATTCAATAGAGAAATCAGGAAGATTAAATGACTTAAAAACGGAATCGACATCAAAGAGCCAATTGGGACCTCTCCTGCGTCCGTATGATTGTTTTCATGCCAATTGATATCAATGGACTCCATCACTATCCTTTTCTTCTTATGGTAGACACGAAAAGCACGTTGATTGGATGAGTAACCAACAAAATAACATTCATCAGCTTTGGCTTCAAACTTGTTGAGCTGATCTGAAGTGTTCAGCATTGTGCACACACACCCAAATTTTCTGAAGAAATCAATAACTGGCCTGCGCTTGTACATGATCTCATAAGGTGTCTTGTTGCAACTTTTAGTGATAAGAACCCGATTTTGCACAAAACATGCAGTGTTGACCGCCCCAGCCCAGAAAGTTACGGGAAGCTTAGAGTCAACAATCATAGTTCGTGCAGCTTCAATTAAAGTGCGGTTTCTTCTTTCAGCTACACCGTTTTGTTGAGTAGTATGAGATGCACTAAGTTGACAAGAAATTCCTTTGCTTTCACAGAAGGAATCAAGAGTTGCATTTTTGAATTATGTTCCATGATCGCTGCGGATAGTCTTCACACTTAGATTGAAGAGGTTCTCAATTTGAAGCAGATAGGTTTTTAAAATCTCTGGCGTCTCATCTCTCTTAGCTAGGAAAAACACCCAAGTGAATCGAGAAAAATCATCTGTTACCACCAGACAGTATGACTTTCGTCCAAGACTCATGACACTCACTGGACCAAAAAGATCCATGTGGAGCAATTGGAGAGGAGAGTCAATGGAATTGGTGGTTTTAGGCTTATGTGAAGATTTGTGCTGTTTTCCCTTGGAACATGATATACAGTGTTCCATAGGAGTGAAATCTTTGAGAGGTAATCCAGTGACTAGGTTGCCTCGAACCAGTCGGTTCATTGTTTTGAAATTGACATGTCCCAACCTCTTATGCCACAGGAAAGATTCATCTTCAGAAGCCTTTGAGAGAAAACATGATTCAATGCCCGATGGGTTGTTCATATCCAAGCTATATGTGTTGTATCTTCTGGGAGCACGCATGAGAATAAGTTCTTCTCGAATCACCACTCCCAGCTTCAAGATAAGACATTCTTTTGAATTGAATAAGGCACAAAAGTCCTTGTCACAAATCTGTGAAACACTCATCAGATTGTATTTCAACTGAGGAACAAAGTTGACAAATTCCAGACTATTTACTCCATTTGATACTGTTCCTTGTCCTTCAATCTTTCCTCCTCTTGGGTTTCCAGCAAAAGCAACATACTCTCCATCAATTTGATGATAATCTTGCAGCAAGCTAAAGTGCCCAGTCATATGTCTTGAACATCCACTATCTACATGCCAGATGTTATCGCCGGTTCTTCTTGATTGACCCTATACACAACGAACCATTTATACGACTTGACCAAAATTGTTTCAATCAAGAGATTTTAGTGTCAGGATATGACATCTCATTGGAATCAGAATTACAACCATCATTTGATGAAGCACGGTCATCAAATAGAACATTATTTTTAATTTTCCAAGTTCGTTTTAAATATTATTTAGCATTTTTAATTCTTTTACGCCTAGATTTCCTACTGTGAGAAGACTTAGGCAACACATATGAATTTAATGAACTTTTGGAAGGCGATTCTTCATTAGAATTTGTGGTTGTCAATTTACAACTTTTTGAAACATGATTTGAGGCACCACAACTAAAACAAACGTTTTCACAAGATATCTTAGCCTGATAATAGTCATCACAAGATGAAGATGATTGTGATGTTGAGGAATCTGAACATGAGACGGTTCTCTCATCAATAACTTTGTCTTGAAGACGATGTGCTTCCTTTAATCTGAAAAAGTCCATGTTGCTCATGGTTTCACGTGGTACATCATTCACAATAATTCCTGCACTTTTAAACTTGGTAACACATGGCATAACATTCAAAGATTTAGGAACAAAAGGCAAAGCATTTTTAAATTTAGAAACATCACATCCCAAACCCGTATGCTCAGCAGGCATAGAATCAAAATACAAGTTTTCAACGTGTTCACAAATATTTAGTTTAGACACGGACATATTATTACATTCATCCGACTCAAGTTCTTTTAAAATAGTTCTGTCATTGGTACTCTCATCACAATCATCTTCGGAATTTACACAATTTAATTCTGCACAAGAAGCAAAACTGTCAGAATCAGAGGACGTAATATAATCATCAGGAGATAATGTGCAAACAAAAGGTGTGGAAACATGTGGAGTTGGCATATCAGCAAATCTCCCTGATTTAGAATAAGGAGGTGGATGAGAGTTATACCCAAGACCTTCTGTGCCTTTTCTATTAAATTGTTTATCAATTATTCCAAACATAATTTTCTGATCCATATCCATGTGGTCAACATGTAATTTGGCTTTTTCTGCCTTTTGGACTCTTTCAGTTAAAATCGTATTATTAATAGTTTGAGTATTGAGTTGCACAATTAAAGAACGATTTTCACCAGATATGTCACGAATTTTCTTTAAGTAAAGTTTCTCATTTTTGGCAACAGAGTCATACATCACCTTAATGTGATTTCGTTCATCAATCAAGGCTTGATTAATGAATCTGTATTTTTGAATTTCATTCAAGCAAGATCTAGAATTACACAGTTTAGAAATAACCTCAGCAGGCACAGCAGTGAGATCCTCAGCAGGTTCAATCATGACACACTTTCCCGTGTCCTCCACATCAGCCATCAAGGCTTTATCAGCAGCTTCCTCGGCTTGTTCTCCCCAATGATAGTGTCCATCAGCTTGACACACAAGACCTGTGGAACTTGAAGATGTGTTTGTCTTTGGAGGATTGGCAGCTTGTTTTCCAAAGGAAATCTTCTTTTCTTGCTGATCCTTGGAGGACGGCTCCTTGCAGTTTCTGGCAAAGTGACCCAGCTGATCACAATTGTAGCATCTCACCTTCTTGATATCAAACCCAAGGGTCTTTCCTTGCTTGAATCTGTCTATGCCAGTCCTTTTGATGAATATTTTGGCTCTTAAGGTCAACATGGCCATGCACCAATCAATGTCCATTTTCTCTAAATCATCAGGATTAATCTGCTCCAAGTTATCAGGTTGAAATCTAGCCGGTGTTAGATTTCCAGAAATCAGTGCATCATAGCACGACATGAAAGCAGTCATGATTGGGACATAATCATCAGGAATCATGGTGACAGTCTTTTGAGGAGCAGAGGAGCTGGTAGAACTAATTGCAGCAGCTGAAGGAGGGACATCAGTCTGAAAGTATGGGCTACCGGATGAGCTTGATCTAGCAATAAGAGTTGTGTTTCCAGACTGATTTGACGGGGTGACTGCTCCCTTCTTAATCTCAATTTCATAAGATTCAAGAATGCTATAGACTTCCTGTTGAGACAGAGCACTCAGATTCTCAGTCTTTTTTATCATGATTCGATACATATTCCATTCCTCAGGAAGAGAATCTAAGAGTTTCTTGTTTAGATCAAGAGTGGGGTACTCAACTCCCATTACTTTCAACCTTGATACAATGCTTGAGAAACGGTTGATCAAATCAGATATTGATTCTCCCCTTACACTGCTGAACATCGCATATTGTTTCTTGATCAGATCTCTTTTGCTTTCCCTGACATCCTCACTTCCCTCATATCTTGTGCACAATGCAGCCCATAAGTCTTTGGCAGTTGTGTACTCAGCAAAGATGTTGAAAATATCCATAGGAAGAGCCATGGCAATAGTCCCGTAGGCCTTGTTGTCTTGGGCAATCAAGGCAAGATCTTTCTCATCATGCTCAGATACTAACTTAGGACGTTGAACATCAGCAGTGGTAGTTACGGGCTTGTGGGGACCATCGGTGATAGAACTCAACAAAGTATAATCGTGAAATTGAAAGAAAAGCTTCATCTTCTTAGTCCAATCATCAAATTCTCGTGTGGTTACAAGAGCAGGTGGTCTATTTCCCCCAGAATATTCTGTTGAACTTGAAGTGGCCATAATATTCGGAATCGAAACTAAAACAGTAACTAGTTTCGATTGAACAACTTTTATCGAAACAACTAGTTTCGATAGGACAACTTCTATCGAAACAACTAGTTTCGATAGGACAACTTCTATCGAAACAACTAGTTTCGATAAGACATAGAAATCAGAAACTGTCCCCAGTAGTTTCGATGCCTTCTTCTCCAAGCTCAGAAATACTCCATTGATGACAAGCTCTAGAAATCAATAGTCCAGAAATGACAAACCAATCTAGCGAAAACCTTCGTCTAACACTCCTGATCACTAATCCAACCTCCGATTCTAAAAATACTAGCAAAAACCCTTGGAAATCGATGAAACAGTAGCCGTCAATCAATAAACCAGTACTTCCGAGAATAGATGTGCAAAAACCCAGAATAAGCTTCGAATACCCTCAGTAAACACCTAGAATCGATCAATAAACCTGATAACACTCAAAAACACTAGAGCATAAAGCTCTGATACCAACTGTACGTCCAGATTTCTCTTGAAATCACTGATTTGATCGATTACACACACACAGGCGGAAACTGTGTGTATGGTGGTGAAACAGATGATAGAAACAGTGTTGGTGAAGATAACCGGCTAACCACACTATGAATCAACACGCAAATGGTATGAAAATGTAAGAATACAGTGAATAAACAACTGCAAATTGTATTGATTCAAGAACAATGTGAAAGAGAAAGTTCAGGGTTACAGCCGCTACTCACACCCTAAACATTCTCAAACTAGGCTATTTATAGTAGTGACAGGTATCGAAACTATGTTCAATCGAAACTACTAGTTTCGATTGACCATTTACACGGTGATACACAGACTGTCGAAACTACCATCTATCGAAACTACTAGTTTCGATTGAACAAACTCAATCGAAACTAAGTAGTTTCGATGGCCCAGACTTAGCTAATAAAGCAGTAAATTACAGAAAACTAAAATTACATCTAATGAAATGACATAAAGTAAACTAGTCTAAAACTGTTTAAACATACAATAAATGACAACAGCTTATACATAGGATATGACTCTATAGCAATTATCACCATTAGTGATAATGTTTTTCTTTACTTTTTGTTCAGTTAACAACTCCTCAGATACTACTCCTTCAGGGCAAGTGTTAACCGACCCATCTTCAGAAGCAGTAACGAACTCCTCACTAGATGTGGAGTTAGCCTTACTTGAGGATTCATCCTTTTTAGGGGAATCATCCTTATTAGAGGACTCATCTAGACAAGTAAGATCAATGTCTATTAAGCAATTGACAAACTTCCCTCTTACTGGTGGAGGAATGGCATTAGTACCCAGACCTAACCCATTCATTTGTCTCACTACAGATTTGTAGTGTTCCACCACAAAGCGAGAGTTTTTCAACTTCTCATTAGAACATTTTAACTGCAAGATCTCATTTTGCAGTTTGTTAATTTCATTGTTCCGTTTTTCCAACACCCTGTATGCAACATCCAAATGAAGCTGTTGATCGCTTATTTTTAGATAATATTCACATTTTTCCTTTTCAACGTTTCAATTGAATCTTTAAAACATTTTTTGTTTTCTTTATACTTTAGAGCTGCCATACTTAAGGGTTCGATTTTTTCTTGAAGCCTAGAATTTTCAAGTTTTAGCCCTAGACATTTGGAACATGAAATAACAGAAAAAGGAATAGAATCTATCTCAGAAGATGAACTTGTTGCTTCTCCAATGGCCATGAGAGCAACAGCAGTAGTCGATTCCTCTTTATCAGCTACAGAAGCTTCCTTTTCTTCAGCTTCCTTCTCCTCCTCTGTAGCAGCAGTAGTAGACTCTTTTAGGTCAGCCATAAAAGCTTCCTTTTTCTCAGCTTCCATCATCTCCATGATCTCAGCCATGAGACCAACCCGAGTTTGAGCAATGATGGCGTCCTCCAGATGAACACCCCAATCAAAGTTGTCGTCCTGTTGAGCTACAAGTGCATTAGACGTTCCAGTTTGGCTTTGATTGTGGTTGTTTGAGTTGTTGTAGCCATGGCTGTTTCCTTGGCTAGGTCTGGTAAAAACCGAGGCCGGTGCTCTGTCTTTTTGACATTCACGAGCAAAGTGTCCATAGTTCAGACACTTGTAGCATTTGGCCTTAGATTTGTCAAACCCGACCTTGGCATTAGAATGGCCGCCAATGAACTTTCTTCCTAATCTGTTCAGGAAACGCTTGGCTCTCCTTAATATCATGGCCATATTCCACTGAATATCCATGTCCTCCATGTCATTAGGATCCACTTGATTAAAGTCTTCTTCTATTATTTCAGGATCCGTTAGCTTGCCGCCAATGAAGTTCTCATAGGCAAGCATACATGATGAAAATAATGCTACATGATCTTCAGCTATTTTGGCTATAGCTGATTGATTAGCTGAAGTTGTAGCGGGAGGATTTCTTGAGGTATGTTGATGATGAGACCCTATCCCTGATTCAGATGCATAGCATGCATGAACACCACAACCATTTGAGTGGTCTTCTTCAGTAGAGTTTCCAGTGAAAAGGGCAATTCCAGAGCCCGATGACTTGGATGTAGAAGTCATTCCATGATACATAGAAGGGTCTTCTATCTTAGGTCTTCCTGAGCTCTCCTTTCTTTTTAGGTTCATGTCATGAGCTTGAACCTTTCCTATTCCCTCCTCCACTGTCAACTCATAGAATTTTGGATTTTCCCTCATCAGGGTTGTGTACATCTCAAATTTGGGTGGCAAAGCATCCAAAAACTTTTCCACCATCTCTTCATCTGGATACCTGAGTTCAAAAGCCTTCAACTCTGTCTGTAGATGATAGAATCTAGAGATGAGGTCATCTAAAGATTCGTTCTCCAAAAATCTGAAGCATTCATACTGCTTCCGGAGTAAATCCCGCTTACTCTTCTTGATATCACTATTTCCTTCGAATCTTTTCTGTAAAGCTTTCCAAATATCCTTAGAATTGTCATAACCTCGGAAACTGTGGAACAATTCCCGAGTTAATGCCATAGTGGTTGAACCAAGTGCCTTCTTTTCTCGATTATAAGCTTTCTTTTCTTCGTCAGAAAGTTTAGAGATAGGTTTGGGCATGGTTTCAACAAGATAGATATGTGTGAGATGCTTATATCCCTCAAGGATTGGTATCCGTAGCGATGAGTCGGTATAAGAAATGTAGTGCTCAAAATGTGCTTTCCAATTAGAATAATCGTTTACGTTCAGCAACTTTGGCGGTTTCTGTGGTGTACCGATCTCATTATCATAGTTTAAAAGGTTTCCTAGATTCTGAAGATTCGACATAGTCAACACTTACTCAAATTTCAGAAAAATCAGACACAGTTGCGCACTTGATATTGGCCTTGCGCACTTGAGAAATGGTCTTGTGTATTTAAGATTTGCTCTTGCGTACTTGATAAGTACGCAGGGGTAAATGATAAGTACGTAGGATATAACTTAAGTTCGCACAAGATCAGCCTTGCGCACTTGTAAGTACGCAGGAGATTAGTCTTGCGTATTTAGTAAGTACGCAACAGAACTGTACTTTTTGCCAGAAATGGTAAGTACGCACAACACCTTTTCAGCAACTCTCACCAAACTATTCCGGTCACTGGAAAATCGCCGGAGATTGTAAAAATTGGACTGATGAACAATGCAAATGAGCCAAAGGGTCAGAAACTTGTTTCTAACCAACCTTTGATACTCAAATCACTCAAATACATAACAAAAATCAGTTTTTGAGTGATTTTTGCTTCTAAAATAGTGCTCAAGAGCTACCACTATTTTATCACAAAAATTAACAAAAATACCTCTTTTTGCTTGTAAAAACTCGGTAGAAACTCTCCAAACTCACTCACAACACTCGAAATCACGAGCAAAGCACTAATACCACTTGTAAGTCCCTCAGGTGTGGCGGATCGTCACATGCAAGTGGGTCTACTAGTCGGACCGGGTGCGGAATACCCGTGACTAGGTGGAGAGTTAAACAAAACAAAGTAAAACCGACAAGAGAATCACTTTAAACGTTCTTCCTATTATAAACACTTGAAGGTTACAGAGAGAAGTACTGAGATTACAATTTGCGTATTTGCTACTGTGACTGCCTATGTCTGCGTACTTAACTTCTGTCAACCTATCCTATTTATACAAGACCTGATGCCTGCGCACTTAGCAAGTGCGCAGGGCAAAATGCTCTTGCGTACTTAACAAGTACGAAAGGTATTCTTGCGTACTTGCTAAGTACGCAGGAGCTTTCTCCTGCGCACATACAAGTGCGCAAAACACTTAGAGAATTATGCAACATTCAATACGTAAAAGTAAATACAACTCGATAAACTAATACATAAAGTCTCTTACATAACTAAGACTCTATCTATCCAGAGTGTTTGTCACAGGAAAGTGCTTCAACAGAATCCGCCGCTACAGTTACCGGAGAAACGAAACAGTGGCTAGATTTGCGCGGCTCATAACCTTATTAAGCGAACTCGGATTTGAGCCCATAATATATCCACGCGACTGTGTCGCCGAGCTCTACCACCATGTACGATCGCCACCACCGGCCACCGCCGGATCTATCGCCGGATATGTGAACAGTGGCCGGAAAATCAAAGAGAGGGGAGGGAGATGGATTGCGACGGCTAATGGGGTGGAATGGGAGTTAGGGTTTTTAAGTTTGTTATTTAAATGGTAGCCATGGGTTGTAGGATGCCCCATGGATGATCCATGGGTCTTTTTAATAAAAGTTTGGTTTTAACAATAATTACCCTAAACTTTATTTTTATAAAAGTCACACTTTTATATTTATTTATCTCATAATTAACTTCCGTTAATTATATGTGGTTTTCGCGAAAGTTCATTAATTTATCAAATAAATCACATAACATATACGTAATTCATATAACACATAAATATAGATTATTTATGATAGTTTTACTGTTCGAGATTATTATTTTGTTTGTTCACTAACGTTCGGGTCTTGACTCGTGTGTTTCGATAATTCTCTGAATTGTCTCTACGTGAATTTTCGTGTAATAACTGACACATAATTAACCTTAACTATGGGTAATGTGTGAATGTACGTTCTAGATAATAGATTCTTGACAGAATTAACGGGTTTAACCTGAAAATACGAGGTGTCACATAAAGCATCTCATGGAAAATGGTTTTGTACATGGCCAAATTTATTTGACCTTGTTCATAAAGAAAGAAGGGGGAGATTATCTACTGGATCAGATATATGTAGACGACATTATCTTTGGCTCAACAAACGAAGAGTTGTCCAAAGAGTTTGAGAGTGTTATGAAATCAAAGTTTGAAATGTCAGCTATGGAAGAATTATCATTCTTTCTTGGACTTCAAGTGAATCAAAAATAGGATGGTTTCTTCATTCATTAGTCTAAATATGTCAAAGACATCTTGAGCCAATTCAAGATGGAATACTGTACTACATATGATACTCCAATTCCGGTGAATCACAAGTTGAATCCTGATCCGGATGGAAAAGACATTGATTGCCGTCTTTATCGCGCAATAATTGGTTCTCTTATGTATTTAACTGCTTCGAGGCCTGATATAATGTTTGATGTATGTCTTTGTTCCAGATTTCAACCAAAACCAAAAGAATCTCATCTGATCGCAGTCAAATGTATCTTTCGGTACCTGAAAGGCAAATCAAGATTAGGATTATGGTTTCCTCATGCTTCTAATTTTGAATTTAATGCTTATACTGACTCTGATTTCGGTGGTTGTTGTTTGGACAGAAAATCTACATCAGGAGGTTACCAATTTGTGGGTAATCGTCTTGTTTCCTGACAGTGTAAAAAAGCAAACTACAGTCTCCATTTCAACATGTGAAGCAGAATACATTTTTGCTGCAAGTTGTTGTTCACAAATCTTGTGGATTCAACAGCAATTAAGAGATTATGGTTTGAATTCCACTTGCACCCCCATGTTCATTGATAATACTTCTACAATGTCCATAACAAATAATCATGTTGAGCAGCAAAACGAAACACATTGAAATAAGATATCATTTTATTCGTGATTGTGCAGATAAAAAGTTGATTGAGCTAGTGAAGGTACATACTGATGATAATTTTTGCGGATCTCTTTACCAATGCATTTGATCGTACTAGGTTTGAATTTCTGCTCAAGATGATTGGTATGATCAATCCCAAATAAAAGATTTTCAAAATAATTTTCACGGAGGATTTATTTTATTTTATTTCTTTTATTGCTTTATTACTTTTTTGCACTTTACTTTCAGTCAAAAACTGTTTTTTATAAAAATTCAAAACAAAATGAAAAAGATAAAATTGGCATCATTTGAAGTTAGAGAAGAAATGATAGTACATCAGTGAAAAGTTTATCACACATGACCATAGAAGACCTTTGATATGATATAATAATTTGTTCTTTTGATTTGATCTAAATTTCAAAGTCTGCATGAACAAGAAATGATAGTGTTATAAATGTTCTAATCCTGATAATCTTATTGCTTTTAATTTGAGTATGAGTTTGTAACTTAGATTGTCAGTAGACTAGAAGCATTTTTGGACCATTAGTAGTGTGAAAACTAAACAATAAATGACAACATCTGTGATTTGAATCCATTGTATACCTGGGTGTGTACGTAAAAGATCATTATTAGATAAAGAATATAAGATTTTAAGAATTTTGTGAGACCAATATCGGATTATATCTTTAGCACAAATCTTTACAGTTCACTTCACTGCCCATGTCCCGAAAAACATGCAATGTGTTGTTGAACTAAGTTATGTTTTCTAACAACATCTGTTGTAGCAAATACTAGCCCTTGGATCATATTGATACAACATCTATACTGATTCCATTGAAACTTATCCCACCTGAATCTTTTTATTCTCATTCTAAAGCCAACTCATTAGAATCTTTTGATTCTGAATCTTCATGATTCTTATATCCTACGGGATCTGCTATTCCTATCATTATGCTAATAGAGATAATTTCATCTTGGAGATTGATCTAATCTTGTAGAAAATCATATATGTCTTGAAGATAATGCAATTTTAAATTTCTGTTAGGCATATATGTGGGGTACACGATGTTTTTCATCAAAATGATACTAACTCACATGAATTTGGTAGAAAAACGCCTATAGTTTCAAATCTTATAATACTAACAACTTAAGTTTACATGCTTTGTATTGCAAATTCGGTATGAATAATTAAGCATACTATGACCTAATCTTGTTTACTTTGAAATTTGTCACGTATCATTTCAAGTATATGTTGAAAGGAATGAAAAAGGAATTGATTTGAAAAGTTTAATCATGATTCATAGTACCCAAATTAGTTGTACTGATGGTATTCTTTATTATAAGAATGATCAAGAAAAGATTGATTCAATTTTACATGGAAGATTGTTCTGTTTTATATGATCTGATCTCATAAGCAAGTATCATGTTACTTTGTGAAGTTACATGATAATCATATATTATGGAGTAACATAGGTGACCCATAGTTTTTGATAAAATGTGTGATAGACTGCTCATATATTGATATGATCTTCTTACTCATGATGTTCAAACAAAAATATGTGATTCAGTTTGTATAGATAAAATCCAAAAATATTTTCTTTCCATCTTCCATGAAAATCCTATCTTTTAATTTTATAAAAATGTTCCAGATTGGATCGAATACATGTTTCAGGTGGAAGATAACAACGATTGAAAATTGAAAGGCTGAAGCTTGAACGGATTGAAAGTTCAAAATTTTGTATGTGTGGAGGTTATGTTCGCCTGGTAAGCGAACATATCAAGTTCGCCTAGTAAGCGAACTTATCAAGTTCCCCTGGTTAGGCGAACTTAAAGGTTGGGTATATATATGTTCTCAAGAGAACTTGTTCATTACCATTTCAAAATTCTCAAGCGAACATATTCTGAGCGAACTCTTTCACAGTACAGCGAACTTGATTTTTGGGAAATCCTTGTCTAGTTGATCGGGTTTTTAGTGGTTGTTTCTTGTACAACTTGTGATTGCATTTCTTTTAATGGTAGTTACAAGCATTTTCTTCCGTTAAATAAACCGGAATCGTCGGATTTTGTTTCTGAAATGAGTGTGTACTGCTCGGACTTGTTTAGAACTTGTAGCTATTGTTGTGTGGGTCAAAATTGAAATTGGTGCTTGCTAATATCTTATCGGTGGCCTATGTCGCTTTGTCAATGGTTAATTTGATCATTTTCATCGATTTGGACTTAGTAGGATTTCTGGTCTGAGAATGTATCGACAGGCGAACATATTCAGGCGAACTTATTAAGTTCGCCACTTGCAACTCTAAGCGAACTTATTAAGTTCGCCTAGGGGCACAACAGTGTTTGAACTTGTGAAATTTTTCATGTTTTAATCTTTTGTGTGATTATTTTTTTTAGTTTTAATTTTTGTTACATTTTTGTTATATGTTTGTGTTTACTAGTATCAGTTGGTATTAATATGTGTGTTTGTTTTTACTATATGCTGGTATACTAATGTTGGTTGTCCAAAATTATTACAGATGGATCGTCGTGTCGAGTACAAACATAATCAAGTGGATTTATTGGATCCAGGGATGTCTGAAGCGGTGAATTACTAAGTCATAATCAACTTTCTGAACAGATCAAGATTGCATTTGGCATTGTCTGCAAATCCTTACATCAGTCTTCCTTTCATTCAACAGTTCTAGGCTACAGTGCAACATGATACTAATGTTGAACCAAGTGTGCTACGTGCTACAGTCAAAAATACTAAAGTTGAAATCTCTGTGGATACTATAAGGACTGCTCTAGCACTTGGTGGAAACAATGATGACCTTCTGAGTTACCCTGGTACTCTTATTATGGGATGTTTTCAGAGAATGGATTACCGTGGAAGACAGAATGATACTCAAGCAAGAAAAGGTGGTCTTGTTGGTTAGTGGAGGTACTTCATGCATGTTATTATTCAATATATGTCACCAAGGAAGGCTGGAACTGATGGTTTGAAGTCTTCTTTACAAGCTGCCATGGTTACTCTTACTCTGAATAAGAGGTTTAACTTTGCATTATATATAATCAGAGAGCTTGTCATGCAAATCACACCACCTGAAGGACAAGGGTTTCTCATGTACCCTAGGTTTATCCAAATGATTCTGAATCATCTGATTCCTAATCTACCTCAGCATCCACAGCATCTTACCTTGACATTGATGACTAAGAGAATCTTCACTGATTGTACCAAGGTTAAACAACAAAATGTTGATATGATTCTTGTTCCTACTCCCTTATTTGGACACATTATCAATCCTGATTATGTAGAGCCTCCAAATGATAATTGGTTTCATCCTGAGGAATTGGGTCCAAATCAAGAACAACCACAGCAACAAGCTCTAGTTCAAGAACAGATAGAACAACCACAACAACCACAACAACAACAAGCTCAAGTTGTACAACCTCAACCACAAGTATAACAACTACAAGTTCAACAACAAGTACATGATCCAGTTCAACAAGAAGATATTCCAGTAAATGAACCAGCTAATGTTGAACCTGATATTCATGCATATGTTGAAGCTAATGATGCAATGAATGCAGATCAAGACTTAGGTCTTCATATGGAAGATTTTCAAGACGATGTTGTACAATCACCCATTCATGAAGCAGAAGGGAATGTGGTTGATACTAGTACAAGTTCTTCTGATGTACCTGATGCTGATAGCACTGATTCTGATTCTTCAAGGGATTTTAGTTCAGGACGTTATGAAAGATTGGCTTAATTGCCATTGGCTAAAGGTGGAAAGAGAAAGAAATCCTAGGCTAAGAAACCAACCAAGAAACCAAGACATAAGTCTACACGGGGTCCTCCTCTTAGTGTAGCTCTTGGTAAGAGAACAGTAGATGAATCTCCTGATTCTAATGAGGAGTTTACTCCTGCTCCTAAGTCACAGAAGCTTATGGCAGCTTCTATGGCTGCTGTTGCTAGCTCTCAAGGTGTTAAAGATGCTGATTTTGTTGATTCATTGATTATTACTCAGCCATCTCAACATACTTCACCTGCTGCTACTCCTGCTCCTTAAATTTCTTCTAAATCTCAAGCTGGTCCTTCCATTTCTTCTGACATTGAGAGGATTGCTTATCTAGAATCTCAGGTGATTGGTTTACAAGGTCAAGTTGATGTCTTGATGGCTAATGAGTCTAAAAGATAGTTGGTCATTCAAGAGCAGTCTAAACAACTTTCTGAGATGTAACTTCTAGTCTCTCATCTTGTAGAGCGTCTTGACGCTCAGGGGAAGATGAGGTTAAAGGATGTGTGCCATAATGTTGATAATCAAAGAAAAGATGATGATGATGGCAATGATCCCAGTGGAAACATTAAAGGTGATCGTCAATACGCTAACGTGAATCGTGTATCTAGGGTTCAGGGGGAGTCAACATCTGAAAATCAAAGTATTGAAGGAGGTAAGGAAGGAAATGAGGCTAATGAAGAGATTCTACTTCTAGAATTCTTCAACAATGATTCAGATCTTGAAGAAGAAGCTAAAAAGCTTGATTGTTTAGATGGTCTTGATGAATTGTTTGATGATTTGGAGGATGAAATATTGGAACCTGAAGTTGAAGAAGGAGAGATTATAGAGATAGTGATTGAGAAAAACAATGCTAGTGTTACATATGAAGGTTGTGATGGTCTGAATGTGCCTTCTAACTTCATCCAAGATGATGTTATTCCTGAATTCTCAAATGAAGGGATGACAAATTCTTTGGACTCTGTTGAAGACGTGTCAAAGCCAGAAGCTAAAGAGGATACTACTCAATCTAAAGATGAAACTGAAGCTGATACTAATCAATCTATGCCATCTGAAGAACCAGTGATGTATAGGGATACTGGAATGACAAAGGAGCAATGGAGAAGGTTAGTGAATAGTTAGAAGAAAGTTTTACCTGTTTCTCCTTCACTACCTGCTCATAAAGAACGTTATGTGAACAAAGAGAGGTGTGTTGGTAGAATAATAAGATGGTTTTATGATGAAGAGGTTAAATTGTTTGTTGTAAGAAAAATAGATGGTGTTCAATATCTGAAGCCAAGGATCAAGTATTTCAACACCTTACCTAGGTGTGAAATGAATGGTCTAGCCACAAAGCCACTGATAAACAAATCAAAGTTTGGTCTAGCTGATGTGATATCCAAACTTATTAGTAAAGAAGGAGGATCTGGTGATTATCAGAAGCTGAAACCTCATAAAGGAAAGAGGGTGAAGATAGTGGATCCCAGTACTGGTGTGATTACTTGGAAATACAAGTTTAAACCAGTGAAAGTTGTTCAAAAGATTCCTTTAAGGAAAATACCATAGGATTTTCTAGGGAATATGAAATGGAGGTTTGTAGACGTGAATACTAGAGAAGCAAGGATTGAAGATAAGGATAATAAGGTCATAGTAAGTTTCTATGATGCTATGAACCTTATTAACTTTTCAAAGAAAGACCAGCAGACTCTAAGGAAGAATGAGATCATGTTTACAAGAGAGTGGAGAGAGCAGGGACTACAATACAAAAGAGTTTTGGAGATCCGTTACAAGTATGGTGTATTTAACATCCGACCTCTCGTACCAACAATATTGTCCGCTTTGCCCCTAAGAGGTCATGGATTTGTTTTTGGTTGCCCGAGTGAAAACTTCCCAGGGGTCACCCATCCCTGGATTACTCTCACCCAAACACGCTTAACTGTGGAGTTCTCCTTTCATCCGTGACGTACTGAATTACCGAATTACTGAATATTGACACCCTAGGAAAATCCCACATCGGCCATGGACAGGAGAGATCCTTGGTCCATAAGTAAAGGTTCTGCATCTTACATCAACAACACGTTTTGGGGCTTAGTGTTAGTGGATGAAAGGAGAACTCCACAGTTAAGCGTGCTTGGGTGGGAGTAATCCAGGGATGGGTGACCCCTGTGAAGTTTTCACACGGGCAACCAAAAACAAATCCGTGACCTCTTACAGGCAAAGCGGACAATATTGTTGGTATGAGAGGCCGGATGTTACAGTGTATGTGTAGGGAGCAAGTTACCAGAGAACTGGAAGAGCTCATCATGAAGACTAAAGACAAAAGATCAAGCTATTACCAAGGGGGAGTTTGTTAGGACATAGATGTGTGACAAAAGCTTGTAATAGTTTAGTTCTTTATGTCATTATGTTTTTGTAATGTTTTTTGTAAAACGTTCTAAGTGTTGTGTAAGTTCTGCTAGAGTCGAACTTAACAAGTTCGCCTAGTTCAAGGTGAGGTGAACTTACTAAGTTCGCCTATAGCAGAATGATGATCTATAAATAGAAGTTTACATGTTCAGTTTTGAATGCGTTTTAGAATTGATATCCAAGTTCTGTAAACTCTGTGTTTTATGATATAGAAGAGAATATTATTTACATTATCATTGTTTCTACTGTCTTGTATACACAATCAGTGATACGGTTGGATTCCGCACTCTGTGTTATTGATATGTCACGTCTCGAGTTTGATCTATAGAGGAGTCATGTGAACCAACATTATTAACCAAAATTAACCGGATAGAAAACCGACAAACTAACCTAATAAACCGAACCGATTAACCGAAAACCAACAAACTAACTGAATCGAACCGTGCACACCCCTACAATGTAGATACCCATAATCTCTTGCAACAATAGAACCAGCCCGAAATATTTAAATTAAGAGGCATAGAGTATTCATGTAAAACCTTTCATAACATATGCATCATGCCTAAAACATTTAAAAACTTTTAAAAGGGGTATCATAGAACTCACCTCTAACTTCATTTCCTTTCCTATAACCTTTAATTTGTTAGTGCAAATAGCATAACGACTTGGATCAGAGTCCTAAGACATTACAACATCACTTAGACACAAGTTCCTTGCTTATTGGAAATAACCAAGTCATTGGAAACTTGTTAGAACCTTACCTCGGGATATCTACTTCGTATTGGGGTCAAAAAGATGAAAACTGGCTTCTCTATGCGAATCGGGGGTTTGGAAATAGATCTTAGATCCTTAAGTGCATGTTTTGTGGTGTGAGTTGATGCCTAAAACCGATTTCCTGATCTTTCTATTTGCAGGAAAGTTTTTGGTTCGTAGCGGACAGCTAAGATACAAGGTGATGGTCCGCTAAGAAGTTACGTGGCTTATCCTTTGCTTGGTGACGATGTGGTGGATGCTATATATGTTAGTAACGAAATACTAAGAAATATTGCGGTTGGCGGACCGCTAAGGTCTATATGACGGTCCGCTATAGGGTTTCCACGCGTAAGTTTTCATTCGTTAGTCAGCTAATGCGTGGCAGCTCATCATTGTTGTCTTGTCCAACACGTGGTGGACCACTAGCCTAAGTAGTAACGAGCCATTAAACTCCTTTTTTTTATAATTTTTCATTTTTAGTCCCTGAACTTTAAATCTTCATTTTAACCCCTATGGTTTTCATTTTGCACCATCATGGTCCCTTAAGTATTAAAGTAGGCGTAGTTGTGGGAAATGTATCCAAGCTTAATATTACTCATCATGCCCCTCAAATCGAAAATTGTGTAGTTTACACTATTGGTAATCATTACCTACCTACATAGGCATGCCAGTGAAGAGTGCTCAATCATTCACTGTGCAATGGTGAATCGGGATCTCATTCCTAATTATACATTTTTTTGCAATTGGGTCATAAATTTAATTAGGACGTTAAGCATGGAAATACTAAAAATTTCTTTTTCAGTTTTGTAGATGTCTAACGAATCCAATCCCAACTCCTATTTCTTACTAAAGTTAATCCATGAGAAGGATAAACTCGACAACTCCAACTTCATGGATTGGTACCGTCACCTGAAAATTATTATCAGTTCGCGGAGAACAAGATGTAGGTTCTCGAAGAACCCATTCTAGAAGAACATGTTGCTACTACGGCCGTTGGTCGTAAGAGCTGGGATAAACATATGGATGATTCCATCAAGGTCTCTTGCTTAATGCTAGCATCCGTGATACCAGATTTTCCAAAGAATCTGGTTGATATGCCAGCATACAACATGATTAGGCAACTGAAGGAAATGTTCTAATAACACTTTGAAGTGATGAGATCACTTATAAGCTGTCATATGTAGGAAGGTTCTTCGGTCAGCCCTCATGTGTTGAAATTTGAAGCCAAAGGTAAAGGCAAGAAAGGCTTCAAGGGTAAGGTAAAGTGTCGAGGCAAGGATGTTGCCAAGAAACACCTGAAGGATGTCAAATGCTTTTGTTGTGATAAATCTGGACACTGGAAGATAAACTGCCCCAAATATCTGGTTGAGCTGAAACAGAAAAAGTCACGACTAGAGGACTGTCCTCAGGTATATTCGTTATTGAAATATTCTCTTTGCCTAGAAAATATTGGGTGTTTGAAACTTGATGTGTTTTTCACATTTGTAATGATATGCAAGGACTAAGGGAGATTAGGAAGCAGAAGCTTGGCGACTTGGAGCTCCATGTTGGCAATGGACAAAAAATTGTTGTTAAGGTTGTAAGAGAATATGTTCTTTTACTTCCTCCTGGTGTTGAACTTGTTTCGAACAATGTTTGATATATTCCTAGTTTAACTAGGAATATTATTTCGGTTTTTGCTTTGCATGAAGAAGGGCTTAAATATGCTTTTGATATTGATTTTATTTTCGCATATTTGAATGATTTGTTTTATTTTATTTGCAAAGCCTCATAATGAAATCTATGAGATAGAAGTCCATGATAATAACACATTATACAACATCTCCTCTAAACGTACGAAATTAGATTTCAATAATATGTACCTATTGCATTGTCGACTAGGACATATAAACAAGAATCACATAAAGAAGCTCCAAACAAAAAGAATTTTGAATTCCACCGATCAAGTTTCTTTTGATGTATGTGAATAACGTTTAAGTGGTAAGTTGACAAAAGCTCCTTTTACCATCATCGGTCAAAAAGCTAAAGATCTGTTAGGTCTCATACATATTGATGCATATGGTCCATTCAGAACAATGTCTAGGAGTGAAGAGAGATACTTCGTCACATTTACTTATGACTTTAGTAGATATGGTTATGTTTATCTTATGAAGTATAAACATGAAACATTTGAAATATTCAAACAATATCAGAACGAGGTACAAAATTAGCTAGGTAAAACGATTAAGATGCTTCCATTAGATCGAGGTGGTGAATATCTTAGTCTAGATTTTGACGAACATCTAAAGAAATGTGGGTAGTTCACAACTTACTCCACCTGGAACACCATAGCTTAATGGTGTGTCTGAGAGGAGGAATCAAACTCTATTAGATATTGTTCAATCTATGATGTGTTATACAAACCTCCCACACTCATTCTGGAGTTTTGCTCTTGAGACTGCCACTAGAATCATCAACCTAGCTCCTACAAAGAAGGTGGACAAAACACCTTATGAGATATGGTTTGGGGTGAAACGCAAAGTGTCCTACATTAGGGTATGTGATGTAACGCTTATATTAACAGTGGATCTACGGATAAACTGAATCCTCGTGGCGATAAAGTTTTTTTGTCGGATATCATAAAAACGTTGGTTACTACTTCTACAATCCTGCTTAAAACCGGGTTTTCATAAAACGCTAAGCTACCTTCTTGGAGAAGGAACTACTTACGTGAGGGATTGGAGAAAATCATGTGGATCTGGATGAAGTCCGAGAACCACAAGTAACCGAACCCCAAGTTGAAATTGCTAATCAACATGAGACTGTTGAAACTAAATATTTAAAAGTTCAAGATTCAACTGTGACACAAAGCATTCATAGACATACCGTGTTCTTATCATATATTTAAAAGTTGTCGATGTATGCGTGTATGTCGCATGTAATTAAATATGTTTTACTATAAAATATTGTGTTCTTATCATATATATTGACTAATTATTTATATATGTTGTGTTATTGTGTGTAATTAGCTATATAGGGTTGCAATTATTTATAGTGTGGATAATCTACAATTATGTATGTATATTTTGTACATGCTTGCTACACAGACGAATTTACCCCTCGCTTAGAAGACGTGTTACATCCTAATAACTAAATCCTTAGTAGAATAGATGGGTTTTTTTTACGAAAATTCGTATATATATATATATATATATATATATTTTTTTTCTTTTACATGCTTGTAATTTCACAAGAATCCTATCTTCTCAAACATCGCCGGGCTACAATTTTGCGTTGAAAAATCTCCCTCTGTTTATTGACTGATTTTTAATTTCCTTGGTGCTATTAGGTACACGTCCGATAGCGTAGTTATATTAGATTTATTAATTAGTGCCCTTAATTAGTCAAAGAAATTGACATGCATCTATTATATTATGATTCTTTTTTATTTCATGAAAATGACTATGTTAGCTATTCTTCTTGTCCAATAAATTATACTCAAAACCCGCATGTTACAATATAAATTTTTATGAGAGAATTTCATATATATACCTATGAACTTGTTAAATATCATATATATCCAAACTAAACTTTAAATATCAAAGATATCATTCTCTAATAAATTTTAACTTAATGACAAGTTTACCTTTCTCAAATATATTACTATTTTAAACCTCTACAATTTGTTTGGTTTCAAACTCAAAAACATCAATGATTCATCTCCAATGATTCCTTACGACACTTCACTGTTCATCATTGTTGATTAATCGTCTCCAAACAAATCACCCATTCACGAAAATTATGGGTAAAACTAATAGTAGAACATTTTCTGCTTCTAACTTTCATTCCTAACTTTTAATTCATTGTTTTTAATATATACTGAATATAAAAGTAAATCACTATAAAAATTGAAAATTGTTGCTCAAAATCACTGTGAAAAAAAAAACAAAAGTAATAAAAAAAATCACAGAAGAAAAAGAAAAAATAGCATAAAACTGAAAAAGAGGGAAAAAGAAAAAAAATGTATTAGGAACTCATGAAATATATTAACACAAGTAGATATGTTTATTTAAGTATTAGAGGGTGTTATATTTGATGTTTAAAGAAATTTAAAGGTAAAATAGTCATATTATGAATTATATTTAGTAAAATGTATTAAAATTGATAAATATGATATTTTAACTATTAGAGAGGGATATATTTTATATTTAAAATTTGGTTTGGATATATATGATATTTAACAAGTTTATAGTGATATATATGAAATTGTCACACCCCCAAATTCCACTAACGGAGTTTTACCGTTAGGGATGTGACACACCAGGATCTCAGTCATTAGTTACATCAAACGACACTGTATGGGACTTAAATGAAATATCATAAAAGTTCAGAGTTAATGCGGAAGCGTTTAAACAAGAAAGTAAATGCGCAAAACAACGCGTCAAAGTTTAGTTTAATAAAAGTAAGTAAATTGTTTTAACGGTTTGCATATGAGTGAAATGGTAGTAGGACTCCATGCATGTCCTAGTTGTGCAACATGTGCCTTAGCGACCTGAGAAAACATGTATGAAAAGTGTCAACACGAGGTTGGTGAGTTCACAAGTTTCAAGTTTGCAATAAGAGCGTTTGCCATATTATGTACATTCAATATGCATATCTATAGGTAGCTAGCCTACATTCATGTCTTACTAAAGCGCTCGTAACCGAAGCTGACACTGTTTATTTGTTTGCCTCCAGCCAGGTTTATCAACTCTGACTAATGTGTTACAGTCAATATTTCACACGTTCGACCTTCAATCGAGTTAGCGCGACTAACGCGGGTGGGGTTTGTCAAACCCAGTAGTACTACCAAAATTAACTCGCTAATTCCATATCAACGGTCCGATGTGTGTGAGGACTTTCATGATAGTGTGTTGCGCTTAGCCTCAACAGTGATATCATATGAATTACAATAATCCAAAATAGTTTGCGTCATGTTTTCTCTTCAAACGGGAAAAACATGTAAAATAATGTTTGTTTGCGTACATGTTTCTCTCCCGACAGTGAAAAAAATTAAAAGTATGATTGCTTGCGTGTATGTTTCTCCCTCAATGGGAAAACAAGTAAAAGATGTTGATTTGTGTACATGTTTCTCCCCCAACAGGAAAACGAGTAAAAGGGGGCCGTAAAACTCACCTAAGTTTGAGTAGTGATTTGGATCAGACAAGAGAAAAGTTGGAACCACAAGTGTAAGTCTCAGACGATCTACGTTTGCCCTAAAAATATAAACACATAAATTAGGGACAAGATGGGATTTGTGACGACGACACGGAAAGTTAGAATGTCCTAAAGCATTCTAAAGATTTAAGAGTAGACGAACGCGTCTTCGGGAATATATATATATATATATATCATAATATAATAATTTAGGGTAAATGCGTTACGTGTCGAACGTTAATAACGAATAATAAGTAATTAAATAAATAAATCCGTACGTTTGAGTTGTTTACAAAAGTTAAGAAAATAATATAAGTTAATATATTATTTTTAGGTCGTATGATTAACAAAATAATCATCTGTGTGGAAAAATAATAAATATATTATTTTTAATCGAGAATATAAACGTAGGTAAATAATATAACAATTTATATTATTTATAGTTTTAAAACGTCACACAAGGTAATTAAACGAGCCGAAATAATATAACTTATATATTATTTTATAATATTAATCACGGGTTGAAAATAATATAAATATATTATTTTATACGAGGTTATGGCTTGAAAATAATATAAATATACTATTTTTAAAAGTGGAAATAATAATGAAAATATGTTATAAATCCAAACCCGAGCTTACGGGTAGTTTCCTGGGCTAAAACACATTAATATAATATTATAATAATATAGGGTTTGATTTTTAATAATTAAATATAATCAAAATGCCTCAAAAATAAAATATGGGAGCCCGGACTCGAACCCGGGTCTCTCCCTCACACGTACACAGCTTTAACCAGTCCCGCCCGCTAGGGTATCGCATACAAACCCAGTTCCAATTGATTATAACAACAAGTCCAAAGTGGTTTCCCTCCCAAATGATCACGCGATCGAATCCGGGCCTGATCCATTGATTCCGATTACGATCGAGTAAAACAACATAGGGGTTTTGTTAAACGGTGTATAACGAATCTCCGCGTGTATTAAATTTCAAAACCAAGTAGTTTAGGTTCGTTTAATTTTAGATTCAAAAGGCCGAAAACCCTCGATTTGAGCATGAATCGATTTGATCGATTTTGATATTGAAAAGTGTTAGATTCATAGGACTTTCAATAAACAGAGGATTGCGAAGCTATCCATGTATTTTAATTGGATTAAAAACATGTCTAGATTAGTATCCGATTAACCTGAAAGTGTATGAACCCTAGGTTCTGGATCTTGAAAAAATCGATGTTGTTTGACTCAATTAGCATGGGGCTTTCGTTAAACGAATGATTGCGAATCTAATGATATGTTTTAATTTGATTTAAACAGAGTCTAAGATCAAAACCCCCCAAATTGGTTTTCGAATAAACCCTAGATACCGGATGATGATCAATTCGATGATAAGTGATCAAATTGATAGTGGGCTTTTATTCAGTAGATAATTACGAGTCTACTGGTGTGGATTAATTTGATTTAAATTGTGTTTAAGTTAGGGTTCGATTAAATCGGTTTAACATGAACCCTAGACATCAGATTATGTTAAATCCGATAGTGGAAGCCACAATTAGGATAGGGCTTTGGATTAACAGGTTAAGACAAAGGTGATAGGGGTTTCAATTACCAAAATGGATGCTGGGTTGATAGTGATCGACTAAAACTCAGATACGTCGTCTCGTTCTTGCTTTCCAGTGGTTCCTGCTGCACTCCGGTCAAAGTGATGCGTACAGATGCTTCAGGGTGGTTCGTTTAACAAGTGCGGATTGTTCAATTACGGAATTATCAGATGAATTGTTGTGAATTTAATGAAGATATGATTATGGTCGACGGTTAAGACATAATCACTCATAATTGTAGTTTAATTCGCAGTAAAAGCAATGATTAGGGTCTTAATGGTGTCGTGAATATCATTAATGTGTATAAGCGTTATCAATTACAACAGACTTCGCGAATTTGTGTCAAGAACATACGGTTTGACTTTCCAAAGTCAACAAAATTGACATTTGGGTAATTACAGAAATAGTCCTTGCAGTTTCAAGTGTAATGAGGTTTAGATGATGACAGATTTGGTCCTTGAGGTTTAAACTAGGTTAACTAGGTTAAGTATTTTTTTTTTGGTTAGTTTGACTATCAAAAGTCAACAGGAATATGATTTTAACTTTCAAAGTCAACAGATCAGTTTAGGAATATTACATAACTAGTCCTTGGAGTTTAAGTTTGGATAATTGACAAAATTAGTCCCTAAGGTTTGAGTTAAGTTAATTAGGTTAACTTTAACTGGATTTGGTTAACGGAGTTAAATGGAAAAGTCCGGATCGTCACATCATCCCCTAGTTGAAATAATTTTCGTCCCGAAAATTAAAATAATAAAAAAAAAATTATGGGTGTCACATCATCCCCAAGTTGAAAGAATTTTCGTCCCGAATATTAAAATAGTACTTTAAGAGTTTGACGTGGATTTCTTGAACAGATGAGGATACTTGTGAATCATCTGGTCCTCGTGCTCCCATGTGAATTCCGGTCCGCGTTTCGAGTTCCAACGAACTCTAACGATAGGGATTTTCTACGTTTGAGCGTTTTGACTTCCCTATCCATGATTTCTACCGGCTCTTCAACGAACCGTAGTTGTTCATCGATGTGCAGCTCCTCAAGAGGAACCATGAGTGTTTCTTCTGCTAGACATTTCTTCAAGTTTGAGACATGAAAGACATCGTGTACACCACTAAGTCCTTCCGGTAGGTCCAGTTGATACGCTACTGGGCCAATTCTCTTCACTATCTTGAATGGTCCAACATAACGACGATTCAGTTTGCCTCGCTTCCCGAAGCGAATCACACCTTTCCAAGGTGAAACTTTGAGTAGAACCATATCGTCTACTTGAAACTCTAACAGTTTACGACGCTTATCGGCGTAGCTCTTTTGACGATCACGAGCTGTCGCCATACGGTTTCGAATTTGAACGATCTTTTCAGAGGTTTCAAATACAAGTTCGGGACCTGTAAGTTGGCTATCCCCAAATTCATCCCAACAGATAGGAGATCGGCATTTACGTCCGTATAATGCCTCGAATGGTGCCGCCTTGATGCTAGTGTGAAACTTTTGTTGTAGGAGAACTCCACTAAAGGTAAGTGAGACTCCCAAGTGTTACCGAAATCGATCACACAAGGTCGTAGCATGTCCTCTAAGGTTTGGATGGTACGTTCCGTTTGACCATCGGTTTGTGGATGATATGCTGTACTCATGTCTAGACGTGTACCTAGAGCTTTCTGCAATGATTGCCAAAACCGACAGGTGAATCGAGCGTCTCGATCCGAAATGATAGAGATTAGCACACCGTGCCGTGAGACTACTTCCTTCAAGTAGATGCGAGTGAGTTTTTCCATTTTGTCAGTTTCTTTAATTGCAAGGAAGTGTGCAGATTTTGTCAAGCGATCTACGATCACCCAGATGGTATCGCATCCGCTAGGGGTTCTGGGTAGTTTAGTTATGAAGTCCATAGAAATCTGCTCCCATTTCCACATTGGGATTTCCAGCTGCTGAAGTAGACCAAAAGGTTTTTGGTATTCCACTTTGACCTTTGAGCAAGTTAGGCACTTGCTCACATAGGTGGCTATATCGGCCTTCATATTTGGCCACCAATATAACACCTTAAGGTCATGGTACATCTTGTTAGAACCTGGATGAATAGAGTATCGAGATTTGTGAGCTTCATCCATAACCAGTTCTCTTAAGTTTTCCTACACTGGAATCCAAATTCGCTCTGCGAAGTAGCGAATTCCGTCTGACTTAACTTCAAGTTCTTGTTACATTCCTCGTGTACCTTCTGAAGGTAGATTTTCCTCTTTTAAAGCTTCAACCTGAGCACTTCGGATCTTGTCGGGTAATCCGCTGTGTATGGTAAGTTGTAGTGCTCGAACTCACATTTACTCATACTCTACCCTTTTTCGGTTTAACTTGTCAATGGCGATGCTATTTCTGAGAAATCTTAAACGAATCTCCAATTGTAGTTTACCAACTCCCAAAAACTCTAAACTACTATTGGCACCTTTGGGATGTTCCATTCCGTTACTGTTTCTATCTTTTATGTGTCTACCAAAATCTCGTGCAGCCTAATAACATAACCTATGAATTTGAACTTTCTGAAGTCAGTATGTGCATGTGGAAAAAAAAATGCATAAAGCTTCTCTCGTAAGGTCTCTATACTTCTCTGAGATGGCAGGCATATCGCTTTCGCTTTTTGAGTAGACTAGACTTTCATCTATAAATACAGTCATTGATCGATCCAACATTAGACAGTAGACTCCGTTCACCAATTCCAAAAAGGCCCTGAAGCATTGGTTAATCTGTAGGATATCCCTAGAAACTCATAGTGTCTATAGTGCATACGAAATAGCATGTTTCTATATGTTCTCTTCTATAACGTTCAACTGATGATAACCCGACCTAAGAGCAATCTTCGAGAACCAACTTGCACCTAGCAACTGGTTAACAAATTGTCTATCCTTGGAGACGGTTACTTGTACTTTTATGTGCTCTTGTTCAACTCTCAGTAGTTAACGTGCTGATATGCCATCATTTATACAAGTTTTACAGGCACAATTATCCCCATATCTAGCATAAATTATAGAAAAATGATAAGATATGGTACTTAATCTACTTATTTGTGTTACAACAGGATAACTAGCCCTTGCATAAAAAAACATAAATAAACAATCAAAAAACCAAGAGAAAAAGTCAACAAGAAGGAAATTTGGGCAATGCACGGCAGTGCAAACCCTAAAATCCTCCATGTACTCTCCTGCTCTGCTAGATTCTGTGACGTGCAAGAAATGAGTGCTCTGCATGGCCGTGCATTACCAAAATCTTAGTCTATAGCAAGCTCATTCAAGATTTTTAACTGTCCAAGATCAAGAGCTGGGAAGGCCTTAGTGCTCTGCTAAGAGCCGAAACTCTCTTGGTTTTGATCCATTTTAGTTTTCTTTGTTTATTTTTGTTTTAAAGTCTTGTAATATGAAACGATTCTTCTCGTTCAAGTAAAACAAGAGGCAACCTATACCCACTCTCCCTTATTTTTGGAATACTTCCACACATTATCTAAGGGTTAGTGGAGTCACTTGTATGGTCATTCATGGCTAGTTCTCTTGTGTTGCTCGAGTTTGTTGAACTTTAATTAATTAATGAAGTATTTTTAGTATGTTATGTTTTTAAAGTCTTTACTATGATTTATCTTAAAAAGACAAGAATAAGTGATCTTTAAACCAATCTAATAATCTTGAATCCTGTGAGTTACTCAAGCAAGACTTTTGGTTTGACGCTTATTCGATGTTTGTACATCCATATATTCAAATCTTGGTGCTAGCATGGCCGGTTAGTATAGATTTAATATTATGGGTTGATTGGAGGTTTGGGTATTCAGCAAGCCGTTTGAGCCCTAACTAGACCGGGCGGTTTGTATCGGTATTTTATTATTTATCTCGTGTCGGCTTGTAGAGGACTTCTAGCGGGAGCCGTGGAGTTTGATCTTGAGAACGAAAGTCTTATTTATTTAAAATAATATTATAAGTAAAGAAAACTATTTAAGAACATAATTTGTTAGGTCTGAGCGTTCATAAAGTACCTTTAGAGGAAGTCGTGTATTCTGACTTACCGGAAGAAGTTACAAGACCAGACGTACGTCAGTCATTGGATAATTTTAGTTCGAATAATGAATCACGATATATCTGGTGGACTTGAGACCCCGTTCAGGGTCCATAGATTCGTTAAGAAACAGTTGGCCGACCGTATCCACTGTTCCATTACGAAATACTAATTCCCCTATCGAAAGGGTTAGTACTAGTAACCATGACCAACCTCACTTTAAATATAGCATTAATTAACAAGGGATAACAATTAGAGTAACACCTTAAATGAGATAATATTTGTAATTACATTTCTTATCTTTTTATTTTTCTTTTAAATAAAACTCATTTTCCAACTTATTATCATAGTCAGACAATAGCGAGGGTTGAGTACGGGATCCGTGTCATTGGTTCGATACTTAGTTCTTACCCATACTATACTATGCTGCGATAGGTAAACGTGCCTATTGTGTGTGTGTGTTTAGTTAAATTAATTATCATTTTAATTTATAAATTTAAAACCTGATTTTGGTAGCTCTAAATAGAATATATGTATTACTACTAAAAACACGCTATCAAGTTTTTGGCGCCGTTGTCGGAGACACGGTAATTCTATGAAAGATCTAAGTCATTGGACTAACTATTTTTATTTTTCTTTTTCTTGAGTCATGGTGCTTATGCTACTTACATTTAACTTTGTAGGGATATTCAAGGATCGCGACCGCAAAATTTTTGTTAAGAGAAATGAATGAACATAAGTACCGCCATTCGAAAGAAAATATATTTTCTTATTAGGCGTAATGCTTTCGAACGGCTTTTACGCGTTTAGATTTTATATTCCATTTTTGTTTTTGATAATGACAAGCTCAATACTCTGATATGGGATTGCGTAAAACGAGGAAATGACTGAGTCATCTAGGCAGGCATGACGAAAGAGAAGGAATACCAGGTCAGGATCCAAAGCAGGATCATCTTCGTCTACCCGCATGAGTGGTTCACCACCGACTCCACCATCAGGACTTGCACACATGGCTTATCTTTGAACCCGATGGTGCCATCTAGGTCCATGCCTACTAACTCTTTCCTACATTACTGACACACACAAAACTATTTGCTACCCAACCTTGGAGGATATTAATCTCTTGAACAGTGCAGTTCCCATGATCATAAAGCCTTAGCATAGATTCTTTGCCATTAAGGAAACAACCTACTAGGAGCTCACTCTTGAGTTTTTAGCATCTTTCCAGTTTCATAGGCCGGTAGTGAGTATGGAGATACAAGATTGTGTGCAGTTCAGGATGGCTAGACATTGGTATGAAATGCCATTGGCACAGTTTGGGGTAAAAATGGGATTCTATAGGCACAGGGAGAAAATGGAGCCAATCTTCACTGAAAGTAAATGGGAGTTTGTAGAAGGTGAGGCATCAGCATTTTGGAATAGGATCGTGTCCGGACCCTTTAACCCACATGCTCAGAAAAGCACTAGGATCAAACATCCGCTCCACCGTTACCTACATCGTTGTATTGTCCTTTCCATTAGGGGAAGGAAAGATAGCACAGGGCGGTGAGCGTAAGAAACCTCCTCCATTTACACTGTCTAATTGATCAAGTTCATTACAACCTGGCCTACAGCTTGGCTAAGTTCTTTACTCGAGCCACAGGCTACAGTTCCAGTAGCCGTATCTTTAGAGGACAATACATCACCCACCTGGCTTCATACTTAGGTGTTTTGACTCTTGTAAATCTTGGTATACTTCAAGAAATGGACTTGCCCATTCTGCCTGTGGATACCCAAGTGTTGATCAACATGCACATGATTAAGAAGTTCAATGGGGTGTACCGATTAGTACAACATCAAGGAAATATCTGGACCGGTGAGGTTCAAGAGTCTGAGGATGAGGAAGAACCTATGGGGCAATTGGGGCTTTAAGGCCCATGTATGTATCGTACTACTGCTAACCCCACTATGTTGGATCTGATGATCTGAATGGGTCAATTGGGACACACGATGGATGGCATGTGACAGGACTTCTACGATCACACTCATGATCCGTATGCCCATCAGCAGTATTAGTAGCAACCTCCCGACCCGCACCAACAGTGGCAGCGTCCTCCTTTTCAGTAGCAACTCTCTTCACTCTTCATCCTTGATATTTTTGGTTCTTGTCTGATGTAGTTGTGGTTCTTGACTTTTGACAGTGGTTGTTTGTTTGACTAGACACAATACCATTTTTACCGGTTATAGGAGTAACCGTGGACATGGTGGCATTGCCACCAACCTATTCGACCGCCATTTATTGGCGAATATTAGTTTAATTTTTTGTTTAATATTTACTTTTTTATTTCTGAGCATTGCATAGCATAACAGGGACATACAGTTTTGGAGCACATATTAATCAAGTTGAGTAAATCAACCATACACTTGGTGTGATGCATTAACAGGGGAGTTTTAGTTCCTTTCACCCTTATTCTACTCATGACAACTATTAAATAACATATTCTCGTATAACAAGGACATTATCAAAATTCTAAGTATGAGGTGTTGGGAAACTCACCAATGCATCGGCAACATAATTTTGTCCCAGGTATTACAAGTGCATGATTAACAACTATTCAATCCATTGAATTGAAGTACACATAGAAGACATTAAAACATTTTCAAAAAAATAATCAGTAAAGTTGGCAGCTTCATAAATAATCTAAAAGCTAAAAAGTCTTAAAAATCATTTTGAATAAAACGATCATATAAAAACAACAAATTTAAAAAACCGTTGAAATGAATCAAGGAAACGAATAGAGAAGATTAGTAAGCACAACAGAAAGAAAGAAATAAGTTTATGCACATTTTTACTTTTATACCCCCTTTATCTTCCATTTCATGTGAGAATTTGAGCCTATCCGAGCATTATCATATAACATATCAAGTTTTTGACACCATTGCCAAATTTGACATGCTCATTTCGTTTGATAGAGTGTTTGCTAACTATTGTTTTGCATGTTAGAACTTGTATAACATATACATTTTAAAACCATCCACTAAAAGAATGCATAAAAATGATTGAGGCAGTAGGATTAAACCACCTTCTTTAGCCTTCTAATCTTCTTTCACCTACCCTAAACATTATCCCCCTACATAGCTCCTTTGAGCTTAAACCCTTTCCAGTTCTAAACCCACATTTCAAACCCATAAAGCCAAAAGTTAAGTCGTTTACCCTCTACCCTATTTAGTCGAAAGCCAACTTGGCCATAATGTGAGGAGTAATTATCCACATAAAGGTTCATACATTCATCTTATGACCAAATAGTGAAAATTAACATGAAGAGAAGAATGAATATGGAAAATAAAAGAAAAGAAGAGGGGCAACAAAAAAAGGAAATTCATACTCGCCCAAGTTATTGAATAAATTTTATCAAAAGAAAATCAAACTTACTCGAGAAAATTGGAGTATGCAAAGCTAATAAAAAATATGGATGTATTAGTAAGAAACAACCGAAAAATCTATGGGGAATTGATAGTAGTGAATGCTTCAAAATAAGAAGAAGTTTGCATTCTTGAAGGAACGAAATTGGTCTTGACGATCTGACCTTAAAAGAGTCTTTAGATTAGTCACAATGTCTAGTATAAGTTTAGTAACAAGCTCACTCACCTTCTAATCATTAAGCCAAGTCTGATTTTCAACAATTAGCCACTTTTTCCAAATATTTCCTACCCTAACCCTATGCCAATCATTACAACCCATTTGAAGCCCTCTTGATTTTTGCACATATTTTATGTCAAATGGTGGAGATTTGATTTCTATACAAGCCTTTGATTATGCAAGCATTAACTGAAGCATTAAGTGTTCTTTTTGACATACATTATCCATATATTAAACCCGAGTGTTGAGTGAACATTTGTGAGATTGTAATTTTGTACATAAATATAGTTTTATCAAGTATGTTTGGCTTGTTGTGGAGAAACATTCAAAAGGTGCAAATATCAAGTTATTATTGTTATAAGAAGCATTTAACCATTTGGGACAAAGGCTTTAGATTAACATTAAGTCAATGTTTTATTCTATGGGTATAATCATGCATGTGTTTGCTTGAGGATAAGCAAAGTTTAAGTATGGGGTGTTATGATATGCCATAATTTATACATGTTTTACATGCACAATTATCTCCATATCTAGCACAAATTATAGAAAAAATGATAAGATATGATAATTAATCTACTTATTTGTGTTACAACAAGATAATTAACCCTTGCATATAAAAACATAAAGAAAACACTCAAAAACAAGGAGAAATCAGCATTCGGAAGCCAATTGAATGAAACTGAACCAAGGAAGTCAATGTTGAAGGTCAAAAAGTCAACAGGAAGGAAAATAGGGCAATGCACGGTCGTGCAAACCCTAAAATCCACCTAGTACTCTCTTGCTCTGCCAGATTCCCTCACGTGCAAGAAATGAGTGCTTTGCACTGGGCATTCCATTGCACGACCGTATATTACCAAAATCTTAGTCTATAAAGAGCAAGCTCATTCTGGAGTTTTAACTATCCAAGATCAAGAGTAGGGAAGGCCTTAGTGCTATGCTAAGAGCCGGAACTCTCTCTGCTTTGGTCCATTTTAGTTTTCTTTGTTTATTTTCTTTTTAAAGTCTTGTAATATGAAGCGATGCTTCTCGTTCGAATAAAACAAGACACAACCTATACCCACTCTCCCTTGGTGTTGGAATACTTTCACACATTATCTAAGGGTTAGTGGAGTTACTTGTATGATCATTCATGGGTAGTTCTCTTGTGTTGCTCAAGTTGGTTGAACTATAATTAATTACTTAAGTATTTTTGATATGTTATATTTTTAAAGTCTTTACTATGATTTATCTTAACAATACAAGAATAAGTGATATTTAAACCAATCTAATAATCTTGAATCTTGTGAGTTGCTCAAGTAAGACTTTTTGTTTGGAAAGCTTATTCGATGTTTGTACGGTCTATATACAAATCTTGGTGCTAGCACGGCCAGTTTGTATAGATTTAATATTATGGGTTGATTGGAGGTTTGGGTATTCAGCAAGCCGGTTAAGCCCTAACCAGACCTGGCGATTTGTGTCGGTATTTTTTTCTTCTCTCGTGTCGGCTTGCAGAGGACTTCTAGCGGGAGCCATGGAGTTTTATCTTGAGAATGAAAGTCTTATTTATTTAAAATAATATTATTAGTAGAGACAAATATTTAATAACATAATTTGTTAGGTCCGAGCGTTCATAAAGTACCTTTGGAGGAAGTCGTGTATTACGACTTACCGGAAAAAGTTACAAGACCAGATGTACTTCAGTCATTGGATAATCTTAGTCCGAATAATGAATCACGAGATAATCGGCGGACTTGAGACCCCGTTCAGGGTCCGTAGATTCATTAAGGAACAGTTCGCCGACCGTATCCACTGTTCCGTTACGAAATACTAACTCTCCTATCGAAAGGGTTAGTACTAGTAACTATGATCAACCCCACTTTAAATATAGAATTAATTAACAAGGGATAACAATTAGAGTGACACCTTAAACAAGATAATAATTCTAATTACATTTCTTATCTTTTCCTTTTACTTTTAAACAAAACCCATTTTCCAACTTATTATCCTAGTCAGACAATAGCGAGAGTTGTGTACGGGATCCGTGTCCATGGTTCGATACTTGGTTCTTACCCATACTATACTACGCTGCGATAGGTACACTTATCTATTGTGTGTGTGTTTAGCTAAAGTAATTATCTTTTTAATTTATAAATTTAAAACGTGATTTTGTGTAGCTCTAAATAGAATATATATATATATATATATATATATATATATATATATATATTACTACTAAAAACACGCGCATATGCATGCCACCACCTAACATGAAATGCTTAATCTGATGAAAATTTTCTCTAGAAGCTCTTATATTGATTCATTAGTTCTTTCATTTCTAATGGAGCTAACCAGTAGGTGGCATCCTGGCGTCACATCTATCTTAACTCTATTCCCCCCCCCCCCCCCGATTAGGTGGTATCCTAGGCAAATCCACAAGGAACACCTCCGAAAAATCGCATACCACAGGTACATCTTTCAACTCTGTAACTTTCTTTCTATCATCAACGACGTACGCCAAGTGAGCCTCGCAGCTAAGCCACATAAAAACTTTCAACCATAATCATCAAGATGACGTTAGGCACTATACATTCTTTGTCCCCAGAACCGAAATTAGACTACCATGTTTTCAGGAGATTCTTTCTTTCTTTCACATACTATCATGTTTTTCGAAGAATCTTTCTTTCTTTCACATACTATCATGATTTCGGACGATTCAACTGTTCTTGGCCCAATTCGTCATTTTTTATCCAAAAAGCACAACTTTATACATGGGATCTCTTAAAATCATCATATATCCATAAATCATACACAACTCGTTACTAAAAATGTGAACTTTATGTAAAGTTTTTACCTTTTTAAATTCCAGTTTTTTGCATGTTTCTAGATCCACATACGAGTAGCTCAAAACTATAGCAAACGAACTCCAGTTTAGGTGATTCAAGCGTCCACGGGACCATATCACCGAGATCTACCAGATCCCCACTTAGCTGCCGCCGGAAACTACCTTCGTCGTCGCCGGAAAGCCGAAACAGTCTCTAAAATCCTTCAAAAATCAATGTTATGTTTGGGACAGCTAAACTCGAACTTCATGCCGTCTAATAAAAAACCCAATGGTTAGTCTTCGCTTATGTTCTATGAAGCCCCGGTAAAAAATTGAGAATGATCCGACAGCTAGATCTCCGAGGATCGTCCAATCTTTGTTGTTGCGTACCCCAAAAACGGGATTTTCTTCCCTTCTTCTCCTTCATTTCCTCTTGACCGAAATGCTAGGGGACAATGAGGGGGTTTACACCCATTTAAAGCCTCCGAGTGTAACCCTAACTTCCCATTCAAGTTTGTCCTTCTTTTTATGTTTTCTACCCCGGACTTTCCTATAATATGCGAATTCATTTTTATATACGTGATTCTAATAACGGGATGTTACAGCTAGTCGGTAAGGTGCTTTGGCAACGGTTTGAGCTCCTGGTACTAAATCAATTTGCAAATCTATCTCCCGATCTGGTGGCACTCTAAGTAAGTCCTCAGGGAACACCTCCGGAAAGTTGCACACCACGGGCACGTCTTTTATTTTCGTAACTTTCTATCCATTCCATATTACCAAGGCCTGGTAAGCCTCGCATCTGCGCCTCATAAAACTTTCAACCTTGATCATTGAGATGATGTTCAGCACCGTTATATCTTTGCCTCCATTAGCGGCGAGCCAATCCATTCCTAACACCACCTGAAATCCCTCTAAGGCTATAACAAACAATCTACTAGTGAATCTATGATCGTGTATCCCTATTATGCAGTTTTCTTTGACCTCTATTACTTTTGTTTTTTTACCCATGGCAATTTCAATGCTAAAGGCCATTTCTATCGTGGAAATGGTACACTTAAGTTTATTGTAAAAGGAAGAAGCTGTAAAACTTTTTGTAGCGCCAGAATCAAACAATACTGACGCATAAGTCTTATTGATTATGAACGTACCTGACACGACATCAGGGTCCTCTCTCGCCTCTTGTTGTGATAGGGCATAAGCCCTAGTTCTTGCTCTAGGTTTGTGACACCCGGCAAATTCAGGTTAATATCCATACCCGACTATTACCTGAATTCATGTGATTACACTTGCATCATACTTAATTATAGAGTAATTAAGTACATATATCATATAGCAAGTCCATTCGTTTCATTTCATTTCATTCATCGGTAATCGGGCGGATTACCGGGTCACACACGCGTCCTGTCACACGAACATTAACGAATATTAGAAATAATATTTAGACATATATTTGGTGTGTAAAAATTATATGTAATACTGTGATTTAGTATTTTATGCTTATGTGAAATTTTCCGGAATTTATTGAGCATCTTTTATTTTAACGCTTTTAAAGCGGATACGCGATATGTGCCAAGAACACTAAAATAGATTCTATAAAAATGATGGACTTACACTTGGGCTTATTAAAATTCAGCTATTTATTTAATTAGTCCCTTTAGGAGCCCAAAGTTGTGCTAAAGGCCCTAAAAGAGTGCAAAAAGCCCAAACCCAATTGCATAACCCACCTTTAATCCCTTAAACCCTCATTTGATTACCCTAAACCTAAAACACTCTCCTCCCCTCCTCTCTCTTTTCTCGGCCGCCAACCCCCCACCCTAGCCACCACTCTCTCAAACTTGTTCATCCAATTCCAAGCTCATCTCAAGTGTTTTCAAGTAGATTCAAGGTGATTCAAGCATCAAAACATCCATTTCAACAACATACTTAAAGTTTGTGAGCATTCTCACCAATTTATTTCATTATTTTCGGCCATGTGGTGTACCCCAACCATCCAAACGATTTTCCATGGTCAAAGTGTTATTATACTTGTTTTTAACTAAAAGATTTCATGAAATGATGTTGTTGATGCATATATGCACTTTTCATTGTTTGAAATGCTTGTTTATGTTGATTTTTGCTCGTTTCTATTTATAGAAACTTTATTGTTTGAGTTTTTGTAGAAATAGATAAATGATATGTTTGATGGTTTGTATGACTTTAGTAATGTTAGAATAGATAGGAAATATAATTTTTTTGGTTGAAATGTCGTTTTTCACTTGGTTATGGTGACTTACTATTTAAGGAAACTTTAATTTTGCATATTTTGTGTTATGAGTTGCTCATGGATAAAAACTTGATATTATTGTTCTATAATGTATATTAAAGTAGTAAAAAGAGTTATTTGAGGTTACACATGTGCAATAGGGTCGTTTGGACCACTTTCCTAAAAAGGAAACTTTATTTGTTCATATTTTGTATGTGTAGGTTATAAATGTTTAAAATGGATTATATAGCTTCATTATCATATGAATAGATGACTTATGCATGAATATGTAATCTGGAGTTGTGTTATGACGTGTTTTGGTGAACCTTGCTAAATAAGGAAACTTTATTAATTTGTGAACTTCAACTTTGCTTAGAATAGAAAGTTTGTGTGTAGAATCATGTTTATGGTATGTCACTAGTATAAATTCATGTGTAACTTATTTAGTTGAGCCATGACACTTAAAGTACACTAAAACCCTAATTGTCAAAAAAAATGGAAACTTTGTTATGATAAGAGTTATGGAATTTCTATGACATGTTATGCTACTTGTTTAAAAGTGTTGAATTGATACTAATAGGTTATTAATATGATGACATGAGTTATGTGTAGGAATGGTTGACATATATGAAATGTGCCATAAAGATGTGCAAATGTTAAATTTCTTGTCACATGTTGATTTCTTATGCAACTAATTGAAACAAGCATGTTATGTCACAAGGTATTACTTATACATTACTTAGGTACAACTTGTATGTTCCTTATGTGTCACACATGTATAACTTATGTGCTACTTAGGTGTTACACATGTACAACTTGTATGATGCTTATGTGTTACATGTTTACAACTTATATGTTACTTGTGTGTTGTTTATACATGACTTCAACATGAGTCAACATTGGTCAACATTAGTCAAACTTGGTCAAAGTTGGTCAAACCTTGGTCAAAGTTGGTTAAACCTTGGTCAAACCTCGGTCAACTTTGGTCAAACCTTGGTCAACCCTCGGTCAACTTTGGTCAAACCTTTTTCAAAACGTCAATGTAACCTTTCAACGTTGAGTCGTTTGGATGAATGTGGTTACATAAACCATGTTTACTTTCATAGACCTTATAGCCTTATTAATTCTTAGGGCTCGGTTAGGTCGGTTACCCGGAGTTACTCGATTTCTCTTGTTGCTTTCATTTCTCATTCACCGCATTTCCAGGTGAGTTTTCACGGCCCCATTTTACTTACTTTTCCAATTGGGGGAGATACATGCTAAACCATTTTCTTACTTAGTCGTATGACAATTACTTTGATTTCGCTTTAATTTATATAAGTGGGTGCATTTCCCGCACATAAAGTCCTCTCATATTCGAACCGTTAATTATTACACAAAGCGAGGTGATTCATGAATAGTACTATTGGGTTTAACAACCCCCACCCGGGTTAGTCGCGCTAACTCTGACTGGGAGTCAAACGGGTGCATAATTGACCTAATCCATTGCGTGCTGGGCACGTAAGAGGCAAAATGCTAGTTTCTGCATTCCTTCGTTGAGCTTCGGTTTCGGTGTTGCTTATATAGTTAATGTTTATTGTCTGATCAACAATCGAATCACTAGTATACATGCGTACTGTTACACTGTTTTCATTTCTGTTTCTGTTACTTAAACCTGTGAACTCACCAACCTTGTGTTGACACTTTAAGCATGTTTATCTCAGGTCGCTAAGCATTCACGCACGGACTAGGACTGCATGTCTGGAGTCGCATATCATGTTTTCATTAGAAGCTAGGTTTATGGGAACCTAATTTGTTATGCTTCTGTATTTTGCTACATTATTATTGCTTCCGCACTTTACATTCCGCATTTTCAAACTCTGTATTACTTAATTTTTGTGTATGATGTTCAAACGGGATGTCTTTTCGAAAACCATTTAGAGGTCGTTCGAAATGACCGGGACTGATGATCCTTGACAGTCACAACCCGCGGGTAACCCGCTGTGGAATTTCAGGGTGTGACAAGGTTTCTCGGCCTCTTTCCCTCTGTCGACATCAGCTACCTAGGGTCGTCTACAGTCCTTAGCCAAATGGCTCGGTATTCCACAATTGTGGCACTTCCCCATACTCATGCATTCTTGTGAGTAATGCCTCATTTTACCACACCGGTAGCAGATATTTAACCCGAACCTACATTCCCCCAGGTGGTTCTTCCCACACTTGTCATAAGTTACCATTTCATCCTCCTTTTGCTTCTTCTACTCTGGCCCATACCAATTGATCATCGGTCGTTTAACATTGTTAGTCATCTTCTTCTTAACTTCAACAGGTTGTGGGTCCTCATGGTCAAAGTCGTCGTACACAATTCCGGCTAGTTCCATGACTGTCACACCCCGGCTGGCGGCGGATTATACGCCGGGGCTAACACGGTTGTTCATAAGCACATGATCATCTATTAAATATGATAGTATTTATTATTCGAATTAAAAGAATCTGTTACAATAGTAAAAATAAGAAAACCAAGTGTTCAAGACATAACATAATTCAAATTAAACTAGGTCCAATCCTATGTGATCAAGTTGAATCCTCAAACTGGTGCACCTGAAACATGTGAGTAAATGTCAACTACAAGTAGTTGGTGAGTAACATAGGTTTTGACACCAAACAAAAGATGTAAAAATGATTTGAAATTCAATATGTTCAAAGCAATACTAAGGCATAAATGTGAAAACATACAAGTTTCCAAAGCGTACAATCAAACCATGTAAATGGAAAACTGTAGGTACAATCCAACTGATTGTCATTTTGAAAAAGTAGTAAGATGTATACACAAAACCCACCATGGTTCGTGTTAAGTAATGAATCGGATTCCTGTATAAATGATCATAAAAGGTACTACCTTAGGCTTGCCTCGCAAGTTAATGATTGTACTAAACATGAACACACGTATGGTCGCCAAGTAGTTTAAGACATAAAGCACATAGTAAATATTATGAGAACAAAGGTATTGAATTTGTATGTATAGTAATGTAAACATGTTCCACCGCGAGTATTTGTAAACAATAGCAAAGAGAAAGGGGGCTATGAACACACTTGAATCAAACTAGAAATGTATGAACTAGTAAGGATTGTTTAGGTCTTGTGAGGAACTCTCACAACAAACCAACACGCATAATGGTAACCTAATTTCTATAGATGTCTAAATAGTATTTAGGAGACATGGGGACATCTAGGGTTTCATAGGAGTTTGAGACTAGGCATAGGGTATGTGCAAGTTTGGTAACAAAACATATGTATTTATAAAAATGTTTAGATTTTATTCACATAAATATTTAGTTAAAAATCAAGTAAATCATAGTGTGAAAAAAGGGTTTAAATAACATTGTATATAAATTGTTATATACACATAAAGTAATATACTTGGAACAATTTATAAATAAATTATAAAGTGAGAAAATGTTTAATAGGTTTTTACAATATAATTAAATTATTAGTTAATGTAAATAAAGTGGGTAAGTAATTCGTTTAATAAATAAAATTATGGAAATGGTTAGCACATCTAATAATTCATTTTGAATGAATTTCAAATGTTAAACAAAATAATTATCTAAAATAATTATTTAGGTGTTTATAATTTTAATGGTATTTAAATTATTATTCTTAATATAGTTTAAAGGAGTTTAATAATGTTGAAATATATAAATATCATTTGTGGAATAACTCACAAATAAATATAAACAATTAACATAATTAGATCTTGTCTAAACTATGATTTTTATGTTATTTCATTTAGAATTTACATTAGGTTTGATAAAATAATATAGTAAAACATTATTTATATTTTTATGAATTTCATAAATATTGTATAATGTATTTGTATAAGTTATAAAATTAAACTTGGAATTTTTAAGGTAAAAAAATGGATTTAAAAATGGTTTGAATGGAAAGAGGAGCAAAACCGGCTCCCTGAGACTTGAACCCGCACCTGTGGCGGTTCCCGAATTGCACACACACTAACCATTGCACTGGGCATGATGCCTTGTCCAGTAGCCGTTCCGTTTGGCTTTTGATAAGCAATCCCATACCATCTTCTTCCTCAACCAACCCGACATAATCCTAGCCTCCTAATCCTCTTGTCCGTCGACGATTAGCACCCAGAATCATGGGGCTTTCGATCACAAGACTCCAACGAATCTAATGACCCCTATTTTACCTAAAATGGATGTGTATAGTGGCTTTCGAACCAGATTTCTTGAGACTTGATCGCAATCCAGAGAAGGAATGCGGTGAGTTTGGAAGTGTAGGAAATTTGTACGAGGTATTGCGAGTGTAAGGGTGTGGTTTTCATAGCCCAACTTTATGAGAAACGCACGAATTAAATGTGGGTCGGAGGGGAACGTTTATGGAATTAAATCCATAATCAAATCATTGATGTCTCTCTAATTACACTGTTAGAATCATTGGAAAACGGTCGAGCAACGTTTTTGTAGTATTACTTGTAGTTAATTCACACCAAATCGATCATTTGGAAAATGAATTTAGGTTGGTTTGACTCTGCAAACTCAATAACCTCGTTAACACAACCAGACCCTAGGCATTGACTTACTCAACATTAACTAAGACTCTCACAAATCAACTGATGCAACAGTTGTAAACGCCACAACTCAATCCCGACTTAACGGTCGTTCTAACTCTACATATCACAATAATATTATTTACACGTTACCTTAATATCACCACATTAATATCATTTCGTGGACAATAAATATAACTAAACAGTTACATAAAAATTTAACATATATACGTAAGCATATAAGCACAGACCTCATCACCGCATCCTCGTAAGGGCATTAAACACACCCCGAGCTCATCATCTACCTATTATATAATATTATCGTTGGTGACTTCCTGAAGGACTTCATCCTTCACAATCTTGTTTGCCATGTCATAAAGACAAGGACGCAAACACAATACCTGTCGTCCCACAACGACAATGACACAAACGCACAACACGGATATAAACACATAATTAATAATATCATGCTATCATTTACATTACTCATCAACTACACTTGCATCTCACATAACTCTAGGATAATGTATCTCCTATGTAACCATAAGCATTTATCTTAAAGCCCGACTATCCCCAATCGTTCCTTAGCACGTCTCATGTTGATAAATCTTACCCCTAGCTCATTTAATCACATGGACACACCATAGACACTACGACTCCTTAATAATCATTTTATATCAAAACACACATCGGGTTAGAACCTGAAACCCTCAACACGTTTAATAGATTAAACTTGTCTCATAAGTATGTACGATAGCCCCAAAAACATTAAAACTTTTAAAGAAGTGGGGGTTTAGAAACTCACCGATTATGTCAAGCCTCAGTCCTTGCTCTGCAACTCGTTCGTCCACGTTCGAATCCCAAACCTAAAAAACGCATGATCACATGATCAGAACATGTTCTAAACATACGTTGAATAGTGTATAAAATATAATCTCTTATGTCATCTCGTCAGCTCGTTCTTTCTTTCCATTAAACCCTAACCTCACGGGTTTACACAAAGCGGATCGTCCTTGACCCGCTTGGAAACCGAATACCCAAACTGGGTCTCATGCATGCACACACGTGGCTATGCCAACCCTAATCCACGAGGGTACGTGCACTCAAGCAGGGTTTCCCTCATGCATGCAAGCCATGCAAAATTCCTAGCCGAGTCTATTACCGCTGTTGTACGAGTCCACCCAGTATCCCACCAGGTCACCCATCACCACCATGCACCACTGACCAGCCACCACCGTGCGTCACCGCCTTAATCTTCGAGCAAGGTCCTACCCGAGGATAATGTTGTGCCGCCTCCTTCATTGCACCATGCTTGGCGATCACACCAAACACCACCAAACCACCCTAGTGTTATCATCTCCTACACCTTAGAGAACCTCTCTCAGTCGGCCACCTCCACCATCTCCCCCTTCGTCATCATCCCCGGACAATCAACCCAAACCCTAATCGTGTTCCCAACCAAAAACACAAACGTAAATTCAAAAACATTATGAACAAGGATTACCTTAACAACATACGAAGTTCCCTGCTCAAAACACCCTCGCCGGACTCTCGTCGCCAGCCTTCTCTCTTGTGGCCCTCCCTGCCGACGTCGCACTCCCCTAGGTCGCTAATGACCTAGGTTTTTCCCATAATGTGGTTTATAAATGACCACAAGTTTCGTTTCGGGTCCCTGTGTTTCCATCACACACGATCAGGTTCCGGACTCTTTTTAAACAACTAACCGCGTTAGTTAATGTCGTTAACATGCCTTATGCGTGATATACCATGCTCAATAAGTTATAATCAATACAGGTTAGGGTCGTCCACTAACCCGAACTACGAATTTATAAATTTCTGGGATGTTACAATCTCGATGATCCTCCACCTGCTCAGTGCCTCATTGGTGAAGGAGTTAGTGGCAAACTTAACTACCTGATCACCTCGACACTCACTGATGTTAATTACCCATTCATCATTTCAATCCAGTTGATGGTGGCTACATAATCTTTCTTCCCGTCGAACTTCAACGGATTAAAGCCCGGGAAGGACTTGTAGTTGCACCCATGAGCGGGCTCATTATCCAGAGTTGTGCCTGTTGGATATCAGATGTCCGATCATCGATAATATCAATATTTCTATCGAGATACTGTAACATTCCTAGTTTTCCGATCCTATTTTAGTTTATACAAACACTTCATTAAATCTGGTACTTGTTCAAACACATTATGTAACATAAATTATAATTTTTTTTCCCTTTTTACTAAAATTTCTATCTAAACTTCATGTTACATATTAATTTTCTATAACACACTTTATGTACACACACACACACACACATATATATATATATATATATATATATAATATTGTGGCATTATAATTATTTTTCTTAAAACTATGAAAATAATTACACATTTGGAATTATAAATTTAAACCACATGTTGGTTTAGTTTTAGACAATATATATATATATATATTCAACACTTTTAAATAAACCATTTTAAAAGGGTATATAATAATTAGTTTTATAAAGTTTTATACAAAATATATATATATATATAGGTATACATAATTTCTATTTTAATAAACCTAACTTGGACCCCAAATTGATTCAAATGAACCCTTGGGCTAGACTTGACCCCATGAGAATCAAACTTGACCCACATCCGATAGGTTTGACTTTAAAAGTCAAACCGGCCAAAATCCATAAAATCCAACCTATGAAATCGATGAATCAGGTTGTTATGGACTTCCATTACACACGAAATCATGAATCGGCCTTACCCTAACCCAAGTAGCTGACCAACTCCATCTATCACGTGGTTGAATTCAAATTTTAAACCCATTTGACTTTGTGGAGTCAAAGCCGAATCAATTCGATCCAATTCGATTAATAAAAAGCGTTTCAATCCCGGAAATCACGCATAAGCTGATCGTGCATGTATCTGAACCTATTACACGACCAAATTCATTTGATTGCAATTGGATTAACGCGTAATCGTGATCAAGACCGACACCCGTAACCTTTGCAATCGAATCAAGCATTAAAGGCCAAATAAATCAAATTAAATCCTCACGAACCTTCGCACGACCTTATATAATCTCGCTCAAACCTCATTTGAGTCTCATTCCATCTCTGTTTGCCGATTGAGCACCAACAACTCCACTACTGAACGTCTAGTCGTCGGTCCATTGTACTCAACCGATTCAGGTATGGTTTATGCCATTTGTTTCGATTTCATGTAAGGGTCGAAATCCCTCTGTCAATTTCATATGACAAAGGGCTTAAAACTCGAATTCATGTAAAATTTGCGGGATGTTCATATAGGTTCTAATTAGGAACTTATGAAACGAGTTATTTAACGTATTTATTAAATTTACATCTCTATCTACCAGCGAAACCATCTGGTCTGACCGGTTAAGGCATTGCACCGTCGGACCAGAGGGCGTGAGTTCGAAACTCACATACGAGACCCTTTTTGCGCGCCTCCTTTAAACCCAACCGGACCTCTTTACAACCACGAGTTAAAACGCATTTAAACCGAATCATTATCACGAAATAGCCTCTGGTCCAGTGGTAGCACACAAGCTTAACTTAGAACCCACCCGGGTTCGAACCGGGTGGTGTTCTTTTTATTTTAAAACCATTTTTTTTAGTATTTAGATTCTATAAAAATTATTTTATAAATCTAACATTTTCTAGAACCGATCTTTACAAAAAATACGATGTTTAAACCCAAAACATTTATTTTTACAACTTTAATTGTTAAAAACCTCATTTTAAAACTATTTAAAGATATAATTGTAAAAAAATTTAAATGGAGTAATTAATTTCCCAAGTTATAAACGTATTGACAAGGTATAATAATACATTTTTATAAATCATTTACTTTTCTTACCTATATATATATATATATAACTACATTTTATTTAGCATATTACCTTCACATTAAGTAAATAAAATTTACTACATTATGCATTTAAAATTCTTTAATCCATACGGGTATGTTTTTGACATTTTGTCATAAATAAATAAATGGATGGAATTATTTGATAGTTTATATAAAAATCATATTTCTTTTTGGCAATAGTTATTAGTCTAATGAAATAAATGAAAAGAGTTTTATTTATTCAAAACCCTAAAGGTATAGTATTTTCATAAAAATTTTGAACCCCCAAAGTCTGCACCAAACTTTCGATAACCTTTCTTCCACATAAAATAACACAAACTTTATAAGTTCTCATATAATAGGACCCGATGAACATTAGACCCATTCTTAGACTTGGTATCTATCCTTAATTTAAGATCATACTTTTCACACAAGGTTAACTTGTGGTTTGGTAATCACTAGTGCTTCATACTCGCTCGCGTTATCCATACAAGATATATACAGGTGAGTTTTACATAGCCCCTTTTTACATTTTGCACTTTTTGGGTGAAACATGATTACACTTTGAACTCTTTGCAATTTACTGATATACAATTCAATAATATGATGCTATGTGTTATTTGTGCTTTATGCTTGAATGTTATGAGTTAAGACTACATATACATGACATTAGTACAATCATTAACTCAATACAAGCCAACGGTTAACATTGATAGATCTATTACGTTTGACAAACCCACCCGGTTAGGGTGTTTGTTACCGACATTACATTAGGGTAACCTGCGGGTTATGCCTCACAACAGTCACAAGGTTTGATTGTACACCTAGTTTAACTATAGATTCTCTATAAATGCCTTATATACCATGTATCGTATGAATTGTATAAAACATTTGAACTTTATTTGTGGTGTCAAAACCTATGTATGCTCAACAACTATTTATAGTTGACCCTCTCATTTTAAACATGTTTCAAGTGGATATGTTGATGTACAAGTTTATCATATAGAAGCTTATGGACCTAGTGACAAATAAAATGGTTGTATTCTTAGTTCCTGATGTTTGAACAAAATGTAATTGTACTTGTAATTTAATTTAATAAAGTATGAAATTTAGTTTGATCATGAGCTTTTGAGCAGTCTACATGTCCCGCCCCGACATATTCCGCCGTCGGTTGGGGTGTAACAGATTGGTATCAGAGCCTTGGTTATAGGGAATTGGATTATTAGACACTTTTGACCTAGACTATAACCTTAGGACACCCATTTATTCCATGCTCTATGATTCTATGATATGCTACATGCTATGTGCTACATGTTTAATATATTATGTGTTAAATTATTTAATGACTTATTAGGTTCTATATAAATAATAAGTTAAGAACAATAATACATATACCCTTACCCTAAACCTCCATCCTTCCTCCATGTCATCATCATCATAGCATATGGAACGTCATATTCATAGACATAAGTTTATTAACCTTCTTTTTACACCTCGTTAGGGTTTTAAACTTTATTAACTAGTAGAGGACACGTGCAATCTGGAAGGGTGACACTTGTATCCTAGGTTTTCTGTCTAGAAAAACATTTCATATAAATCCCAATCAACCGAGGGATCCGTATGCTTTCCTGGGAATTCCCGGGATGAGTGTTTACTTATAGGCTAAAGCATGTCTCCTTGAAAGTTATATGAGTTTAGTTAACCATAATGTGTTATAGTATTCAAGTGATTATCTCACTACTTGAGTACAATCCAAACTATGATTAATTACTTTATTATCTTATCCTCTTTAAATTCAATCAACTTCCATAAATTCTTACACCTCTCGCTGTTTTGTTTAAATCTATAGCATGCCTCCCCGTCGTGCCAGCGAGACCAACAATGATCTTGCTGCTCTTCTCACTCAACTTGTGAACCAACTTACCCAGGCTAATGGTGGCTCTAGTGGCAGTGCTAACGGTGGTGGTGCCAACCCACCCCCATGTACTTTCAAGCACTTTAACTCGTGCAACCCTACTAAGTTTTATGGCACTAAAGGAGCCACGGGTCTTTTGCAGTGGTTCGAGAGCATTGAAAGTGCCTTTCTCAACAGCGACTATCCTGACAACCTCCGGGTTCGCTATGCCACCAGCGTCTTCCAAAAATGGGCGCTCACTTGGTGAAATGGTGAAAATAGGAATAGGGGCATAGATGTGGCAATGGTCTTTCCATGGGATGAGGTCAAACGGCTCATGAACGAGGAGTTCTGTCCTCGCAATGAAATGAAGAAGTTAGAGGCCGAATTTTGGGGATCTTGCCCAAGATAGTGGTGAAAGTTTAGCCTACACCATCCGTTTTCATGAGCTAAGTCTTCTAGTACCTCACATGGTCACACCGCTGGCTCGGGGTATTGAAAAGTACATTGGTGGTATGCCTATGAAAAATCAAGACACCGTCCTAGGGAGAAACCCAGTTACTCTTGAAGACGCCATCCGCCTATCTGCTACGTTAACCGATAATCATGTGAAGGCGGGTACGTTGACAAGAAAGGGTGCCAAGAAAGTCTCTGACACCACAACACCTTCTGAGCCCTCCAAAGAACTCATGTCTGAACCTTATCACAATAACAAGAAGCGAAAGGCTAAAAACTTTACAGTTGTTACTCCAGCCACTCCGGTCAACCAGGTTGCCGCTATGACTCAGAACATGACCAAGAAGCAATATGTAGGCAGCAACCCTTTATGCAGCACATGCAATTACCATCATGTCCTAAATGTACCATGACGTCTATGTGCTAGTTGTGGAAGGTATGGTCATGTAGCCAACTATTGCCACTCTAAACCATTGGGTAATCAAGCTGACCAGGGAAGCAGAGCCAATCAAGTAGTTTCGGCTATTACTAACGGGCATGCTTGTTTTGAGTGTGGTAACCCAAACCACTACCAACACCAATGCCCAAAACTTGCCAACACTAACCAAGGTGGTGCTCGTGGGCATGCCTTCAACATAAACACCAATGAAACCCAAGTCAATACCGAGGCAGTGAATGAGACCAATTGAAGCTAGTGCAAGATGGAGTCGAATGGAGATCTAATTTAGAATATTGTAATCATTTACATTATCTTGTCATTGTTCGAACTATTTATATCTATTACAGTTTGTCACTATAAATTTGAGTTTGCTAGCCAACTTTAGAAAGTGAATCATTTCACCATCAACCGTCCATATAAACACTAACGAATTTAAAAGTTAAAACTCATCTACCTACATCATACATGAACGCAAAGTAACGCACTCGATCGCCTACAAAACCCGATGGTTTTCCGATACATATAAGACTCAATGAACATTCACAATATATATAATACTAGAGTGATCACATTATACATATTTGCTTGTACATGAAAACATGTTTTCTTACAAATACATGACACCAAATTGCTTACACTATACATGAAACCTATTTGTGTATAGTGTACATGTACTAGATCGTACATGAAACATGAATGTTTACATCATACACAGAAATAGACTGTTTACAATTGCTACAAGTGACTTATCACATTATACATTCCTTTTAAATTGAAAGCTATAAACTCCAAATCTACTCGGGTTTCGGCGTATTCTTGTCCAAACACGAGGAAACTATGAAACCCTAAATTGTGCCACGCTATTACTCTTTAGTACCTGATTGACTCTACTATCTATGAACATAGTTATTTGATTAGCTGTTAAAGCAAATCTTGTGACAAGCACTTTGAAGATTGTTGTTACTTATGTATTGTCTTTATGTATTTGTATTTGAATTTGTATATCAGTGTCTGTATGTATTGGTTTATCAAGTTGTAATCATGTCTGTAGGTACTTGTCATTGTATTCGTCTTTGTTAAGTTGTGCGCACTTAACAAGTGCGCAGGATGTATATCCTGCGTACTTAGCAAGTACGCAAGAACAAAGTCTCCGTACTTGCTAAGTACGCACGAGTTATGAGTGCGCAGGCAACAGGTCTAGTATATATAGCTGTTAGTGACAGAATGTATGTACGCACTCATTCTCTCTGTAACCGGCTGTGATTATCAATAGACGAAGTTTGAAAGTATCTTATGTCTTTGTTGTCGGTTTACTTTGTGTTGATTGATACTCCACCTAGTCACGGGCATTCCGCACCCGCTTCGACCAGGAACACACTTGCATGTGACGATCCGAGACACCCGAGGGACCTACAAGTGGTATCAGAGCGCTTGCTCTTGATTTCGAGTGTTGTGAGTGTGCTAGGAGCATTTTCGACACAATCTACAGCCTTTCTACAAGGAAAAGTGACTGGTTTTGGTGATTTTTGTGATAAAATAGCGGTAGATCTTGAGCGCTAATTTAAAAGAAAAAATCCTTTAAAATCCGACATTTTTCTTGTTTGTTTGAGTGTTTTGATTATCAAGGGTTTGTTAGAAATAAGTTTCTAACCTTTTGGCTTGATCAATTTGCTCATATCTTCAAAATTTGAAGATCTGAGGTATTTTCGATGATCGAAAATAGTTGGTGAGAGCAGGTGAAAAAGTGACCTGCGTACTTACCCTTTTTGGCTAAAAGTACAGTCCTCGTGCGTACTTGACAAGTACGCAAGACCATTCTTGTGCGTACTTAACATTTACGCCTGCATACTTACTAAGTACGCAAGAGGAAATTTCAAGTGCGCAAGAACAGTTTCTTAAGTGCGCAAGGCCATTCTTAAGTGCGCAAGTTGTATTGACTTTCTGAGTTTTTGACTAAGTTTTACCCTATGGCAAATCTTCAGAATCTTGGTAACCTGCTTAACTATGATAACGAGATAGGTACTCCACAAAAACCGCCATAGCTGTTTAATGTTAATAATTATTCGAATTGGAAAGCACGCTTTGAGCATTATATCTCATACACTGATTCCTCTTTGTGGATACCTATACTTGAGGGTTATAAGCATCCTACTTATACATATCTTGATGATATTGTTTCCAAGCCTATATCTAAGCTAGATGAAGAAGAAAAGAAATTTTATGACAGAGAAAAGAAAGAACATGGATCTATCACAATGGCCCTAACTAGAGAACTCTTTCACAGCTTCAGAGGATATGATAATTCGAAAGATCTATGGAAGGCATTGCAGAAAAGATTTGAGGGGAACAGTGACATCAAGAAGAGCAAAAGAGATCTCCTGAGAAAGCAGTATGAGTGCTTCAGATACCTGGAGAATGAATCTACAGATGAACTTATATCTAGATTCTATCATCTGCAAACTGAGTTAAAAGCTTTTGAGCTGAAGTATCCTGATGAGGAATTAGTTGAAAAATTTCTGGATGCGTTACCACCAAAGTTTGAGATGTATACCACTCTGCTGAGAGAGAACCCCAAGTTCTATGAGATAACGATTGAAGAAGCAATCGGTAAGGTTCCAGCACACGATATGAACCTTAAGAGAAAACAAAGCTCAGGGAGCTCAGGGAGACCTCAAATCCAAGACCCTTCTATGTATTATGGGACGTCTTCCACAGAAAACTCATCTGGTTTAGGAATTGCCTTATTCTCAGGGAACTCTCATGATGAAGATAACTCGAATGGTTGTGGGGGTCATACATGCTTTACAGCATCTGGATCTAGTCCTCACCACCAACATTCCTAAAGAAATCCTACCTCCACATCTTTAGCTAACCAGACTGCAATAGCCAAGATAGCTGAAGATCATGTAGCATTGTTTTCATCGTGTATGATTTCCTATGAGAACTTCATTGGTGGCAAGCTTACAGATCTTGAAACAATTGAAGAAGATTTTAATCAGGTGGATCCAGATGACATGGAGGACATGGATATTCAATGGAATATGGCCATGATCTTGAGAAGGGCCAAGCGTTTCTTGAATAGAACTGGCAGGAATTTTATTGGTGGGCATTGAAATGCCAAGGTGGATTTTGATAAATCCAAGGCCAAGTGTTACAAGTGTCAGAACTTTGGACACTTTGCTCGTGAATGTCAAAAGGATAAAGCGCCTGCCTCAGGATTCACTAGACCAAGCCAGGGAAACAACCAAGGAAATAATCAAGGGTACAACAATTCTAACAACCATAATCAAGGTCAAGGTGGAAGATCCAATGCTTTGGTAGCTCAACAGGACGAAAGCTTTGATTGGGGTGTACATTTGGAGGATGCCCTTATTGCTCAAACACAAGTTGGTCTAATGGCTGAGATAATAGAGATAATGGAAGCAGAAGAACGGGAAACGTCTGTAGCTGACGAAGAGGAGTCTACAACTGCATTTGCCCTCATGGCTATTGGGGAGGTATCAAGTTCGTTAACTGAGGTAGACTCTAATTCTTTTGTTGTCATTTCATGTTCCAAATGTCTTAGCTTGAAAGAAGAAAATTCTAAGCTTCAGGACAAAGTCGAACCCCTTCGTATTACAGCTCTAAGTTACAAAGAAAATGAAAAACGTTACAAAGATTCAATTGAAATTTTAAAGAAAGAAAAACATGATTTTTCACTTAAAATCAGCGAACAACAGTTTCATTTGGATATTGCGTACAAGGGGTTAGAAAAGAGAAATAATGAAATTACCAAGCTGCAGAATGAGGTCTTGAAGTTAATGGTAAAATTGAGATGTTGAAAAATTCTCGCTTTGTGGTGGAACATTATGAATCAGTAGTGAGACAAGTGAATGGCTTAGGTTTGGGTACTAATGCCATTCCTCCACCAGGATGATTCCTCTAACAAGGATGATTCCCCAAGCAAGGCTGACTCTACTTCTGATCAGGAGTTCTAAACTAATGAAGGCTCTGAGAACACCATCCCTGATGGTGCGGTCTAAGAGGAGTAGATCGGTGAACATAAAGTTGTGAAAAACATTATCACTAATCGTGATAATTGCATTTTGATTGAGCCTGATACCGTTGAAACAAATGAAAAACTAAAAGTGATGCTTTATGGGGGTTATAAGAATATTAACCAAGTTAAGAAAGAAACCTTTGCAAATCATTATGGGCTTGGTTATAAAGCAAATTTAGAAAAATACTACATTTCCAAAAATGAATCAACATCAGGTACATCAAAATCCACTACTCATGTTCACCAAACACCTTCTCCTACTCATCATGCTGAGTCTTCAAACGTCAAATCAAATGAGCCCTACAAAAGGATTTATAAGGAAAAGTGTGCTTGCTTTCACTGTGGTATGGTTGGTCACATCCTTGTGAACTGCCCTGCTAAGAACCAAGGGAAACGGCCAATTGTTTCACAACCGCGTGTTATCTCTAAGTCACCATCAGTGAAGTAACCCAAGAATCCCAAATCAAATGTGGTGAAACCACTAGTGAAACCTATGGTGAAGCCAAAGATCACATCTAAGGCTAAGCCATCTGTTCCAAAAAGGTAAAAGCAACCTGCTAAACCCTGTGTGTCTACCTCTGGTAGTGCACCAACCGGTGAGAAACCTGTGGTTAAGCTTTCTAAGCCACAGAGGAGAAGAAGGAACAAGAGATTGAGGAAGCTGGAACAGCTGGCTGGAATTCAACTATGTGAAGCTTCTACTAGTTCACCTAGTGCTTCTGAATGCAAGCCAACTGTTCCAGTAAAACAAAAGAAAAGGTCTTGGAACAAGAGATCTAAAAGTTCTCAATCTCCTGGTCCCAAGTATTCTAAAGATTCACCCATTTTTGACAGTCATGACTGAGAATTAATTGAATTAGTTTATTTTGAGAAAGACGGATGACCCAAGACCACCATGGCTTGGGTCTCCAAATCTAAATAATTTCTTGTGACTTGTGTAGGGACATCCGATGGGAACTATCTCTAATCGTTGGTATGTAGATAGTGGATGCTCCCGGCACATGATAGGCAACATGGCCCTGCTTCAAGATGTAAAACCATTCAGAGGCGGCTATGTGGCCTTTGCATGCGAGAAGGGAGGCAGTATCACTTGTCAAGGCGTGGTTTAAAATGGTTGTCTTAGCTTCGACAACGTCAACTACTGCGAGCAGCTAAAGCATAACATGTTGAGTGTTTCTCAGATGTGTGATAAGGAATACTCAGTCATGTTTGACAAATCTGAATGCATGATTCTCAAACCTAGGTTTGAGGTTCCTGAAGACTGGATTTTGATGCGTGCGCCAAGAACGAATGATACCTATCAGATCAACATGAGCGTGGCGAAAACCACATCTTCAGTTGCTACTTGTTTGCTTAACAAACGACAGAGCTTGACTCAATCATGTGGCATAGGAAACTCGGACATATTTCTTGTCGTAAAATTAACCATCTTGTCCGAAACGGTTTAGTTACCGGGGTTCCTAAGCTGAGATTCTCCATTGCAGATGACTGTATGCCTTGTAAAAAGGGCAACAGCAACAGAAGTCTCACAAGCCCAAGCTCCAAAACTCCATTGATACCCCCCCTTTGGAGCTCTTACATATGGATCTGTTTGGGCCCATAAGTATCAGGAGTATTGGAGGGAAGTCATACTGTCTAGTTGTAACTGATGATTTCTCATGTTTTTCTTGGGTGCATTTTTTAGGTACAAAGGATGTGACTGCTGACGTTCTTCAATATAAAGGAGCTTGTAATCTTTATGCAAGTTAAAGGTTAAAAGAATAAGGAGTGATAACGGAACTGAGTTCAAGAATAATTTGATGGAAATTTTCTGTCTCTAGAAGGGTATTCGTCACGAATTTAGTGCCCCGTACACACCTCAGCATATTGGAGTTGTAGAACGGAAGAACAGAACACTAATTGAGACTGCAAGGACATAGCTGTCAGATGCAAAGCTTCCTGTCACTTTCTGGGCGGAAGCAGTTAACACAGCGTGTCACGCCTTGAACAGAGTTCTAGTGGTTAAAAGGCACAATAAAACTTCTTATGAGTTGATTAACAATCGACCTCCCAATCTTGACTACCTAGTTCCTTTTGGTAGTCCCTGCTCTTTATTACTACAGTACAAAGACCGCAAGTCTAAATTTCATGCAAAAGCAGTGGAAGGCATCTTCTTAGGATATGTTGTCAACTCGCCTTAGAAGAGAGTGTACAATATTGAGAGTAGGTCTGTGGAAGAATGGTTTGAAATGGACTGCAGTAAATACAGCATTCCACCAGAACGAATTGGTCCGGCTTGGGGATTTGATTATAATGCTCTATTCAAGTCATTCAATCTTCCTGATCTATCTGCAGATGATGTCGCCAATGTGTACGAGTTCTTTGGTGGCGGTGATGACTCCAATTTATCAACCCGTGCAACTGTACCAATTGTAACTCCCAATTCAAATGTTGTCTCTTCATCTGGAACTCATGATAGTGATAACATTGAAGTTGTTCATGTTGACGGAAATGACGCTCAAGCTAATCCTAACACTCGTGTAGGAAATGAAGCTCCAGCTGATCCAATCAACATTGAATCATCGTCCTCTAGATCACAGAATATGGGGGAGTTGAGCACGAATCTAGACATAAATCTCCAAGAACCGCTCATACCAGAGACGAGGGTACATAAGAATCATCCAATTGACAACATTATTGGTGATCCTCATGCCGGTATTCAGACTCGTCATAGAACCATTGCTGAGAACACTAGTTTATACGCTGAGATACTTGACACTGGTATCACGGAAACATGTTTGCATGCTGCATTCGTGTCCCAGTTGGAGCTGAAGTATGTAAAGGATTGAGGCGATACAAGATGAACTGTCCCAATTCAAAAAGTTGCATGTGTGGGATTTAGTTGACCTGCCAAGAGGCATACAACCAATTGGAACTAGATGGGTGTTCATATGTAAAACGGATGATCGTTATGTCGTAGTGAAGAATAAAGCAAGGTTAGTTGTTCAAGGATTTTATCAACAAGAGGGCCTGGATTACACTGAAGTATATGCCCCAGTTGCTAGACTTGAGGCCATTCGACTGTTTCTGGCTTATGCCTCCTATGTCGGCTTCAAGGTTTATCAACTTGATGTGAAGAGTGTTTTCTTGTATAGAAAAGTTCATGAAGAGGTCTATGTCACTCAACCTCCAGGTTTTGAAGATCCGCATAATATCAATACAGTGTACAAGCTCGACAAAGCACTATATGGTCTTTATCAAGCAACTCGGGCATGGTATGAGATTTTATCAAAGCATCTTCTGTCCAGTGGTTTCGACCGTGAACAAATTGACTCGGCCCTCTTCATTAGAAAAGCAGGAGGTGATATTCTTCTTGTACAAGTCTATGTCGATGACATTATCTTTAGGTCTACAAATGAAAGGATGTGTAGGGAATTCGAACAGGTGATGAAGTCCAAGTTTGAAATGAGTAACATGGGTGAACTGTCATTCTTTCTGGGTTTGTAAGTCAGTCAAAGGCAGGATGGCATTTATCTGCATTAAACTAAGTATGTGCAGGACATCTTGACAAAATACAAGATGAATAATAGCAGTACTTATGGCACACCTATCCCCGTCAATCATGGTCTGCATCCAGACAAAGATGAAAAGGATGTGGATTGCAAATTGTACCGTGGGATTATCGGATCTCTTATGTATCTCACAGCTTCAAGGCCCGACATAATGTTTGCTGTATGCTTGTGCTAAAGGTTTCAGTCACAACCAAAGGAGTCTCATATGATAGCTGTTAAGAGAATCTTCAAATACTTAAAGGGGAAACCCCGATTGGGTCTTTGGTACTCGAAGCAGCAGTCATTCGACTTAAAAGCCTATACCGATTCGACTTCAAAGCCTATACTGGAAGCAGCAGTCATGAACAACCCGGTGAAACTTTCCAAAACTAAGCATATAGAGATTCGCCACCATTTCATCCGTGACTGTGCTGAAAAGCATTTGTTTGAGCTTGTCAAAGTTCACTCGGATGGCAACTTTGCTGACCTTTTCACTAAGGCGTTTCATCGAACCCATTTTGAACATCTTGTCAACCTTATAGAAATGTTCAATCCTGAGTGAGAAAACTCGTTTTTCAAATCAAATCATTTCATGGAAGTTAATCTTTATTTCTTTTAAATTTCTTCTGTATAGTTCTATTTAATTAAATATTTTACAAAAATCCAAACAAAATAGAAAATGGAGAAAATTTCAAAGTTATTTGAAGAAAAGAGGAAATGATAGTACATCGGTAATGATCTAATCGTCTTACACTGCACATATGGGAAATGATTGCGTCATGATTACTTGAATGTTTAAGTTGTTTCAGTCTTAATTTGAATATTTGCAAGTAATTAGAATTGTCAATAGGCTATAAGCATTTTTGAATCATTAGTAGTGTAGAAAATAAATCTAGACTACAACTGTGATTTGAACCCATGTATGCATGTGTGTGTGTGTAAAAGAATACAAAAAGATCTTAAGAGACCAGTTTCGGGTTATGTCTTTAGCATAAATTTTTTGGTTCACTTCACTGCCCATACTCACAAGTATGCAATGGGAAGTTGGGCCAAGATATGTCTTGACATAAACCATTAAGCTTATATTCACCCTTGAATCATACCTGATTCATTGAATTCAAATCCAGATAAAAGTTGGATCCCCTTACCTAAATCCTCAGACTCCATATCTATCAACCTGAATCATCATATGATATTCACAGAAGGAAAAACCAATCAAACCAAGACAACTAAATCACTCGATTCTGAATCTTATGGTTCTTGATAATCCTTATGGATTCTTTCTGTGCTAAACGATGTAACTTCATTCTGGAGATTTGAAAATCTTTGGGAAAATCTTAGATGCCTTGAGATAGTGCAATTTAAATTTCTGTAGCATAACTGTGGGGTACACATTGTATATCTTATAATTAAGTACCTTAACACACAAGAACATGATGCAAAGATGCTTATGGTCTCAAATCTTATAATATTGACAACATGAATTTACTTGTTTATATTGCATATTACGTATGAATAAGTAGTAATCCATGACATGATCCCTTATTCTTTGATGTTTATTGTGTATCATTTTTACTTACAATAGCCTGATATGATCCTCTGCTCATGACTTTGACCCAAAAATAGCTTGTGTTTATATTCTTGTGCATATTAACTTCATTCAGAAAAGCTCAAAAAGATTTTAAGTTTATGTACAGTTCAATTTTTATCAAAAATGCCAAATATATTTGTGTTTATCTTCCTTGAATTGTTTTTGAAACCTCCTGATTGAATGTTCATATCCGGTTCGTTATTTTACTTGACTATCTTCATAATTTGAGTTGAAATTGGATTTCACAAGGGTTTCTGCGTACTTACAAGTACACAAGACTTAAACCTTGCATACTTGCTAAGTACGCAAGAGTTAAGTCTAGCGCACTTATTAAGTACGCAAGACCCGAATGTGTGGGTATATATACAGGTGTTAGAAATTTCTCTCAGTTCATCTCATTCAAACTCTCTACACTGTGTACACTCCCTACTCCGATTTCACTCAAATTTTCATGTGTTTCTAATCTGATTTTTCATCCAGATCATTGTTTCATCTTCACCTGTCTAACATTTTGTGAGATTCTTGGACCATTTCATCCACAAAATCTCTTGTCAAGGACCGAGTTCTTGACTTTCGAGCTTAGGGTTTTGATGATGAAATTTAAACCGGGTTTGGGTGTTCTTAAGTTAAATTAGGCCCTAAAACTAGTTTAAGATCATCAATCCAAGCTCTAGCATGCTAAATTCATCCTTAATTATTCTTGATTTTGGTTTTGAACCCTTGGGTGTCCGTGGTTTTGCATCGGACCGAGGTTAGGTCCAAATAACCTGGTTTTAGCATTGCATTGGTGTTAGTCTTGGTCCCAAAATAGGTTTTTCGACATTGTGGTTACCACTATCATCATCTAAAACTTTGAATCTCTTGATTTTGGATTATTGTAAAAGTTATAAGTGTTAGTTCCTGCGCACTTAATAAGTATGCAAGAATTAGCTCCTGCATACTTACTAAGTACGCAAGAACAATTTCCTGCGTATTTGTTAAGTACGCAGGAAGTGTAACTCATAAATTTTTCTAAGTCTGAAATTCGATTCAATGTGCAAGTGCTATACTTTGTCATGTCTTGTTCTATACCATTGATTCTGTTTGATCTAATGTTGTATATCTTATGTTATTGCAGAGATGGCTGGTGATGGCGGTGATGAAGAAGAAGGAGGAGATGGTTCTAAAGAGTCAGATTCTGAGGCGACTGAATCTGATTCATCTGACTCTGATGATGCACCAGACCAAACACACCCACGGAGAATAGAGAAGGTTTCCCTTCCCGAGTCATCCTCCAAAAGACAACGACGAAAGAATTCAGACAACAAGTATGTTCCTAAACATGAGACTGAGACAAGGAAGAATAGGACTATTCAAGGATTCCTTCCTGAATATTTCTATATACGTCATTTTGAGTTACTTACGTGGAGCGCGTTAGCCATGCTGGCGTCGGTTTCACTAAGCTCAAATTTGACATAGTCGTCCTTAAGCTCACGGATTTTGATCTTGGGAACCTCTGGTCACGGAGCTCAAACTTGACATAATCGTCCTTTAGCTCACAGATTCTGACCTTGGGGAAACTCTGATACGATGTTATTAGATGTAGAAATAAAGACTGATGGCTACAAAATTCTTTAAGTACAACTGTCGTGGACCTCAGAGTTTGCTGCAGATCGACAAACTGTTGCGGATAAGCTTATCTGTTGTGGATACTTGTTCTTCTGCTGAAGAACAAATCTGCTGCGGACAGCCTTATCTGCTGAAGACCAAAGTTGCTGCTGATAGGCAAATCATCAGCAGCTGTGGACAGTTGTGTCTTGCTACTGATCAACAACATTGGTGCTGATAGCCATTCCTTCTGAAGATCAAACGTTGTAGCTGACTGGCTTTGATAAAGCAACCATTACCACTGAAAACTTTCTGCTGCAACACTGACACACTCCACGCAGAAAGAATGTTACTTGTGCAAGACAGTAAAAGACAACGACGCTCTTCTTCCAAGGACTCAAGCAATGATGCCTAAGAAGACATTTGAGTAAAGATAACTTTTGTAGTATTTATTGTCGTTACATGTAGAATAGCTTCAATACAAGATCAACGGCTTGTGTTAGATCTGATCCTTAGAATCAAGGGTCTGTCTTGATTCTAAGTTATTATATAAGTAGTACTTAGAGTCATTGTATAAGTGTGCTTTTTCTTAAGAGTTTTCTCTGTAATCTTGTAATCTTTGAAGCTTAATACAAATTGCATTTATCAGTATTCTTCTGGTTTACTTGTTTACATTGCTTAGTTGTGATTGTTTTCGCCAATCTCAACTAGAATAGAACCATCTTGTATTCACCGATCCTACAAGTGGTATCAGATCTTTGGCTCACATATTAAACAAACTCACACTTTTTTAATCATTCTCTGGTTCTATTCAAAACTATCCCTTTGCTAAAGTCACCCATTATCACAAATCAAAAATGTCACAAAACAATGGATTTGAAGACATTGGAAGCATCAGCAGACCACCAAGACTGGTGTCTGGAGAAGGCTATGATATGTGGAAGAACATAATGGAAAGCTTCTTCTGCTATCAAGAATATGGGATGTGGAAATCCATTAAAGATGGACCATACATACCTATGGTGGCCTCCGCTGATTCCGGAGGTACACTGGTTCCCAAAGAATCCTCCAAATACTCTGATGAAGACATCAAGAAAATGGAGGTAGATTTCAAGGCCTTGGGAGCCATCCAGATGTGCTTACCAAATAAAGTTTTTCACAACTTCAGAGGATACAAAACTGCAAAGGAGCTATGGGAGGCTCTTGAGAAGATGTTTGCTGGTTCAGAGGAAGTAAAAGAAAGCAGAAGAGACATCCTAAAGCAGCTTTATGAAAACTTCGTCTGGAAGGAAGGTGAGTCTCTAACTGTTTTATATAACAGATATACTTATCTTGTAGGTGAGCTGTAGTGCTCAAAAGTGAAGCTGGAGAATGAAGATATTCTCAAGAAGTTCATCAGGTCTCTACCCAGTTGTTGGACACTCTACACAGTGTCCATCAGAAGAATTGAGAATCTGAAGACTCTACAGATGACTGAGCTTTTCGGTATGCTAAAGACCTATGAATTAGAGATGATTCAGGCCAAGGAAAGAAACTCAAGCTACCAAACAGCCTCAACATCCACCACCACCTCTTCTGCCCTCCACTCTGACCACTCAGTCCTAGTTCAAGCAACTATTATCCTCCCATCGTCACTCATCCCCAAACTCTAACCTCTAAATCAAACAACTCACCATTTCTTCTTGAAGTCCCACCTCAAACATCAACCTCTGTTGATTTTGTCTCTGAAAACCCAAGCAATATGTCCTTTATCAAGGAAGATCTGGAATGTTTTCATCCAGATGATCTAGAAGAAATGGATATACAGCACTCCTATGTCATGCTCTCTCTAAGAGCAAAAAGGTTCTACTCAAGAACAGGAAGACCCGTTCCAAGCAACAACTCTAACACCAGGGTTGGCTTGGACAAAAGCAAATTGAGGTGTTACAACTACAACCAACTTGGTCATTTTGCTAGAGAATGTAAGGCACTAAAGGCAAACCCAGTTGTTGCTCATACCAGACAAGCTCACCAAGCTCAGCCAAGACAGCAACAACAGCAACAGGCCACTCCTCCTACATAAACTACAGCTTGTGCAGCTGTTGGAACTGCTGACTTTGACTGGAGCTTCCAGTATGAGGATATTCCTGCCAACAATCAAGCTCTCATGGCAGACACATCAGAGGTACCACCTTAGGTATATGAAAATCTTTGTACTCAAGCTTGTATTGATAAGGTCCTTGGATACAGGAAACATAACCAGAATCTCATAGATCAAAATGAAGAATTTCACCAAATGAAATCTGAATTTAAAAAGGTTGAAAACAGTTACAAGGAAAAGATTGATTGTTTAAAGAAAGAAATTTCATCATTAAAACATGAATAAACAAACCTTGAAACTCAAATTGATGATCTTCTGGTTAAGTTAAAAGCTACAAGGGCCGAATTAGCAGACCAAAAGGTCCATGTGGAAAAATATGAGTTTGCATCCAAAAAGTTGCAAAGACTTTTGGATGCTCAAATTCATGAAAAGGTAACTGCTGGTCTTGGATTCCAAGCTAAACAACCCTACAATGATGTTCCCCCACCCGCTGATTATGTAGCCATTCATGAACCAAGTTTCAATATTTCCAACCTTGACATGGCCAACCCAAATCTTGACCCTGTTGTCCAAGAAACCCCTGTGCAAGAATGCACTACTTCATACGAGTTTGAGTCAACATGCTCAGACTTCACTGAAACCAATAAAGTTTCATCACCACCTACCTGTGAAGTTATTAAAGCCAACAATCCAAGCCCTTTCATCCCTTCAAAAACAGTACCAGTATCTCAACCAACCAAACAAATCAGAATCAGCTATCCTCCAGAAGGAAGAAAGCTAACTGTTGAAAAGGGACAGTCTTCAACCTCCACCAACTCAAAGCCTCAATCCAAATCAATCCAACAAAGGAAGGTGTTTGACATATGTCATACGCCTGGAGTGAGAGCTCCATATGTTCAAAAGACATTGGAAGAAGCCACCTTTGAGCACAACAAAGCTCACCCCTGGAACTTCAAAGACTTGTTCAAAAGAAAGGACTATGTGTACTTTCAAATGGACAAACTGGCTAAATCATGCTTTCTGTGTGGGAAATAAAATCATACTGCCAGCACCGGCTTCTATTACCTTCAACAACAAAGAAACCTAAAGCAACACGCTTTTGAGAAAAAAAACAAGAACAAAAAGGTAAGAAGCTTTGAAGCCAAACAAACTCAGTTTAGAAACTCTCTATCCCCACCAAGAAAGCATCTGCCAAAACCTCAACAATCTTGCATCATCTATGGTGAATCAAACCACTTTGCTGCAAATTGTAAGTTTAATCCTCTCAACCAGGTTCTTCATCAAATTCCTCTTCAACAAAAGCCTATCAGTAAGAAGAAGAAGGGTAGGCATACTTCGGAGATTAAACCATCAGCAGCAAACAAAACTGTTGCTGATCAAGTAAGACTCAAGCAACCAAAGGAAAAGCCTTCATCAGCAACCAAGATTGCTGCTGCCCAAGTTAAACCATCAGCAGCCAACAAAAATGTTGCTGATCAATTAAAGCCCAAGCGACCCAAAGAGAAGTCTTCAGCAGCAACCAAGATTGCTGCTGCTCAAGTAAAACCATCAGCATCAACAAAATCTGTTGTTGATAAGCCAAAGTCCTCAGTTGCAACATCTGCTGCTGACAAAGCAAAGAGAGCTGGAAAACCACCAATTCAGCATTGGAAAGCCAAAATTCCTCCAAGAATCATCATTGGTTCCGTTGAATGCACACATGCTGATACTGATAATCCGAGAACCCCTTTTTACAAGGATGCAAGCTCTTAGATTCCTCCCACTAACTAGATCTCTCTCATGAGCAGGGATAGCCAGGTCACAAGAATAACACCTGGGTGGTAGACAGTAGTTGTTCCAGGCACATGACAGGTAACAGATCCATCCTCTCCAACTTCAGACATTTCAATGGAGGATATGTTGCCTTTGTAAGTGACTCAAAAGGAGGATCTATTACTAGACAAGGAACTGTGTCCAATGAAAGAATGGGTATTGAAAAGGTAAACTATGTCAAAGAATTGGACTTCAATCTCATGAGTGTTTCCCAGGCCTGTGATCAAAATCATTGGATGCTCTTCACAGATAAAGAATGCTTTGTACTGTCTCCTGGCTTATCCAAACCTCCTCTAGAAAAGATTTTATTAACTGCTCAAAGAAAAGAAAATCTTTATGTGCTTGACATAAATGAGGTCACTCCATCTGGCAGTGTATCATGTTTTCTGTCAAAATCTTCAGTTGATGAATCAGCTCTCTGGCACAGGAGATTAAGCCATGTTAACATCAAAACCATCAACAAATTGGTGAAGGATAATCTTGTCAGAGACCTTCCTGGCAAAGAATTCCAGCTAGAAGATCATTGCATTGCTTGTTTGAAGGGGGAGCAACACAAAAGTTCTCACAAGCCCAAGACTTTGAATACAAATGACACTCCACTACAGCTGCTGCATATGGATCTCTTTGGTCCTACAAATATTATGTCAATGGGTAAGAAGTCATACTATCTAGTGATAACTGATGACTGCACCAGATTCTCATAGGTATACTTCTTGAGAACTAAAGATGAAACTACTGAGATTCTCAAATCTTACATTTTTAGGATAGAGAATCAAAGCAATCAGAAGGTAAAGATCATAAGGTGTGATCAGGGCACAGAGTTCAAGAACCACACCTTGAACTATTTCTGTGAAAGCAAGGGAATAGAAAGTTAATACAGTGCTCCAAGAACTCCTCAACAAAATGGAGTTATTGGAAGAAGAAACAGAACTCTAATTGAGTCAGTAAGATCTATGTTGGCTGACTCAAAACTGTCTCTCACATTCTAGGCAGAAGCAGTAAGCACATCCTGCTATGTGCAAAATAGAGTTCTCATAGTTAAGCCTCTCAACTAGACACCTTATGAACTATGGTTCCAAAGAGTTCCCTACATTGGATTTCTAAAACCTTTTGGATGTCCATGCACAATTTTGATCACACATGGGGTTCTTCCTAAGTTTGGTGCCAAATCTGATGAAGGATATTTTGTGGGCTATTCCACTCAATCCAAGGCCTACAGAGTATTCAACTCAAGAACAAGAATTGTGGAAGAATCAGCCAATGTGGAATATAGAGAACACATTGCCTGTGAACAGGGAAAAGGCCCAAACTGGCTCTTTGACATAGACTCCTTAACTCAAATATTTGAGCCTCTCATCTTCTCAAATATGGAATCTACCTCTTCACAAGCACCAGCTTCCTCTTTCTCTTCTGACTACAGACTGGATTTTCCTAAATCTTCCATCAGTCTGAAAAGACCATCCATTGATCCTCCATCTGTTATGGAAGCCATTGAAGCAAGTGAAGCCGGAACCAGACTCTCTAATGTCACCAGTAGCAGCCTGTCTAAAAATGAAAATTGGAATGAAGACTCTTCGGTAAATGACGTAGATGCTGCAAATACTATTGCTGATAATACTGATGTAGTTGTCAAGATGATATACCTTCTCAAACAACCACTATCTCGGAGGTATTGATTGACTTGGCTACTAGTGCACCTAACCCAGGTTCATCACCCAAGAAGGTTCACTCTAAGAGTACTGATAGAGTGAATGTGGAAAGGGCTGTCACTACTCTTGGTACATCAACTAACCATGAGGACAGTGATAACATCACTAAGACCCTAACCACGGCAACTCACAGTGAGGATGTTTCCTTTGAAACACTCTTCACTGAGAGGAATCCAGGGTGTTGGGGATGCAGAGGCTAGGCCTAAGACCCCATCCAGCTCCAAGGATTCCACAACTGTGGATGAGGACAGTCTGAAATAAAAAATATGGAATTGACGGCCAGGGTGGCTATGCTAGAGGCTGAAGTGTCCAAACTAAGGCACCAAGTCTCTATGCATGAAGCCCATCACTGCCCAACTATGCCTACTCCATCCCTTGTATCAGTGGGAACTCAAACATATGCAACCCTTTACACTGATGCAACCAAAAAGGGGAGATAGTCGCAGTAGAAGATGATGCTAACAGCCTTGAGGACTGGATACAAGAGCAAGCTGCATTTCAAAGTTCCTTATTCAAACCTACCTTTGTTTAAGTTCATGACTTGCCAGACCTAGTAGATGAACTGGAAGAAATCACTAAGGATTGGAAGTTGGTTGTTCAAGCCTATGATGAGGTGTTGACAAACACAAGTAACCATGAAGACACACCTCCATCAGTTAGCATTCTTCCTGAAGCAGCGGCCATAATAAGTCTAACCACTGCCCCCAAATTCACACTGACTGCAGACAAGCTAGATTTTGACTCCATACTAGCTTGGGGGGTATGATGGTCAATCTGGGATATTCTGGATTGGGAAAGAGTTCAGAGGAGTAGAAGAGCTGAACGGGGATGCACTAAATCCTCTTCAAGTGCTTAAAATGTATTTATCCAGCTGCATTAACACCTCTTCAGATCTCTTAGCAAAACTTGCAATCTACAGGTTCCAAGACTTAATGGAGTAAAATCTACTTTGGTTTGAAGCACTATTAGAAGAACCAAACAGGGTGGCATATCCTAAAGACCGCGCAGAATCTTCTACAGCAGCACAAAGTCTGGCTCCAAGTAGATTTGACCTGATCAGTAGAAGTACTTTAACTGACGAAGAAACTATTTGCTGGAGAAGCTTCATACACAATGAGATGGTCAGGGGACTGGCAGTGCTAGGATGGTCGTGCACTAGGCCCTCTGGCTTCACCTTCTTTTTGAGTGATGGATCATCTATCTTCTTCAACCACATCAATGAGATCCTACTCCTCAACTCAGACTTCCTATACAACATTTTTGAGCTCAGAACACATATCTGCAATGTCATATCCTTAGAGAGCCAAGCAATGATCAATACTATCAAAGCTCATCTTGAAAAGGAGGGATGCCTTTGCAGAAGATGCCTCCTCTGACTCGGATTTCTCTTTTCTCTCCTCACCAACCGCCACTCTGAACACTGTAACAGAATCTAGAAGAACAGAGTTGGAGGATGTAAGGAAAAGTTGGAAGGAAGTAACTGGGTGTGAATGGGAAGAAGATGAAGCAAGAAACCTTCCCCCATCCACTCCCCAAACTGCCAATGAAGCTGAAGCAAAGATCCCAACAGTATCTAAAACATCTGCTGTTGTGATCCATGAAGTTGAAGCAGAGGCATCAACCAAAGCCAAGGGGAAGGGAGTAATGACTGAAGAGGTGGAAGAGAGACTGAAGAAAGAGCAAAGGGAAAGGGAGGAAAGAAGAAGAAGAGAAGAAAAGGATATGGCAGAGCTAAGAAAAATTCAAGAAAGAAAAGCTGACATGCTCTTCAGAGAACAACAAATCCAGCTGTATGCTAAACAGCTGGATGATCTCAAAGCCAAATTTCCTGTAGCTTCTCAATTACAAGACGATGAAGCCCTAGCTCTTCAACTGCAGGAACAGTTTAATAAAGAAGAAGAAAGGGAGAAGAAGAAAAGGGAAGAGGCTAAGTTCAGAATAACTGATTCTGAACTAGCCAAAGAAATGAGAGAAGAATGGATAGCGGCTCTGATTTCTCAAGGTGAGGATGCAGACTACCTTGAGAAACTATCAAATAAAGAAATCTACAGAGCTTTCATGGGTCAGCAAGGTCAATTGGCAAATAAGAAAAGGGATGAAGAAGAAGAAAAAGCCAAGCAAAAATTCAAGAAGACCATTGCATTCAACATAAGGACCCATGAAGAAAGGAAGGTCATGACTGACTTCTTCAAGGCCAGATGAGAAAGTGGAAAAAGGCTAGGCCCCATGAGTTTCATGAACTTGCAAGCCTTGTACACCAAAGTCAAGAAGGAAGAGGAAGAAAGATTGGGGAAGACAGGATCCAAGAAAAGGGTGATAACTCAAACTGCTGAACACAAATCAAAGAAACCCAAGCCTTCTCCCTCATCCACTACTTCCTCCTCCCACTATACTTCCACTCTCCAGCCTAGACCTCATTCCTCTTTTCCCACAAAGTCCGAATCCCTCCACCCAGCTCCTCCTCATCAGCAGCCTTCCAAGAAGAAAACCAAACCTACCATCACACCAGAAGACTCAAGAGAAATAGTTGTCTGGTTGTACAACACTTAAGACAAATGGTTTGAAGTCTTCAGGGGAAAGGAAGAACTGAAAAGATCTATCTATAAATCTGTTGATGAGGTAATGCAACTCCTAGACTCAGATCTAAGAAGAATATTGGAGTTGGGTGAAGCCTATAAGCCAGAGATTGAAGGTTGGAGACATCTTTTGCTAGCAATCAAACATCACTTCAACCCTAGTAAAGATGTAATCATTGATGCCAAACCTCTTCAATCCCATTCTCCATTCACCGGTTGGTCCTTCAAGGCTGATACCAACGAGTTTATCTTGATTGATGTTAAAGGACAGAAGATGATATGTTCAAGCAAGGCCATCTTCAGAATGCCAAGCAAAGAAATAAAGACTCTATCTGAGCTTCCTCTAAACAATACCAGCCAGGATCATAGAGGCTATGAGGTAGAAAGGATAGTCTGCAACATGGAAAAGCTTCAGCGACAAAAGCAGTAAGAGAGTTTTGGTAGCATCAGTCTAGGGGGAGTTTGTAGAAATAAAGATTGATGGCTACAAAATTATCTAAGTACAACTGTTGTGGACCTCAGAGTTTACTGCAGATCAACAAACTGCTGCGGATAAGCTTATCTGCTGCGGATACTTGTTCTTCTGCTGAAGAACAAATCTGCTGCGGACAGCCTTATCTGCTGAAGACCAAAGTTGTTGCTGATAGGAAAATCATCAGCAGCTATGGACAGTTGTGTCTTGCTGCTGATCAACAACATTGCTGCTGATAGCCATTCCATCTGAAGATCAAATGTTGCAGCTGACTGGCTTCGATAAAGCAACCATTACCACTGACAACTTTCTGCTGCAACACTGACACATTCCATGCAGAAAGAATGTTACTGGTGCAAGACAATAAAAGACAACGACACTCTTCTTCCAAGGAATCAAGCAATGATGCCTAAGAAGACGTTTGAGTAAAGATAACTTTTGTAGTATTTATTGTCGTTACATGTAGAATAGCTTCAATACAAGTTCAACGGCTTGTGTTAGATCTGATCCTTAGAATCAAGTGTCTGTCTTGATTCTAAGTTACTATATAAGTAGTACTTAGAGTCATTGTATAAGTGTGCTTTTTCTTAAGAGTTTTCTCTGTAATCTTGTAATCTTTGAAGCTTAATACAAATTGCATTTATCAGTATTCTTCTTGTTTACTTGTTTACATTGCTTAGTTGATATTGTTTCCGCCAATCTCAACTAGAATAGAACCATCTTGTATTCACTGATCCTACATTAGACAAATACTACTTGCATACAGATGATAGAGACTGAAGACAACTCCAGAGCTGTTGTCAATGAGGAGTTTGCTGAAGCAATTCTTGTGACAATCGCTCTGAAGTTGTTTACTCTGAAGCTGTTAAAGACTGTAGACATCTCTAGAGCTGGTGTCAAGGGGGACTTTGTTGAAGCAATTCTTGTGACAAGCACTCTGAAGATTGTTGTTACTCATGTATTGTCTTTATGTATTTGTATTTGTATATCAGTGTCTGTATGTATTGGTTTATCGAGTTGTAATCATGTTCGTAGGTACTTGTCGTTGTATTCGTCTTTGTTAAGTGTTGTGCGCACTTAACAAGTGCGCAGGATGTATATCCTGCGTACTTAGCAAGTACACAAGAACAAAGTCCGCGTACTTTCTAAGTACGCAGGAGTTAAGCCCTGCGCACTTGCTAAGTGTGCAGGCAACAGGTCTAGTATATATAGTTGTTAGTGACAGAATGTATGTACGCACTCATTCTCTCTGTAACCGGGTGTGATTATCAATAGACGAAGTTTGAAAGTATCTTGTGTCTTTGTTGTCGGTTTACTTTGTGTTGATTGATACTCCACCTAGTCACGGGCATTCCGCAGCCGGTTCGACCAGGAACACACTTGCATGTGACGATCTGAAACACCCGAGGGACCTACATTAGTAACACATACGTGAAAACAATAGTTACGAATTATGTGATTTGGTGTTACCCCCCCCCCCCCCATTGACCCACACACACAATGTGATGAACTATACGGACCATGCGACGATTTGGATAATTACGGGTGCACACGTAATTATAAAAACCAGATCATGGAAAACATAACAAATTCTGTCATGTGTTATGACGTAAAACCTATCGTGATATATAGTAACGAAACTAATGTGATATAATAAGGGCATGTATATATAAGTGTTCCTGTCATATTATCAGAAGTAGCGTTATTCGTGTCCCGTAAGGTTTTTATGTTGTATGACGGACCAATGTTTGTGAAATCTCTTACCCACTAACAATTCCTGAACATGTAAGACTACATCTTAAACAAACCCTGATAGTCCAATTCCTATCAATTCCCTTCCATACAATGCATTTCACCTATAGAACCTAAATGCTATTCAACAGACATTCTCCGTAAGTTCAATTCAAAACTAAATCCCCTACCATCCTTCGTACCCGACCTTTAGAAACTGACCTGAATCTTATTATCAAATGTACTCCTCAAACCGATAGTCAAAACACATTGGAAATCCAAATCCTAATTCTTTCTGATTCAGTAGCCTCCATTAGCTAAATTTCAGGACGAAATTCCCTTAACACGGGGAGACTGTAACATTCCTAGTTTTCCGATCCTATTTTAGTTTATACAAACACTTCATTAAATCCGGTATTTGTTCAAACACATTATGTTACATAAATTATAATTTTTTTCCCTTTTTACTAAAATTTATATCTAAACTTCATGTTACATATTAATTTTCTATAACACACACACACACACACACATATATATATATATATATATATAAATATATATATAATATATTGTGGCATTATAATTATTTTTCTTAAAACTATGAAAATAATTACACATTTGGAATTATAAATTTAAACCACATGTTGGTTTAGTTTTAGACAATATATATATATATATATATATATATATATATATATATATATATATATATATATATATATATACATATATATATATATATATTCAACACTTTTAAATAAACCAATTTAAAAGGGTATAAAATAATTTGTTTTATAAAGTTTTATACAAAATATATATATATATATATATATATATATATATATATATATATATGTATACATAATTTCTATTTTAATAAACCTAACTTGGACCCCAAATTGATTCAAATGAACCCTTGGACTACACTTGACCCCATGAGAATCAAACTTGACCCACATCCGTCAGGTTTGACTTTAAAAGTCAAACCAGCCAACATCCATAAAATCCAACCTATGAAATCGATGAATCGGGTTGTTATGGACTTCCATTACGCACGAAATCATGAATCGGCCTTACCCTGACCCAAGTAGCAGCCCAACTCCATCTATCACGTGGTTGAATTCAAATTTTAAACCCACTTGACTTTGTGGAGTCAAAGCCGAATCAATCCGATCCAATTCGATTAATAAAATGCGTTTCAATCCCGAAAATCACGCATAAGCTGATCGTGCATGTATCTGAACCTATTACACGACCAAATTCATTTGATTATAACTGGATTAACGCGTAATCGTGACCAAGACCGACACCCGTAACCTTTGCAATCAAATCAAGCATTAAAGGCCAAATCAATCAAATTAAATCCTCACGAACCTTCGCACGACCTTATATAATCTCGCTCAAACCTCATTTGAGTCTCATTCCATCTCTGTTTGCCGATTGAGCACCAACAACTCCGCCACTGAGCGTCTAGTCGTCGCCCCTCTGTACTCAACCGATTCAGGTATGGTTTATGCCATTTGTTTCGTTTTCATGTAAGGGTCGAAAGCCCTCTGTCAATTTCATATGACAGAGGGCTTCAAACTTCAATTCGTGTAAAATTTGCGGGCTGTTCATATGGGTTCTAATTAGGAATTTCTGAAACGAGTTATTTAACGTATTTATTAAATTTACATCTCTATCTACCAGCGAAACCATCTGGTCTGACCGGTTAAGGCATTGCATCGTCGGACCAGAGGGCGTGAGTTCGAAACTCACATACGAGACCCTTTTTACGCGCCTCCTTAAAACCCAATCGGACCTCTTTACAACCACGAGTTAAAACGCATTTAAACCGAATCATTATCACGAAATATCCCCTGGTCCGGTGGTAGCACACAAGCTCAACTCAGAACCCACCCGGGTTCGAACCGGGTGGTGTTCTTTTGATTTTAAAACCATTTTTTTTAGTATTTAGATTCTATAAAAATTATTTTATAAATCTAACATTTTTCTAGAACCAATCTTTTCAAAAAAATATGATGTTTAAACCCAAAACATTTATTTTTACAACTTTAATTGTTAAAAACTTCATTATAAAACTATTTAAAGATATAATTGTAAAAAATTTAAATGGAGTAATTAATTTCCCAAGTTATAAACGTATTGACAAGGTATAATAATACATTTTTATAAATCATTTACTTTTCTTACCTATATATATATATATATATATATATATATATATATAACTACATTTTATTTAGCATATTACCTTCATATTAAGTAAATAAAACTTACTACATTATACATTTAAAATTCTTTAATCCATACGGGTATGTTTTTGACATTTTGTCATAAATAAATAAATGGATAGAATTATTTGATAGTTTATATAAAAATCATATTTCTTATTGGCAATAATTATTAGTCTAATGAAATAAATGAAAAGAGTTTTATTTATTCAAAACCCTAAAGGTATAGTATTTTCATAAAACATTTTGAACCCCCAAAGTCTACACCAAACTTTCGATAACCTTTCTTCCACATAAAATAACACAAACTTTATAAGTTCTCGTATAACAGGACCCAATGAACACTAGACCCATTCTTAGACTTGGTATCTATCCTTAATTTAAGATCATACTTTTCACACTAGGTTAACTTGTGGTTTGGTAATCACTAGTGCTTCATACTCGCTCGGGTTATCCATACAAGATATATACAGGTAAGTTTTACATAGCCCCTTTTTACATTTTGGACTTTTTGGGGTGAAACATGATTATACTTTGAACTCTTTACAATTTACTCATATACAATTCAATAATATGATGCTATGTGTTATTTGTGCTTTATGCTTGAATGCTATGAGTTAAGACTACATATACATGACATTAGTACAATCATTAACTCAGTACAAGCCAACGGTTAACATTGATAGATCTATTGCATTTGACAAACCCACCTGGTTAGGGTGTTTGTTGCTGAAATTACATTAGGGTAACTTGCGGGTTATGCCTCACAACAGTCACAAGGTTTGATTGTACACCTACTTTAACTATAGATTCTCCATAAATGCCTTATATACCATGTATCGTATGAATTGTATAAAACAATTGAACTTTATTTGTGGTGTCAAAACCTATGTATGCTCACCAACTATTTATACTTGACCCTCTCATTTTAAACATGTTTCAGGTGGATATGTTGATGTACAAGTTTATCATATAGGAGCTTATGGACCTAGTGACAAATAAAATGGATGTATTGTTAGTTCCTGATGTTTGAACAAAATGTAATTGTACTTGTAATTCAATTTAATAAAGTATTAAATTTAGTTTGATCATGAGCTTTTGAACAGTCTACATGTCCCGCCCCGACGTATTCCGTCGTCGGTTGGGGTGTGACATATACAATCCGAAGAGTGCACTTTAGGCAAAGAACAAGTTATATCGTTTAAATTGTTAAACGTTATTACACGAAACAAGAATCTAGAATTCGGTGGATTACATATTTAGAGATATAATTATTGGATATGTCGTATTTAATTATTTAGAATAAATAAATTAACGATAGACGGAATGATATATATATATATATATATGTATATATATATAGTCGGGATTTTATATTTAACTGTTAAATATAAAGTGTTTGAATTTACGCAAGAAATGTTTATTAATTAAAGTAATTATAAACTGGAGGTACTGGAACTAGTTAAAGGTTAATAAGTTAGTAAGTAAATGTTAATTACACAGTGTTTAAAGATGTAAATATTCTAATTATATATACATGCATATTCCTAAAACCCTAATACGTTTTTTGGCCTCCTCCTTTCTCCCCTCTTGTCAACATCGACCGACCCCCCCTCGGTTTTTCGTCCGACGCCGTTAGCAGCCACCGCAGCCGTGAACCGCTGCCAGCCACCACCTGTCGCTGCTGCCATCATCGCACAGTCACCGGGAACCGGCCACCCCAGTCGCCGCAACCCTTCTCCGCGAGCCGAAATGAAAACAAGTCGCAAACCTGGTTTGCTAAGAGGTGTGTTCGTGTGACGGGTTCGTGTAGTCATCTAGCATGACGTTCTTTGTACCCTAGTGTTTTGAACCGGTTATTCGTCAAAGGTATAAACCCTAAACACCATATGGTTGTGTTTATTTATTTATTATTATTATCTAAACGCTATGTAATCGGATTACCGTCGGAAAAGATCGGATCTTTAGTATCGTGTGCTTTTGTAAACGCTTCCGCCATTATAAATATGATTTTATAAGTTTTGTTTTAAATGTTAAAACTGGTGCACGATATCCCAACAGTGGTATCAGAGCTACCTTTACGTGCGTTTAGACATAACTATTTATTTTTCGATCTCCGTTTTATTTGTTAACACTTTTGGTTAACAAAAGATCGATCCTTTTCGTTTTGGTTGTGACTGTGTTTGATACATCGAGCCCTAGTGACCCGTGGTTTTTGTTTGTCATGGTTGTTTTTATATTCTATGTATTTGAATTTTTATTTTTGGGTTTTTTGGAACCCGGATGTAATAGTTAGTTTTCTTTTAGTTATTTATTTTTATTGTAAAAGCATAAAAGTTGTAAACCTAACAAGACGAAGAATTGGAGACAGAAGATTGACAAAGCCGGGAACTTGAAGATAGAGATTTTGGACTAAGTGAGAGACGACAAATTTGTATTTTATTTGTTGTCCATTAGACCGGTTCGGTTACTCGTTTGATTGCTCGAACAAAACCGAACAAACTTACTAATGGCTCAATGGTTGTTTTGTATGTTTCTGGTTGCTAAAATTATTTAGGATAATAATTTAAAACAGCAAATATTTTTATAAAACATTTAAAACAATCTTATAAAACGGCGAGAATATTAAAAGGGTTTAAAATTACTCGGAAAAGTAATTAAATAAAAGTAGTTTTTTATTTAAAAGTAAAACGAGTTTTTAAATTTAATTGTTTAATTTAAAAACACATTTAAATTAATTAAAGGTTAATTAGTTTAAAATTAAGTTCGTGACTAACGACCAATTTAGTTTAAAAATAAGGTATTTAAAATTGGAATGTGTCGAGTGTTGAAAGTGTTTCACGAACGTATATAGTAAAATTAGTTTATTAAAATTTGCACGACTTGGTTCATCCTCCTCGTCGTCCAAAATGTTTTTTTACCCGTAACCGGTAAATTAAAGCATTAATAAATCCCAAATTATTAAAACCGATATTTCAGCGCCGCCCTTAATTATAACACTTCAAGTAAGCCGAAACATCGATGTTATTGAATTACCCTGCATCCGACGCCACGGTTTTTTGTTAAAGGTAGGATCGCGAGGCCTAAGTCACTTAGGCCGAGACTATAGTTACGATTGAAGGAAAATTATCACTTAAGATGTTTAAGCCGGCATAGTTGAGGGAAACGTATCTAAAGCTTGACCTTGCTTGTCATGCCCCTCAAACCGAGAATTGTGTAGTCGACACAATTGGTATTTTCATACCTACCTATCTGTAGAGTCTTGTATTTTGTAAGTTGATGTCATCAATGTATTTTGAACAATGTTAGTTTAGTTTATTTCCTTGTAATTTTATTTTGATGTAATTTACTGCTTTTTAGTCTAAGTCTGGGCCACCGAAACTACTTAGTTTTGATTGAGGTTTGTTCAATCGAAACGAATAGTTTCGATAGATAGGGAGTTTTGACAAGTTTGTTCTTTCACTTGTAAATGCTCATCCGAAACTAGTTTCAACAGAATAGTTTAGATGCATGTCTTCTCACTATAAATAGCCTAGTTTGAGAATGTTTAGGGTGTGGATAGCAGTTGTAACCCTGAAATTCTCTCTTTCACATTGTTCTTTGGAATCAATCATTTGCAGTTGTTTTATGTTGTTATTCTTACATTTTCATAGCTTTTGTGTTGATTCTGAGTGTGGTTAGCATGTTATTATCACCATTTCTATTTCTCTCCTTTGTTTCACCACCATACACACAGATTCCGCATGTGTGTGTAATCGATATGTTTGACTGATTTTGACTAAAATCAGGACCTACAATTGGTATCGGAGCTTTATGCTCTTGATTTCTGAGTATTCTCAAGTTGTTTTGATCGATTTTAGGTGTTTTTAGTCAGTTTTTGAGGGTTTTCTGGTTCTACAAAGCTGGGTACTGTTTCATTGGGTTTTGCGGCACTGTTTCATCGAATTCGGCACTGTTTCTTCGAGTTTCTAGGATTTGAAGATTGATTTGTGTTCAGAAACATATTTGGAAGCATTTCGTTGGATCTGATTGCAGTTTTATTATCTTTGATATTTGAAGCTTTTCATCAGTGGAGACTGCTGAAGCTTGAAGAAGGAGGTATCGAAACTACTGGGGGACAGATTCTGTTTTAGTTGGTCATCGAAACTTCTTGTCTGTACTTGTTATCCGGTAAAAGGTATTATCGAAACTAGCTTTTTGTCTTGTTCTACCGAAACTAATCTTGAAGGTTTTTCACCTTAAGTTATTGTCTCCCGAAACTAGTTTCAATCGAAACTAATATTTTCATCTGTGTTTGCTGGATTTCTTGCCAAGTGTTCATCATCGAAACTAGTTGTTTTGATTTCTTTTTGTCTATCGAAACTAGGAGTTTCGGGCAGCACCTTCTCAATCGAAACTAGTTGTTTTGGTCAGTTTTTCTCAATCGAAACGAGTTGTTTCGATCAAGCTTTAGTCACCCGAAACTAGCTATTGTTGAGTATTCTGAGGTGACAGCATCTTCAAGTACCAATGAGTATTCTGGAGGAAACAAACCACCTGTTCTGGTTTCCACAAGAGATTTTGATGACTGGACCAAAAAGATGAAGACCTACTTTCAATTCCATGATCACACTCTAATGAACTCAATCACTGATGGTCCTCACAAACCAGTTATCACTAATGTAGATGTTCAGTGTCCTAAGACTATGGTTGAATATGATGAGGAGGATATATCCCTAATTGTTAGAGATAACAAGGCTTATGGAACAATTGTTATGCCTCTTCCTATGGATATTTTCAACACATTTGTTGACTACACCACATCCAAAGATTTATGGGTGGCTTTGTGTACAAGATTTGAGGGAAATGATGAGGTAAGAGAAAGCAAAAGAGATCTCTTCAAGAAGCAATATGAAATGTTCAGCAGTGTTCGTGGAGAATCTATGGCTAATTTGATAAACATAATCTCTAGCATTGTGTCAAGGCTGAAGGTTATGGGTGCTGAATACCCCACTGTTGAATTGAACAAGAAGCTGCTTGATGCAGTCCCCAAAGAATGGAACATGTACCGCATCATGATTAAGAAGACTCAGAAACTAAGCAACTTGTCTGAACAGGAATTATTTAGCATTCTTGAGTCTTATGAGCTTGAAATCAAGAAAGGGGCTGTGACTCCTACCAATCAGCCTGGAAGTACTACTCTTATTGCCGGATCAAGTTCCTCAAGTTCTACTACTGGAATTGTCATCAAGAAAGAAAGGGGTTGTCATACTTTCATATTGATGTTCCTCCTTCTATTGCTGGAATTCAATCTACCAGTTTCTCTCCTTCACAGAAGCCAGTCACTATGATCCCCTATGAATACTTACCTATCATGACTACCTTCATGTCATGCTATGATGCCATGGCTTCTGGAAACTTGACACCGGTCAGTTTTCAACATGATGACTTGGAGCAGATCAACCCTGATGACTTGGAGAAGATGGATATTGATTGGTGCATGGCCATGTTGACTCTAAGGGCCAAGAGATTCATCAAAAGGACTGGTATGGATAGATTCAAGCAAGGAAAGACTCTGGGATTTGACACAAAGAAGGTGAGGTGCTACAACTGTGACCAGCTGGGTCATTTTGCTAGGAATTGCAAAGAGCCATCAACAAAGGATCAGCATGAGAAGAAGAACTCCTCTAGAAAGCAAGCTGCTAATTCTCCCAAATCCAACACCACATCTTCCAGCTCCACAGCTCTAGTTTGTCAAGCTGTTGGGCACTATCACCGGGGAGAACAGACTGACGAGGCAGCTGATAAAGCTTTGATGGCAGATGTTGAGGAGAAAGGGGAGTGTGTCATGATTAAGCCAGTTGAGGATCTTACTGTTGTACCAGCTGAGGTTATTTCTAAACTTTGCAATTCTAAATCTTTTTTAAATGAAATTCAGAAATATAAATTCATCAACCAGGACTTGGTTGACAAACAAGATCACATAAAGGTGATGTATGATTATGTGGCTAAAAATGAGAAATTATATTTAAAGAAAATTCATGATATTTCTGGAGAAAACCGATCTTTAATTGTGTAACTTACCACTTAAACCAACAACAATAAAATTTTAACTAAGAAAGTTCAAAAGGCTGAAAAGGCTAAATTACAAATTGAACACATGGGTATGGATCAGAAAATTTTGTTTGGAATAATTAATAAGCAAATTAACAGAAAAGGCACATAAGCACTCGTTGAGTCGAATGAATGTTGTCCGTGTCAAAACAATATATTTGTGAACACGTTGAAAATTTGTATTTTGGTTATATGTCTCCTGTGATTGACAGACTGGGAAATGACATTTCTAAGTTTAAGAACGCTTTGCCATTTGTTCCTAAATTTTTAAAAGCTATGTCTTGTGTTGCAAATTTTAAAAGTGCAGGAGTTGTTGTGACTTATGTACCACAAGAAACCATGAGCAATCTGGAATTCTTTAGATTAAACGAAGAACAAAGCCTCAACATCACAATCATCTTCATCATATTGTGATGACAATTATCATGCTAAGGCGTCTTGTGATAAAGTTTGTTTAAGTTGTGGTACATCAAATCATGTTTCAAAAGGTTGTAAATTGACAACATTCCATTTTAATGTAGAGTTTGTTCCTCAAATTTCTTTAAATTCAAATGTGAAGTATAAGTCATCACATAGTATAAATTTAAGGCGTAAAAGAATTAAAAATGCTAAAAACAAATTGAAAAGGACTTGGAAAGTTAAAAATAATGTTCTATATGAAGACCACACTTCATTGAAAGAAAATTCTGATTTTGATTTTCGAGAAATGTCTTGTAATATCAAAAAATTCTATGACAACAATGGTTGTGTACAAATGTCTAAATAAGTTGATTTGTATAAGGCAATTGTTGGGTCTAGTTTGAGAATGATGTTAATCAATTAAAGCGATCACGAGAAGTTTAGGTTTGCGTATGAAAATGGGTCTAAGAGTCGCTAGCAACACCCTGAGAGTCGCTTGGCTTGCATAAGCCGAATTTCTGAGAGTCGCTAAGTCATCGACTCTCTCAGGTTTCCTATATATACCTGACCATTTTCATAGCAAATTGACCTTCTTCTTCACAATTTTTCTCTGTATTTTTCACTTGTTTAGCTTACTAGAGAAGGTTTTTCAGTTTGTGTGTGCTCCACCACCATGGGAGAGCTCACCCGTGGTGGATGGCGGTGGTAGATCATTGTAGTCATTCCAGGAGCTTATTGTAAACATCTTAATGGAATTATAATCAGTTTTGTGAGATTTCGTTCTTAGTTTTATACTCTTTTTTCTTGCATTTCTATTGATTTCGTCAATAACAGCTGATCTATAGCTGATTTGTTGATCAGATCTTCACTAGAATCATCATAGCACTGGATCCACCCCTTGGTGGGACTTATCAGCAATCAAGAAGGACTGGAGACAACATTTGGCATGTCAATAGTGGTTTCTCAAGACACATGACTAGACATTTTAATTTTTTGCAAGATTATCATCCAATGGAAGGAGATTATATGGCCTTTGCATGCAATCCAAGAGAAGGGAAGATTGAAGGACAAGGAACTGTATCAAATGTTGTAAATAGCTTGAAGCTTGTAAACTTCATCCCACAGTTAAAATACAATCTAATGAGTGTATCTCATATTTGTGATAAAGACTTTTGTGCCCTCTTCAACTCAAGAGAATGCCTGATTCTGAAATCTGGAGTGGTCATTCTAGAAGATCTCATTCTTATGCGCGCTCCTAGAAGATTCAACACTTATAGTCTGGATATGAACAATCAATCTAGAATCGAATCATGTTTTCTCTCAAAAGCTCTTGAAGATGAATCATTTCTATGGCATAAGAGATTAGGACACGCGACTTTCAAAACCATGAACCGTCTGGTTCGAGGAAACCTTGTCACCGGTTTAGCTCTAAAATATTTTTCTTCTGTGGAACACTGTCTCTCTTGTTCCAAGGGCAAACAACACAAATCCTCTCCTAAGCCCAAAACCGCAAATTCCATTGACTCCCCTCTTCAATTGCTTCACATGGATCTCTTCGGTCCTGTGAGCGTCATGAGTCATGGACGAAAATCTTACTGCTTAGTAGTAACCGATGACTTCTCTCGGTTTACTTGGGTATTTTTCTTGGCAAAGAAGGATGAGATGCCAGAGATTCTGAAGATTCATCTACTGCAAATTGAGAATCTGTTTAATTTGAATGTAAAGACTATTCTCAGTGATAATGCACAGAGTTCAAAAATGCCACTCTTGATTCTTTTTGTGAAAGTAAGGGAATCTCTCGGCAATTCAGTGCACCTGGCATTCCACAACAAAATGGTGTAGCTGAACGAAGAAATCGTTCATTGATAGAAGCAGCAAGAACTATGATCGTTGATTTTAAGCTTCCTGTCACGTTTTGGGCAGAGGCAGTTAATACTGCATGTTTTGTGCAAAATCAGGTTCTCATCACCAAAAGCTGTATAAGACACCCTATGAAATCATGTATAAGCGCAAGCCGGTTATTGATTTCTTCAGAAAGTTTGGGTGTGTTTGCACAATGCTGAATACTTTGGATCAATTGAACAAGTTAGAAGCCAAAGCTGATGAATGCTATTTTGTGGGATACTCATCCAATCAATGGGATTTTCGTGTTTACAACAAACAAAGGACGATGGTGCTGGAATCCATTGATATTAATGGCATGAAATCAATAATACGGACGTTGGGGACGGTCCTGATTGTCTTTTTGATATCGAGTCTTTGTTTAAATCCTTTAATCTTCATGTATTCTCTAATGAGTTAACTTTTGCTAATCCTTATTTTTCTGTGAACAATCTAGGGCCTATAAATTGTCCAACTTCTTCATCATCCAATCAACAAGAGGAGCCAGCACCTGCTGATATTGAATCTAATGTGGGCTCTTCAGGTTCTGGGGCCACAAGTGAAACCATTGAAGAAAACAATCATCCAATAGTGGAAGTTGCTCCACAATCATTTGCTGAAGATCCTATTGATGGTGAAGCTGACCTTCCTAACAATAATATTACCAATCTGGATGACAATTTGGAAGAAGATTAGATTCCTCAGTTAAGAATCCACAAGCACCATCCCACTAACAACATCATTGGTCCATTTAATGTGGGTGTCCGCACCCGTAGTGCCTGTGAAGCAATGAATGATGGTCTCTTCACTTGCTTTATTTCTCAAGTTGAACCCAAGAACATCAAAGCTGTATTACTTGAGAACAGTTGGGTGGAAGCAGTGAAAGAGGAATTACAGCAATTCTCTGAATTGAAAGTTTGGAATTTAGTGGACCTTCCCAAAAACAAAGTCCCAGTCCACTTCTGGGGGTTGTCAGTTCCTTGGCAACCGCCTTGTCTCATGGCAATGTAAGAAATAAACCACAGTTTCCCAATCCACAGCCGAAGCCGAATACATTGTTGTAGCCCTTTGTTGTTCCCAAGTGATATGGATACATCATCAAATGTTTGATTATGGGATCACATTCCATGAGACACCCATCCTTTGTGATAACACCGTTGTTCCCCATATTACCAAAAATCTCGTTCAACATTCCAAAACCAAACACATTGAGATCAAACACCATTTCATCCATCACTGTGTTAAAAGGAAGCATATCAAAATCGTTGAAGTCAAAACCGATAAGCAAATCGCCAACATCTTCACAAAAGCCTTTGACTCTGCTAGATTTGAAAAACTGGTGGAGATGCTCGAAATGATCAACTTTCTGTAATCCTTGTGCATAATGCCTTTATTGTTTAAACTTATTAATCGAGAAGATTTCTAAAAATATTTTATCTTTCTGTATAGTTATTTTTCTTTACAAGTAAATCTTTTCGGGGACAAATTGAAATTCATGTGTTAAATGGAAAAGAATTGCTTTGTCAAGCTTTGTATATAGTTAAAAGGAAAAAAGAATTGCGTTGTTAGCTTTATATATAGCTTTAAATTCCAAATCTTACAAGTGGTCTCAAAATTTTGTGTTTCAGGAAAACTGGATCCGACCTTTGAGAAATGATAGAGTCTGATCACATCTCTTGAACATGGAATGGACAAAAAGCAATGGTGTTTATTAAGATATAGCCAGTAGGCCCGACATATGGTTATAACTTGTAATTAGTATGAAAACCTAAATCTTAAATCATACACATGTGTTTGAACCCATTCTTGAAGCATCTAACCCATTTTACATCTTACAAAATCAAATTAATCAGATATAGTCCTACCTGTTGGATTCCTATTCATTTGCTAGGTGACCATCAAAGTAATGATACTTACCATCGATGACCCCGTCTGTTTTGCTTACGCAAAGATCTCGGGTGTTCATATTTTTCCCATCCACTTGGATGATTTGACCCCGTCTGTTTTGTTTATGTAAAGATCTCGGGTGTTCAATATTTTCCTATCCGCTTGGATAATTTTACGGCTTCTTCTGTTTTGCTTACGCAAAGATCTAGAATGCTCGTACTTTTTAATATTTACTTGGATATTTTTCATTTTGCACCTTCTTATTCCACTTGGATCTCTTATTTTATTTTGGCGGTATTTTTGACTTATCAAGATGGTACTCTAGTTAACCGGAAAGATGTGATAGGATGAAAGAGGATGTTTCTTGAGGATTGATAGGTTTTCAAAACCATTTTATTTCAATATGTGGGGTACACCTTGTGTCATGTTTAAAAGGTACCTTAAAACATGAAATCTTTGTACAAACAAATGTTCGGGTTTACTTTGCACAAATATCGGCTATCTTCAGAGACTCACAGTAGTTGATTGCAAAACGAAATGTTTCAAAAGATTGACCAGACCTGATCTCATGTTGGATCTTTTCCAAAGGTTAAGTGTAAATAATCTCTATTTAATTTTACTTTATTTTATTCTCTCAAATGAAAATCAAATCTTTCTTATTAGCTTGTTTAAATGGTGTATATATGAGTTTTTGTTTTTATTTTTACTCAACTCTTCTTATGGCAATCGAAACTACCCTTCAACCGAAACTTCCAAATGTGCCCGAAAGTACTTTATGCTTGAAAGTAAATGTCTCGGCCCGAAACAACTTTGCACCCGAAACTCTTTTGGCACCTGAAACTTCTCAATCACCCGAAACTACTCTGTCCTATCGAAACTAGTAGTTTCAACAGGGGCATTTTAGTCTTTTGCCATACGCAAATTGAATGCATTCATAATTAGGTTTTCTTTCATGCTAAGCTCACTCGCACTCACCGAAACTTTTCTCACCTTCGTTTTCACACACAAAAACTCTCATCTCCTCGGTCTAAGTTGCATAATCAGTGCTTTTCATCTGATTCCCTTCGTCTTCTTCATCATGTAACTTCATCAAGATCATAACTATGAAATTTCAGATGAACAAACCTAGGTTTTGATTTTGAAAAATTTTACGACTGATACTCCATACTAAGAGTTGTTTAGGTGTTAAATCTTGTTTATAAAATCGCCATTGTTGATATCTCACATTGTTTTTGTATATATTTATAGATTTCAGTTGATACCTTGGTAAGATGGAGTTTCGATTCTCACAAGCTCTTCTTTTGTCCTCTTTTACTTAGTTTTGAACCTTTTTGCTTGTTTGATTTTGATACTTTAAGTCTGTAAAGAAGTTCTAGGTCTTTTTCTTTGTTTGTTGAGTCTGTACATCTGATCAGGGTTTGGGCATCGAACCTAGTTTTTTCGACTGAAATGGGTTTTTACTCTTAAAATATGAACTAGTTTTTTGTGTTTTTAAAGTATAAACTGTGTTCAATCGAAACTAGTTGTTTCGATACCCAAAATTGCCCGAAACTAGTACTTATGATCACTTGTCTTTGAAAAACTTTACAAGTGTTGATCCAAAACTTGTAGTTTCGATTGAGTTTCTCCACCCGAAACTAGTAGTTTCGATTAGGCTACACTGAAATTTTTCTAAGTGTCAAAATTTTTGAGTTTCTGATACTCTTTTATGTTTAAGATACTTAAATACTCTTTTAACAATTAAAAGAAAAAAAATATAAATTATGTGATTGTTTGATAATGGTTATCACGGTTATCACATAAAAAGTTGATTATTATTTGAACCATTCCCTATATATATATAATCAAGTTCCTCTATATTATGACATTTGCGGATTCAAAGTTTGCTCTCTGATTTGTTAATTTTAGTTTCGCTATAACAAACTTATAATCAATGAGAATTAGAAAACTTTGAAACACAATTATTCATTTATTTTTATTATTCAACCCCTATTCTACTGTAATCTATGCTCAATTCTATTCAAATATTGAACCATCTAACTAAAATAACAACAAAAGGTTACAAAAGAGAACTATGATTAGGTTGTAGCGTGGTGAAGGATTAAAAGGTAAGATAAAAGAGGGTATGGGTAAGGTTTTGAAAACTCAAAATAGCCGTTAGCATAAGGGGGTGGATAGAGAATATTGGGAGGGGATGGACATGCATCCTGTAAGCCAGTCAACCTTTCATCAAAAGTTTATAAGATTTGTTTGTAAAGAACAATTTAGGCTAATTTCGGATAAAAGAATGGGCACATTACAAAACAAAACTAAGGATAAGAAGGCACACTGTAAACAATATTAAGGGCAAGAAAACACTCACAAAATAAAATATCAAAAACTGTTTTGACTTCATTCACTAGAAATAAGAAATACTGCTAGACATTTCCGTTATTATGAAAGTTTTACATAATAATTAGTTGGGAAGTTAATTTTTCTTATTTAGTTTATTTCTCAATATTAATTTTAGAATAAACTTCAGTTTTCGTCCCTGAGTTTTTGTAACATCCCAAAAATAAAACGACGGTGATAATAATGGAATAAATGAACGAGGCATGATGGGCAGGGCCGAATGGGCCGGCGGGCTAGAAGGGGCGAACATAGGGGGAACCTCCCCTATAAATAGCCTAAGTCACCACCCTTTCTCTCATTTGCAACATCTAGAGAGAGAAACCGTAGAGAGAGAAAGTTGGCGGATCGACTCGATATTTCAGCAAAGTGTTGCTCCATAGCTCGTGAGAAGAACCTCCGAATCAGAAGCTCGATACAGGTAACGTTTTAATCTAAATCTGAGTTTTTGTTCGTTTTTGGGTTTTTCGGGTTTTGGATGAAAAGGTAACGTTTTTACGGATGAAACTGGAAGAAAAACATAGATTTGAGTTCCTTAATGAAAAGCAAACGTTTTGAATGTAAACAAGTTCGAAATCTTGACATGATCAGACCCGAATGCGAAAGTTAGGGTTTTTTTTTGCGGGGAAGCAGATCCTGCATACTTATCAAGTACGCATGAAGAGGGTCCTGCGTACTTATCAAGTATGTATGAAGAGGGTCCTGCGTACTTATCAAGTACGCATGAAGCAAAGTTTGCGCACTTATTAAGTACGCAAGAAGAAGGCTGTGCGCACTTGCTAAGTGCGCAGGCATCAGGCTGGTTAGTAAAGTCAGTATAGTCGCCTAAATCAGAATAGTTAAACCGTTAGAGTCGGGATTAGGTCTGATGTGTATTTAACTAATCAATTCAGATCGGAAGTGACGTTGTTGGATCTTTGTTTAGGACAACCCAGATTAGCTTATTAGGTGAGTTCTAGAGCCATCTTTTGAATGTTTTAATGATGTTTTTGGGCTGGTGTGCATACATACGAAACGATGTTTACGAAATGATGCTTATGAAACTATGTTTACGAAATGAAATGATTTGGAATGAACGGTTTATGAAAAGAAAGTTTTATGAATGGAATGTTTACGAACGAAATGTTTATAAAGAAATGGTTTAAACTGAAGGTAAAGGGTTTTGAAAATGAATGAAATGTTTTATGAAAAGAAAAGAAAGGGCAAAGGTTTTTAAAGAAGTCATTACAAATCTAATATGTCGAATGAATGGAACTGACAAATGAAGTCTGGGAATGTAATTCTCAGCCTTGTGGTAGATTATAGACAGCGAGCCATAGTTGCTATAAGAACAACAGGGGCAGTGTCTTTATGGCCTGTCAATGGTTATGATGTTGTACAACTGGTAAGGGAGTAACGACGGTTACTCAAGGGTTAACGTGACCCTACGAAGGTTAAATTATGATCCGACGGTGTTATGGCCGTGAGCCATAGCCGTCGATGGAAATTGTCGGTTTATGGACATGGGAGCCATAGGGGCAACTAAATGAGTATTGTCAGTACTCGTGCAGCTAAGCCTTGGGGGCAATACAAAAGGGAATTGACGGAATGTATTGTATTGTCGGTCTTCGTGCAGTTAAGCCTTAGGGGCAATACAATACTAGATGACGGAACGAATGGTAACACATATTTGGATAATAATGTATGACTTAAATGAATGTTAAATGTTTTAAACGAATGATCCGTTCGACGGTGTTTATAATGATGATAAAATGTTTAAATGTTTTTAATGATGAACGAAAGGCCCTGTTTTCTTATACATAATGTTAAACCCTAATAAATTATTGAATGATGAACCATTTCTTAAATCGAATAAAAACTTGAACTCACCAGCGTAGCTGACTTTTAGTATGCATATTCAGGTTAAGGCAGGTTATGAGGATGGACGAGGATGCTTGGCTAGCGAGATAAGTTACCCGACTGATCATGAAGACTGGCATGCCGTTATGATTTAGTTACGATGTATTTATGTTTTAGACAATGTTTACGCTTTCGCATGTTTAAACAATGTTGACAGTATGTTTGAATGAAATTTTCCATTGCGTTATTTGATATTCAAGTTTAATAACTGTTTGTGAATGAGTAAATCCAACGAGTGAGGCCTCTCGGGTTTAGGGCCTTACAAATTGGTATCAGAGCTATAGTTTGAGAGATTCGGACACTCCCAGTGTCCAAACTTAAACTGTGAATGGGACCGAAAGCGGATGCCAATACGGGTAACTAGAGCTATAGCATCATGTATGAAGGTAGTATATATTTACATGTATAGTATGCCTTAGGAAGGGTTAGGTAAGGACTTGTATTCTGATGGAATCACAAAGGTGGTCAAATAGAAATTGAAAGGTAGTGTAATGGTTAATTGCAGATCGCTAGTGTATATTAACATCTTACAGTGCTTGTTGAATTCTATTTCTTAACTAGCGTGATGACATTGGACTCCTTGTCTTATAGAACGAACTGGCAAGGAGAGGAAACGGAAGGGGTGGTGGTCGTACCGGTGGTCGTAACGGTGGTCGCGGCAGGACCCCTGCACGCCAAGAGTACAGTGAAGAAGGAAGTGTTCACACTGAGCCAGAAATTAGTGTGCACGGGACTGAGCCGACTCATGTCAGAGAAAAATAATTCACTTTTGAACCGGAAGTGAGAGCGGCTCTGGCACGCGAGTTCACTGAGTTGATGAAGGTTTCTCTGCCAGGACTGTTAGCAGAAGCGTTAAAGAAGGCTAGTGAGACGGGTGGGTCTAACACGGCGGTTGGTACCCCGAACACTGAGGCAATCAACGCACCGCTTAACCGTGGTTGCGACTATAAGTCCTTTAAGGCACATGACTGGGTGATACGTATGGAAGCCGCCATCCGTCTGAGCGAGTGTCGAGCAAATCAAGTTGTGAAATTTGCTGCTAACTCCTTGAGAGAGGAAACATCCCATTGGTGGGAAGGTGTACGTCAGGCTAAGGGGGACGAGACGGTTGACGCAATGCTGTGGAACGATTTGAAAACGTTGGTTATTAAGAACTTCTGCCCGAGGAATGAAATAGAGAAGGTGGAAAGAGAGTTTCTGGGATTTAAAGCCGGAAGTAAAACACATCAGCAATACACTACCAGATTCAATGAATTGACACGTCTGGTGCCGCATCTGATCACGACTGAGGAAAGAAAGATTGCTTGCTACATCCAAGGTTTGCCGGATAAGGTCCGTACTTTCATCAAAGCAAACACCCCTAGCACCTATGATTCGGTGGTGGAACTCAGTGGTGTAGTGTATGATGACCTGGCACTAAATGATGTTGCCATTGAGGTACCCAAAAAGAAACCGAGCTTCCAAAACAAACGAACAGGTGGAAAGATGTTTGGGGCTCGTGATAAGAGGGCTCGGGTGGAGGAGATAGCGATGTGTAATAAGTGTGGGAAGGAACATATGGGTGAGTGCAGACTGGGATCCAATCTATGCTTCAGGTGTGGCAAGACTGGACACTACTCAGGTGAATGTCCCCAGCTCTTCAAATGCTACAACTGTGGGGAGAGTGGTAATATGAGCCGGGAATGCACCAAGCCCAGTATGGGTGAAGCCGGGAAGGGGAAAGGCCCGGAGAAGAAAGAAGAGAGGCCCCGAGCAAAGACTCGTGCATACGCGTTGACGCAAGACCAGGCCAGGGTGGACCCCGATGTGGCGTCAGGTACGTTCACCCTTGACAACACTTTTGTTTCTATGTTATTTGATTCGGGTGCCGGTAAGAGTTTTATATCTGCGACTTTTTGTAAACGAGTGAAGTACACTGTCAGTAAGCTAGAAAGGGCCTTTAGCGTAGAAACCGTTGAGGGTAGAACTGCAAGAGTGACCGATGTAGTTGACAACTCCATGATAAAAATAGAAGGTCATAGGTTCCCTGTCAGATTGTTTGTTATGGTTTTGGGAGGGTTTGATGTCGTGTTGGGTATGGATTGGTTAACTGCCAACGAAGCATAAATCATATGTAAATGAAAGATAATCCGACTCAAGGCTCCAGATGGTAGCAAAGTAGAGGTCTTTGCAGATCATGATGCCCCGATGCCAAATGTCATCTCGATTATTAAGGCAACAAATTATTTGAGGCGCGGGTGCGAGGCTTATCTGGTGTACATAATTGACAAGTGTAAGGAAGTGAAGGAACTAGACGATGTACCTGTGGTACGCGACTACCCGGAGGTGTTTCTAGAGGATTTGCCTGGCCCGACAGAGAGATTGAATTTCGAATCGACTTAGTACCAGATGCCCAACCCGTGGCTAAGGCTCCATATCGATTAGCACCAGTGGAGATGAAAGAACTCATGGCCCAATTAGACGAACTACTTGAGAAGGGATTTATACAACCGAGCATCTCGCCTTGGGGTGCTCCGGTGTTGTTTGTGAAGAAGAAGAAGGATGGTTTGATGAGAATGTGTATTGAATATCGCGAGTTGAACAAACGAACGATGAAGAAAAAGTACCCTTTACCAAGAATCGACGACCTGTTCGATCAATTGCAAGGCGCAAGTTGGTTCTCAAAAATCGACCTTCGATCCGGGTACCATCAGTTGAAGGTGAGGGAAGAAGACATACCGAAAACTGCATTTCGCACGCGTTATGGACATTTCGAGTTCCACGTAATGTCTTTCGGATTGACGAACACCCCCGCAGCGTTCATGGATTTGATTAATAGGGTATGTCGACCGATGCTGGACCGATCGGTAATTGTGTTCATCGATGATATCCTCATCTACTCCAAGAATGAGGGTGATCACGCATGTCACTTAAAGGAGGTGTTGAAGGCTCTGAAGAAGGAAAGGTTGTATGCTAAGTTCTACAAATACGCGTTCTGGCTTAGGGAAGTTCAATTCCTAGGTCACGTCATTAACCCGAACGGCATTATGGTTGACCCAGCAAAGATAATAACGGTAAGGGAATGGAATATTCCTAAGACGCCAACTGAAATCCGCGGTTTCTTGGGATTGGCAGGCTACTATCGGAGATTCATCCGGGATTTCTCGAAAATAGCTTCGCCGTTGACAAAGTTGACTCGGAAGGAGGTAAAGTACGAATGGGGTTTGACCCAGGATGAGGCGTTTAAGGAATTGAAAGGGAAGCTAACCAAAGCTCCAGTCTTGGCCCTTCCCGAGGGCAATGAAGACTTAGTGGTATACTCTGACACTTCGGGTCAGGGATTGGGATGCGTGTTGATGCAACGCGGGAGAGTGATCGCGTATGCGTCACGGCAGTTGAATATTCACGAAGCTAATTATCCGACTCACCATTTGGAACTTGTTGCTATTGTATTTGCATTGAAAATCTGGAGGCACTCCCGTTACGGGGTGAAGTTTACTATTTACTTCGACCACAAAAGTTTGAAGTACTTCTTTGAACGAAGGGAACTTAATATGAGGCAGAGACGATAGTTGGAACTATTGAAAGACTATGACTGCGAAATCATATACCATCCTGGAAAGGCAAACGTGGTGGCTGACGCTCTAAGTCGAAAGGATGTGACTGCTCTTATTAGAGTGAAAGCTTGCCAGTTGGTGGTAACATCAGATGTGATGAGGGAAATTGAAAGAGCGCAAGATGAAGCACTTAAAGAAGAAAACATAAAGAAGGAAAGGATGGTTGGCCAACAGGACAAGTTGGAATATAACACCCTTGGTGTTAGGACACGTTTTGGACGGGTATGGATACCTATGGGTGGCGAGCTTAGAACCAAAATCTTGGATGAGGCTCATAAGTCTCGGTACTCTATCCATCCTGGTACCAATAAAATGTACCAAGATCTGAGGAAGGAATACTGGTGGCCTGGAATGAAACATTAGGTGACAAAGTATGTAAGCAAGTGCTTGACTTGCTCACAAGTAAAGGCCGAACACCAGAAACCGTATGGAAAGATTCAACCACTTGATACACCGGAATGGAAGTGGGAACATATGACCATGGACTTCATAACCAAGCTACCTCGCACAGCTAAAGGTCATGACACCATTTGGGTAATTGTGGACCGTTTAACGAAGAGTGCTCATTTCCTACCTATTCGCGAGACGTTCTCGTCGGAGAGGTTAGCGGAAGTATTTGTTAATGAAGTAGTAGCATGGCATGGGATGCCTTTGACGATCGTATCTGACTGGGACACACGATTCACATCGAGGTTCTGGAAAATATTTCACGAGGCAATGGGCACGAGGCTTAATATCAGCACGGCATACCACCCACAAACGGATGGTCAGTCCAAAAGGACCATTCAGACATTGGAGGATATACTTCGTGCTTGTATTATCGATTTTGGCGGCAGTTGGGACAGTCATCTGCCATTAGCCGAATACTCCTACAACAATAGTTATCACACGACGATAGGCATACCGCCTTACGAAATGTTGTATGGGAGAAGATGCAGGACCCCGGTTTGTTGGGGTGAGATTGGACAGAAGGAATAGGAAGTATTGAAGTCGTAAGAGAAACATCGGAAAGGTTTGATCAAATCAAAGCAAGAATGAAGGCCGCACAAGATCGTCAGATGTGACAATCCGGACTTTAGGGTTAATCCCGTTAATGAATTCAGTTAAACCCTAACCACTTTCTTAACTCATTTCTAACCACATGGACTATTTCTGCCAACTCCTAAACCAAAAACATGAAACTACAAGGACTAATTGTGTGATTAGGGCAAAACCCTATTATGTTGACTTTGAAAGTCAAAATTGAATGATTTTTGTTCCTGTTGACTTTCCAAAGTCAAACCCCCTTTATTTTGTATCCAAATTCGCCACATCAAACCCAAATCAGTTCAAATTCAAGGATGTAACGTATGTCATTAACGAATTCGACCATCATTGAGTCGTTCCTATACAATTAACTCTGTCTCTCAAAGCGAATTATGATATTGTAACCGAAACCGTCGACCATCATCATGTGTATAAAAAATTTGTCTGTTTCGATCGACATCCTCACAAACCAATCACTTGTGCACCTCAAACGAATCTCAAGGAATATTTTGCACACGACAATTCGGCCAGAGTTGAAGCCGTAGTAACCGGAGGTCGAACCACGCAACTCACGATCAAGTTTTACTCGAACACCATCGATCCAAGCCTCATTCTTGTAATTGATCATTCCTGTAGTATCGTTTTAGTGCCTAGATCAAAAGCCCCATGATTATCCGGGCTTAAATTATCGAATTCAACATGATCAATTATCTAGGGTTCATTCAAAGTCGGTTTAATCGAAACCCACTCTAAAGATAATTTCAATTCAATTAATTCATATGAGTAGCCTCGCAAACCATCACTCATTGAAAGCCCTATGATAATTTAATCATACAACATCGATTTGTTAAAGATCCATAAGCTAGGGTTTGTTCATATTATGATTTGGGGGTTTCGATCTTGGACTCAAACTCAACTCAATTAAACCTTTTGGTCAGATTCGCAAACCTCTAATCAGTAAAAGCCCCATAATTTCAACTCCAAACATTATCGGATTTGATCAATCTTAATCCGTGTTCTTAAAGCTACGGTTCATGAAACTGAAATTATAGCCTTTAAACCCGATGTTTTTGCAATTAAACTTAACCTCATATTCGAAATACGTAGACTAACAAAACCCCTCAATCCTCTGGTTCAATCGAAACTCAAATCGATGGAATTTGGTTGGGTTTTGGTTCGGATCGCGTAAAGGGGAATAACACTATGGGCGTGATCGTTAAAAGCATTTTGATTCGACTCTGTATGCCAATACCTTGTTGGATGTGATGGTTAAAGCGTTGGACTATTGGGGAGGAGACCCGGGTTCGAGTCTCCTCACCCCCATTTTGTTTTTAAATTGATTTTCAAGCATTATTTTATTATAAAAACTACCCCACTATTATTATATTAATATATTAATGTGTTTTTAACCCCGAAAACCACCCGTAGGCTCGGGTTTGGTTTGTAACTCATATTTATTGAAAATAACCACTTTTAATTATAATATATTTATATTATTTTCAAACCACGACTTCGTATAAAATAATATATTTATATTATTTTCATCCCGTAACCTCAACTAAAAATAATATATTTAAATATTATTTGGCCTCGTTTATTGATCTCATGTAACGTTCCAAACTAAATAACAATATAATTGTTTATATTATTTACACACGTTATTATCCTCGAATAAAAATAATACATTTATTATTTTTGCCACGTAATTGATTATTGTGCTTTTTCTCCGAACTTAAAATAATATAATAAAACATATTATTTTCTTAGGCCGTTATTAAATGGCACAAACGCGCGAATATATATATATATATATATATATATATATATATATATATCTTTTAATTAATACCCTTCGTAATTGGAGACGTTCGGCACGAAACGTATTTATTTTATTTTACTTATATTAAGAAATTCTTATTCCCTTGGACATGTTCGTCTACTCGTTGATCTTAAGTATGTTATAGGACGACCTAATCTTCCGTGTCGTCGTCACAAATCCTATATGTCCCTAACTTATGTGTTTATAATTCTAGGGCATACGTAAGCCGTGCAGGCTAACACTTGAGGTTCTAAACCTCATACTTGTGTGATACTACCTCCTACGCAACGCAGGTGAGTTTCACGGCCCCTTTTTACTTGTTTTACTATTGGGGGAGAAACATGCTTACACACAAATATATTTTACTTGTTTTCTTATTGAGGAGAAACAAACACGTACACAAACTATCATACTTTTACTTGTTTTCCCCGTGGGGGAGAAACAGGTACGCAGACAAACATTTATTTTACATGTTTTTCCCGTTGGGGGAGAAAACATGACACAACTATTTTAGATTATTGTAATTCATATGTTATTACTGTTGAGGCTAAGCGTGACACACTATCACAGAAAGTCCTCATCATACATCTAACCGTTAATATGGATCTTAGCGAGGTAATGTTTAGTAGTACTACTGGGTTTGACAAGCCCCACCCGCGTTAGTCGCGCTAACTCGATTGGAGGTCGAACGGGTGAAATGTTAGCCTACTCACATTTGCCAGAGTTGATAGACCTGGCAGGAGGCATACAAACACAAACTGTCAGCTTCGGTTGCGAGCGCTTTAGTAAACATGAACATAGGCTAGCTACCTATAGATATGCATATTGAATGTACATAATCTGGCAAACACTCTCATATTATAAACTTGAAACCTGTGAACTCACCAACCTCGTGTTGACACTTTTTCTTACATGTTTCTCAGGTCGCTTTGGCACAGGTTGCACAATTAGGACATGGATGGATTCCTATTGTCATATCATTCATTTCAAACATTTTAAACAGTTTACTTAATTATATTAATTAACGCATGTTGCGTGTAATTACTTTTGACTTCATTTTTAACGTTTACGCTTCCGCATTAACTCTGAACTTTTATGTTATGACATTTCAAGTCCCATATAGTGTCGTTTGATGTAACTAATGACTGAGATCCTGGTGTGTCACCTTCCAAACGGTAAAAATCCGTTAGTTGAAATTGAGGGTGTGACAGATTGGTATCAGAGCCATTGGTTATAGAGAACTAGGATTGCATACTAGACTATAACCGCACACATGCACTAGTTACACGACACAGACACTCATACATGATACACACAACAGCAAGACATACATTGCATTGCAGTCACGTTGACATCATTCATATCACCCTCTGCTGATGAGGAACACCTCATTTGCATTGCATCATCATTCCCAGTGGCAACACTCGGGGAATCACCGGAACATCATCCACTCCCGTCCGAGGGCAGCGAGACGGAGCCTTTGGAGGGGTCAGTCACATCACCATCACCTGTTGGGTATGGTGGGCTTTCTCAGGTCCATGTTATGGATGGCACTCAGCACTAACGCATATTTCTTTGGGAGTTGGGATCGTCGGAGATGAGTCCCTATTGTACCCGCCAGCAACCGTACGTTGAATGAAGGCAGACCGTTGCACGCATTATTGCAGAATCCATTGACACGTAGATGTCATCACTTTCCTGAGCCATGGGCTCACGTCTTTGGTCGATATTCTATTGAGAATAGATTGACCACAAATCTGAGAACACATTGCTCAATACATACTCAAACCCTATCTTGACTCAGTTGAAAGGACGGCTACTTTGCTGCTTCCTGTAACTTGTATTCATGAATTAGTTTCATTTCTCGAATTCGCATTTCATGTACATGTTTGTTCCATGTTCTCATCTACAATCCGCTGGATTGGACTCTTGTATTGTGTTTCAACTCGAGTGAGTACTCGGATCTAACCATTCTCGACTACTCATCCCGATATGAATTCTAGTTGATCAACTTATAGTTGATAACTAAGCCTCCCGATGACTTATCATATCTGACAACACTCTGTACTCGACAATAAAAATTTCAGGGACATTTTGACACGGGACAGGGAGAAACTAGGGTGAACATGCAAAGCAAATTATCATTACGGGTGCACACGTAATAGTAATTTGAGGTGCATGTAAGTCCGGGTGAAACCTAGTGTGTGAATGAATGGTCCGAATCTGTGAATTACAGACTTAAGTTTCCACTGTCTGTAGAAATTCTCGTAACCCGCTCAACGACTAGTTGGTATCATTAAACTCGTTCAACAGTTGATAGACGTGACTATCAGGTTGAAGACATTTACGGACACATTGAGCTATCATAAATTGAATCCATCATGTTATTTCACTCATGTAATAGTCTTAGAGAACTTAAGACTCTCATCCAAACGTGACCATAGCAACCAACTCGATTGAAACTCTAGTAGAAGCTCATGGTAAACCCATCGACTCCGGTATGTAAGCGGAATTGGAAGAATTCCTTCCTGTTAACACGTTATTCCTTACACTCCAACAATAAATTCCAATTGACCCTAATGCATTATCCGGTGGCTAATCCTCAGATTAATTTGATTTATACCCCAGGGTATCAAACTCTGTAAACGGGCTTCTTCTTTCACAAAACGACCCAGTTGTTCTAATGACATTAGAAAACAAGGATTTCATCTAACTGATCATCAGTTGAACGCGGATACCTAAACAGACGTCCTATCCCTTGTACTCCTGATATCTATATCTCATTAAAATCTTTCCTACATATGAACCTCTTAGCGTTTGCATTGACTGACGCTTACCTCATAAGCACGGGCCTCATCAGAAGTCCCAGCATGATTCACAGATTTCATATTAGTGCGTCACGCTCCAACCCTACTAGAAACTATGTACACTATAGGATATAGTGGGCGGTCAAATAACCAAAGCAACTCCCATTCTTAGAGGATGTAAGCTAGGATTAGTTAGTCAAAAGATTAACATTGACATTACGCCATTCACACTTGGCAGCTTTGACGTGATCATCGATATGGATTCATTATCTAAGAACCAATCCAAAATTGTTTGTTGTGATAAAATCATTCGCATTCCCCTCCCGAGTGGAGAAACCATTCTGTCCAAGGCGAACGGATCGGTGCAGTCGTTGGCATCATGACCTTCATGAAAGCACGAAAGTGTCTTCGAAAAGACCGTACTGCCATTTTGGCTCTCGTGGCCAAGTAGCCATCTGAGGAGAAGAAGATTGATGATATCCCAATCGTTCGTGATTTCCCGGAAGTATTTCCTGAAGATCTACCATGTCTTCCACCGCGTCGTCAAGTCAAATTTCAAATCGATCTAGCACCCGGAGTGGCACCGATCGCTCGGGCACCTTACAGACTGGCACCTAGTATATTGCAAGAGCTATCTACTCAGTTACAGGAATTGTTGGATAAAGGTTTCATTCGACCTAGCTCATCGCCATGGAGAGCTCCAGTCCTGTTTGTCAAGAAGAAGGACGGAACTTTCCGCATGTGCATCGGCTATCATGAGCAAAATAAAGTGACGATCAAGAACCATTATCCTCTACCTCGCACCGACGATCTATTTGATCAACTCCAAGGATCAAGATTATATTCCAAGATAGATCTTAGATCCAGTTACCATCAACTAAGAGTCCGAGAGGAGGACATCTCAAAGACGGCATTCAGGACTAGGTACGGCCATTACGAGTTTATGGTCATACCTTTCGGACTGACCAACGCACCCGCAGTATTCATGTACCTCATGAACCATGTGTGTAAACCCTACCTCGATAAGTTTGTTATCGTTTTCATTGTTGACATCCTCATCTATTTTAAGAACGAGGAAGGACATGAGTAGCACCTACACTTAAATCTTGGATTGCTAAAACAAGAGAAATTGTATGCCAAATTCCCTAAGTACGAATTCTGGATTCGCGAAGATTCAACTTCTAGGACATGTAGTCAACGAGAAAGGAATACATGTCGATCCATCTAAAGTAGAAGCCATCAAGGATCAGACAACACCGATGACTCCATCAGAGGTGCGACAACTTCTAGGATTGGCTGGCTACTACCGTAAATTCATTGAGGAAACCTCAAAAGATTGCTCAACCTCTCACTTCCTTAACTCAAAAGGGTAAAGCCTATGACTGGGGCGATAACCAAGAGTCGGCATTCCATTATCTTAAACAAAAACTTTGCAGTGCACCCATTCTAGCTCTTCCGGAAGAAACGGATGATTTTGTGGTGTATTATGACGCGTCTATTCGTGTTGATGCAACGCGAAAAAGGTTATCGCATATGCCTCCCGTCAATTGAAATTTATGAGAAAAACTAACTACCCATGACCTAGAATTGGGAGCTGTAGTGTTTGCTTTGAAAATCTGGAGACATTACTTGGACGGTACCAAGTGCACCATTTACACCGATTACAAGAGTCTTCAGCACATCTTCGAACAGAAAGAGTTGAACATACGACAGCGTCGTTGGGTCGAGCTCTTGAATGATTATGACTATGCGATCCAGTATCATCCGAGTAAAGCTAACGTTGTAGCTGATGCACTAAGCCGAAACAAACTAAGCCCGGATGAGTTCGAGCGTTACGACTCCCTATCTACCCCAGACTACCTGATCAGATCTGTACTGCTCAACTCGAAGCCCTGAAGAAGGAAATCCTACCGTTATAATCCACGCGTGGTATGGAAGAACAACGTGGGGTTAAATCAGACGGCATTCGCTACTTCACAGAGCGAATATGTGTAACATCCGGGCCCTCATACCAACAATATTGTCCGCTTTGCCCACTAAGAGCTCACGGATTTGTTTTTGGTTGCCTAGGTGAAAACTTCCCAGGGGGTCACCCATCCCTAGATTACTCCCACCTGAGCACGCTTAACTGTGGAGTTCTCCTCTCATCTACTACATTAAGCCCCAAAATGCGTTATTGATTTAAGAGGCAGGGCATTTCTTATGAACCAAGGATCTCTCTTGTGCACGGCCGATGTGGGATTCGCCTAGGGTGTTACAATCACCCCCTTTTTGGACTCATCGTCCTCGATGAGGTTTGCCCCACCATCCAATTCAGGGATGTGGGATTCGCCTAAGGTGTCCTTCTGAACACCCCCGAGGACTCAACCGTGATCGCTGAGGTTTGCCTTACCATCCCGAACGACACAAAAGTGTCTCTGATACCATTTGTAACATCCGGCCCCTCATACCAACAATATTGTCCGCTTTGCCCACTAAGAGCTCACGGATTTGTTTTTGGTTGCCCAGGTGAAAACTTCCCAGGGGGTCACCCATCCCTGGATTACTCCCACCTGAGCACGCTTAACTGTGGAGTTCTCCTCTCATCCACTACATTAAGCCCCAAAACGCGTTGTTGATTTAAGAGGCAGGGCATTTCTTATGAACCAAGGATCTCTCTTGTGCACGGCCGATGTGGGATTCGCCTAGGGTGTTACAATATGGGTTCCGGTGTACAGGAACTTAAGGGAGCTGGTTATGGATAAACTCATAAATCTCATTACTCTATTCATCTAGGTTCCGACAAGATGTATCATGACCTAAAGATGCTGTGTTGGTGGCCAAAGATGAAGGCCGATATAGCCACCTATGTGAGCAAGTGCCTGACTTGCATGAAGGTCAAAGTTGAATATCAAAAGCCTTCTGGTCTTCTCCAACAACCAGAGATCCCCATGTGGAAATGGGAGCAGATATCCATGGACTTTATCACGAAATTGCCACGAAATCCTACCGGATGGGATACCATTTGGGTAATCGTTGACCATTTAACAAAGTCCGCACACTTCTTAGCAATCAGAGAGACTTACAAAATGGAAAAACTTACTCGTCTTTACTTGAAGGAAGTGGTCTCTCGGCACGGAGTGCCAATCTCTATCATTTCGGATCATGATGCTTGATTTACATTATGTTTCTGGCAATCTCTACAAAAAGATTTAGGTACGCGCCCATGTATGAGTACGGCGTACCATCCTCAAACTGATGGTCAAACGGAACGTACCATTCAAACCTTAGAGGACATGCTACGAGCTTGTGTGATTGATTTCAGTATCACTTAGGAGTCTCACCTGCCTCTGGTGGAATTCTCCTAAAAACAACAGTTATCACACTAGTATCAAGGCAGCACCATTCGAGGCATTGTACGGACATAAATGCCGATCTCCTATCTGTTGGGCTGAAGTTGGGGATAGCCAACTTACAGGTCCCGAACTTGTATTCGAAACCTCAGAAAAGATCATTCAAATTCGAAACCGTATGGCGGTAGCTCGTGATCGTTAAAAAAAAAAAAAAAAAAAAAAAAAAAAACTGTGCCGACAAGCGTCGTAAACCGTTAGAATTCCAAGTAAGTAACATGGTTCTTCTGAAAGTCTCACCTTGGAAAGGTGTAATTCGCTTCGGGAAACGAGGCAAACTAAATTCTCGTTATTTTGGACCGTTCAAAATAGTTAAGAGAATTGGCCCAGTATCGTATCAACTTGACATACCTGAAGGACTTAATGGTGTACACGACGTCTTTCATGTCTCAAACTTGAATAAATGTCTAGTAGACGAGACACTCGCGGTCCCCCTTGAGGAACTACACATCGATGAACAATTGCGTTTTGTCGAAGAATCGATAGAAATCATGGATAGGGAAATCAAAACGCTCAAACGCGATATAATCCCTATCGTCAGAGTTCGTTGGAACTCGAAACACGAACCGGAATTCACATGGGAGTGCGAGGATCAGATGATGCGCAAGTATCCTCATCTGTTCAAGCAATTCACATCAAACTCTTAAGGTACTATTTTAATTTTCGGGACGAAAATTCTTTCAACTAGGGGATGATGTAACACTCTCAGGAAAAAAAAATTTATTTTAATTTTCGGGACGAAAATTCTTTCAACTAAGGGATGATGTGACAATCCGGACTTTAGGGTTAAACCCTTTAATGAATTCAGTTAAACCCTAACCACGTTCTTAACTTATTTCTAACCACATGGACTATTTCTGCCAACTCCTAAACCAAAAACATGAAACTACAAGGACTAATTGTGTGATTAGGGCAAAACCCTATTATGTTGACTTTGAAAGTCAAAATTGAATGATTTTTGTTCCTGTTGACTTTCCAAAGTCAAACCCCCTTTATTTTGTATCCAAATTCGCCACATCAAACCCAAATCAGTTCGAATTCAAGGATGTAACGTATGTCATTAACGAATTCGACCATCATTGAGTCGTTCCTATACAATTAACTCTGTCTCTCAAAGCGAATTATGATATTGTAACCGAAACCGTCAACCATCATCATGTGTATGTCAAATTCGTCTGTTTCGATCGACATCCTCACAAACCAATCACTTGCGCACCTCAAACGAATCTCAAGGAAGATATGCTAATTTAATCATACAACATTGATTTGTTAAAGATCCATAAGCTAGGGTTTGTTCATATTATGATTTAGGGGTTTCGATCTTGGACTCAACCTCAACTCAATTGAACCTTTTGGTCAGATTCGCAAACCTCTAATCAGTAAAAGCCCCATAATTTCAACTCCAAACATTATCGGATTTGATCAATCTTAATCCGTGTTCTTAAAGCTAGGGTTCGGTTCATGAAACTGAAATTAAAGCCTTTAAACCCGATGTTTTTGCAATTAAACTTAACCTCATATTCGAAATACCTAGACTAACAAAACCCCTCAATCCTCTGGTTCAATCGAAAATCAAATCGATGGAATTTGGTTGGGTTTTGGTTCGGATCGCGTAAAGGGGAATAACACTATGGGCGGGATCGTTAAAAGCATTTTGATTCGACTCTGTATGCCAATACCTTGCTGGCTGTGATGGTTAAAGCGTTGGACTATTGGGGAGGAGACCCGGGTTCGAGTCTCCTCACCCCCATTTTGTTTTTAAATTGATTTTCAAGCATTATTTTATTATAAAAACTACCCCACTATTATTATATTAATATATTAATGTGTTTTTAACCCCGGAAACCACCCGTAGGCTCGAGTTTGGTTTGTAACTCATATTTATTGAAAATAACCACTTTTAATTATAATATATTTATATTATTTTCAAACCACGACTTCGTATAAAATAATATATTTATATTATTTTCATCCCGTGACCTCAACTAAAAACAATATATTTAAATATTATTTGGCCTCGTTTATTGATCTCATGTAACGTTCCAAACTAAATAATAATATAATTGTTTATATTATTTACACACGTTATTATCCTCGAATAAAAATAATACATTTATTATTTTTGCCACGTAATTGATTATTGTGTTTTTTCTCCGAACTTAAAATAATATAATAAAGCATATTATTTTCTTAGGCCGTTATTAAATGGCACAAACGCGCGAATATATATATATATATATATATATATATATATCTTTTAATTAATACCCTTCGTATTGGAGACGTTCGGCGCGAAACGTATTTATTTTATTTTACTTATATTAAGAAATTCTTATTCCCGTAGACATGTTCGTCTACTCGTTGATCTTAAGTATGTTCTAGGACGACCTAATCTTCCGTGTCGTCGTCACAAATCCCATATGTCCCTAACTTATGTGTTTATAATTCTAGGGCATACGTAAGCCGTGCAGGCTAACACTTGAGGTTCTAAACCTCATACTTGTGTGATACTACCTCCTACGCAACGCAGGTGAGTTTCACGGCCCCTTTTTACTTGTTTTAGTATTGGGGGAGAAACATGCTTACACACAAACATATTTTACTTGTTTTCTTATTGAGGAGAAACAAACACATACACAAACTATCATACTTTTACTTGTTTTCCCCGTGGGGAGAAACAGGTACGCAGACAAACATTTATTTTACATGTTTTTCCCGTTGGGGGAGAAAACATGACACAACTATTTTAGATTATTGTAATTCATATGTTATTACTGTTGAGGCTAAGCGTGACACACTATCACAGAAAGTCCTCATCATTCATCGAACCGTTAATATGGATCTTAGCGAGGTAATGTTTAGTAGTACTACTGGGTTTGACAAGCCCCACCCGCGTTAGTCGCGCTAACTCGATTGGAGGTCGAACGGGTGAAATGTTAGCCTACTCACATTTGCCAGAGTTGTTAGACCTGGCAGGAGGCATACAAACACAAACAGTCAACTTCGGTTGCGAGCGCTTTAGTAAGACATGAACATAGGCTAGCTACCTATAGATATGCATATTGAATGTACATAATCTAGTAAACACTCTCTTATTGTAAACTTGAAACCTGTGAACTCACCAACCACGTGTTGACACTTTTTCTTACATGTTTCTCAGGTCGCTTTGGCACAGGTTGCGCACTTAGGACATGCATGGATTCCTATTGTCATATCATTCATTTCAAACATTTTAAACAGTTTACTTAATTATATTAATTAACGCATGTTGCGTGTAATTACTTTTGACTTCATTTTTAACGTTTACGCTTCCGCATTAACTCTGAACTTTTATGTTATGACATTTCAAGTCCCATATAGTGTCGTTTGATGTAACTAATGACTAAGATCCTGGTGTGTTACCTTCCAAACGGTAAAACTCCGTTAGTTGAAATTGGGGGTGTGACATCAGAAATCCTATGCGGATAAACGACGAAGGCCTATTGAGTTTGATGTTGGGGACAGAGTAATGTTGAAAGTGTCACCCTGGAAGGGAATCATACGATTCAGGAAGAGAGAAAAGTTAAGTCTGAGGTTTGTCGGACCATTCAGGATAATGGCACGGGTTGGTGTCGCTTATCGGTTAGAGTTTCCTGATGAGTTAAGTGGGATTCATCCTACCTTCCATGTATCACACTTTCAAAAGTGTTTGGCAGATGAATCGGCTCACGTACCACTTACTGACATCGAGGTCGACAACAACCTTAACTACATCGAAGAACCAGTGGCCATCTTAGACAGAAAGGAGAAGCGTTTGCGTAATAAGATTATTCAATTGGTTAAAGTCCAATGGAAGCACCGAAAGGGATCGGAATCTACTTGGGAAACGGAGACGGAAATGAGGGAGTCGTACCCTCAACTATATTACTTATGATAGGTTTCAGGGACGAAACCTATTGTAAGGGGGTAGACTTGTAACATCCCAAAAATAAAACGGCAGTGATAATAACAGAATAAATGAACGAGGCATGATGGGTCGGGCCGGATGGGCCGGCGGGCTAGAAGGGGCGAACATAGGGGGAACCTCCCCTATAAATAGCCTAAGTCACCACCCTTTCTCTCATTTGCAACATCTAGAGAGAGAAACCGTAGAGAGAGAAAGTTGGCGGATCGACCCGATATTTCAGCAAAGTGTTGATCCATAGCTCGTGAGAAGAACCTCCGAATCAGAAGCTCGATACAGGTAACGATCTAGCCTAGATCTGAGTTTTTGTTCATTTTTGGGTTTTTCGGGTTTTGGATGAAAAGGTAACGTTTTTACGGATGAAACTGGAAGAAAAACATAGATTTGAGTTCCTTAATAAAAAGCAAACGTTTTGAATGTAAACAAGTTTGTGATCTTGACGTGATCAGACCTGAATGCGAAAGTTGGGGTTTTTTTTGTGGGGAAGCAGATCCTGCGTACTTATCAAGTACGCATGAAGAGGGTCCTGCGTACTTATCAAGTACGCATGAAGCAAAGTTTGCGCACTTATTAAGTACGCAAGAAGAAGGCCCTGCGCACTTGCTAAGTGCGCAGGCATCAGGCTGGTTAGTAAAGTCAGTATAGTCGCCTAAATCAGAATAGTTAAACCGTTAGAGTCGGGATTAGGTCTGATGTGTATTTAACTAATCAATTCAGATCGGAAGTGACGTTGTTGGACCTTTGTTTAGGACAACCCAGATTAGCTTATCACGTGAGTTCTAGAGCCCTCTTTTGAATGTTTTAATGATGTTTTTGGGCTGGTGTGCATACATACGAAACGATGTTTACGAAATGATGCTTATGAAACTATGTTTACAAAATGAAATGATTTGGAATGAACGGTTTATGAAAAGAAAGTTTTATGAATGGAATGTTTACGAACGAAATGTTTATAAAGAAATGGTTTAAACTGAAGGTAAAGGGTTTTGAAAATGAATGAAATGTTTTATGAAAAGAAAAGAAAGGGCAAAGGTTTTTAAAGAAGTCATTACAAATCTAATATGTCGAATGAATGGAACTGACAAATGAAGTCTGGGAATGTAATTCTCAGCCTTGTGGTAGATTATAGACAGCGAGCCATAGTTGCTATAAGAACAACAGGGGCAGTGTCTTTATGGCCTGTCAATGGTTATGATGTTGTACAACTGGTAAGGGAGTAACGACGGTTAAGGGGTTAACGTGACCCTACGAAGGTTAAATTATGATCCGACGGTGTTATGGCCGTGAGCCATAGCCGTCGATGGAAGTTGTCGGTTTATGGACATGGGAACCATAGGGGCAACTAAATGAGTATTGTCGGTCCTCGTACAGCTAAGCCTTGGGGGCAATACAAAAGGGAATTGACGGAATGTATTGTATTGTCGGTCTTCGTGCAGTTAAGCCTTAGGGGCAATACAATACTAGATGACGGAACGAATGGTAACACAGATTTGGATAATAATGTATGACTTAAATGAATGTTAAATGTTTTAAACAAACGATCCGTTCAACGGTGTTTATAATGTTGATAAAATGTTTAAATGTTTTTAATGATGAACGAAAGGCCCTGTTTTCTTATACAAGATGTTAAACCCTAATGAATTATTGAATGATGAACCATTTCTTAAATCGAATAAAAACTTGAACTCACCAGCGTAGCTGACTTTTAGTATGCACATTCAGGTTAAGGCAGGTTATGAGAATGGACGAGGATGCTTGGCTAGCGAGATAAGTTACCCGACTGATCATGAAGACTGGCATCCCGTTATGATTTAGTTACGATGTATTTATGTTTTAGACAATGTTTACGCTTCCGCATGTTTAAACAATGTTGACACTATGTTTGAATGAAATTTTCCGCTGCGTTATTTGATATTCAAGTTTAATAACTATTTGTGAATGAGTAAATACAACGAGTGAGGCCTCCCAGGTTTGGGGCCTTACAGTTTTGAACCAAACTTCAGGTTTCGTCCCCCTGTAACACACATCATCGCTGACGTTTTATGTTTTAACAGTTTCCATCCCTCGTTTTAACTCTGTTAAAATTTTTGTTAATTTTTGTATGAAATTACTAATACACCCTCATCCCTGGTATTTTCGACCAACTCTAACCTATCACTCTTCTCAGTCATATTCTTCCACCACCTCCACCACCTCCCTCTATCACCGACCCTCCTCCCCCTACCACCACCACCACCAAATCGGACGTAAATAGAGCTCCATCGTCTCTCTTCTCTCTCCCTCTCTCTACCCTTTCTTTCTACACCAACCGAACCCTTGTTCCAGCCTCCACCATGCCTGACCACCATCGTCCGACCTCCGTCTCCTGAACTCGCTTCTGAACTAGCGTGACCAAACATGATATGTGAAAAACCTTCAAAACCCACATTCATGACCAAAAACCTCCACCACTTGAACTCGCTTGGCCTCCGTAATAATGTACTACAGATCTGAAATTTTGGAATTACCCCCAAACCATGACCAAAAAATTAATCTATCTTCATTGATTGTTAGACAAATCGAAGAACATGGAGACATGGAGACATGGAGGGGCATGGAGGGGGAATTGGGGCATCAAAGATGTTGTAGGTCTCGCCGGAAAACCAACCAGAGAGATAGAGATGAACAGGGGAAGGGGATTTTGATGGTAGCAGTGGGGGCGATTTTTGTTGGTGGTAGATGGAGATGTACAGTGGTGCTGCGGTGGTGATGGCACTAGGGGAGATGGAGATGATTCTGTCCTGTTGATTCTGCCCACCCAAAACCAGTTCATTATGCCAAAAAAAAATCTTTTAAAAACCCTAAATACCCCATTATTGAGTAAACTGTTAACGGGGGTATATTAGTAATTTCATATCAAACTTGATAGAAATTTTAACGGAGTTAAGGACCAGGGACGAAAACTATTAAAACATAAAACGTCGGGATGATATATGTTACAGAGGGACGAAACCTGAATTTTGGTTCAAACGTCAGGGAAGAAAACTAAAGTTTACTCTTAAGTTTATTACTTGTTTGTTTAACTAATTTAATATGATAATTAAAGTTAAATAGACTTTGTTAATCATGCGGTCAAAACACGTGTATAGTTTCTTGTATTATTTAACCCGACTCGTTTTTGACCAACCCATTATTTGCCACCCTAGCGAAAATTCCTGGATTCATCACTACACTTAATACCAACCATTTTTTTGTAATTTACAAAGTCCATAACCAACGTTTGAGAAGATAAGAAGCCTTGTAATCAAACTTAAAACCATGTTAAGGTGTAATACCAGACGCTGGCTAATTACAAAAGCATCAAAAGTTGAATAAATATCTATTATATATAACTATTGGGGTTGGTAGCTCAGTAACAGAGGCAAAGACTCTTAAATCACTTAAGATCCTGGGTTCAATTCTCACTAAAGAAATTTGCCGTACTAAAAAATCTAATACTAATACCGACAATGATGTTGTTCGAACATAATAAGTTCGGCTCGTCACGGTACCACAACTGTAACGACACTCGTTAAATACAAAAATAAAAGAAAATTAAAACGTAAGTGTAACCATAAAAATCTTCCATCTCTAATAAATAAAAATCTTGCATGAATTTAGACCCTCAAATTCTGTCTTTTCCCGCCTAAATGTTAGATGCACTAACTAGAACATGCGGATCCTAGATCCGCCCCATTTTAATGTTTTAACCCCTCTGCTATTTTTATCTTCCATTCCAAACCAGAGCAAACCCTAAAACCCTATTCTTCTTCCACCTCACGAAACTCGCTTCTCATTCGGCTCCAGCTTCATCTACTCGATCGAATCCCTGCTGTAGGTTTTCTTTCTTTCCAAGCTTCAATATGTGCTCTTCCTTTCAATTTCTTTGAAAAATTGAAACCCTAACTTTCAAATACCAAGAACAGGAAAGATGATACTTGCGCAAAATGGTGCAAGAATCTTTATCAAATCTCAATACCTCCCAGGCTTGCCGATATCTCGGAGGTCGTCATTCTCAAAGCGATCTGGAGCCGCTCGGAGGTATTTTCTGGCAACTTATTTTCAGCGATTAAGTGTGTAAAATCATACTTTGATTATGAATTAGCGATTGTAAAATAATATGTAGACTTTCGACATTGCTTGAAACGTATTTCCTAATGTGGTGTGTAAGTATGGAGATGATGGCCTTGATGAAATCATTTCAGATCCAGATATTGTTGGAGTGGTTGTTGCCCTTGCTGTCCAGTTTCAGCTTCATTGTCATTATCGTTCCTACCATAGCCATTCAATTTCAGTTGAATTTTATAGGACGTTTTACCTCCCAATTCTATAGATTTTCTACTCAAAAGTGATTATGTTTCCAATGATACAGGTGTTGCAAATTGCAATCTGCCTATTTCAGTTTTCCTTTGATTACTTTTTTTGTTTAAAATTGTAATGCATAGGCAAACTCTTTAATGCATATTCACAGTATGCTTTTATTTGTCAAGATAGTTTAGGTAAGGTTGATTTTGGGTGTTTAGCAGGCGAAGATATTAATATAATCTTCTAAATGGTCCTTGATTTTCATATTTATGCTATTCCTCTCACCAATATTGTGTATATTTTGTGCATCTGATCTTCTTTCACTATGAAATTTATGTTTCATTAAATGGTTCTTAGAATGTGCCTCAAGAGCACAAGTGGATAAACCCTAAAAGTTTTAACAAAAAAATTCAATTAAACACTAAAAAATTCTGAATGCGATCATTAACTTTAAAATCCAAAAATATTGTATTTGAGTGTGTTTCAAAAACTGTTTAAAAGTCCATATTGACTGGTTTTGTTTATTCAGTTAATCTGTGTGAATCTGTTGATGCCTTATGGGTATTGGATATTGTTATCATGTATAACATGTTGAGTTAGTTCTAACTTGATATGCGAATAAGTGAGCCCTCAAATAGAGGGCCCTAGACTTGGATTTTATTAAGAATAGTTGCATTTAGTTTGTAATTGTTTGATACAAATTATTATTTGTGAATTGGTACTTGTGTAGCTGTTTAATAAGCATCATTGTTTGTTCATTTTGGTTCAGTTTGATTTTAGAATTACGAGTTTGATGATACTTTGCTAATTTCTTTTTGATCTATTCGAACAAAAGATTATCAGATAATCAGCTCGATTCCATCGCTTAATCAGTAAGTTAGAATGGAAAGATGGCAGAGAGAAAGGTTAACTCAATGCTTGAAGCCTTGCTGCGATCACAAGATGCAATTTTGTATCTGTTTTGCAGCCAAGCCATGCTCATGTAAGTGTTGACTCAATGCTTGAAGCCTTGCTGCGATCAGCTCCAATGTAGGTATGGTATTTGCTTTGATTTAGATGATAAATATAAACATCAAAATTATACCACAATTTATTCTTTATATTGTTTCTTGATCTCTTGCACCAGGAAGAAAAGCTTGAAGAAGATGAAGCCCTAATAAAATCCATTTTGGTACAACTTTAACCACCCGTTATATTTTTCTGTTATGAACCAAATCTATACCTAACAAATAAGACCTAACAAATAAGTAACTGGCTGCGCTGCGCCACGTGTTATGATTCTGTAAGCTCAAGATTCTTTTGCCCTCTTATTTTCCTCAATAAAAAAGTAAATAATTAATCTTAAATATTATTGTTTTATTACTTAAAGTACTTATACGTAATTTCAATCATATCTTATCTTAACAGACCGTTTTATGATTCCTAAATCTTCGTTACTGACAATTAAAAATTTCTGTTTTCAACCCGTGTAATACACGGGTTTCTAACTACACGGGTTTCTAACCTAGTAATATTAATCAAAGAGAAACATAAAACTAAATAATAAAAAAGAAAATAAACAAAATAAAAAAATTAATGGTTCGGGTCGTCAAAACCATAAAAGCGAATACCGATATGGTTTTCGATAATAGCAATACCAAAAATGATGTTCGCTTATAACAGGTTCGGCTCGTCAAAGCACGGCAACGGTAATGGCTCTCGCTATAGGTAATGATAAAAAAAACATTAGATTTTGAATACAACTCTGTTTAAAAAAAATTATATCGGAACGTTGACAAAATAAAATAATAAAACAGCCGCGCCCTCCGTATTTTGAAAAAAGTTAACGAACGAAAGTTATTAAAGGAAAACGAAATTAACAGAAAATAAAACGGGTTAAAATCGTATATTGTATAGTATAAGAGTTGAAAATGAAAATGTTAAAAAGGTAAAAAGAAAAGTAAAAGAGTTTGGTGGTGAAAACGAAAAGAACTAAAAATTTACTATCCCAGGGATTCTTTTTAATTTATATATAATATTATATAAAAAATCAGACAAGAGTAAGACCAAACATATATGACACGATACTCTGACTGGATTGAGTTTCAAATCTTGTATATGAACATGCACCAGTCAACAGTGGCGGCTTTCTACACCCGACATTTTATCAAACCTGACTTCTTTACCTCTTGTTTGCACGAGTAATTTAATAAATCCTTTGAAAAAATTAATTTATATATTATATAAAATAAAACCTTCATAAACGGTGGCACCTTGCTTGCACATGATAGCAACCATAGGGTCTTTTTTTTTTAAAGAGAACTAATGTGTGGATATATGCATTGATGTTGTTGATGTTTACTAAAAGGACATCCAACGCAACGGTAAGTGCTTAGCCCTTCCCACCAGGCAGTCGGGTTCAACTTCCGCCTTGGCCTATCCCCTACTTTTTGCAGCGACTTTTTTTCTCAACAAATATTTTTTTTAACTTTTCAGAAAAATATATAAATAGAAATTATAGAATAGTTACGTTAAAAAAGTGCATGAAAATATGAAACTTGATGCTCATTTGGAAGTTAAATTTCGATCTAATGCAAATGCGGATTTCCAAGCGCAATGCGCTGCCGGGATAACCCACTAGTTCTCTTAAAAATATAAATTTCTAATAAATAGTATTAAATATTTTAGAAAATATGATATTTATTAAATTTAATACTTTAAGTTTATAGAAAATTATAGGTTACATAATTTGCCTTCTAAATTCAACTACGTGTCTTTTTTTTTAACTTTTGCACATATTTAGTTATTTCCAATTTTCCACTAACTGAAGTTATCTTTTTCTATTAAGTTTAAAAGTGGGCACTCTCGACATACATGTAGAATCCCTTTTCGTTCACATATGTCATTGAAATCGAATTCAAAAAGAGAAGAATTCTCTACTCGTTCTGAGCCTACATATTAGTCAACATGTTTGCCAACTAAACCTTCTAAGTTTTGTGACACCTAAGTTTGCCGGCTAAACCTTAAAATATTGTTTTTTAAGACTATGATTTTTGTTGGGTAAACATTTACTTTTGCCGGCTAAGAATTTTTAGTTGGCGGCTAAGCCTTTTAAGTTTTCCGGCTAAGCCTTCTAAAAAAGCGCCAGACGGCTATAGCAAGCAGCTTAGCCGGCGCTTTTTAAGGCTTAGCCGGTCACGTGTCGCACTCCGGTTGGTTCGTACACTGCAAAAAGGAATTTGGCACGGAATTTCAAGCCGGTTATTGTGAAGAATGTCCATGTTTTAGCCTGTTAAATGAAGATGCTATTTTTAATAACTTTTTTGATCAAATGTCTATTTTAGTATTTTTCCTTAAAATAACCATAATATTCAAATGTTCATAAGACAGGAAAGAAAGTTCATATTTGCACCAAAATAGGATCATGATGATGAAAACGTTGGAAAACTCAAACTAGTATGTGTTTGACAATTTTGGAATAAAAAACTTGCGTATTAAAGAGTTGACTTACCTTTTTATCAGACCATGTACCGATAATATATAACCTGTAGTTGTTGAGTTTACCTAAAGCGAAATCTAGAGACCTACAACTTCCGACCATATTTCGGCGACCACGAAACACAATTCAACTTTCCGATTGAATCTAGTTTGTTTCTTCTATGCACCTAACATCGATTACGAGGGTTGGGTTGTTCGAGAGGATAGATCAAGATGTAACAGATCTTGGACGGGGAGTGTTGCACCAGGAATGGTTACCGGTCGGTCGACGGCAAAGGGTGATGACTTGCTCCAATTGGTGAATACATGAAGAAGACGGTAAGTTTTTTTTGGTTACATTTTAAGTATATTATATTTTAAATAAGCCTAACTTAATAATTTTTTTTTTTTTAAGATAAAGGCATTTTGGGCATTTTATTAAAATTTAACAAAAACCTTAACGTCCATTTATTTCAGGAACCACCCGTGTTACATTTAAATAAAATGTTGAACTATAAGTGTAATTTTTAAAAGTTAGAGATAAAACTTACAATAAAAAAATAGCGCAAGGACGATCCGTGTAATTAACTATAAAATATAAATAAAAGTATCCAAAGTCTAGTTGAATGTGTAGGTTGGTCTAACCACGGCTCTGTCCTTTGAATTCTCGATATTTGTACATATATTATATATACTCTTCTAAATTTCAACATTCACCTCTCTGCTCAACTTTTTTTAATTAAATTCATTCTTTAATCATTTTCTGATTTCTTTAACCAACCAACTCTAGAATTCATACATTAAGGAAGAAGAAGACGAAGCAGCATGTTACAGTAACCATGTCAGCAGACGAGATTACATTCATATTCTTCTTAATTTTAACCACAGGTCTGAATTTTTTATTTCTTAATTTAGTTTTTCGAGGAAGATTTGAACAAGTGGGCTTGAATTTAATGCCAACTTTTTTATTTATTTTTTTAGGAAAGCTTGCAATCGGAGACTCGCTGGCTTCCGACAAGCAAGTACTCCTGAATCTAAAGTCTTTTCTAGAACAAAAGAACAGAGTAAACCAAGGAATCTATATCAAATGGGACCCAGAAGACCCAACACCGTGCACGTGGCCGGGGATTTCCTGCAATCCCGGCAACCGAGTCACCGGAATCAGCCTCCCGGACAACGACATAGCCGGAAATTTGTTCAACAATTTCTCCGCCTTGACGGAGCTTACTCACCTTGACTTGTCAAGAAACACAATCGACGGCAACATAACGGTTGATCTGGGCAGGTGTCGGAACCTCAAGGTGTTGAACCTGTCCCACAATATCATCGGCGGTGACCTCAATTTCACCAGACTCAGCAGCCTGGAAGTTGTTGACTTGTCCATCAATCGTCTCTCCGGCGAAGTCAACATGAGCTTCCCAATGGTATGCAACAACTTGACGGTTCTAAATCTCTCCTCCAATAACTTCACAGGAGAAATCACAAGCCGGATTGGTCAATGCCCCAATTTGGAGTATGTTGATTTCAGCACAAATTTGTTGACCGGAAACTTGCTGTTTGGAATCAACCGGTTTAAGGAGATTTCCCTTTCTGAAAACCGCCTAACCGGCACCCTCGTGGGCTATATTTTTCAACAAAATTGCAGTTTACAAGTGCTGGACCTCTCAGGAAACGCACTCGCCGGCGGAATCCCGCCGGAGATTTCAAATTGTAAAAATTTGACCGTTTTAGACCTCTCCGGGAACAAATTTACCGGGAACATCCCGACAGAAATCGGACTGATCACCAAGCTCAAGCAACTTTTCTTGGGTAACAATTCTCTATCTAGAGAGATCCCAGAGTCTCTACTAGGGTTGATAAACTTGAACTACTTGGACCTTAGCCGGAACAATTTCACCGGAGATATACAAGAGATTTTCGGGCGCTTTACTCAGCTAAAATACCTTCTCCTTCATGCAAATAAATACACGGGCGGGTTATACTCGTCCGGAATACTCAAGCTGCACAACATTTCAAGATTAGACTTAAGTTTCAACTACTTTTCTGGTCCATTACCGGCTGAGATATCTCAGATGACCGGTTTAAGATACTTAATTCTAGCCGGAAACCATTTCTCCGGGAGGATACCTTCTGAGTTTGGAAACTTGCAAGGACTTCAAGCGCTGGATCTCTCGTCAAACGGGTTAAATGGGTCAATCCCGTCAAGTTTTGGACGGTTGAGTTCTCTGTTATGGTTGATGCTTGCCAACAACTCGTTATCGGGTCAAATACCGCCCGAGTTAGGGAACTGTAGCAGCTTGTTGTGGCTAAACCTTGCAAACAATCATCTTTCGGGCCCGATTTCCCCAGAACTGGCTAATATAGGGAAGGACCCGACATCAACTTTTTTACTAAACCAGGAAAGCAATCCTGTTGCGGCGACCGGAGAGTGCTCCGCGATGAGGAGATGGATACCTGCAGATTATCCACCTTTCAGTTTTGTGTACACACTTCTGAACAGGAAAAGGTGTAGAACTTTATGGGATACTATACTTAAAGGAGATGGGATTTTCCAAGTTTGTCTCCCGGGTTCGAACGTTCGGAGTCGTCAGATATCGGGATATTTCCAGCTCAGCGGGAACCGATTATCCGGGGTGGTACCGCCGGATATCGCGAAAATGGTTAATTTCAGTATGCTGCATTTGGGGTATAATGAATTTTCAGGGTCACTTCCTGCTGAGATTGCACATATGCCACTTGTTGTGTTGAATCTGACCAGTAATAACTTCTCAGGTCGAATCCCGGCCCAGATCGGTAATCTCAAATGTTTGAGTAATCTTGATTTATCATTCAACAATTTCTCTGGCACATTTCCTACCAGTTTGAACAATTTGAATGAATTGAGCAAGTTCAATGTCTCCTACAATCCGTACATCTCTGGCATGATTCCAGCGACTGGCCAGCTGGCGACTTTCGAGAAATCGTCATTCCTCGGGGACCCGTTACTAAATCTACCTCCGTTTATATATAATTCAACTAACAGCTCGTCTACAGACGGTGGGAGATCAAACCCAAGAAAATGGAATTCGGTTCTGGTGTCCATGTATCTACTGTTAGCTTTCACTGTGTGTGGTGTTATGACAATACTAGTCTACCTCGTGCTAAAAAGCCCGGTCGACCAACCCGGATATCTGTTCCAAGATTTCAAGCTTGGACACAACTTCACGTCAAATTCAAGTGATTCGTCACCATGGCTGTCAGGCACTGTTAAGGTTATCCGTCTAGACAAAACCGCATTCACGCACGCAGACATATTGAAAGCGACAGGTAACTTTGCAAATGACAGAATAATCGGGAGGGGCGGTTTTGGAACTGTTTACAGAGGTTTATTACCGGATGGAAGAGAAGTAGCGATAAAGAAGAAACTGAGAGAGGGTATGGAAGGTGAACGAGAGTTCCGGGCTGAAATGGAGGTGCTGACCCGAAACGGGTTTGGCTGGCCCCACCCAAACCTGGTGACACTTTATGGGTGGTGTTTATATGGGTCAGAAAAACTGTTGGTTTATGAGTACATGGATGATGGAAATTTGGAAGATTTAATTCCAGATAGAACCAGGTTCGAATGGAAACGGCGTATTGATGCCGCTATCGATGTGGCACACGCGTTGGTCTTCTTACACCACGAGTGCTACCCTTCCATTGTTCATAGAGATGTAAAAGCCAGCAACGTGTTGTTAGACAAAAAGGGGCGGGCCAAGGTCACTGATTTCGGGCTAGCTAGGGTCATGGATGTTGGTGACAGCCACGTCAGCACAATGGTGGCGGGAACAATCGGATACGTGGCACCCGAATACGGGCAAACATGGCAAGCCACTACAAAAGGCGATGTGTATAGTTATGGAGTGTTAATAATGGAGTTAGCAACAGGGAGAAGAGCAGTTGATGGAGGTGAGGAGTGTCTACTTGAATGGTCTAGACGGGTGATGGGAAATGGACGGTCAGGATTTAATCACAAAATGATCCCGGTCGAGTTGCTGGTGTCCGGGCTTGCTGATGGGGCAGTGGAAATGTGCGAATTACTTCGGGTTGGAATAAGGTGTACTGCAGAATCACCACATTTAAGGCCGAATATGAAAGAGGTGTTAGATATGTTGGTACGCATTTTGGCCAATCGTACAGATTTTAACTATGCTTCTTTGCTACCTTCCTCATAATTTCATGTTATTGTAAGTTATACATGCATAGACTAATACTATAGAAAGATGATGAAACGTGTACACTTATAAACAAATATGTTACGGGGATTATGCATATCAGGTCCATTTAGACATTGTATTTAACTAGTTTTAACTCCCGCGCTTCGCTACGGGAGCCTGGTCGTTATTGATTTGACTCGTTTGCGGGGATAAAACCTAAATCGAATCATAGACTCGTTATAGTGTATGATACGAAAAAACACTCGAATTTAAATACAACTCTGTTTTCAAAAAAATTTAAAACAGAACGTCGGCAATTTTAAAACGTAAGTTCAACGATAAAAATAATATTTTTCAAAGAGAAACATAAAACTAAATAATAAAAAAAAATTAATGGATCGGGTCGTCAAAAACCATAAAAGCGAATACCGATACGGTTTTCGATAATATTAATACCGAAAATGATGTTGTTCACTCATAACATGTTCGGCTCGTCAAGGTACGACAACGGTAACGGCTCTCGCTATAGGTAACGATAAAAAAACCTTAGATTTTGAATACAACTCCTTTTAAAAAAATTATATCGGAATATTGACAAAAAAATCTAAAAACAACCGCGCCCTCCGTATTTTGAAAAAAGTTAACGAACGAAAGTTATTAAAGGAAAACGAAATTAATAGAAAATGAAACGGGCTAAAAACGTATATTACATAGTATAAGGGTTGAAAAATAAAAAAAAATTACATCTGAATGTTAACAAAAAAAACTACAAACATCAGTGCCATCCGTATTTTGAAAAAAGTTAACGAACGAAAGTTATTAAAGAAAAAACGAAATTAATAGAAAATGAAACGGGCTAAAAGCGTATATCATATAGTATAAGGGTTGAAAATGAAAATATTAAAAAAGTACAAAAAAAAAACTAAAAAAGTTTGGTGGTTAAAATAAAAAGAACCAAAACTATACTATTCACGAAGGTTTCTTTTTAATCTTAGTTTATAATTTTCTAATAATCATTGTTTTATTGTAAACTAGGTTATAGACCGGTGTATTACACGGCTTATATAAACAAAAACGGTATAATTTATTAATCTATAAATACTTCTTAAAACTGAAATTACATATTTATCCTAGTTACTTAGTATACGTCGGGATGCAATTGCATTTGTTTTACAAAAGAGTAAAGCTTTTATTTTACCATGTGTAATCTGATTTACATTATTGGTTAAAAATTTGAAATAGCAATTGGTATCTAGAAGATAGACATGCATTAACAAGAAAGTCGGGAACCTAACTTTAAGTGAAAGACTTATGACAGTAAAAGCCAATTCTTTTTTTTTTAAAAGGCGACTTTCTTAAATACATACTTTTTTTGGAGCAGCTCAGGTATTCATGTGAGTCATGCATGTCTTTCTCAATGGCTTGTAACCGCAGCGGACTCGAATCCGGGACCCACCTAAGAGGAAATCCACAACTGGGAAAACCTCCTAGCTCAACCTGGAACAATTTGTCTCAAGCGAGACTCGAACCCATGACCTTCCGTTTGGAAAGTCATGGGGCTACCAGTCCACCAGAAGGCTTATGGTAGTAAAACCCAATTCTAACATTTTTTTCTCATAAATTAAGCTCAAATTATTATAAATTCAATAAAATCAACAAAACCCAAGGCTATTTGGAACCAAAGTAGAAGGTGAAAAAAAATCTTCGGGTATCTATGTAAGGACATGACCTTGAGGCTGGTTCTCGGAGCCTCATTTGTTGACCTTCTTTTTCTCATTTCTTTGGCTTTCATTTGAGCAATTCTAAGCTTGTTTATGATTTTCTCTATCGATTCCAATTTCTTCTTTTTCAGATTCATCTGTAAAGAAAATAGACAATCTTTAATCTATGTATTTCTTTCTGGTTATTCAATTCCCACATACCCAACAACAATAACTAGTTTTATACCCGATCAGGCGGTGGCGGAGTGGTGGGGTGTGCGGGTGGGTGGCCGTCGTGGCGGCGATCGGGCGGTGGTGGGGTGTGTGGGTGGGTGGGGGAGGGTGGGGGTAGGGGGATGGCGGCGGGTGGCGGCTATCGGGCGGGTGGCGGCGTGGTGGGGTGTGCAGGTGGGTAGGTGGGTGGGGGTGGGTGGCGGTGGTGGCGGAGATCAGGCGGGTGGCGGCGTGGTGGGTGTGAGGGTGGGGGGCGGGTGGCGGTGGGGTGACAACGGTGGGAGACCCATATGCACTATTTTTAAGTTTACAAAATTTTATAATATTGATCATTTTAACATGTTGACTTATTTATGGTGACCCAAATGAAACTATTGAATATTTGGGGTGACCCAAATTGACCCGTTGACTTATTTAAGGTGACCCAAATTAACACGTTAATTTGAAGTCACCCAAATTGACCCATATAAAATTGATTTTTTGCTCAAATGAACCCATTTTTTAATGAACGAGTCAAGATTGTCACCCCTAACATAAACTAATGAACATGAAATTGTGCCTTACTTCGTGAAAGGAAAATACTAATTAAAATGCATTCACTATTTCTTATTACAAGTGATCAAAGCCTTAAAACCCAAGTTTAGTTTAAACAATAAATAACATTTGAAAATAATGAAGAGCATACCAAATTAAAATCTAAACAATAATTAAAAGTAGTCGAAACAAAAAGACTGAAAATGCCTAATGAAAACGTCATAATGTTCCACAAAACAAAGCACAATTAATATCAAGATAACATCAGTCAAATAAGGACTGAATTAAAACACTTTGGAATCTTGTTTTTATTCATAGTGTTGGATTTTATGGACCGACCCGATGGACAACGCGACTGACTGTAACATCCTAAAATGGCGAGAAATAAAGTTAACGAGTTCAAGCGGGCCGAAGTCGGGCCGAGTCAGTCGCGAACCGGGCTTGGGGAGGTCTCCCCTATAAATAGCCTAAGGCGCTCATTGTTCTCCTCTTTACAATTCTAGAGAGAGAAAAACCGTAGAGAGAGAGAGAGTGTCGGAATCGCACAAGATTGCACCCGCTCGTATCTCTTGCACCCGCTCGTGTCTCTTGCACTCGTGAAGGAAACCACCAAATCAGAATCGTCATCCAGGTAACCATTCGAGCCAAAAACTGAGATTTTTGCTTAGGTTGGGTTTCCCGGTTTTCGGGTGAAAATAGAACGTTTTTACGGATGAAACTTGAGAATAAGCTTGGGTTTAGTATCTGGAATGAAAACCAGTTGTTTTGAGCAAAGAAAGTTGAAGTTTTGACATAATCGAACCCAAATCCGAGAATTTCGGACTGTTTGGGGAAGATGACTGCTGGTGCAGGCGAACTTAGCAAGTTCGCCTGTTAAGTTCGCTTGGTGGAGACGAACTTATCAAGTTCGCCTGATTAAGTTCGCTTGGCCAAGGGTAAGCGAACTTATTAAATTCGCCTAGGTCAAGGAAGCGAACTTAGGCATTAAGTTCGCCTATAAGTTCGCCTAGGCCAGTGGAAGCGAACTTAGGCATTAAGTTCGCCTATGTCAGCTGTGTTAGGAATGTAACTTGGTTTAGATCTGATACATGTATGATTAATTAATCCAGATCGTGTGCAACACTCATCGGACCGCAGTTAGGACAGAACAGGACTAGCCGATCGGGTGAGTTCTATGTGCCCCCCTCTATGTTATGTGCAAATGCATTATAAATAATTTTGGGGCTGAAGTGTATACACTAATGAATAAATGTTATGAATGCCAATGTGAACATACGTGATATATAAATATATGAAAATGAATTATGAACAAAGATTGAAACGTATGTTTACAAAGTATGAATGAAATCTTGCCTTATATTATATATATACTGCATGTTACGAATATACGTGAATGTTATGGACGCTTCGATGCTAACGGCTACTACGGTAGACGGACGACCACATGACTATCTTGCAACCGGGACAAAAACGTTCCTTCATCAGCAAGGAAATAAAAAGGGGCATAAATGGGCGGTCGAAGCAAATGCCAAATCATATGTAGAACGGTTGCAAACATGGTAGCACGTGGGAAACGGATACCTTCGGGTAGACGGGCGAAAAGGACGGCCTACGACGGTAGGACGGTATGACGGACGGCCGAAGGTTGGCCGGACGGTTTTTATGGCGGACGGTTTCTAGGACCGGACGAGTCAAAGGGCTACGACGGTAGCTTCATGGCGTATGTCTTTGTGACATACGTAGTAAAAGACGGGTTGATCACCCTTATGTGTATGACCAAATGAATGTTTAGGAAAGTAAAGGTGAATGCACATCAGTGTAGTCACTCAAGAGTGATGAAAGAAAAGAAAAAGTTAAGAATACGTAATTATGTTCTTATATATAAACTTATGAATACTTTTAAGGAAATAATGTTTATATCTAATCATTTTAAACTAGAACTCACCAGCGTTGGCTGACTTTTAGTATACATTTCAGGTAACAAAGAAAAGGGTCGTGCGAAGGCGTGAAGGTTACCCGGCTAAAGACTGACATCCCGATTTATGTTTTTGTTAAACACTGATGTATGTGTTAAATGTTAAGACTTCCACTGTAATGTACTCAAATGTGAATGATTTTGGCTGTTAATTGAATATGTTAAATTTAAAGTTCAGTATTGATGATTTTGTTTATGAGTAAATCCAATAAGTGAGGTTACCCGGAAAAAGGGGCCTTACAAGTTGGTATCAGAGCAATAGTTTGAGAGATTCAGGTATCCCTAAATGTCTGGACTCAAGCTGATTATGGGACCAACGCACGGGTGTCAGTCTGGGTAGCCAACGCCGACGCCATCACTGTAAGTAAGTACTGAAGTTCATGTTTGTAGATAGGAATAGATGCCTTAACTTAGAACCAATAGATGTCAATGTCTTGACCAATTTGAAGAGTAAATTTAGATGCCTTAACTTAGAACCTGAAAAGCAATGTAAATTTCTAATCACAAACCGGTCACTGTAATTAAAAATTTACCTTGTTCGTACTGTTCTAAAACTATGATCTGAAGAAATGGCATTGATGTATTCCCTTTATATAACTATCAGGAAACTAGGAATTATGGCTGGTGGAGGAAGGACAGGACGCCGAAGCGGTCGTACTGGCCGAGTAGGTAGACCTCCACTGAATCCAAGACATCAAGAAGAAGAGGATGTGCACATAGAAAACATTGAGAGCGTGCACCAAACTAATGTCACCCCAACTGGGGGCGACCATCAAGGGTCTCTACAGTTGGAACCTGAGGTCAGAGATGCTATTGCCCGTGAGGTCGTGCTCACCTTGAAGAATGTATTGCCTGACCTACTAACGGAGGCATTAAAGAAAATCAAGGAAGATGATGAAAGGAACAATGAGGAAAAGGTATATGACAGCGATGGGGATGAAATAAAGGTGGGATCAAGTAAACAGGGGTTCACTTATAAAGGTTTCAAGGACGGAGACCCACCCAAGTTTGATGGAAACAAGGACTCGGTGGCCACCCTCGAGTGGATCGAGAGGATGAACACTGTCATCAACATCAGCGAGTGTCGATCCGACCAAGCTGTTAAGTACGTTGCCCATTCTTTCACTAACGAAGCACTAAGTTGGTGGAGGAATGTTCAAAGAACTAAGTCACCCAATGCTATCAACAGAATGACGTGGGAAGACTTGAAAAAGCTTATAATCCAAAAGTTCTGCCCACAGAATGAGATCGATCGTGTGGAGAACGAGTTCTTGAACTTCAAAGCTGGCAACAAGACTCATCGCCAGTATACTTCAAGATTCAATGAACTAGCTCAACTGGTACCCCACCTGGTAGAGACGGAAGAAAGACTGATTAAGTACTATGTGAAGGGCCTACCTCAAAGGGTCCGTGTTCATGTGAAAGCCAACCTACCCTCGACCTTCGAGTCGGCAGTGAATCTGAGCGGAATCGTCCACGACGACTACGCCAATGAAGACCCGACACCTGAGACACTAAAGAGAAAGTGGGAGAACCCGTCTAGGGGCACCGGGAAAGGGAATGTGGCAGCTGAAATTAAGAAACCAAGGTCAGAGGAATATGAAACTTGCAAAAAGTGTGGAAAACGCCATTTTGGCGAGTGCCGAATCGGCACCACCATGTGTTATAAGTGCGGGAAGCCGGGGCATTTCTCCCGAGAGTGTTTAAAGGATGTCAAGTGCCAAAGTTGTGGAAAATATGGACACCAGACTAAGGATTGCTGGAAAATCGGGCAGTCCAGTTCGGGAAAGGGAAAGGAAGTTGCAAAGGAACAACCGAAGGCTAGGACTCGAGCCTACGCCCTGACTGAGGAGGAAGCAAGGGGAAACCCTAGTGTCGTATCAGGTACGTTTCCAATAAATGATGAACCTGCTGCTATCTTTTTCAACTCTGGTGCTAGCAAAAGCTTTATATCCAATGCATTTAGTCGTAAACTAGATTGCACTATCAACACCATAGTAAAGGCCTTTAGCGTACAAACTGCTGTTGGTAAAAATTCGGCAGTATTCCAAGTAACCAATGATTGTATCATAGAAATAGAGGGCCATAAGTTCCCCTCTAGATTATTCCTTCTCACCTTAGGAGGATTCAATGTAGTACTGGGTATGGATTGGTTAGCTGCCAACGAAGCTCAGATCATATGTAAACGCAAGAGGATACACCTCAAGGCTCCAGGCGGCACTCCAATTATGGTTTATGGGGATTGGAATTGCACGATGCCTAACATCATCTCGATGATCAAGGCCGAAAGTTATATGAGGCGCGGTTGCGAAGCTTATCTGGCGTACGTTATTGATGAAGGGATGAAAACAAAGGAACTCAAGGATGTACCCGTGGTGTGCAACTTTCCGGAAGTATTCCCTGAGGATCTACCTGGATTGCCACCCGATCGGTAAATAGAATTTCAGATTGACTTACTGCCAGGAGCTGAGCCCGTTGCCAAAGCCCCCTACCGATTGGCTCCGTCAGAAATGAAAGAATTGATGTCTAAACTACAGGAATTAACAGAAAAAGGATTTATTAGACCAAGCATTTCGCCATGGGGCGCTCCGGTACCGTTTGTAAAGAAGAAGGACGGCAGCATGCGCATGTGCATTGACTACCGAGAACTGAACAAGAAGACAGTAAAGAACAAATACCCACTGCCTAGAATAGACGACCTCTTTGATCAACTGCACGGTGCGAGTTGGTTCTCAAAGATCGATCTTAGGTCGGGTTATCATCAGTTAAAGGTGAGAGAAGAAGATGTACCAAAGACCGCGTTTCGTACGCGTTACGGGCATTACGAGTTTCTGGTAATGTCATTCGGGTTGACCAACGCACCAGCAGCGTTTATGGACTTGATGAATAGAATATGCCGACCGATGTTGGATCGATAAGTGATAGTCTTCATTGACGACATACTAGTTTATTCGAAAAACGAGGGTGATCACCACTGTCACCTAAGAGAAGTATTGGAAGTGTTAAAGCAAGAAAAGTTGTACGCAAAATTCTCCAAATGCGCTTTCTGGCTTAGGGAAGTCCAATTCCTAGGTCATGTGATAAACACGAAAGGCATCATGGTAGATCCTGCGAAGATTGAGACAGTAAAGGAATGGAACATCCCGAAGACACCAACAGAGATACGAAGTTTTCTGGGATTGGCAGGCTACTATCGCAGGTTCATTCAAGATTTCTCAAGAATTGCCTCGCCACTAACCAAACTGACACGGAAGGAAGTAAAGTACGAATGGGGACCAACCCAAAACAACGCGTTTGAGGAACTTAAGACACGATTAACTCAAGCTCCAGTCTTGACACTACCTGAAGGAAATGAACACTTGGTAGTCTACTCTGACGCGTCAAGCCAAGGTCTGGGATGCGTACTTATGCAACGAGGAAAGGTAGTTGCTTACGCCTCACGACAACTAAGGATTCACGAGGTTAACTACCCAACCCACGATCTAGAGTTAGCAGCAGTAGTCTTCGCCCTGAAAATATGGAGACACTACCTATATGGAGTTAAGTGCACCATTTACTCCGACCATAAAAGCTTGAAGTACTTTTTCGAGCAAAAGGAATTAAACATGAGGCAAAGGAGGTGGCTAGAACTACTAAAGGACTACGATTGTGAGATACTGTACCATCCAGGCAAAGCAAACGTAGTAGCTGACGCCTTAAGCAGAAAGGAGCAATTTGATCCTATTCGGATCAAGGCGTGTCAGCTGATATTAACGCCAGATTTGATGAGTGAAATATCAAAGGCTCAAGATGAACCACTGTTAGAAAGAAATATAAAACGGGAAAGAATAGTAGGACAACAAGGGAATTTGGATGCAAATGCATACGGTGTACGAACTAGGTTTGGCTGGATGTGGATACCTAAGATTGGCGAGCTTAGAGCCAAAATACTCGATGAGGCCCATAAGTCTCGCTATTCTATCCACCCCGGGACAAACAAAACGTATCAAGACTTGAAGAAAGAGTACTGGTGGCCTGGCAAGAAGAATGATGTAACCGAGTACGTGAACAAGTGCCTAACGTGTTCACTAGTTAAGGCCGAGCACCAGAAACCATGCGGTAAAATGCAACCTCTACCAATACCGGAATGGAAGTGGGAGGAGATCACGATGGACTTCATTACCAAGCTACCACGAACAGCTAAAGGCAATAATACCATTTGGGTGATCGTTGACCGCTTAACGAAGAGTGCTCACTTCTTGCCAATACGTGAGACTGCTTCGTCCGAAAAACTAGCAGAAGTTTTTATTAAAGAAATTGTGAGCAGGCATGGTATGCCGGTGTCGATTGTGTCCGACCGGGATACTAGATTCATGTCAAGGTTTTGGAAGAAATTTAACGAAGCAATGGGCACTAGATTGAACATCAGCACAGCTTACCACCCTCAAACCGATGGTCAATCTGAAAGGACAATCCAGACCCTAGAAGACATGCTCCAGGCTTGCATCATCGACTTCGGTGGGAGCTGGGACAGCCACCTACCATTGGCAGAATTTTCATACAACAACAGTTATCACTCAACGATTGGCATGCCGCCATTTGAAATGTTGTATGGAAGGAGATGTAGAACCCCAATCTGTTGGGGGGAAATTGGGCAGAAGGATTTTGCAAGTCTCGAAGTGGTCAAAGCTACTTCCGAGAAATTTGATCAAATCAAGGCTCGAATGAAAGCCGCAAAGGACAGACAAAAATCATACGCGGATAAGAGAAGAAGGGATTTAGAGTTTCACGTGGGGGACATGGTACTGTTAAAGGTATCACCATGGAAAGGAATCATTCGATTCAGAAAACGTGGCAAACTAAGTCCAAGGTTTGTCGGACCTTTCAAGATTTTAGCGAGAGTGGGTCAAGTTGCTTACAGACTCGACCTACCCGTTGAGCTTAGTGGAATACACCCTACGTTCCACGTATCGCACTTACGCAAGTGCCTAGCTGATGACACAGCGCACATACCTTACGATGAAATCGAGGTGGATAATAGTCTGAATTATGTCGAGGAACCAATAGCCATCCTTGACCGATCTGAGAAGCGACTACGCAACAAGTCAATCCCATTGGTCAAAGTTCAATGGAAGCACAGAAAGGGAACAGAAGCTACCTGGGAGAAAGAAGACGAGATGCGGGAACTATACCCTCGGTTGTTTAACGCATAACTGGTTTCGAGGACGAAACCTTTTTAAGGGGGGTAACATCCTAAAATGGAGAGAAATAAAGTTAACGAGTTCAAGCGGGCCGAAGTCGGGCCGATTCAGTCGTGAACCGGGCTTGGGGAGGTCTCCCCTATAAATAGCCTAAGGCCCTCATTGTTCTCCTCTTTACAATTCTAGAGAGAGAAAAACCGTAGAGAGAGAGAGTGTCGGAATCGCACAAGATTGCACCCGCTCGTGTCTCTTGCACTCGTGAAGGAAACCTCCAAATCAAAATCGTCATCCAGGTAACCATTCGAGCCAAAAACTGAGATTTTTGCTTAGGTTGGGTTTCCGGGTTTTCGGGTGAAAATAGGACGTTTTTACGGATGAAACTTGAGAATAAGCTTAGGTTTAGTATCTGGAATGAAAACCAGTTGTTTTGAGCAAAGAAAGTTGAAGTTTTGACATAATCGAACCCAAATCCGAGAATTTCGGACTGTTTGGGGAAGATGACTGCTGGTGCAGGCGAACTTAGCAAGTTCGCCTGTTAAGTTCGCTTGGTGGAGGCGAACTTATCAAGTTCGCCTGATTAAGTTCGCTTGGCAAGTTCGCTTGGCCAAGGGTAAGCGAACTTATTAAGTTCGCCTAGGTCAAGGAAGCGAACTTATTAAGTTCGCCTAGTTCAAGGAAGCGAACTTAGGCATTAAGTTCGCCTATAAGTTCGCCTAGGCCAGTGGAAGCGAACTTAGGCATTAAGTTCGCCTATGTCAGCTGTGTTAGGAATGTAACTTGGTTTAGATCTGATACGTGTATGATTAATTAATCCAGATCGTGTGCAACACTCATCGGACCGTAGTTAGGACAGAACAGGACTAGCCGATCGGGTGAGTTCTATGTGCCCCCTCTATGTTATGTGCAAATGATTTATAAATAATTTTGGGGCTGAAGTGTATACACTAATGAATAAATGTTATGAATGCTAATGTGAACATACGTGATATATAAATATATGAAAATGAATTATGAACAAATATTGAAACGTATGTTTACAAAGTATGAATGAAATCTTGCCTTATATTATATATATACTGCATGTTATGAATATACGTGAATGTTATGGACGCTTCGATGCTAACGGCTACTACGGTAGACGGACGACCACGTGACTATCTTACAACCGGGATAAAAACGTTCCTTCATCAGCAAGGAAATAAAAAGGGGCATAAATGGGCGGTCGAAGCAAATGCCAAATCATATGTAGAACGGTTGCAAACATGCTAGCACGTGGGAAACGGATACCTTCGGGTAGACGGGCGAAAAGGACGGCCTACGACGGTAGGACGGTATGACGGACGGCCGAAGGTTGGCCGGACGGTTTTTATGGCGGACGGTTTCTAGGACCGGACGAGTCAAAGGGCTACGATGGTAGCTTCATGGCGTATGTCTTTGTGACATACGTAGTAAAAGACGGGTTGATCACCTTTATGTGTATGACCAAATGAATGTTTAGGAAAGTAAAGGTGAATGCACATCAGTGTAGTCACTCAAGAGTGATGAAAGAAAAGAAAAAGTTAAGAATACGTAATTATGTTCTTATGTATAAACTTATGAATACTTTTAAGGAAATAATGTTTATATCTAATCATTTTAAACTAGAACTCACCAGCGTTGGCTGACTTTTAGTATACATTTCAGGTAACAAAGAAAAGGGTCGTGCGAAGGCGTGAAGGTTACCCGACTAAAGACTGACATCCCGATTTATGTTTTTGTTAAACACTGATGTATGTGTTAAATGTTAAGACTTCCGCTGTAATGTACTCAAATGTGAATGATTTTGGCTGTTAATTGAATATGTTAAATTTAAAGTTCAGTATTGATGACTTTGTTTATGAGTAAATCCAATAAGTGAGGTTACCCGGAAAAAGGGGCCTTACACTGACCGAGCTATGACCCGTAAGAGTTACACCTAGGGCAACGAACATTTAAATCCACTTAACCCGATTAACTGGTAATTACGAACTATTAGCGAGACGATATATTTTATATATATTCGTTACACGGGATTTATTATTTATACATGTTTATAAATAATAATTTATATTTATTTGTTTTAAAATATAAATTACCAAAAGGATTGCCAGGCCTTACCCAAACTGACTGTGTGTTTGATTGGACCACTATGAATCTGGAACGAGAACAATAATGATTGAACGCTATATGAGAATGAATCTAATCTATGTCTCATTGATTCAGTTGATGTCTTTTACAGAAAGGATAAATGACAACTATTGCCATAAGTCTATTGCCTTGCTTTAGTTAGCTATTACTAACACCAAGATATTTGGTTAATGACTTTAAAGCGTCATACCTTGTTAGGGACAGCCATGTGCATCTAGAGCGCCGCTGACTGTTTGCGTTGATTTATCGATCGTCCAAGTGGGAGATTGTTGGATTTTATGGACCGACCCGATGGACAACGCAACTGACCGAGCTATGACCCGTAAGAGTTACACCTAGGGCAACGAACATTTAAAACCACTTAACCCACTTAACTGGTAATTACGAACTATTAGCGAGACGATATATTTTATATATATTCGTTACACGGGATTTATTATTTATACATGTTTATAAATAATAATTTATATTTATTTGTTTTAATCTTTTATTAAAACAAATTAAATGGTTTTTGGACTTTAATATTAACTATTGGGTTTAGGCCCGGTATGGGTTTTATTAGGTTAAAATGATTAGAGTAATTAATATATATATATATATATATATATATATATATATATATTAAAAATCCGATATTGTATCAAAATGAAAAGGCAGCCGCAAGCCGTAAACACAAGAATTCCTTTGGTTGATTTTTTGTGTTGTTGTCGACAAAAACAAAGGTTTTTGCCTCGTGACTTCCGGCCACCAAACCAGCCGCTGCCTGCGCGTTTCCGACCAGCCTGGGTGCTTTCTGTCTCTCGCGTTTTGGTTCGTGATCTAGCATCGGTTCGGTTCGTTGTACCTCGGTGTCTCGATCGGTTAATCATTAACCACTAAGGTATAATTAATCTCATTGGTAGTTAGATTTAATTTAATTTATTCCGTATTCGTATGATTTTGTAACCCAGATCCTGTCAGGTTTTATTTTGTGTTGAATCGGTTTCGTTCCGCTGCGTATTAATAATTACTAAATAATTATTATTAATCTAAAATTACTTATCAACCGCATTTGATAACTAATATAACTGATCACCACTGGCAAAGTACCCAACAGTGGTATCAGAGCCTTGGTTATGACATACGAATCAGATCCGGTCTTTTAACCGGTTATAGATCACAAACTTTAACTTGTTTAAAGTTTCTGATCTAGATCTTTTTAGGGCAATTTTTATTTATTTATTTTGGTCAAAATTTTTTTATTTATTTTATTTGACCAAAAGGATTGCCCAGTTATTTGATTGTATTAAATATGTAAATCTGGCCCGACCCTGTCTTGTGTTTGTTTTCTGTTTTTGGTTTTATGGTTTGGCCCATTTGATGGCTCAAAATTGTAATAGATTAGCTTTTATGTTTTGGCCCACTTTGATGGCTCAAAGTTGTAATAGCTTAGGGTTTTTTTTTTTTTTTTTTTGTATTCTGTATAAATATTGTAAAAATAAAGACCCGAAGACAAAACAGAAGACGGAGACAAGATCTTGGATTTAGTGGGAGTCACACGGAACAGCAAGATGCATGCACGAAGTTCATCCTTGTGGTTGTTTGTGTGTTGTGATCCCGTGACCTAGTTTGGTCTTGCTATTAGGCTCTAGCAAGATCAAACACTTTTTCTTTGGCCATATGATTTACATATTTTTGTGTTTGCTATTGTGGTTGCTTTTATCTTATAAATGTGACCAAATACCAAAATTTTCACAATCAAATTAATAACAAGTTCTAAACTTTTTTTTACAACTTGTGGATACTTTATATTAAAACAAACAGTTTGTTTTTAAAATAAATTATAGTCAATAAAGTTTTGCAATTTAAACTAATTTTAAATTTTCAAAACGAATAACTTAATAGTTCATTTAAACTATTAACTTTTAATTGGTTAATTACATCGCGGCAAACTTAGTTTTAATAGGTTACTTAAAATTAAGTGTCCTGAGAGATGAAAGGGTTCATCACGTTGTCACGATCTAATATATAGTAAAACTGGATTTTACAACACACGTATGATTTATCATTCGTTATGTTTGACCCTATTCGGTAAACACTAAAATTAAATCCCATATTTAAAATCTTTAGTCTATGTCATCCTACTATAAGGAACACATGGGGCATAACGTGAAACACCAGTGTTTGGAGCCACAGCACCGCACTTGGTGCGTAACCTATCCCTCCAAGGTGCAAGGGTTTCGTTGACACATCCGGCCCTTCCACATGTACCTGTACTATGTCGACTATTACTTTTCTCTCTATTACATGCCCCAGCTGTATGGAGACCAAAAGTGAGCATATATGAGGCTAAACGTATCAATGCATAGACAAGAGTTGTCTTAGCGGCCTCATACTCGAGAATTGTGCATTTTTCCACAATTGGCAATTATTGTCAGTCTGCCAAAATCACTTACTAATGTTGCGTGCCACAGCCGCCATTACTAATTGACATAACCAGATTCTCTATTCTTATTCTATTCTTGCCATGGGTCATTAATATAAGAATTTATTACATCCAAAATACTAATTAAAATTTAATTTGCTTATTTAACAGATGTCTACTGAAAAAGAATCCCACTTCTCCTTCTCTCTCAAGTCTTTGCTTGAGAATGAAAAACCGAATGACACCAACCTCATCTTGAACTCTCCCCCTAGTTCTTATGACAACTTCGTAATGAACTTAAATATGAACACATGGGAGAAGACTATGCCTGAACTGCACGGCATGCAGGAAACGGCCGAGATGAGAATATCAAGTGAGACTAATCAAGAGTTGATGGTCAAATCTGCTGGTGTTAACAAGCCCAAAACCAAGAAAAGGGGTTATAACAGCAAAGGTAAGAAGCAAATTATTGTTGCTGCCAAGAATGCCACCAACAAAAACAAGCAAGTTGCAAAAGCACCCCCTCCCAAGGAGCATCAGTGTTTTGAATGCAACAATATGGGGCACTGGAAACGTAACTGCCCTGAATATCTAGCTAAGCTGAGATCGAAGAGAGCAAATAGTGAAGGCATCTCTTCTGGTATTTCTATTTATGTTATTGAACTTTTCACTATCTCTAGCGACACATGGGTATTTGATACCGGATGTGCTTATCACATCGTTAATGTATTGCACGAGCCTGAAAAGTGGAAGAAACTGAAACAAGGCGACATGGAACTCATCGTTGGTGATGGGAAGAGAGTACCAGTTCTTGCAACTGGAACATTTCACCTTTCATGTCCTTCTGGCCTTGTAGTTATCTTAAATAACTGTTTGTTTGCACCGGGTTTAACCAGAAGCATTATTTCAGTTTCCTTATTGTTTGAACAAGGTTTTAAGTACGTTTTTAATGGAATTAATATTTCTACTTACTTAAATGATATTTTCTATTTTGAGGCTAAACCTCGAAATGGAATTTATGAGGTTGATGTTCAAACTAATAATAACATATACAATCTTTCTAAACGTATCAAATCTAGCATTAATGATACATTTCTATGGCATTGTAGACTTGGTCACATAAGCAAGGCCCGCATGAAAAGGCTCCAATCCGAAAGGATCCTTGAATCCACCGGACAAGAATCCTTTGAAGACTGCAAGTCTTGCTTAGCTGGCAAACTCACTAAAGGATCCTTCACCGGCGTTGGTGAACGAGCCAAGGATCTGTTAGGACTCATACACACTGATGTATGTGGCCCTTTCAGAACCATGTCTAGAAATCATGAAAGATACTTCGTTTCATTCATCGACGATTATAGTCGATATGCTTATGTCTATCTTATGAAACACAAGCATGAAACTTTTGAAAAGTTCAAAGAGTTTCAAAACGAAGTGGAAAACCAACTCGGTAAAACGATAAAGACACTTCGATCAGATCGAGGTGGTGAATATCTCAGCACAGAGTTCATAAATCATCTCAAGGAGCGTGGAATAGTTTCACAACCTACTCCACCTGGCACACCCCCACTTAATGGTGTGAGCGAGAGGAGAAATCGAACCCTACTTAATATGGTTCGATCGATGATGTGTAGAACAAACTTGCCTCACTCATTCTGGAGTTATGCTCTTATGACCGCCGCCCGCATTGTCAATCTGGCACCGACTAAGAAGGTAAACAAGACTCCATATATGATATCGCATGGGTCTAAACCCAATCTGTCTTACCTTAGAGTATGGGGATGTGATGCATATGTCACCAGCGATTCTGATGACAAGCTCGATCCTAGAGGCGAAAAGGTCGTTTTCGTTGGATACTATAACCGAAGCGGATATTATTTCTACCATCCTGATGCAAATGTTATTTCCATCAAAAGGAAGGCACACTTCCTCGAGAAAGAAATTCTTGAACGAGGAACTGGAGGTAATATAGTGGATCTTGAAGAAATTCGAGAACCACAAACAACCGCTGATGAAGTCGGAGCGTCTGAACAACAAGAAGTTGTTGCTGGTGAATCAGACATAAACACAAGCGTTCGCAGAAGTGTAAGGACTCGCAAAGAACCTGACAGATACCTATGGCATCTTGATAGTACCGAGGTCCTATTAGTAGCCGAGTCTAATGACGAACCTACTAACTACAAATCTGCTATTTCAGATCCAGAATCTGCAAAATGGCTAGAAGCCATGAACGCCGAGATGCAATCTATGCGTGATAATCAAGTCTGGGACTTGGTTGAGCTACCCCCCGAATCTCGGGCAGTAGGGAGAAAATGGATTTTCAAGAGAAAAACCGACATGCATGGAAATATACACACCTATAAAGCACGGCTAGTTGCGAAAGGTTTTACTCAGACTCAAGGCATTGACTATGATGAAACCTTCTCGCCCGTTGCTATGATCAAATCGATCAGGATATTGTTTGCCATAGCCGCGTACTATGACTACGAGATATGGCAAATGGATGTCAAAACCGCTTTCCGTAATGGGCATCTCTCTAAAGATGTCTATATGGTACAACCTGATTGTTTTGTTGATCCAAAATATCCTAATAGGGTATGTAAACTGAATAAGTCTATTTATGAACTCAAACAAGCATCTCGAAGCTGGAATCTTCGTTTTGACCAAAAGATCAAAGAGTTTGGTTTTGTCAAAAATGAAGATGAGCCTTGTGTTTACAGAAAGGCTAGTGGGAGCACTATATCATTCCTCATCTTGTATGTGGATGATATACTTATCATTGGAAACAACATCCCTATGCTTAACGATGTTAAACACCGGTTGGGAACTTGTTTTGCAATGAAAGATCTTGGAGAAGCAGCCTACATTCTAGGAATCAAGATCTACAGGGATAGATCTAAGCGGCTTCTAGGGCTTAGTCAAGGCACATACATAGACAAAGTCATGGCACGCTTTCATATGGAAAACTCCAAGAAAGGAGGTGTTCCTATGACTAAAGGCACCGTGCTGAACAAATCGCAATCTCCTTCAACGGACATTGAAACCAAGCGTATGGAAGCAATTCCACATGCTTCGGCGATTGGTTCTATCATGTATGCTATGTTATGTACCAGGCCTGACGTCTCGTATGCTTTAAGCATGACCAGTCGTTTTCAGCAAAGTCCTGGCATTGCCCATTAGACTGCAGTCAAGAACATCCTGAAGTACTTGAGAAGGACTAAAGACATGTTCTTAATATTTGGAGGAGTGGAAGAAGAGCTCACTGTAAGATGTTACACTGACGCCAGCTTCCAAACTGACCGAGATGACTCTCGCTCACAATCAGGATTCATATTCACTCTAAACGGAGGAGCTATCTCCTAGAAGAGCTCCAAGCAGAGTGTGGTGGTGGATTCAACCACCGAATCTGAGTATATAGCTGCATCAGATGCTGCTAAGGAAGCTGCTTGGATGAAGAAGTTCATTACTGACCTCGATGTGGTTCCGAGTATTCGCCAACCAATCGAGATACTTTGTGATAACACAGGTGCTATAGCTCAAGCCAAAGAGCCCACAAAGCCAAGCACATTCTCAGAAAGTTCCACTATATACGGGAATTGTGGAACGTGGTGACATCGTGATAAGCAAAGTAGACACAGATCAAAACCTAGCGGACCCGTTTACTAAGCCCATGACTCAGGACAAGCATGATCTTCACAGAGATGCTATTGGTCTTAGATTTGCTAGTGATATGTTTTGATTTAGTATTTTGAATGTGTGAACAATTAAACGGTTGTACTTTTGAATTCTTTTGGTTTACTGATTTAAATGCAATTCTGAATTCTTACAACTGTGTTCGATTTTAATACGTTTAATCCATGAATCTTGTATTCTTAATTATTCGTAGTCGATCAGAATCGTGGGAACGACTCTGAATTAAGACTATTCTGAACTTGGACTCAAGTAGTTGACTTCCAATTTCACAGACCTCATCTTGGATGACGTTGGATGTAACTCACTTCAAATCATCTTCTTGGATTTTAATCATAAAATGTTTTGATATTGGTATACTCATTTAGTATCCTCTGACCTGAGATGCATACTAGAACTTTCGTTTACCAATGGCTATTCTTTAATCACTGTCAAACGCTGTCGCGTAACTGCCAGTCATAAAGGCATTGGTTAGGAACAGATCTGAAGTTCAGTGGGAGTTGTATGTAGTCGATAAGGGATTCTGTACTCTTACATGATATGTAACAGTAAGACATCGTGGCGCCCTCGTGATTCAAACTGGTGAAGTGTAAGGCCTTACCCAAACTAACTGTGTGTTTGATTGGACCACTATGAATCTGGAACGAGAACAATAATGATTGAACGCTATATGAGAATGAATCTAATCCATGTCTCATTGATTCAATTGATGTCTTTTACAGAAAGGATAAATGACAACTATTGTCATAAGTCTATTGTCTTGCTTTAGTTAGCTATTACTAACACCAAGATATTTGGTTAATGACTTTAAAGCGTCATACCTTGTTAGGGACAGCCATGTGCAGCTAGAGCGCCGATGACTGTTTGCGTTGATTTATCGATCGTCCAAGTGGGAGATTGTTGGATTTTATGGACCGACCCGATGGACAACGCGACTGACCGAGCTATGACCCGTAAGAGTTACACCTAGGGCAACGAACATTTAAATCCACTTAACCGCTTAACTGGTAATTACGAACTATTAGCGAGACGATATATTTTATATATATTCGTTACACGGGATTTATTATTTATACATGTTTATAAATAATAATTTATATTTATTTGTTTTAATCTTTTATTAAAACAAATTAAATGGTTTTTGGACTTTAATATTAACTATTGGGTTTAGGCCCGGTATGGGTTTTATTAGGTTAAAAGGATTAGAGTAATTAATATATATATATATTAAAAATCCGATATTGTATCAAAATGAAAAAGCAGCCGCAAGCCGTAAACACAAGAACTCCTTTGGTTGATTTTTTGTGTTGTTGTCGACAAAAACAAAGGTTTTTGCCTCGTGACTTCCGGCCACCAAACCAGCCGCTGCCTGCCAGTTTCCGGCCAGCCTCGGTGCTTTCTGTCTCTCGTGTTTTGGTTCGTGATCTAGCATCGGTTCGGTTCGTTTCGTTGTACCTCGGTGTCTCGATCGGTTAATCATTAACCACTAAGGTATAATTAATCTCATTGGTAGTTAGATTTAATTTAATTTATTTCGTATTCGTATGATTTTGTAACCCAGATCCTGTCGGGTTTTATTTTGTGTTGAATCGGTTTCGTTCCAATGCGTATTAATAATTACTAAATAATTATTATTAATCTAAAATTACTTATCAACCGCATTTGATAACTAATATAACTGATCACCACTGGCAAAATACCCAACACATAGCAAGTGAGATCCAATGCGGTGATCTCAAGTGTATTTTATGTGTCGGAACACCTATTCACGTCTTGCAGAGTGGCATCAGTGGTTTGGAATCATATTAGTAGGTGATGCCGGGTTCCTCATCCCCTTCCCCACCACCACCATCACAACTGTCAACATGAATAACCTCAATTTAAATCTACATATACCATTATATATTTAAGAATTTAATGTTATGAAACTATTTCAAAATGTATAGGGACTAAACGAAAATAATAACAAAATCCATGGAATAAATAACTAAAAGATCCTGAAACAAAATAATAACTAGGATAACCAAGCTAAATTGTGATTCCTCTTTTGATAGCCTAATAATTATGGTCATACTGTCTAGTTTAGTGATCTTCACTCTAGCTATATGTGTAATTAACCACCTATGTGGGCACTATAGGCATGTTAGGGTGAGCTAAGTAGTTGAAAACTGAAGCACGCATTAAACTACATAACCGCGACTGTCACATATTACATTACTCATTCTGTTGCAAGAAAAAAAAACAAAGGGCATATCTTGTTATTAAAGAAACTTAAGATGCAAATAGTTTGGGAATAGAGTTATTTCAAGAAGAATTCTGCACAAACAGTCTTTTAAACCATGATTTGAAGCAACAAATCATTCAAAAACCCAGGAACAAAAAAGAAACAACAAATCATAACTTTTGACTATCAATTCAACTGTGTATACCCAACAATAAACGGGTCAAGGACTCGCAGTAAGTTAAAAGAATTTTTTAAAACAGGAACTGGTTTAGCAGGTCAAAAGTCATCCAAAGTATTCAAAATTATAACTTTAGATTATCAATTCAATAGTGTAACTTTTTTATCGCATTATAAAACCATACACCAAGTGATCAACTAATACAAATAATCTGGATAAATTATTTTCAAATTTAAGGCCATGATCAACTCATAACAATAAGTGCATGGGATGTATAATAACTTCAAACAAAAAGTTCAATTTTGATTTTATCAAACTTAAAACTCATCTGCACATAGCTAAAATCTACAAAATGAATTTAACATTCACTGAAAATAGCCTTCTTAAAACCTGCTTTGCTCACTATTCAACATAAACACATGAAAGACCATTTTTTTAATTTAAGCTAACCTAATAAACAAACAAACAGATGTATTAGTGTGATAATCTGCAACCCATTCACAAAAGTACAACATATTTCATCAAAAGACACAAGGAACCATTACATTACTTCATGGGGTTACTTTCTTGTTTATTATTTGAACATATTAAAATCAAAGAATCACTAGGCCATAAAAATCATACGCTAATTTCAAAAGTACACAAATAATAATCGTATTCAGATTAAACTAAACTTTAAATAGACAACACAATACTAATTGTTTAAAGTAGCAGAGCACTTACAATTTAGATCCTATTCTCTCAAAGATATGGTGGGTATCATCGGTGATGAAAACAGAACCCTAATCGTTCACCTTGTTCTACTAATTGCAATATTCAAATAAACGACGATGATGAAGTAAACATCCGTACCTTTTTACAATAGGCAGAAAATAAAAAATGTGCATGGCTTTTGATATTTTTACAACAGGCAGAAAATAAAAAGGATGTCCATGAATACCTTCTGGATCCCTGGCCTCACATACACATAAAGGGATGTCCATGAGTACCTGTCGATTGCAATATAAGCATATACAAACAACAACGAAAAATACATTATGCTAATCATCATGAACTTAAAACCGGCATCAAAATTCAATTCAACAATAACTAAACTTTTACCATTTCAAGTAGCATTCTTACTTCAAAATTATATCCTCTCTCTGAAGATTGCTCTAACTTTCATAAGCAATTTGTGTATTGGTACACTGAATTGAAGACCATTGACTAAAAAACCTATGATGTTAGAGTTGTGGTGTCTTCACCAGCCATACAAGAGCATAATTTCATTATGGCATTTATGCAAACACCTTGAGTGCAAAGTGTAGATGATGCATAGGTTAAAAGCATCTTCTAAATCAAAACCCTAATCACTTCACATTTCTAGAATTAACATAAACGAACGATGTTAAGATCCAATCAGAAGTCAGAATTATGTACCTGTGGATGAAGAATTGTGGATTCCATGGATGGAGGAGATCGGAATTTCGTGATTCAGGTTAGGTATACGCCGGTTAGACACCCGAACATCATCTGCGATTTGTCTAGTCCTCTTCTCAACTCCGGCCTTTATGTCATCCCAAGCTCAACTCTCTGTAATCTTCAACTGCTTGTTTGCTTTCACCATCGATTACAAAAGAAACTCATATTAATTGTCAAGATGAACAAACCTCAAGTTTTTGATATGTGGCTCTTGGGTCTTAGCCAAGATTAGAGCAAGGTATCGACAGAAGATTTAGAGAAGGAGATAGGATTTTTAAACAATACTCTTTTCATGCATTCGATTGAAATCCTAATAGGCTTACAATTGTCCTAGAAAAAAGGGAAATGGAAACATGCATAACTACTAATTAGAACATGTAGAATTATAATTGCATTAAATATAAAAAAGAGATGGGAAACGTGGGGGGAAGACATGCATGGAGTACGTGGAAGATAGTTGGTAAGGAGCACGTATCAGTTTTCTAATTGAGGCCTCTGCTTTTGCATTCTGCAAGTTCTCCAAAGCAATGATCTTTTGGACAAAAGGTGTTTCGGGTCAAACTGACCAGAGAAGCCTAAACAAAAGGTGGAACAAAAAAAGTTGAAGTACCTACAGTTGTGGGTCTTCCTTCTTTTGCATCAAAGGCTTGAAAGATCCATTATCGCATCACTCATATACGGGAAAATAACATTTGAATCATCAAGTTCAAGAAATGTGTTTTGGACTTGAACATTTAAACATGTTTTGGTTAGTAAAAAGATGATATATATATATAATACAACTTATTTAAACATTATGATTTACACGGTCTATAACCTACATCTTTGAATGATATACAATGTGAGAGTTGAGCATAAGTTTTCTTAACTTACTTGCAGGGCTGGATTTACTTTATCTTTAAACATCATCTATAGAGAGGTTGAAGCAGCCTTCCCAGCAAGTGAATCTACCCCACACCGGAGAACTATCACACCTGGTTGATATTTCAACAACTTTTGAAATTATATGCAAAATAAATAAATAAATAAATCCAGCCCCCACACCCTCAATTTATTGAAAAACAAATGATAATTTCAAAAGTTGAAAAAATGTTTGCTAAAGTTGAAAAAATGACTCTTTGATTAAAGATTTATATTTATATATAATCACCAGTTATGCTTATGCAGATATATGCATACATGTGTCCCCTTTCGCCACCCTCCCCTGACTGTAGCCCAAGATCATATTTGAAGAAAACTGATAAAACACTTTAAATATAAACTGAAATTTTATTGAATGTGCATAACTTTTATTACCAGGACGATCGTTCCTATTTGTAATCCTAAAGGGACGCGTCATTTCCTTAAACGACACACACATACGTACAAACAGTTTTAACAAATCACACTTGCTACATTTGGTCCTTGACCTATTTACATTTACACTTTTGACTCTAAAACACAACTTTAAATAAATCACATTTAGACCCGTTAACTTTATCCAAACTTGGTTTAAACAATTAGGCTAATACTGACAACATACACACACACTTTGATTAAATCTGTACTGGCTTAGTGTTAAGACTCAAAGGAAAAAAAAATTAAGAAACAATAACTGAAATAAAAAGCTAAACTTTTAAGATAAAAAAAATGGAATTCTTAGCCATAGTATGAAAAAAAGGCCTGGTGTAAAAACTGTTGGAAAAACCTGATGCAAAACTAATATGTATCTGATTCTAAAAACCAAAAAAAATATTTTTTAATTTTTTTTCCTATTTATTATTTTTTATTAAATTAATCTATTTTCAAGTGACATCAGAATTTCTGGAACAGGTGAAACTCTGAATTTAGGCGTATAATTTCATCACAGGAAAGCCATTTTTGGAAATAACCTGCATATTTTTTTCTTTTAATAAAGTAGTTATTTTCTGTTTTTTTTAAATAATTTAGTTATTATCAAATGATCTGAATATTGCATAGTGTGACAGAAGTTTTACATCAGTAGCATGTAATCTATACTATATAATAAATAAAAGTTTTAGAAGGACACTTGTCACTCTCTTATTCATCCTTATCAATTTTTTTTCCGCCTCTCTCTCCTATTAATTATACAAACTTTATTTAATTGATTTCTTTATAATTTTTTGTTTCCCGCATCTCTTTCCTGTTAAATAATGATGAAGTTCTATAGTTATTTTTATAAAACATTTTCATTTAAAAAAAAATAGGATTGTTCATACAACATTTTTAGAAATTGAACATTTATTTCATTCGTTTTATAAAACGATTTAAAAAAATAACTATATAACGTTTCTAAAATTTGTATTAAAAAATTATGTAATATGTCATAAATATGTAAATTTTTGTTACCAAATGTATAACATTGTATTTATTCAACCCGTGTAATACACGAGGTTACTAACCTAGTGCTAAATATAAGTGAGAGTTACAAATTTAAATTTAAATACATTAGCTATGATGGAAACGGGCCAACAGGCTCAAAATGCTAAATGGGCTGAAAGTGCATGAGCGCATTCAAAATACATAAACCTTTTGAAATATTTTTGTTAAAGTAATTTGATTGGTATTTTATCAATATAACTTTTGTAATCAGTGGCGGATCTACGAAAAAAATTCAGAGGCATCGGTCCAAATTTTTTTTCCATACTTTCAAGTAAATGAAACAAAAAAAACTGTATTGAAGTAAATAAAACAATTTTTTTTTGTATTGAAGTAAATTAAACAAATTTTTTTTTCGTACATTCAAGTAAATGAAACAATTTTTTTTCCCGTACTTCATCTACTTGATTAGAGTGATAAGTATCAAGAATTTGGGTATTGGACTTTTAAGCTAGAATTAAAATGTTTCATTTAAACATTTGGGCTTTAAATTAAACCCTAAAATAATGTTTTCACAATCGAACCGGACATTAAACCACTTGCTTAACCGGTCACTAGTTGAACCAGATTTAAGAACCGGATAATACATTATATAATTCAAATATATCATAAGCCTAAAAATTAATTTTTTGAAACTGAACATAATAGTTATGCATTAAAAGCTTTTTGAAAAAAATAACTTATGTATTAAAATATATAAAAAAAGATAATATGGATGTAAACGGATAAAGCCTACACTTTATATAAAAAAATATATTATAGCACTTCCCAAAGCACTAGTAAATTTGTTTTTCCAAAGACTAGGCCATTAGGTTATAATTTCTAGCCCCTATTTTCTCTCCTTTTAACTCATTCAGACTGCTCTCCTTCTTCATTTGCATTATGAAAAAAGGAAAAATATAAAAATAGATATTTGATCAAGAAAATACTTAAAAATTGACATCTTTATTTAGCCTACTGTTTTATGGACATTGGTCATGACAGCCGTGCCAAAATTCCATTTGTCAGAGTGCAAACCAATAATATGGCGACACGTGGTAGGCTTAGCCGTCTAATAGACGGCTATAGCTGTCTAAATAAACAGTTTTAGCCGTCTAATGCATTTAGCCGTCTAAATAAACAGTTATAGCCGTCTATTAGACGGCTTAGCCTCCGAAAACATTTTTTGGAAATTTTCGGAGGCTTAGCCGTCTAATAGACGGCTATAACTGTTTATTTAGATAGCTAAATGCATTAGACAGCTAAAACTGTTTATTTAGACGGCTATAGCCGTCTATTAGATGGCTAAACCTGCCACGTATCACATGTTTATTTGCTCGTACTCTGACAAATGGAATGTTGGCACGGAAATTTTAGCCGGCTAGCTTAGCCGTCTTTAGCCTTTTCGCAAGAACAATGTCCATGAAACAGTAGGCTAAATAAGGATATCCATTTTTGAGTATTTTCTTAGTCAAATGTCCATTTTCGTATTTTCCCTATGAAAAAACCCTATTCTTCTCCTAAGAAATCTGTTATGATGGTTCTATCTGCCATAGAAAAGGTCTCTGTAAATCACCATAGCCTACATCCTTTTAGTATTCTATCCCCCATAGAAAGGGTCGACGCTCGCACATATCTAAATCTCATCGCCGACTTTCAGATCTCCGTCGAACAGGAGAACTCTAGAACATTACCTTCTGTTGCTGATTTTTATACGTCCCTGCATCAGATGCATCAGAAAATTTTAGGGGTATCTAAAATTTCGTTCAGGGGTATCGGAAAACATAAAACGGTAAAAAAAATCCCATCGCGTGTCGAAAGTTGAGGGGTACCGATAGGTACCCCTGCCCCTATGCTAAATCCGCCACTTCTTGTAATCATATTAACAAAATAATTATTTACATAATTAAATAAAAATAAATAAATATTTAACATTAGTTTAGCTTTTCATTTAATAATGGTTGATTTGAACATTTGACATACCTTTTGTGAAGGGTGCCAAAGTTTCTGCAAATTTTTTGGGTAGCTTCTATCATGATGATTGTTGTATGGGCATTTTGATCCTTCAAATTAACCCGGTAAAAATAGAAACTCCTCAATTAAATAAATAAATTTATATATCAATAAAAAAAAATCTTGCCACAAAGAGACATTTAGCAAATTGAATAAAACAATGAATAATACCTTGCACTTGAGCAATTGATTAATCCTACTGTTGGAGTGTATACCACCCGGGTGTATTGTCACACCCCCGAATTTATATACTTAATATATAAATAAAGGTTGCAACGATTGGTAACATTACACAATAGCGGAAGCTAATTGAAGACTTCTAAAATATTGGACACCATTACAAATACTAAATTAAATTAGTACATTGTCCTAGAATTATATAGGTCAAAACCGACCCGAGATTTGACAATCATGCTTTTTCGGCTTCTAGGGTTTTGATCTGAAGGGTTAACATATTCCAACCGTGTCATAGTTATGTGGTACCTGAAAAACATACTTACAAATGTCAACACAAAGGTTGGTGAGTTCACAGGTTTAGTTGTCTCAATGTAAAGCGGTTTTCCTTGAAAACATATGATATTGTGTTCATGGCTATAAAATAAAACCATTTTCTTCGAAAACAGGTAGCCATAGAATAGTCTTCTAGTTTTTGCGTTCTAGCGTCGCGTTTCTTAGCCGACACGTGTCATAACTTATTTAGGAGCTTGGGATGTTACACTCAGGCTAACCTATAGTTAATGGTTATAAATTACGTAATGTAGGGGACTTTACGAGCTCTAACCGTGCCAACTCATGCAAACATAAAGGTCGAGCCTTGTTTTCTTGTTACCATATGAAAATGTTTATAAGTATGTTTCATATTTTCTCAAATGTGTCAAGAAATGATGTTCCCAAATGTATTTGTCAAGAAATGATGTTCTCAAATGTATTAAACAATGATGTTTCATGTTTTCAAACGTGTAAAGTAAGTATGTTTCTCCCCCGATGTTCTAAAACATTAAAAAGCTAAAAGGGGGTCGTGAACTCACCTGGTAGTGCGTTAGGAACGATGATATCATCCAACTAGTAATGGAAACCAAAGTCCACATAATGTAATAGTCACAGATGTATGTCCTACTTGGGTCCTACGACACATGTAGGTACTTTAGGAGCTTTATGAACTAAACCTAATGTTATAAAGCAAATATTATTTTACTTTTATTTTTCTATTAAAAACTCCATGTAATACATGGTTATATAACCTAGTAATAATATATAATAACTATATTCGTGCGTTCATACCATCTATAAATGGTCTAAGAAAATAATATAACTTAATATATTATTTTTAAGTTCGTAGAATTAATAAAATAATCATTTATGTGTTAAAAATAGTAATTATATTATTTTATTTGAAAATATGTTTATGGGTAGATAATATAAATAATTATATTATTTATACGCCCGAAGTGTTACAAAATGTTTATTAATGTGGTGTAAATAATGTATAATATATATTATTTTTAATAGGAGTAATGGGTCAAAAATAATATAAATATATTATTTTAAAAGTGAGGAATAATAATAAATATGGGTTATAAAACCAAACCCGAGCCTTCGGGAGTTTTCCGGGCTCAATCAATATAATAATATAGGGTATTGATTTTATATTAAAATAATAATAGAAAAACGTTTTAAAAATAAAAATAGGTGGAGAGACTCGAACCCGGGTCTCTCCCACACAAGCACACACACTTAACCATCATAGCCCGCTAGGGAATCGTAATAAGAATTGTTTCCAAAAGGTTTTAACATCAAGGGTTAGTGGGTTCTTCCCCGCTATATGAACCGAACCCAAAACCCAGTCCCAAATCCCACCAAATCGACCACGATTCGAATCCAAAGCTTAGGGGTTTTGTTACTCAATGAATTTCGAACCTGAGGGTGTAGTTAATTTCACGAAACAACAAGTTTTAAGTCGTTAATTACTCATTTGAAAAACCGAACCCTAGTTTTATGAACATAGATTTAAATTCGTCAAATTCGATAATATCAAGGATTGAAACCATAGGGCTTTTAATGATTAGAACATTTCAAATCTGTTGGTGTGATTTAATTGGAATGAGATTGACTCCAGGATCAAAACCCCCAAAATCGATTATGAATAAACCCTACATTACAGATCATGAGCAATTCGATGTTGTAAGATAAAATTATCATAGGGATTTCAGTATACAGAGGATTGCGAATCTACTGATATAAATTAATTGCATTGAAAACGTGTCTAGATTAGGGTTCGATTAAACCGGTTTGTGATGAACCCTAGAATCCGGTTTGTGTTAAATTCGATGTTGTAAGCCCTGATAATGATAGGGCTTTTGATCTATGAATTGAAACGAAGCTAAAGATGTAAACAATTACCAAAATGATGCACGAATTGATGGTGTTCGACTAGGTGGGGTTCCGACTTCGACGACTTCGATCTCCGGGACTTCCGTCTTGAATCCAATTGAATTGGAATGCGTAGAACAACAATATGGGTGCAATTTGAGTGTGTATAGAGATAATTCACACATTGGTGGACGTATTTGATGAGTTCGTGCAATAAACTCGACGGTTTCGGTTTAAAGATCATAATTGGGTTTGAATTCGAATCAATGATGGTGTAATGGCTCTAATGATGGTCGTTTATGACATAAACGTGTATTTTAGTTACAAAATCAAACAGAAAACTGGTTTTTGAATTTGAATTTGGCTCAATTGTTGCGAGTTTGACTTTTTAAAAGTCAACAGAATCAAAATCAATTGGTTTTGACTTTTCAAAGTCAACAGGTGTAACATCCCAAAATAAATGAGGATTTTAAATAACGGGTTGAACCGGGACGAACGGGATAAAAGAACGAGGCGTAACGGGCCGGGCCGGTTGGGCCGGCAAACTTGAAGGAAGGGGGGGGGGGGTTTCCTCCCTTTAAATAGCCAACACACACACCATTTCTCTCATTTGCAAGAATCTAGAGAGAGAAACCGTAGAGAGAGAAAGTTGGCGGATCGACCCGAGATTGAAGGAGCTTGTTGCTACTGAGCTCGTGAGCAAAACCTCCGGATCAGAATCTCGAAATCAGGTAACACCCGAACCAAATCTGAGTTTTTGTTCGTTTTTGGGTTTTCGGGTATTTTCGGGAAAATGACGGGTTTTTATAAACCAAATGAGGAAAGGGTTATAAATCTGGAATCACGAAGGGAAAATACACGTTTTGAATGTAAAAAGTCCGGATCTTGACCAGGTCGGACCTGCATTGCGAAAGTTAGGGTTTTTCACGGGGAAGATAGCTGAGTTCTGCAGGTGTCGAAACTAGAAGTTTCGAGCGGCCTGCAGGTGTCGAAACTAGAGTTTCGAGCGGCCTGCAGGTGTCGAAACTAGAAGTTTCGAGGGGCCTGCAGGTATCGAAACTAGAAGTTTCGATGGGCCTGCACCTGTCGAAACTAAGTAGTTTCGATAGGTCTGCATCAGTAAGTGAAGTCAGTGTATTCACCTGTAACAGAACGAGTAAACCGTTAGGGTCGGGATTTAGGTCTGATGTGTATTTAATTAATCAATTCAGATCGGAAGTGACGTTGTTGGACCTTTGTTTAGGACAACCGAGACTAGCTTATAAGGTGAGTTCTAGAAGCCCTTCTTTAAATGTTTTAATTAATATTTTTGGGCTGGTGTGCATACATACGAAACGATGTTTACGAAATGATGTTTACGAAATGAGGTATATAAAACGATGTTTACGAAGGACGATGTTATGAAATGTTTTGCCAAACGAAGTTTATGAAAGGTTTACGAATGAAGTGTTATTTAATAAAACGTACGAATGCTTTAACTAAAACGAGGTAAAGTTTTTATGAAAGTCACGAATGAACGAATCTGCCACGAGTTCCTACGGGAGCTAAGGTATGTATGTATGTATTGGCCTCACCTTACGGGGGCCTATGTGGCTGGCTAACGGTTGTACAACTGGTTGAGGATGGGGTGACGACGGTCACTCATGGGATTACCGGGATCCCGATGGAAGGTACTATTCCTTGCGGGGAAATATTGCCTATGGTATGTTTAGTCTTCCTAGAGGTAACGAGCCTTAGGAGACGTATGTTTAGTCTTCCTAGAGGTAACGAGCCTTAGGAGACGTATGTTTAGTCTACCTAGAGGTAACGAGCCTTAGGAGACGTATGTTTGGTCCACCTAGAGGTAACGAGCCTTAGGAGACCTGGATGACGGATGACTTAGAGGTAGCGAGCCTTAAGTTCATCCGCTGGTATGCGATGTATGGGTTTGACGGTTACGAGAAGGCGCAGATTCGGTTCATATTGACTAGTGTTATGATGCTATGTTACGATGTTTTGATGATGTTAAGTTATTGCATATTTTACGTACGCTTTTATTAAATAAAGTATGATGTTATGTTTTTGGCAAATATTTGATGTTAATGATTTATGTTAAAACTAGAACTCACCAGCGTAGCTGACCTTTTTAGTATGCACATTCAGGTTAAGGAAGTTATGATGATGGACGGTGATGCTGGGCGGCTTGAGGAGTTACCCGGATGATATGAAGACTGGCATCCCGTTACGAGTTGTTTTTGTTATGTACATGTATTTGAAAATGTTACGCTTCCGCATGTTAAACGATGTAATGTTATGTTTGAAATGAAATTTTCCGCTGCGTTATTTGATATTCTAGTTTGAGAACTGTTTGTGAATGAGTAAATCCAACGCGTGGGGCCTCCCGGGTTTGGGGCCTCACAAGTTGGTATCAGAGCAATAGTTTGAGAGATTTGGACACTCCCTGTGTCTGAACTTAAACTGAGAATGGGACCGAAAGCGGATGCCAGTACGGGTAACTCGAGCCACAGCATCAGGTATGAAGGTAGTGTATATATATTTACATATATAGTATGCCTTAGGAAGTGTTAAGGTTAGGACTTGGGTTCTGATGGAAATCACAAAGGTGGTCAAATCGAAATCAAGAGGTAGTGTAATGGTTAATTGCAGATGGCCAGTGTATATTAACATCTTACAATGCTTGTTGAATTCTATTTGTTAACTAGCGTGATGACATTGGATTTCCTTGTCTTGTAGAACGGAATGGCAAGAAGAGGGAACGGAAAGCGTGGTGGGGGCCGTACCGGTGGTCGTACCGGTGGTGGCCGAGGTAGAACTCCTATTCACCAGGAGTACAGTGAAGAAGGAAGTGTTCACACTGAGCCAGAAGCTAGTGTGCACGGGACTGAGCCGACTCATGCTGAAGAACAACAATTCACTTTTGAACCGGAAGTAAGAGCGGCTTTGGCACGTGAGTTCACCGAATTGATGAAGGCTTCTTTGCCAGGACTACTGGCAGAAGCACTAAAGAAGGCTAATGAGGAGGGCGGATCTAAACTGACAACTGATATTCCAAACATTGAGGCCGTTAACGCACCGCCTGCTCGCGGCTGCGACTATAAGTCATTCAAGGTATGTGACCCGCCGGTTCTGACTGGAAAGAAGGACGCGGTGGCTACTTTTGACTGGGTAATTCGTATGGAAGCCGCCATTCGTCTGAGTGAATGTCGACCGAATCAGGTCGTGAAGTTTGCTGCTAACTCCTTGAGGGAGGAAGCATCTCACTGGTGGGAAGGTGTACGCCAGGCTAAGGGGAACGAGGTGGTTGATTCGATGATGTGGGATGATTTGAAAACTTTGGTGATCAAGAATTTCTGTCCAAGGAATGAGATCGAAAAGGTAGAAAGGGAATTTCTGGGTTTGAAGGCTGGGAGCATGACACACCGGCAGTATACGACACGGTTCAATGAACTGGCACGTCTGGTGCCACACCTTATCACTACTGAAGGAAGAAAGATCGCTTGTTATATTCAAGGGTTGCCGGACAAGGTCCGCACATATGTTAAGGCAAACGCCCCTACTACCTACGATTCGGTAGTAGAACTGAGCGGCGTGGTATTTGATGATCTGGCACTGAATGTCGTTGCCATTGAAGAGCCTAAGAAGAAGCTGAGTTTTCCCGCTAAGCGATCGGGTGGGAAGTTGTTTGGGGCTCAGGACAAACGGGCCAGGGTAAATGAATTAGCAGTCTGTGGGAAGTGTGGGGGAAGGCATGCCGGTGAATGCCGGTTGGGATCAAATTTGTGCTACAAATGTGGCAAGACCGGGCACTACTCCCGAGAATGCCCGAACGGTATCAAATGCTACAACTGTGGGGAGAGCGGCCACATGAGCCGGGAATGCACTAAGCCCAGGATGGGCGAGACCGGGAAAGGGAAAGGCCCAGAGAAGAGGGAGGAAAGGCCCCGAGCGAAGACTCGAGCGTATGCACTAACGCAAGAACAGGCCAGGAATGACCCCGATGTGGCGTCAGGTACGTTCATCCTTGACAACACTTTTGTTTCAGTGTTATTCGATTCGGGTGCCAGTAAGAGTTTTATATCTGCAACTTTCTGTAAACGAGTAAAGTACACGGTTAGTAAAGTAGAACGAGCCTTTAATGTAGAAACCGCTGAGGGTAGAACCGTAATGGTAACCGAAGTAGTTGACGATTCCACGATAAAGATAGAAGGCCATAGATTTCCCGTCAGATTATTTGTTATGGTTTTGGGAGGGTTTGATGTCGTGTTAGGTATGGATTGGTTAACTGCCAACGAGGCTCAAATTATATGCAAACGAAAGATAATCCGACTCAAGGCTCCGGATGGTAGCGAAGTGGAAGTACTTGGGGATCGCGATGCCCCGATGCCCAACGTCATCTCGATGATTAAGGCAGCAGATTACTTGAGGCGCGGATGCGAGGCTTATCTGGTATACGTAATTGACAAGTGTAAGGAAGTGAAAGAACTGGACGATGTACCCGTGGTACGCGAGTACCCGGAGGTGTTTCCAGAGGAGTTGCCTGGGATACCACCCGATAGAGAGATTGAATTTCGAATCGACTTAGTACCAGATGCCCAGCCCGTGGCTAAGGCTCCATATCGACTAGCACCAGTGGAAATGAAAGAATTAATGGCACAACTAGACGAGTTACTTGAGAAAGGATTTATCCAACCAAGCATCTCGCCGTGGGGTGCTCCGGTGTTGTTTGTGAAAAAGAAAGACGGTTCGATGAGAATGTGTATCGATTATCGCGAGTTAAACAAACGAACGGTAAAGAACAAGTACCCTTTACCAAGGATCGATGACCTGTTTGATCAATTGCAAGGCGCAAGTTGGTTCTCGAAAATCGACCTTCGGTCCGGGTACCATCAGTTGAAGGTGAGGGAAGAAGACATACCGAAAACTGCATTTCGCACGCGTTATGGACATTTCGAGTTCCGCGTAATGTCTTTCGGATTGACGAACGCCCCCGCAGCGTTCATGGATTTGATGAATAGGGTGTGTCGACCGATGCTGGACCGATCGGTAATTGTGTTCATTGATGATATCCTCGTCTACTCCAAGAATGAGGGTGATCACGCTTGTCATTTGAAGGAAGTGTTGGAAGCTCTAAAGAAGGAGAAGTTGTATGCTAAGTTCTCCAAATGCGCGTTCTGGCTTAGGGAAGTCCAATTCCTAGGTCACGTCATTAACCCGAACGGCATTATGGTAGACCCAGCAAAGATAACGACGGTAAGGGACTGGGATATTCCTAAGACGCCAACGGAGATCCGCAGTTTCTTAGGGTTGGCAGGCTACTATCGGAGATTCATTCAGGATTTCTCGATAATAGCTTCGCCATTGACAAAGTTGACACGAAAGGAAGAAAAGTACGAATGGGGTCCGAAGCAGGATGAGGCATTTAAGGAGTTAAAAGAAAAGCTAACCCAAGCTCCAGTCTTGGCCCTTCCCGAGGGCAATGAAGACCTGGTGGTATACTCTGACGCTTCGGGTCAGGGGTTGGGGTGTGTGCTGATGCAACGTGGAAGAGTGATCGCATACGCATCACGACAGCTGAAGGTTCATGAAGTCAACTATCCGACTCACGATTTGGAACTTGCTGCTGTTGTGTTTGCATTAAAAATTTGGAGGCACTACCTCTATGGGGTAAAGTTTACCATATACTCCGATCACAAAAGTCTGAAGTACTTCTTCGAGCAAAAGGAGTTAAATATGAGGCAGAGGCGATGGTTGGAACTTTTGAAAGACTATGACTGTGAAATCATGTACCATCCTGGAAAAGCAAACGTGGTGGCTGACGCTCTAAGCCGGAAGGATGTGCCTGCTCCTATTAGAGTGAAAGCTTGCCAAATGGTGGTAACGTCGGATGTGATGAGGAAAATTGAAAAGGCTCAAGAAGAGGCACTAAAGGGGGAAAACATAAAGAAGGAAAGGATGGTTGGCCAACAGGATAAGTTAGAATATAACACCCTTGGTGTTAGGACACGTTTTGGTCGAGTATGGATACCTATGGGTGGCGAGCTTAGGACCAAAATCTTGGATGAGGCTCATAAGTCTCGTTACTCTATCCATCCCGGTACCAACAAAATGTACCAAGATCTGAAGAAGGAATACTGGTGGCCTGGGATGAAACACGAAGTGACGAAATACGTAAGCAAGTGCTTGACTTGCTCACAAGTGAAGGCCGAACACCAGAAACCGTATGGGAAAATTCAACCACTTGAGATACCGGAATGGAAGTGGGAACACATTACTATGGACTTCATAACCAAGCTACCTCGCACAGCTAAAGGTCATGACACCATTTGGGTAATTGTGGACCGTTTAACGAAGAGTGCTCATTTTCTACCTATTCACGAGACGTTCTCGTCGGAAAGATTAGCTGAAGTATTTATTAATGAAGTAGTAGCACGGCACGGGATGCCTTTAACGATTGTATCCGACCGGGACACACGATTCACATCGAGGTTCTGGAAAAGATTTCACGAGGCGATGGGTACGAGACTTAATATCAGCACGGCATACCACCCGCAAACGGATGGTCAGACCGAAAGGACCATTCAGACGTTGGAGGACATGCTTCGTGCTTGTATTATCGACTTTGGTGGCAGTTGGGACAGTCATCTGCCATTAGCCGAATTCTCCTACAACAACAGTTATCACACGACGATAGGCATGCCGCCTTATGAAATGTTGTATGGGAGAAGATGCAGGACCCCGGTTTGTTGGGGTGAGATTGGACAGAAGGAATTGGGAAGTCTCGAAGTCGTTAAAGAAACATCGGAAAGGTTTGATCAGATCAAAGCACGCATGAAGGCCGCCCAAGATCGTCAGAAATCCTATGCGGATAAACGACGAAGGCCTATTGAGTTTAATGTTGGGGATAGAGTAATGTTGAAAGTGTCGCCTTGGAAGGGAATCATACGATTCAGAAAGAGAGGAAAGTTAAGTCCGAGGTTTATCGGACCATTCAGGATTATGGCACGGGTTGGTGAAGTCGCATATCGGTTGGAATTGCCTGATGAGTTAAGTGGGATTCATCCTACCTTCCATGTATCACACTTGCGAAAGTGTTTGGCGGATGAATCGGCTCACGTACCACTTACGGACATCGAGGTCGACAACAGCCTTAACTACATCGAAGAACCTGTGGCCATCCTAGACAGGAAAGAGAAACGTTTACGTAACAAAGTTATCCAGTTGGTTAAAGTCCAGTGGAAGCACCGGAAGGGATCGGAAGCTACATGGGAAACGGAGACGGAAATGAAGGAGTCGTACCCTCAACTGTTTGACTTATGATAGGTTTCGGGGACGAAACCTATTGTAAGGGGGGTAGACTTGTAACATCCCAAAATAAATGAGGATTTTAAATAACGGGTTGAACCGGGACGAACGGGATAAAAGAACGAGGCGTAACGGGCCGGACGGTTGGGCCGGCAAACTTGAAGGAAGGGGGGGGGGTTTCCTCCCTTTAAATAGCCAACACACACACCATTTCTCTCATTTGCAAGAATCTAGAGAGAGAAACCGTAGAGAGAGAAAGTTGGCGGATCGACCCGAGATTGAAGGAGCTTGTTGCTACTGAGCTCGTGAGCAAAACCTCCGGATCAGAATCTCGAAATCAGGTAACACCCGAACCAAATCTGAGTTTTTGTTCGTTTTTGGGTTTTCGGGTATTTTCGGGAAAATGACGGGTTTTTATAAACCAAATGAGGAAAGGGTTATAAATCTGGAATCACGAAGGGAAAATACACGTTTTGAATGTAAAAAGTCCGGATCTTGACCAGGTCGGACCTGCATTGCGAAAGTTAGGGTTTTTCACGGGGAAGATAGCTGAGTTCTGCAGGTGTCGAAACTAGAAGTTTCGAGCGGCCTGCAGGTGTCGAAACTAGAGTTTCGAGCGGCCTGCAGGTGTCGAAACTAGAAGTTTCGAGGGGCCTGCAGGTATCGAAACTAGAAGTTTCGATGGGCCTGCACCTGTCGAAACTAAGTAGTTTCGATAGGTCTGCATCAGTAAGTGAAGTCAGTGTATTCACCTGTAACAGAACGAGTAAACCGTTAGGGTCGGGATTTAGGTCTGATGTGTATTTAATTAATCAATTCAGATCGGAAGTGACGTTGTTGGACCTTTGTTTAGGACAACCGAGACTAGCTTATAAGGTGAGTTCTAGAAGCCCTTCTTTAAATGTTTTAATTAATATTTTTGGGCTGGTGTGCATACATACGAAACGATGTTTACGAAATGATGTTTACGAAATGAGGTATATAAAACGATGTTTACGAAGGACGATGTTATGAAATGTTTTGCCAAACGAAGTTTATGAAAGGTTTACGAATGAAGTGTTATTTAATAAAACGTACGAATGCTTTAACTAAAACGAGGTAAAGTTTTTATGAAAGTCACGAATGAACGAATCTGCCACGAGTTCCTACGGGAGCTAAGGTATGTATGTATGTATTGGCCTCACCTTACGGGGGCCTATGTGGCTGGCTAACGGTTGTACAACTGGTTGAGGATGGGGTGACGACGGTCACTCATGGGATTACCGGGATCCCGATGGAAGGTACTATTCCTTGCGGGGAAATATTGCCTATGGTATGTTTAGTCTTCCTAGAGGTAACGAGCCTTAGGAGACGTATGTTTAGTCTTCCTAGAGGTAACGAGCCTTAGGAGACGTATGTTTAGTCTACCTAGAGGTAACGAGCCTTAGGAGACGTATGTTTGGTCCACCTAGAGGTAACGAGCCTTAGGAGACCTGGATGACGGATGACTTAGAGGTAGCGAGCCTTAAGTTCATCCGCTGGTATGCGATGTATGGGTTTGACGGTTACGAGAAGGCGCAGATTCGGTTCATATTGACTAGTGTTATGATGCTATGTTACGATGTTTTGATGATGTTAAGTTATTGCATATTTTACGTACGCTTTTATTAAATAAAGTATGATGTTATGTTTTTGGCAAATATTTGATGTTAATGATTTATGTTAAAACTAGAACTCACCAGCGTAGCTGACCTTTTTAGTATGCACATTCAGGTTAAGGAAGTTATGATGATGGACGGTGATGCTGGGCGGCTTGAGGAGTTACCCGGATGATATGAAGACTGGCATCCCGTTACGAGTTGTTTTTGTTATGTACATGTATTTGAAAATGTTACGCTTCCGCATGTTAAACGATGTAATGTTATGTTTGAAATGAAATTTTCCGCTGCGTTATTTGATATTCTAGTTTGAGAACTGTTTGTGAATGAGTAAATCCAACGCGTGGGGCCTCCCGGGTTTGGGGCCTCACAACAGGCTGGACTTTAGGTTAATTACAAATTTGGTCCCTTTAGTTTAAGATTAAATATTGATAGAATTGGTCCCTTGGGTTTAGGATTGAGTTAACTAGGTTAGGATTTAACTGAATTTGACTAATGGAGTTAACCTGGAAAGTCCGGATTGTCACACGCCATCTGTAAAACCCCATGACCAATGTAAAACCCATGTAGAAAACGCCCAGTTCATGTAAAAAAATATGGTTTTTACATGCCTAATCTAAAACACCATATGTAAAAAGTCATGTGTAAAAGACCATAAACAGAATGTTAAAAGCGCAGTTCAAAAACACCATAAATTTTCAGTTCTGAAACAACTTAAAACGCCGAGTTCAAAAACACCATAAAACGACGAATTATTTTTTTTAAATATATATATATATCAATATCATACTCGTTGGAAAGATAAAAAACGCTCATTATTATGGTGTAATTTAAAAAAATAATAATAATAACGCATAAAAAAGTTATGAACGTTTAAATAGATGGGGGGATATGCATGTGACTTGCATGTGCATTTTTCTTGTCATGTGAGTAACATGTGGATGATGGGTTTACATTTTTACCCTTTTTCTTTGGAATATTTCTTGGACACATAACACTCTATGGTGGCTTTCTATACTTTTTTCACTTCTTATAATATCCCTCCCCTATGTGTGTGTGTGTGTGTGTATATATATATATGTATATATATATAGGTGAGATCATATACAAAATGTTTTTCTTCTAAAAAATATAGGAACCAATTACATAGTGACATGTGTACAATTAGAGATCTTAATAGAGGGGCATTTTCGTATTTTTCTATTTTGTTGTTATAATTGCAATCCCTAAATTTATGCAACCCATTTTTAAATGTGTTTTCCTTTTTGCCAGACTCTTCAATCTTTATATTAGTCAAAATTGTTTTCTAATTTTCTGGCTATATTTCTTAATACGAACATTGAAAGAATTCGAAATTTCTTTACATGAATTTATCATTTCTTTCTTCATCCTCTATCTAATAATCTTTTATCAACAGAGATGTCAAGTGAAATGCATGTAGATGGTGTATTTTCGGGTAAGTTTTTTGTTTTTATTGTTTATAGTGATCTTATTTTTCATTTAGATCGATCTCTTCACTCTATTCCCTTATGTGTTTTTGTTTTTATTTTACTTCGATCGTTTAACATTATATAATATGTGATTATCAGTGTAAGTATGCATCTTCTAGCCATCATAAGATTTTGATTAGATGATAAAAGTGAAAATTTAATAAAACAAAATATATACTTCTATTATCTGCGATTAACACACCGTGTTGTTATACTCTACTGTGACCATTTATGTTTAAACCGTCGTGTTATTTAACACACCAATTTACACACCGTGTTGTTATCCCACTGTGTTGCTTTACTCACTACATTCGGATTTATCATTATAAATTATCGTGTAGCTTAACTGTAGTGTGTTGTTTTTATTTTTTTAGATTATATGTTAATGTTCCAACCATATCACTACCAAAGACCGGATATAAGAAACGTTTTAAGCCGATGCGTGAGCAAGTCGCCAATAAACTGCCTAGAAGACACAATATGTGGATCTAAAGAGCATGACACATACTTGAAGTGGCGCAAGCGGACAAATTGAAGCAAACCAAGTATTTTTTTAATTTCTAGTTCATTAATTTTCAACTTCCATATGGATTGTTTGTTTATTACGTTTTTTACTATTTCGATTTATTTTTTTAAACTTATTTTTTTTTAACAATGTTAATTTTATTTGGATTGTAATTTTTATTCATTATTGTTCAGTTAATTGTATATTTTGTTTCCTTAAACACACCGTGTTGATATCATTAACTATAAACACACCATGTTGTTACAAATACCTAATGTTGTTTAACCATTAAGAATTATTATACTAGTTGTTTAAACTAGAGTTTTTTTTTACATATTTCTCCCTCTTAACCTCCTTAAAAACATATATACTCAACCATAAAAATCAATTACATATTTACTCAATACTTACACATTTACCTATTTACCCTTATATGGTTTCTAACCTAAAAACTCTTTACGTGAAGTCTGTTCCATCAGAAACTCAAATGACGTGGGCAGGAGAGAAGCTCTCTTCGATTATCACGCAGGCAGGAGGGAAGCTCTCTTTGATCGACGCACGTAGGAGGGGGCGAAGGCCACGAAGGAGGGTCTGGTGACAAAGAACTTAGGGTTTCAATAGGCAATGCTATGGTGACAAAGATGAATTTGTGCTTGATATATTGTGAAAATTGAGATGCGTAATCAGAATTCGGTCCAGATTCGTTGAACTTTGACTCGTCAGAAACCTCGAGCTGTAATGGCGGTAAGGAGAGAATGAAATGGTGTTACGAAAGCAAAATCGGCGTGTCGTCCAAATACAGCTCAACGCCATTGTTGTGGTTCAGCAACAAATCTGTATCAATATGTTTTCAAATTATGACTTCGAATCAAATTTTAATTTGTAGGATCTTTCTCAAATTGAAATTATAGTTACCGAAAGTCACATTTGGCTTTGTTTTTGCTCTAGAATTATCTCTACCACCATGTAAGAAGCTACTAACCATCACCTGTCACCAAAAAAATTGGGGAAAATTGAAGTGAGAAGAAAAAAGATGTAAAAATGATACTTGTACTTGGGTGGAGGCTTCTAGTTAGGTTGTGGGGGCTACCCGTCTCAGCAAGTAGATAACAACCAGGTGGCGGCGACAGTGGTGGTGGTGGGAGAAAGGGGGTGTTTGGGGATGAATAAAGGGGGTGTTTAGGGATGAAGAAAGGGTAAAATAGTAATTCAATAAGTTATTTTAAAAGAATTGGATAAATATGTAATATATAGGCTTTAGGAAGGAGAAATTTGTAATTAAAATTAGAGGTTGGGTAAATATGTAATAAATGAACTTAAAAAGAGAATATATGTAAATGACATTTTAAACTATTATATTGTAATTTACATTTACATAACATACATTTTAGGAAGGATATGTGAGTGTGTGAACAATACTTTTGCTCTATTGGTGGGTTTGGACGGCCAACCAATCACAGCATTCCACGGCCTAAGCCCGCAAAGTTGGACGGACGACGGAGTATATTTAATTGCATTGGAAGGTTACGAACCCTTCTTCTCAAGGACTCCATCTTCTTTCTTTCGCCGCTTCCTCTTTCTTATTTCTCAAGACTGAAGAAATTGAACGCTATAGGTGATTGGTAAAAAATACCCTCCCCACCGTACAACGTTTTCTTCTCTCTCTTTGGTGTCGACAGAGATAAACTAGGATTGTGGACTAGAGATCGGTAAATGCATCAAAAGAATTTCGGCCATCAGATAGCAGAAGAACACGACGATTCCGAGTCGGAAAACCCTATTTTCAAAATAAAAATCACAGTCTCTGCATATCACGATGAACAAGAAAATTGTTTCAAAGTCGAAATACAGAAAAATCTGATTTCAAAAGAATGTATCCCCAAATCATTTGTTCATCTTGTGAAGTCCTTTTGACAACCAAATCATTTGCTCTAGAATTTCTGAAGTTTTGTTATTCTATCGGATTAAAAAAACCCCTCATTGTAATCCTTGTCTGTTTCGTTTACACATGATGGTGTTTTTGGTGTCGACAGATGTTGCCAGAGACGATGACAACAGCAACAAACCCACGCCATCATCGTCTATTTCTTGAGTAACACAGCTTACCGCCGGGGCCGGGAAATTATTTTACATTTATTATAAATTTTATTTTACATTTTTATAATATTTATATCTAATACTTATATGTGTTTGACGTCTCTGTCACTACCGCCTGTAGTACAACTCTTCGCATCAAGTTATACATTTACGAATGAGAAATTATTAATAACTTTTAAATATTAGTATTAGTTTTCAAGAATTCCAATTTTTATACTACTAATTATTATTAAAACATTTTACTTTTATTTTAATTTTAACTATATACATTTTGGTAAGGATGTTCATGGTTCTTATTTGTTATTGGTTGGTTTGGACGTGATATCACGTGTCGCGTGTTGATTGATTGTTTATTTTATTTTTTAATCCAGCTTTTTTTGTTTTTTCTCCTACGTTTTTTTTCGTTCAACGTTTTGTTTTAGTAGATGTAGATATAATATATTTGGTACTATTTGACAAATTTTATTTATTTTTTAAAAACTAATACTGGGTGCATAACTGCATATAACCAATATAGATGTAAACGCGTGTCAGTTATCTTTTGGGTATTAAACTTTAAACTTTTCTGTACCGTCGATGTAAAACACGTTTCAACATCTTTTCAAACGTGTTATCGCTTATAATTTAGTTTGAACCCGCGACCCCGCCGCGAAGCGCGACAATAAATGCTAGTTGTATATAAAAAATAAGATGTAGATCCAGATGGTGAGTAATGTTTTTCTTAATAACATGATTTTATAGTTATATAAAATATTTTATGCACCACTAATAAATATTTTACATAGCATTTTTAAATTGTTTAATGCTTTTTATAGTTACGGGATTTATTATTTTAGACTTATGTTTAACAACTTTAATCTCATTTGGTTGGTTTTGTTAATACATGATTTCGTATTTAAGTTTATATTTAGGTTTTATACGCTCTGTGTTATTCTATTTCTATAAACACACCATGTTGACTAAAACCTAAGGTTAATCTACGAAAAAACTAGAAAAAAAACATCATTTTATTTAAATAACAATAAACAATAAATAAAAAAACAATGTTTATTTAAAAAACAACATGTGCGTTGATTTGGAACAAAAAAACAACATTTATTTAAATAACAATAAACAATAAATAAAAAAAAATAGTTTAAATCACGAAAAAGAGGGATGAATCCCACATTTCTAGTTTTCCTTATTTTGTTGAAAATGAGGAAATACCTTTAATACCCTTTTGTAAAAAGAAATCAACATTTTATTTACAATAATGTCACTAGTATTATAATAGCCCTTGATTTAAGAAGATGGAATGCCAAGATCATTTCTTACGTTTTTTAGGATAACAACATTTTATTTACAAAAACGCCATAAACATAAACACATCAAAACAACATGACTAAAAAAGCAAAAAAAATACCATGTTAAAATTTGTCATTGTGAAAACGCCATGACAAAAAAAAACTAAAACGTCATATTCAAATTGGCATCTAGATGTAAAACACCATGACCAATGTAAAACTCATGTAGAAAACGCTCAGTTCATGTAAAAAAATATGGTTTTTACATGCCCAATCTAAAACACCATGTGTAAAAAGGCATGTGTAAAAGACCATAAACAGAATGTTAAAAGCACAGTTCAAAAACACCATAAATTTCCAGTTCTGAAACAACTTAAAACGCCGAGTTCAAAAACACCATAAAACGACGAATTGTTTTTTAGATATATATATATATATATATATATATATATCAATATCATACTCGTTGGAAAGATAAAAAACGCTCATTATTATGGTGTAATTTAAAAAAATAATAATAATAACGCATAAAAAAGTTATGAACGTTTAAATAGATGGGGGATATGCATGTGACTTGCATGTGCATTTTTCTTGTCATGTGAGTAACATGTGGATGATGGGTTTACATTTTTACCCTTTTTCTTTGGAATATTTCTTGGACACATGACACTCTATGGTGGCTTTTTATACTTTTTTCACTTCTTATAATATCCCTCCCCTATGTGTGTGTGTGTGTATATATATATATATGTATATATATATATATAGGTGAGATCATATACAAAATGTTTTTCTTCTAAAAAATATAGGAACCAATTACATAGTGACATGTGTACAATTAGAGATCTTAATAGAGGGGCATTTTCGTATTTTTCTATTTTGTTGTTATAATTGCAATCCCTAAATTTATGCAACCCATTTTTAAATGTGTTTTCCTTTTTGTCAGACTCTTCAATCTTTATATTAGTCAAAATTGTTTTCTAATTTTCTGGCTATATTTCTTAATACGAACATTGAAAGAATTCGAAATTTCTTTACATGAATTTATCATTTCTTTCTTCATCCTCTATGTAATAATCTTTTATCAACAGAGATGTCAAGTGAAATGCATGTAGATGGTGTATTTTCGGGTAAGTTTTTTGTTTTTATTGTTTATAGTGATCTTATTTTTCATTTAGATCGATCTCTTCACTCTATTCCCTTATGTGTTTTTGTTTTTATTTTACTTCGATCGGTTAACATTATATAATATGTGATTATCAGTGTAAGTGTGCATCTTCTAGCCATCATAAGATTTTGATTAGATGATAAAAGTGAAAATTTAATAAAACAAAATATATACTTCTATTATCTGCGATTAACACACCGTGTTGTTATACTCCACTGTGACCATTTATGTTTAAACCGTCGTGTTATTTAACACACCGATTTACACACCGTGTTGTTATCCCACTGTGTTGCTTTACTCACTACATTCGGATTTATCATTATAAATTATCGTGTAGCTTAACTGTAGTGTGTTGTTTTTATTTTTTTAGATTATATGTTAATGTTCCAACCAGTATCACTACCAAAGACTGGATATAAGAAACATTTTAAGCCGATGCGTGAGCAAGTCGCCAATAAACTGCCTAGAAGACACATTATGTGGATCTAAAGAGCATGACACATACTTGAAGTGGCGCAAGCGGACAAATTGAAGCAAACCAAGTATTTTTTTAATTTCTAGTTCATTAATTTTCAACTTCCATATAGATTGTTTGTTTATTACGTTTTTTACTATTTGGATTTATTTTTTTAAACTTATTTTTTTTAACAATGTTAATTTTATTTGGATTGTAATTTTTATTCATTATTGTTCAGTTAATTGTATATTTTGTTTCCTTAAACACACCGTGTTGATATCATTAACTATAAACACACCATGTTGTTACAAATACCTAATGTTGTTTAACCATTAAGAATTATTATACTAGTTGTTTAAACTAGAGTTTTTTTTTACATATTTCTCCCTCTTAACCTCCTTAAAAACATATATACCTAACCATAAAAATCAATTACATATTTACTCAATACTTACACATTTACCTATTTACCCTTATATGGTTTCTAACCTAAAAACTCTTTACGTGAAGTCTGTTCCATCAGAAACTCAAATGACGTGGGCAGGAGGGAAGCTCTCTTCGATTATCACGCAGGCAGGAGGGAAGCTCTGTTTGACCCAAAAAACTCTTTATTGAAAAACACCATGACTAGAAAAACTCAATGTTGAAAACAGCATAAATATGTGTTGTTTGAAATTGAGAGTTTTTATAGTGTTTTACAGAGTTTTATGTTTATGATGTTGAAATTTTAAGCTAAAGTGTAAAACAACATAACAGAAACAAAACGCCATAAACATAAACACGTCAAAACAACATGGCTAAAAAAGCCAAAAAATACCATGTTGAAATTTGTCATTATGAAAACGTCATGACAAAAAAACTAAAACGCCATATTCAAATTGGCATCTAGGAGTAAAACACCATGATCCAAAAAACTCTTTGTTGAAAAACACCATGACTAGAAAAACTCAATATTGAAAAACACCCAGATGAAAACACAATAGATGTAAAACACATGTTGAAAACTCACTTTAATTCGAACACAGACTTAACCAAGTTTATGTTTATGGTATTGAAATTTTAAGCTAAAAGTGTAAAACACCATGACAGAAGCAAAAACGCCATAAACATTAACACGTTAAAACACTATGACAAAAAAAAGAACATGTTGAAATTTGTCTTTTGTGAAAATGTCATTAACAAAAAAAACTAAAATGCCATGTTCGAATTGGCCTTTAGTTGAAAAATATCATGACTATAAAAACTCAATGTTGAAAAAACACCATGACTACAAAAACTCAATGTTAAAAAGCACCCGGTTAAAAACATCATAGATGTAAAACACCATGTTGAAAAAAACTCACTTTAATTCGAACACAGCCTTAACCATGTTTATGTTTATAGTATTGAAATTTTAAGCTAAAAGTGTAAAACACCATGACTGAAGCAAAACGTCATAAACATAAACACGTCAAAACACCATGACTAAAAAACCTAAAACGCCATGTTCAATTTAGCCCCCAGGTGTAAAACACCATGACCTTTAAAACTTCATGTTGAAAAACACTATGACTAGAAAAAAACTCAATGTTAAAAAATACCCGGTTAAAAACACCATAGATGTAAAAACCACAGATATAAAACACCATGTTGAAAAAAACCCACTTTAATGTAATTTAAACAAAAATGATTTAATATATATATATATATAGGGGAAGGATCAAGAGAAAACCACAAAGTTAGGCGAAAACCAAGAAAACCACTAAAACAATGTGTAATACTATGGACTACGTATACGTAACCGTAATTTTTTTGTTTTCGGTTTACGTATACGTAACACTATGGGTTACGTATACGTAAGCCAATATTTAAATGATTTTTTGGTAAAAATGTGTAATATTACATTGATAATATTATAAATAAATAAAAATAAAGTAAAACAAAAAATAAATATTATCATATGATTGGTTAAAATTGATTTTTTTAGTGGTTTTCTCGGTTTTCGCCTGACTATGTGGTTTTCTCTAGAACCCTCCCCTATATATATATATATATATATATAAATATATATATATATATATATAGGAATATTATACTTGTTAGAAAGATAAAAAACGTTTGATTTTATGGTGAATGTTTTAAAAAAAAAATAATGACGTATAAAAAAGTTATGGACGTTTTAAAAAAGTAGGGGAAATGGAATGTGACTTGCATGTGCAAGCTTTTGGGTTGAATCTTCCTATTCTACCCCTTCTGGTGGTTTCCAAGTTCCAGCTATTTACCAAAATACCACCGTGTTAATCTCCACCACAAATGACCATGATCTAATAGCCTAGATTTCTTCCTAGACTTTGTAGGGTTTTATCCCTTTCTAGCCTAACCTATACCTATATATATATATATGGGGAAGGATCATAAGAAAACTCAATGTTCATGAGAAAAACAAAAAACTACTTATTAAAGGTAAAAAAAATAAAAAAAATCATAACTCAAAAAATAAATCAAAAATTTAAAAACTGTTTCGGAGACCTTATTTCCCACGTCGTCCTCGTTCAAAAAAAAACCCTCGAAAAGTAGTGTGTTTAGCTTTTGGGTTTAGTTTAGCTTTTAGATTAGGTTTTTGAAGGGGGTGGGGTGGGGTGGGGGGGTTTAGGTTTTTAGGGGGTGGGTGAGGGGGTAGGTGGGGGTGGGGTTAGGTTTTTGGGTGGGGGTGGGGTGGGGGGTTTATGTTTTTGGGGGTGGGTTAGGTTTTTGGGTTTAGTTTAGGTTTTTGGAGGGGTGGGGTTGGGTGGGGGGTTTAGGTTTTTGGGGGATGGGTGGGTGGGTTTAGGGTTTTGGGTGGGGGTGGGGGTGGGGGTGGGGTGGGGTGGGGGTTAGGTTTTTGAGTGTACTACACATATGCAGTAGGAGTTTTTTGGTTTTCCCATGAAAATGAGTTTTCTAATGAACTCACCCTTATATATATATATATATATATATATATATATATATATATATATATATATATATATATATATATAGATAGATAGATAGATAGATATATTAGGTTATGGTAAAAAATGTTTTAAAAATAAGAAGGATTCTGAGCTTGACATGTGTCATTTTATTATTTTTAAAGGGAGGGCATAATGGTCAATGTGTAATATACCAGGTCATTGTGTAATATAAAGTCTGATATTAGAAAATGACCAGACATGATATTACACAATGACCAGACCTTACATTACACAATGACCTGACATATTTGAGTGAATTACACAATGAGCTGGAAAACGTAAAACACAATGATCAATACATATAACACAATGATGAAAAATATTTGACAAAATGAGCATATTACACAATGACCAGACCTTACATTACACAATGACCTGACATATTTGAGCGAGTTACACAACAATGAGCAAATTACACAATGAGCTGAAAAACGTAAAACACAATGATGAATACATATGACACAATGATGAAAAATATTTGACAAAATGATGAATACATATAACACAATGATGAAAAACATTTGACACAATGACCAGACCTGCCATTACACAATGACCAGACCTGCCATTACACAATTACCAGACCTGATATTACACAATGACCTGATATTACACAATGACCAGATCTGATATTACACAATGACTTGACAAATTACACAATGAGCTGGAAAACGTAAAACACAATGATGAATACACATAACACAATAATGAAAAATATTTGATAAAATGAGCAAATTACACAATGAGTTGGAAAACGTAAAACACAATGATGAATACATATAACACAATGATAAAAAATATTTGACTAAATGAGCATATTACACAATGATCAAATTGCACAATAACCAGATCTGACATTACAGAATGACCTGGCATATTTTAGCGAATTACACAATAATGAACAAATTACACAATGAGCTGGAAAACGTAAAACACAATGATGAATACATATAACACAATGATGAAAAATATTTGACAAAATGATCATATTACACAAATGAGCAAATTACACAATGACCAGATCTTACATTACACAATGACCTGCCATATTTGAGCGAATTACATAATAATGAGCAAATTACACAATGAGCTGGAAAACTTAAAACACAATGATGAATACATATAACACAATGATGAAAAATATTTGACAAAATAATAAATACATATAACACAATGATGAAAAACATTTGACACAATAATCAGACCTGACATTACATAATGACCAGACCCGATATTACACAATGACATGATATTACACAATGACCAGAACTAATATTACACAATGACCAGAACTAATATTACACAATGAACTTGTATTACACAATGACCTGACGAATTACACAATGAGCTGGAAAACATAATTTTTTTTGTTTTTGTATATAACGACACTATACTCGTTTTAAAGATAAAAACACTCGTTTTTATGGTGTAATGTTTTTAAAAAAATAATGTCGTATATAAAAGTTATGAACGTTTAAAAAAGGGGGGAAACTTGATAAAAAGTCAACAAAAGTGGTCAAGACTAAAATACCCTTCCAATAATTTTTTCTCGTATAATTTAATCTCAAACATTAAATATTTCTACAATTTAATCTCAACATTTTCCTATATAATAGATATAATTAAACCTTTTTCTTAAAAAATGAAATATTGATCGACTTGTATATAAGTTAATAATTCTTAATCTACAGAAAAAAAAAATTGAACAGCCAAAGAAACCGTTGATAGAGACAATATTATACCATAGCGTTTTACAGTGTATTTCATTGGCAAACCTGTTATTATGTACTATTAGTAGTCAAATAACATCCTAATAGTATTTAGAAAAACAAAGAGAAAGTTTTAAAATCTCATAATAATGCTAAATGAAAAGGATTTTGCAGTATTATAAAAGTTAAGGGATACATGTAAACCTTTAAAGCTTAATCAATAACTTTGATGATTTTTCAAAAAACACATTGTAGGATCGTAAAATTACAAGGTGATTCTGTTCTAGTTGATATTGGCGGAAACAATAGCAACCAACAAAGTAAACAAGTAAACAACAAGAATACTGATAAATGCACTGTTGTATTAGACTTCTGAGATTACAAGTTTACAAGTAAAACACTATCAAGAAGCACTATCAAGGCACACAAGCACTAGTAACCACACCTTGTTTGAAGTGTTTACAAGATATATATAGTAACTTAGAATCAAGACAGACCCTTGATTCTAAGGATCAGATCTAACACAAACCGTTGATCTTGTTTATTAATCTAAATTACACGCAAAGGCTAATCTAGATAACTTTACTGAAACGTCTTCTTAGGCATCATTGTTTGCATGCTTGGAGACGCGTGACATTGTCCTTTATTGGTTGCACCACTAAGGTTCCTTTTGCTTGGAGTGTGGCAGTTGCTTTTGCAGAAAGGTGTCAGAGGCGCTTCACATGGATAGTCAGCTGCAACGTTTGGTCTTCAGTGAATAAGGCTATCAGCAGCAGAGATGAGAATAATACTGCTGATAAGCCCATCAGCAGCACCTTGTGTTGAATGCTGCTGATAAGCCTATCAGCAGCAACAAGTGTTGAATGCTGCTGATAAGCCTATCAGCAGCAACAAGTGTTGAATGCTGCTGATAAGCCTATCAGCAGCAATATGTGATGAATGCTGCTGATAAGCCTATCAGCAGCATTTGTACTTAGAATAATTTGGTAGCAATCAGTCTTTGGTTATACAAACTCCCCCTAGACTGATGCAACCAAAATTCTTCTAATTACTTTGCTGCTGAAGCTTTTACATGTGGCTGACTATCCTTTCAACCTCATAGCCTCTTGGATCCTTGCTGGGATTGTTCAGTGGAAGTTCAGACAGAATCTTGATGTCTTTGTGTGGCATTTTGTAGATTGCTTTGCTTGAACATCTCATCTGCTGCTTCTTTACATCAATCAGAGTGAACTCATACAAATCAGCATTGTAGGACCAAGATACAAATGGAGAGTGGGACTTGAGTGGTTTGATATCCATGACTACATCTTTGCTAGGGTTGAAGTAATGTCTGATTGCTAGCTTAAGATGTTTCCCTCTCTCATTTGCAGGCTCATGAGCTTCACCCAGCTTCAAAATTCTTCTTAGGTCTGAATCTGGTAGTTGCAGAACTTCATCAACAGACTTGTATGTAGATCTTCTTCTTTCAGTTCTCCCCCTGAAGATCTCAAACCTTTGATCCTGTGGATTGTAGACCCATTCAACTATGTTTCTTGAGTCTTCAGGTTCAGATGAGGATTTGGATTTCTTTAAGGGAGGTTGTTGATGAGTGGGAGCTGGGTGGGATGTTTTGGACTTGTTGGGTGGAGGAGTGGACGGTTTGGGGAGGAGAGTGGAAGGATGATGGACTGAGGAAGAGGTAGGTGAGGGAGAAGGCTTGGGTTTCTTTGTCTTTGGTTTTTCTTCTTTTTTGATAAGTATCCTTTTCTTGGAGCCTTTCTTCCCTAGTCTTTCTTCCTCATCCTTTTTAACTTTGAAGTAGAGGGCTTGCAGGTTCATGAAATTCATGGGACCTAGCCTCTTTCCACTATCTCCTCTAGCCTTAAGGAAGTCAATCATGACCTTCCTTTCTTCATGGGTTCTTTTATTCAGTGCAATGGTCTTCTTGGACTATAGCTTGGCTTTTTCTTCTTCTTCAGCCTTTTTCTTGCTAGCCAATTGACCCTGCTGACCCATGAAGGCTCTGTAGACTTCTTTAGTTGATAGTTTCTCAAGGTAGTCTGCATCCTCACCTTGAGAGACTAGAGTCTTTACCCACTCCTCCCTCATTTCTTTAGCTAGTTCAGAATCGGTTATTCTGAACTTAGCTTCTTCTTTCTTCTTTTTCTCCAATTATTTCTCCTCTTTATTGAACTGTTCCTGTAGTTGACGAGCAAGAGCTGCATCTTCTTCAATCTGTTCAACTGCAGGAATCTTTCTTTTCAGCTCATCCAGCTGTCTAGCATACAGCTGGATGGTTTGTTCTCTTAGGAGAATGGCTGTTTTTCTTTCTTGAGCCTTTTTCATGTCAGCCATCTCCTTTTCTTCTCTTTTTCTTCTTTTCTCTTTTGTCTCTCTTTTCTCTTTTTGCAACCTCTCTTCATCTTCATCAGTCATGATTCCCTTTCCTTTGTTAACATTGGATGCCTCTGCTCTGGCTTCACTGATCACAGCAACAGCTGATTGTTGTGCTGTTGGGATCTCTGCCTCGGCTTCATTGGCAAGTTGAGGGATTGACAAGGGATGATCACTTTCTTCATCAAGTTGATACTCAGGACCTTCTATTTCCCTCAGTTGATCCCTAAGAGAAGATCTTGTGCCAGATGCTGCAGATGTGGCTTCAACTTGTGGAGTATCTGAGTTGGAGTCAGCATCAGAAGTTGACACAGACTCTTCCTGAGGAATCAGTCCTTCTTCTTCAAGATGGGCTCTGACAGTAGCTATCATTGCCTGTCTTTCAAGTGAGTTGACATTGCAGATGTTTGCCCTGAGATGAAAAATCTTGAATAGGAAGTCTGAGGGCAGCTGAAGGATGTTCCTGGTGTTGATGATGAGAGAGGAGCCGTTGCTGAGCAGAAGAGTGTGGTCAAGGGACTTAGTGCTCACCCAACCTAGCACGTCCAAGTCCTTGACCAGGAAGGCATACAGGAATCTTTGAAGGCCCAGAACTTCTTCTTCAGGGAGAAGACTGCTCCTTGTTATTTCAAGATTGCTAGGAGTCGGTCTCCTTTCTGCGGCCGCCGAGGATTCAGGATAAGCTACCCGATGTGCTGCTTGTAGGAATCTTTGGAACCTGGGTAGATTATCCTCCATCAGGTCATGGAACCTGCCAATGGCAAGTTCTGCTGAGAGATCTGTTGAGGTGTTGATACAGTTAGTTAAATGCAGATGTAGGACTTGGAGGGCATTGAGAGAGTTCCAGTTCAGCTCTTCTACTCCGCTGAACTCCCATCCAATCCAAAACCTCTCAGCTGATCCATCATACCCCCAAGCTAGAATGGAGTCAAATTCTAGCTTCTTTGATGATCTGAGTAGTTGGGGGGTAGAGGATTGACCAATGATGGTTGCTGCTTCAGGGATGATGCTGAATGGTGTATTTGGTTGTTCTGTGTCTTCAGTACCATTCAGCATTTCATCGACAGCCCTGACGACCAACTTCCAGTCTTCAGATTTCTCTTCGTCTTCGTTATCTGTGGCTGGCAAGTCATGAATTTGTACAAAAGCCGGCTTGAATAGTGAACTTTGAAGTACAACCTGCTCTTGAATCCAGTCGTCAAGACTGTCTGTATCTTCTTCCATAGAGACCATCTCCCCCTTTTTGGTTGCATCAGTAGACAGGTAAGCATCAGTTTGGGTGCCTACTGATACGAGAGAGGGAGTGGCTAAAGTTGGGCATTGATGGGCTTCATGCATAGAGACTTGGTGTCTTAGTTTGGACACTTTAGCCTCTAGCATAGCCACCCTGGCCGTCAATTCCAAGTTATGAAGTTTCAGTCTGTCCTCATCCACAGTTGTGGAATCCTTGGACCCAGATGGGGCCGTAGGTCGAGCCTCAGCATCCCCATCACCCGTGGTTTCTTGGCGCCTGGGATTCCTCTCAGTGAGGGTAGTTTCCAAGGAAACACCCTCACCATGAGTTGCCATGGTTGAGGTCTTAAAGATGTTGTCACTGTCCTCCTGGTCATTTGATGGACCAGCAGTAGTGACAGCCTCGTCCACATCCACTCTTTCATTACTCCTAGAGTGGACCTTCAAGGGTGAAGAACTGGGGTTGGGTGTTTCGGAAGCAAGACCAATCAGTACCTCCTTGATAGTGGTAGTTGGAGAAGGTACATCACTTTGGTCAGGTTTCTCCACACTTAAGTTCAAAGAAGATAGGTATGGCTCAAAGGGCTGTTCTATGGATCCGGGAAGTGATCCTAATCCTAATAGAGAGACTTCCGAAGTAGTCTCCCTAGAAATGTGGCTTTCCCTTATGATATTCTCACTAGAATGTTGTGATTCTGAGTGAGGGATGTTGGCTTGGGTTTGGGCCTTGGAGGCAAGAGAAGAAGGAGTTCTCTTGCCCCTCTTCCTTGTATACTTGGCTGCAACCGGGGCCCTGTGTTCCGGTTGAGCAATCAAACTGTGGGTGAGTAATGTATGTGCCTGTGCATCCTCAGTAGAATGCACAGGGGTTCGATCAAGGGAAATAGTAGTTTGAGTTTGTGGTAGTGAGGTGGAGGGTGTGGGATCAGTATCAGCTGGGTTTGCTGAACTGTCACCCTGGGCACTTTGCGTGTTCAACATTGTAGACAACAATGGAACATCGGCCCCTGAGAACTTTGATGAAACTGTTCTCATACTTTGAAAAATGTTGTTCTTATATCCTAGAATTGAGTAGATTCTTGCAGTTTTTGAAAGATCTTGGTGCTCAATGTTGAACACTTCCTGCAAGAATCTTGGGTACATGAAGAACTGTGATTTCACCCCTTCTTGAAGGTTGTATCTCAAACCGTCAAGAATGAGATGGGAAAAGTTGAAACCCGCCCCAGTTATCATACCGTGAATTGCCGACGCAAGTCCGGAGCTAAGTTGGTTCCAGCCACTCCTTTTCTGGGATATGCATTGGAGAAGAGTGTGGCAAAGATACTTCCATTTGGGACCCATGAGTGCCTTCTCTATCGTATACTCTGTTTGATTCCCTGTGTACCCTATGAATACAAAGGTCCTCATGTATACGTCTCTGGGGTAAGAGATGGCGTCCCCTTCATCTTGAAGCTTGAGGTGTTGGCAGAGCTTTGCTTCAGTGATAATCATCTCCTTACCGTCTACTGTGCCACTGATTTGGGGAGTGCCCTGGTCAGTAGAATATGCGGCTGAGCTCCAAAAATCTTCCATGTGGGAAGTATAGATGGTTGGGTTGACTGTTAGGGCATGGTGGATTTTGGACCGACAAAGGAAGTCGATCATATCATCGAATCCTTCGGATTTCTTGCCCTTTATTAGGCATGCAGTGAGGTTGTGATATGGGGAAAACTTGTCGTTTGGGTTGTTTATGTCTGCGCCTGCCATTGTTATGGATTTGGAGGGAAGAGGAAAGGGTGTTTGAATGGTGGTTAATTATTTAGGGCTTTGAATGTTGTGGGGACGGGAGAGAAAGTGATGGGAGGTAGGTTTGAAATTGAATATGAAGAGGTTGTGGGAAAGTTTGAGATTGTGATATAACGGCAGACGAAGAAAAAGCAACTTTACTTGTACAGTACAACCTGTTTCACTTTTCATTGTTACAGCTGTAAACCACTCGAGCAGTCATGGTAAAGACTGACGATATTTACTTTTACAGCGGGTAAAAGTTAATTTAGACTTGTTTTACCCATCAGCAGCAAACTTGGTTGCTGCGGATAGTGAAGTCTTTCAGCAGCAGATTTGGTAGCTGCTGACTGTTGTATTCATTCCGCAGCAAAAGGGTTACTGTTGACCGTCTTAAAGCTATCCGCAGGAAACTTGTTCCTGCTGATAACTTAAAGCGATCAGTAGCAAAGGCTTTGCTGCTGAAGAGAAAATCTGTCAGCAGTGAAAAAAGTGTTGCTGACTATAACCTTTTATTAAGAACAAAAACATAGACATATTTACAAGGAAAGATAAAAATTAGAGACATGTCCTATTCAAAGTTCATCATGCCAATTGATTTAACTAGATATCAAAATCTTGCTTCATCAACATATTGCTCATTTGTGTGAACCTTGGATAGGATAATTCTCTTTTTCTCAGCTTGATCCCTGATAAAGTGATACCTGATGTCGATGTGCTTAGTCTTGGAGTGCTGCACTGGATTATTCGTGATAGAGATAGCACTCATGTTGTCAATGTGAATTGGAGTCTTGTAAGGCCCCTTTCCCGGGTGACCTCACTTGTTGGATTTACTCATAAACATAGCCATAAATACTGAACTTAAATTAAAAACATTCATCATTCAATTACATTACATAACAGCGGAAGTCTTTACAAATAAATCATAACATTGTTCTAAGACATATAAAACAAAAGTGGGATGTCAGTCTCGTGCCGAGTAACCTTCACGCCATCGCACGACCTTTTCTTCCTTTACCTGAAATGTATACTAAAAGTCAGCTAACGCTGGTGAGTTCTAGTTTAATGCGATTTGATATAAACATTCTTTTCTTTACCTTATAAGTATGCATTACTGTATAGTCATTCATATAAATACGTATTCATAACTTTTGCCTTTCTTTTATCTTTCTTTTCTGTATTTTTGTGATTTCATATATATATATATATATATGCATTCACCCTTTTCTTTCTTTTCTTTCTTTTCTTTCTTTCTTTAATTTCATGGGTCATACTCTATAAGGGTGATCAACCCGTCATTTGCTTACGAATGTCACAAAGACAATCGCCGCGGTCCATCGTCATGGCCCGCCTATACTTACAACCGTCCGGCAACTAGTGCCGTCCGTCATTTTATTCTTACAACCGTCCGGCAACCTTTGTCCGTCCGTCATGACTTACAACCGTCCTACCGTCGTAGGCCGTAATTCGCCCGTCTACCCGAAGGTATCCGTTTCCCATGCGACTATTATTTATACAACCGTTCTACTATAATATACCAATTGCTTCGACCGTCCATTAATGGCATTCGTACGTCCTAGCTGATGAAGGAACGCACTTGTCCCGGTTGTAAAATAATCACATGGTCGTCCGTCTACCGAAGTAGCCGTTATCATCGAAGCGTCCATAACATTTTCTGTACTTGGCAAGCAATATATACATGGATATAAAGCAGGATTTCATTCTTTCATATTGTGTTATACTTTCATTCATTCTTTATAATCATGCTTTTCATTCTTTATTCATAATTTCTCTTTCATGTATAGGTATATATATATATATACTTGTATAACACATATGATCACATTGACATTCATAACATTTATTCACTTAGTGTATACATCTCAGCCCCAAAACATTTGAAAACATTTACACATAACATAGAAGGGGCACATAGAACTCACCTGATGGGCTACTCTAAGTTGTCCTAGACAAAGGTCCAACAGGGTCACTTTCGATCTGGATTAGGTAGTTAAATACACATTAGACCCAACCCCGACTTTAATGGTTTAATCATTCTAAACTTACTGACTTTACTTAACCAACCTGCTGCCTGCTGCCTGCGCACTTAGTAAGTGCGCAGGGACTTGCTCTTGCGCACTTGGCAAGTGCGCAGGAGCCTTCCTCCTGCGTAGTCTGCATCCTGTGTACTTGGTAAGTACGCAGGGATTCCCTCCTGCGCACTTGGTAAGTGCGCAGGACTTGGTTCTTGGACCAAAAATCCGAAGTTCTTGCATGCAAACCCGATCGTGCCAATCTTACAATTTTCTTTGATCAAAACATGCGGTTTTCGTTCTAGATGTTATTTCTAAGCTTATTATCAAGTTTCATCCGTAAAAACATCATCTATTTAGCTAAAACTCGAGAAACCCCAAAATGAACAAAAACTCAGATTATGTATGAATCATTACCTGGATTGAAGTTTTGATTCGGAGGTTTTGCTCACGAGCTCAGCTGTAACGTGCTCCTCTAATCTCGTGACGATTCGTCGACTTTCTCTCTCTAGACCCGGGCTCCCTTTCTCTCTCTAGAATTGGTGAAATGGAGGTGAAATGGTCAAATGGGCTGTCTTGCCCCTTTTATACCTGGGCTTCCCTCGGCCCGTTAGAGTCGAGCCCAAGCCCATACGTCTTTCTTTCGCTTTATGACGTTTAAATCCTCATCGTATTATTATTTACTTATTTACTATTTTCGGGATGTTACAAGTCTACCCTCCTTAAAGAGGTTTCGTCCTCGAAACTGTTTATACGTCAAACAATTGAGGGTATAGTCCCCTCATCTCGTCTTCTTTTTCCCATGTAGCTTCCGACCCTTTTCTGTGCTTCCATTGTATTTTGACTAAAGGGATCGACTTATTGCGTAGTCACTTTTCAGCTCGATCAAGGATGGCTATTGGTTCCTCTACATAATTTAGGCTGTTATCCACCTCGATCTCGTCGTAAGGTATGTAAGCTGTGTCATCGGCTAGGCATTTACGTAAGTTAGACACGTGGAACGTAGGGTGTATTCCACTAAGCTCAACGGGTAGGTCGAGTCTGTAAGCAACTTGACCCACTCTTGCTAAAATCTTGAAAGGTCCGACAAACCTTGGACTCAGTTTGCCACGCTTCCTGAATCGGATGATTCCTTTCCACGGTGATACCTTTAACAGTACCATGTCCCCTACCTGAAACTCTAAATCCCTTCTTCTCTTGTCCGCGTATGATTTCTGCCTGTCCTTTGCGGCTTTCATTCGAGCTTTGATTTGATCAAATTTCTCTGAAGTAGCTTTGACCACTTCGAGACTTGCAAAATCTTTCTGTCCAATTTCCCCCCAACAAACTGGGGTCCTACATTTCCTCCCATACAACATTTCAAACGGCGGCATGCCAATAGTTGTGTGATAGCTGTTGTTATATGAAAATTCTGCCAATGGTAGATGGCGGTCCCAACTCCCACCGAAGTCAATGATACAGGCCCGGAGCATGTCCTCCAAGGTCTGAATGGTCCTTTCCGATTGTCCATCGGTTTGAGGGTGGTAAGCGGTGCTGATGTTTAGTCTAGTGCCCATTGCTTCATTGAATTTCTTCCAAAACCTTGATGCGAATCTAGTATCCCTGTCAGACACAATTGACAGCGGCATACCATGTCTGCTCACAGTCTCCTTGATAAATACTTCTGCTAGTCTTTCTGACGAAGAAGACTCACGTATAGGCAAGAAGTGAGCACTTTTCGTCAAACGGTCGACGATCACCCAAATGGTATCATTGCCTTTAGCTGTTCGCGGTAGCTTGGTAATGAAGTCCATCGTGATCTCTTCCCACTTCCATTCCGGTATTGGTAGAGGTTGCATTTTACCGCATGGTTTCTGGTACTCGGCCTTAACTAGAGAACACGTTAGGCACTTGCTCACGTATTCTGTCACATCATTCTTCATGCCAGGCCACCAGTATTCTTTCTTCAAGTCTTGATACATTTTGTTTGTCCCGGGGTGGATAGAATAACGAGACTTATGGGCCTCATCGAGTATTTTGGCTCTAAGCTCGCCAATCTTAGGTATCCACATTCGGCCAAACCTAGTTCGTACACCGTATGTATTTGCACTTAAGTTCCCTTGTTGCCCTACTATTCTTTCCCGTTTTATATTTCTTTCTAATAGTGCTTCATCTTGTGCCTTTGATATTTCGCCCATCAAATCTGGCGTTATTATTAGCTGACACGCTTTGATTCGGATAGGTGCCGATTCTTCCTTTCTACTTAAAGCGTCAGCTACTACGTTTGCCTTGCCTGGATGGTACAATATCTCACAGTCATAGTCCTTCAGCAGCTCTAACCACCTCCTTTGCCTCATGTTTAATTCCTTTTGCTCGAAGAAGTACTTCAGGCTTTTGTGATCGGAGTAGATGGTGCATTTAACTCCATACAAATAGTGCCTCCATATTTTCAACGCAAAAACCACTGCTGCTAACTCTAGATCGTGCGTTGGGTAGTTAACCTCGTGAATCTTTAGTTGCCGTGAGGCACAAGCAATTACCTTTCCTCGTTGCATAAGTACACAACCCAAACCCTGCCCCGAAGCGTCAGAGTAGACTACCAAGTCTTCATTTCCCTCAGGTAGTGTTAAGACTGGAGCTTGAGTTAATCGTGTCTTAAGTTCCTCAAACGCGTTGTTTTGGGTTTGACTCCATTCATATTTCACTTCTTTCCGTGTCAGTTTAGTTAGTGGCGAGGCTATCCTTGAGAAATCTTGAATGAACCTTCGATAGTAGCCTGCCAATCCAAGAAAACTTCGTATCTCTGTTGGTGTCTTTGGGATGTTCCATTCCTTTACTGTTTCTATCTTTGCAGGATCTACCATGATGTCGTTTGGGTTTATCACATGACCTAGGAATTGGACTTCCCTAAGCCAGAACGCGCATTTGGAGAATTTCGCGTACAACTTCTCCTGCTTTAACACTTCCAGAACTTCTCTTAGGTGACAGTGGTGATCACCCTCGTTTTTCGAATATATCAGTATGTCGTCTATAAAAACTATCACTGATCGATCCAACATGGGTCGACACACTCTATTCATCAAATCCATGAACGCTGCTGGTGCGTTAGTTAATCCGAAGGACATCACGAGAAACTCATAATGCCCATAACGCGTGCAAAACGCGGTCTTTGGTACGTCTTCTTTCCTTACTTTCAACTGATGGTAACCCGACCTAAGATCGATCTTTGAGAACCAACTCGCACCTTGCAGTTGATCAAAAAGGTCGTCTATTCTAGGCAATGGGTATTTGTTCTTTACTGTCCTCTTGTTCAGTTCGCGGTAGTCAATGCACATGCGCATGCTGCCGTCTTTCTTCTTTACGAATAGTACCGGAGCGCCCCATGGTGAGATGCTCGGTCTAATAAATCCCTTTTCCTGTTAATTCTTGTAGTTGAGACATCAATTCTTTCATTTCTGACGGAGCCAATCGGTAGGGGGCTTTGGCAACGGGCTCAGCTCCTGGCAGTAAATCAATCTGAAATTCTATTTCCCGATCGGGTGGTAACCCAGGTAGATCCTCAGGGAATACTTCCGGAAAGTTGCACACCACGGGTACATTCTTGAGTTCATTCATTTTCGTTCTATCATCAATAACATATGCTAGATAAGCTTCGCAACCGCGCCTCATGTAACTTTCGGCCTTGATCATCGAGATGATGTTCGGCATCGAGCAATTCCAATCCTCATAAACCGTAATTGGACTGCCGCTAGGAGCTTTGAGGTGTATCCTCTTACGTTTACATATGATTTGGGCTTCGTTGGCAGCTAGCCAATCCATGCCCAATACTATATCGAATTCTCCTAAGGTGAGAAGGAATAATCTAGAAGGAAACTTATGACCCTCTATTTCTATGATGCAATCCTCTGTTACTTGGAATACTGCCGAATTTTTACCAACGGCAGTTTGTACGCTAAAGGCCTTTACTATGGTGTTGATAGTGCAATCTAGTTTACGACTAAATGCATTGGATATAAAACTTTTACTAGCACCAGAGTCAAATAAAATAGCAGCATTTTCATCATTTACTAGAAACGTACCTGACACAACATCAGGGTTTCCTCTTGCTTCTTCTTCAGTTAGTGCATAGGCTCGAATCCTAGCCTTTGGCTGTTCCTTTTCAGCTTCCTTTTCCCTTCCCGCACCGGATTATCTAGTTTTTCTGCAATCCCTAGTCAGGTGACCAAACAGTCCACATCCTTGACATTTAGTGTCTCTTAAGCAGTCACGAGAATAGTGTCCCGCCTTCCCACACCTGTAACAGGTGGTAGTGCCGACCCGGCACTCGCCAAAATGTTGTCTTCCACATTTCTTGCAGGCTTCATAGTTATCCGACCTTGGTTTCTTAATTTCAGTTGTTACGTTCCCTCTTCCGGTGCCTCTAGACGGGTTCTCCCACTTTCTCTTTTGGGTTTCTGTTGGTGGGTCCTCATTGGCATAATCGTCGTAGACGATTCCGCTCAGATTCACTACCGACTCGAAGGTCGAGGGTAGGTTGGCTTTCACGTGGACACGGACCCTTTGAGGTAGGCCCTTCACATAATACTTGATCATTCGCTCTTCTGTCTCCACCAGGTGGGGTACCAGCTGTGCCAACTCATTGAATCTACAAGTATACTGGCGGTGTGTCTTGTTGCCAGCCTTAAGGTTTAGGAATTCATTTTCCACTCGAACAATTTCGTTCTGGGGACAGAACTTTTGAATTACCAGCTTTTTCAGTTCTTCCCATGTCATTCTTGCAAGAGCGTTTGGGGACTTTGTCCTCTGGATGTTCCTCCACCAACCTAGGGCCTCATTGGTGAAAGAATGAGCAACATATTTAACAGCCTGGTCTGGTCGACACTCGCTGATGTTGATTACAGCACTCATCCTCTCAATCCATTCAAGCGTTGCCACTGAATCTTTGCTCCCATCGAACTTGGGTGGGTCTCCGTCCTTGAAACCTTTGTAAGTGCACCCACGATTGCTCGATCCTATCTTTATTTCATCCCCATCACTATCATATACTTTCTCTTCATTGTCTCCTTCATCATCCTCTTTACTTTTCTTTAATGCCTCGGATAGTAGATCGGGCAATACCTTCTTCAAAGTGAGCACGACTTCACGGGCAATAGCATCCCTGACTTCAGGTTCCAACTGTATAGGCCCTGGACTGTTGTTCCCAGTTGGTGTCACATCTGTTTCGTGCACACTCTCAGTGCGTTCTGCGTGCACACTCTCTTCCTCTTCCTGTCTTTGTTTCAATGGAGGTCTACCTACTCGGCCAGTGCGACCGCCTCGGCGTCCCGTTCTTCCTCCACCAGCCATAATCCTTAATTTCCTGATAGTTATAAAGGGAATACATCAATGTCATTTCTTCAGATCATAGTTTGGAACAGTACGAGCAAGGTAAATTCTTAATTACAGTGACCGGTTTGTGATTACTAATTTACATTGCTTTTCGGGTTCAAAACTCTTCAAATCAGTCATGGCATTAACATCTATTTGTTCTAAGTTATGGTATCTATTCTTATGCAAGAGCATTAACTTTATTCTTACTTACCGTGCTGGCGTTAGCGTTGGTTACCCATACTGACATCCGTGCGTTGGTCCCATAATCAGTTTGAGTCTAGACATTTAGGGATGTCTAAATCTCTCAAACTATTGCTCTGATACCAACTTGTAAGGCCCCTTTCCCGGGTGACCTCACTTGTTGGATTTACTCATAAACATAGCCATAAATACTGAACTTAAATTAAAAACATTCATCATTCAATTACATTACATAACAGCGGAAGTCTTTACAAATAAATCATAACATTGTTCTAAGACATATAAAACAAAAGTGGGATGTCAGTCTCGTGCCGAGTAACCTTCACGCCATCGCACGACCTTTTCTTCCTTTACCTGAAATGTATACTAAAAGTCAGCTAACGCTGGTGAGTTCTAGTTTAATGCGATTTGATATAAACATTCTTTTCTTTACTTTATAAGTATGCATTACTGTATAGTCATTCATATAAATACGTATTCATAACTTTTGCCTTTCTTTTATCTTTCTTTTCTGTATTTTTGTGATTTCATATATATATATATATATATATATATATATATATATATATGCATTCATCCTTTTCTTTCTTTTCTTTCTTTCTTTAATTTCATGGGTCATACTCTATAAGGGTGATCAACCCGTCATTTGCTTACGAATGTCATAAAGACAATCGCCGCGGTCCATCGTCATGGCCCGCCTATACTTACAACCGTCCGGCAACTAGTGCCGTCCGTCATTTTATTCTTACAACCGTCCGGCAACCTTTGTCCGTCCGTCATGACTTACAACCGTCCTACCGTCGTAGGCCGTAATTCGCCCGTCTACCCGAAGGTATCCGTTTCCCATGCGACTATTATTTATACAACCGTTCTACTATAATATGCCAATTGCTTCGACCGTCCATTAATGGCATTCGTACGTCCTAGCTGATGAAGGAACGCACTTGTCCCGATTGTAAAATAATCACATGGTCGTCCGTCTACCGAAGTAGCCGTTATCATCGAAGCGTCCATAACATTTTCTGTACTTGGCAAGCAATATATACATGGATATAAAGCAGGATTTCATTCTTTCATATTGTGTTATACTTTCATTCATTCTTTATAATCATGCTTTTCATTCTTTATTCATAATTTCTCTTTCATGTATAGGTATATATATATATACATACTTGTATAACACATATGATCACATTGACATTCATAACATTTATTCACTTAGTGTATACATCTCAGCCCCAAAACATTTGAAAACATTTGCACATAACATAGAAGGGGCACATAGAACTCACCTGATGGGCTACTCTAGGTTGTCCTAGACAAAGGTCCAACAGCGTCACTTTCGATCTGGATTAGGTAGTTAAATACACATTAGACCCAACCCCGACTTTAATGGTTTAATCATTCTAAACTTACTAACTTTACTTAACCAACCTGCTGCCTGCTGTCTGCTGCCTGCGCACTTAGTAAGTGCGCAGGGACTTGCTCTTGCGCACTTGGCAAGTGCGCAGGAGCCTTCCTCCTGCGTACTTGGTAAGTACGCAGGGTCTGCATCCTGCGTACTTGGTAAGTACGTAGGGATTCCCTCCTGCGCACTTGGTAAGTGCGCAGGACCTGGTTCTTGGACCAAAAATCCGAAGTTCTTGCATGCAAACCCGATCGTGCCAATCTTACAATTTTCTTTGATCAAAACATGCGGTTTTCGTTCTAGATGTTATTTCTAAGCTTATTATCAAGTTTCATCCGTAAAAACATCATCTATTTAGCTAAAACTCGAGAAACCCCAAAATGAACAAAAACTCAGATTATGTATGAATCATTACCTGGATTGAAGTTTTGATTCGGAGGTTTTGCTCACGAGCTCAGCTGTAACGTGCTCCTCTAATCTCGTGACGATCCGTCGACTTTCTCTCTCTAGACCCGGGCTCCCTTTCTCTCTCTAGAATTGGTGAAATGGAGGTGAAATGGTCAAATGGGCTGTCTTGCCCCTTTTATACCTGGGCTTCCCTCGGCCCGTTAGAGTCGAGCCCAAGCCCATACGTCTTTCTTTCTCTTTATGACGTTTAAATCCCCATCGTATTATTATTTACTTATTTACTATTTTCGGGATGTTACAAGTCTGCATGAAGGTCATTCCATAGTCAAGCATTTGATTTTGGATCCAGATGACCCGTGCACAGCAGCTTGAAGCTGCGATGTATTCTACTTCAGCTGTTGAAGTAGAGACACATGTTTGCTTTTTGCATTGCCATGAGATGAGCCATCCTCCCAGAAATTGACATCCCCCTGATGTGGACTTCTTGTCCAAGTTGCAACCCCCATAGTCACTGTCAGTGTAGGCATAGAGATTGACATTTCCATTCTTTGGATACCATAGCCCAATTTTTGGAGCTCCCTTTAGATATCTAAGGATCCTTTTGACAGCTTGAAGATGAGACACTTTTGGAGCTGCTTGAAATCTTGCGCAGAAACAAACTGCAAACATGATATCTGGTCTTGAGGCAGTGAGATACATGAGAGACCTTATCATTGCTCGATACTGATGTTGATCAGTGTCTTGTCCTTCTTTATCCGGAGATAATTGATGGTGCACTTGTATAGGAGTTCTTGCAGCAGAGCAGTCAGCCATTTTGAACCTCTCCAAGATGCTTTTGACATACTTGGATTGACTTATGAAGATTCCATTTGGTACCTGTTTAACTGGAAGTCCTAAAAAGAAATTTAGTTCACCCATTGAACTCATTTCAAATTTGGAATGCATCAGAACTTCAAAGTCTTTGCAGAGTTTCTTTCTTGTAGATCCAAAGATAATGTCATCAACATAAATCTGGACAAACAAAATTTCTCCCCCTTCATCTTTGATGAAAAGTGTCTGATCAATGGCCCCTCTTCTGAAGTTGTTGCTAAGTAGATATCCAGATAAAGTTTCATACCAGGCTCTTGGGGCTTGGTGTAAGCCATAGAGAGCTTTGTCCAGTTTTAAGACCTTATTTGGATGTGTAGGATCCACAAAGCCTGGAGGCTGTTTGACAAAGACCTCTTCACCAATCTTGCCATACAGAAAGGCACTCTTCACATCCATTTGATAGATCATAAAGTTTTTGGATGCTGCATATGCCAGAAAGATTCTGATGGCTTCCAGACGGGCAACAGGAGCAAAGACTTCATCATAGTCAATGCCTTCTTCTTGAGTGTAACCTTGAGCTACCAGTCTGGCTTTGTTCTTGACCACGATGCCCCTTTCATCTTGCTTATTTCTGAAGACCCATCTTGTTCCAATGGCTGTTTGACCAGGTGGAATATCAACAAGCTTCCAAACATCTTGTCTTTTGAATTGCAGCAATTCTTCCTGCATTGCTTCAATCCAGCTGTTGTGCTTGAGAGCTTCATCAATCTTCTTGGGTTCCACCTGAGATAGAAAGCAAGAGAACAAACAAATGTTGGCTTCATGAGACTTACTTCTTGTGTGGATACCTAAGTGGACTTGGCCAATGATGTTTTTTAGAGGATGCCCTTTGTTTATTCTCTGAGCTGGTATCACATCCAGCCGTATTCCCTCTTCAAGATTACTTTGGTTTAGATCAGGATTGTCTTCAGTTGTGAGGAGAGGAGCTTGAAGGTTCTGATCATTGTGTTCCACATTGTCAGCAGTGTTAGCATCAGAGGCCTCTTCAGCATGGATTGAGGAGGACTCATTAAAGATTTCTTGGTCAGAGAGATTGTTGCTTGTGGTGTTGGAAGTACCGGCTTCACCTGTACTGGCTTCAATAGCTTCTGCCATTGATGGAGGATCAATGGATGGCCTTTTCATCCTGATGTAGGGACTGGGAAAATCCAGTCTGTAGTCAGAAGAGGAGGTTGAGGCAGAAGATGTGGATTTTGAAGAGGAAGACTCCATATTTGAGAATATGAGAGGCTCAAATATCTGGGTGAAGGAGTCTATATCAAAGAGCCAGTTAGGACCTTTGCCTTGTTCACAGACAACGTGTTCCCTGCATTCCACATTAGCAGATTCTTCCACAATCCGAGTCCTAGAATTGAACACTCGGTAGGCCTTTGATTGAGAGGAGTAACCCACAAAGTAACCTTCATCAGACTTTGCACCGAATTTAGGAAGAACTCCATGTGTGATGAGGATGGTACATGGACATCCAAAGGGCTTCAGGAAGCCAATGTAGGGAACTCTTTTGAGCCATAGTTCATAGGGTGTTTTCTGGAGAGGCTTAACAATAAGGACTCTATTCAGCACATAACAAGCTGTGCTTACTGCTTCCGCCCAGAAAGTAAGGGGCAGCTTTGAGTCAGCCAGCATAGATCTTGCTGATTCAATCAGAGTCCTATTTCTTCTTTCAGCAACCCCATTTTGTTGAGGGGTTCTTGGAGCACTGTATTGCCTTTCAATGCCCTTGCTCTCACAGAAACTGTTCAAAGTGTGATTTTTGAACTCTGTTCCCTGATCACACCTTATGATCTTTACCTTCAGATTGCTTTGATTCTCTACCCTAAGAATATAGATTTGAGAATCTCAGCAGTTTCATCTTTTGTTCTTAGGAAGAATACCCATGAGAATCTGGAGAAGTCATCAGTTATCACCAGACAGTAGGACTTTTTGCCCATTGACATGACATTCGTAGGACCAAAGAGATCCATATGCAGTAGCTGGAGAGGGTTGTCATTTGTGTTCAATGTCTTGGGCTTGTGGGAACTCTTGTGTTGTTTTCCCTTCAAGCAGGCAATGCAGTGATCGTCTAGCTGGAATTCTTTGTCAGGAAGCCCTCTGACAAGATTGTCCTTCACTAATTTATTGATTGTTTTGATGTTAACATGGCTTAACCTCCTGTGCCAGAGAGCGGATTCATCAACTGATGCCTTTGACAGAAAACATGAAACACTACCAGATGGAGTGGCTTCATTCATGTCAAGCACATATAAGTTGTCCTTTCTGTGAGCAGTTAGGAGAATCTTCTCTGGAGGAGGTTTAGATAGGCCAGGAGCTAACACGAAACATTCTTTTTCAGTGAAGAGCATCCAATGCTTTTGATCACATACTTGGGAAACACTCATGAGATTGAAGTCAAGTTCTTTAACATAGTTGACTCTTTCAATACTCATCCTTTCATTGGACACAGTTCCTTGTCCAGTGATAGATCCACCCTTTGAGTCACTCCCAAAGGCAACATATCCTCCATTGAAATGTCTGAAGTTAGAGAGGATGGACCTGTTGCCTGTCATGTGCCTGGAACAGCCGCTATCTACCACCCAAGAAATGTGTTTATTGCCTAGCTGTCCCTGCACATGGAAGATATCTAATTAGCGGGAGGATCATTGTAGCATGCAGCATTGTAGAAGATCGTTGCTAATTTGCCATTGTCAGCATGCTTGCAGTCAGTGGAACCAATAGTTATGCTTGGAGATTGTTTGGCCTTCCATTGCTGTGTTGGTGGTTTTCTAGCTTTCTTTACATTGTCGGCAGAAGATGTTGTTGCTGACAACTCTGGCTTATCCGCAGCCGATTTTGCTGCTGAAGGCTTTGCTGGAGCAGTAGCAGTTTTTGCTGCTGGAAGCTTTATTTTGGATTTTCCTTTGTCAGCAGCAGATACTTTTGCTGCTGATGCCGTTGTTTTTGATTTTGCTTTGTCAGCAGCAGAGACTTTTGCTGCTGACGGCTTTGCCTTTGGTTTCCTGGACTTTACTCTATCAGCAGCGATTTTGTTTGCTGCTGATGGGTTGAACACAGATGACCGATTTGTAATCTGGTTAAAAGGGTTGAACTTGCATGTTGCAGCAAAGTGGTTTGATTCCCCACATATGATGCAAGTTTGTTGAGGTTTCTGCATCTTCACTCTTTGAGGGGATAGAGATTCTCTGAACTTTGTTGCCTTTGCATTATAGCTTCTCACCTGTTTGTTTCTGTTTGTTTTCTCAAAGGCATGCTGCTTTGAGTTTCTTTGGTATTCAAGGTAGTGAAAGCAGGTGCTGGCAGTGTGATTGTATTTGCCACACACAAAGCAGGATAGTGCTATCTTGTCCCGGTGAAAGTCCACATAGTTCTTACTTTGAAACAAATCTTTGAAGTTCCAGGGATAAGCTTTGTTATGCTCAAAAGTGGCTTCTTCCAGAGTCTTTTGAACATATGGACCTTTTTCTCCAGGTGTATGAAAACTATCAAACATCTTTGGCTTTGACTGAGACTTGGGGTTGGTGAAACCTGATGTCTCTCCCTTTTCAATGTTTAGCTTTCTTCCATTTTGAGGATAGCTAATCTTGATTTGTTTGAATGGGATGGGAGCTGGAATAGTTGAAGTAACAACAGGACATTCAGTTTTGTTCAGAACAGCTTCAGAGATGGGAGCAGATGGAACTGCACTAGTTTCACAGTGATCTGAGCAGGTTGACTCAGATTCTGAAGAGGTGAAGCAGTCTTCCACAAAACGTGCATCCATTGAAGGATCAAGGTTTCGGTTTGCCGTATCAAGATTTGCAGTATTGAAGCTTGGTTCGTGAATGGCAACATAGTCAGCAGGAGGAGGAACTGTCTTGTACTCGTCATCATGATATCCAAGTCCAGTTTTTACCCTTTCATGGACTTGAATATCTAACAATCTTTGTAACTTTTTAGATGAAAATTCATATTTTTTCAACATGAACTTTCTGTTCAGCCAGTTCAGCTCTGGTAGCTTTAAGTTTTACTAATAGATCATCAATCTGAGTTTCAAGATTGGTTTGTTCATGTTTTAATGAAGAAATCTCTTTCTTAAGGCAGTTAATCTTTTCTTTGTAACTGTCTTCGACCTTTTTGAATTCAGATTTCATTTGGTGAAACTCTTCATTTTGATCTATTAGATTTTGGTTATGCTTTCTATAACCTAAAACTTTGTCAATGCAAGCTTGAGAGCAAAGATGTTCAAATACCTGAGGTGGTATCTCTGCATTGTCTGCCATAAGTGCTTGGTTGGAGGCAGGAACATCTTCATATTGAAAACTCCAGTCAAATTCTGTAGTTCCAACATTTGCACAGGCTGCAGTTTGTGCTGGAGGAGTTCCTTGCTGCTGCTGCTGCTGCCTGGGCTGACCTTGGTAACCTTGTCTTTGATGGCTGGCACCCTGATTGGCTTTGGGTGCCTTGCACTCCCTAGCAAAGTGACCCATTTGGTTACAGTTGTAACATCGGATCTTGCTTTTATCAAGCCCAACTCTGGTGTTTGAGCTGTTGCTTGGAACTGATCTCCCGGTTCTAGAATAAAACCTTTTTGCTCTGAGGGAGAGCATGGCATATGAGTGCTGAATATCCATTTCTTCAAGATCATCTGGATGAAGCATTCCAGATCCTCTTTTATGAAGTACATGCTGCTTGAGTTGTCAGAGACAAAAGCAGTAAAGGTTGACTGTTGAGGAGGGGCTTCAAGAAGAAGTGGTGATGAGTTGGATTGTGAAGAAGTTGGTGTTTGAGTATGAGTGATGATGGGGGGATAGTAATTGCTTACACTAGGACCGGAGTGATCAGAGTGAAGCGCAGATGAGATGGTGGAGGAAGTAGAGGCTGATTGATGATTGGAGCTCCTTTCCTTGGCTTGAATCATTTCTAATTCATTTGTTTTCAGCATGCCAAAGAGCTCTGTTATCTGGAGAGTTTTTAAATTCTCCGTTCTTCTTATAGACACTGTATATAGTGTCCAGCAGCTCGGGAGAGATCTGATAAAATTTTTGAGAATATCTTCATTCTCTAGCTTTACTTTGGAGCACTGCAGTTCTCCCATCAGGTACGTGTACCTGTTATACAAAACGGTTAGTGACTCACCTTCCTTCCAGACGAAGTTTTCGTACTGCTGCTTCAGGATGTCCCTTCTGTTTTCTTTGACTTCCTCTGAGCCAGCAAACATCTTCTCAAGAGCCTCCCAGAGCTCCTTAGCAGTTTTGTAACTTCTGAAGTTATGAAAAACATCATTTGGAAGGCACATTTGGATAGCTCCTAGTGCCTTGAAGTCCACCTCCATCTTCTTTATGTCCTCTTCTGAGTACTTGGAGGGCTCCTTCGGGACTAGTGGACCTCCAGAATCAGCAGAGGCCACCATGGGAGTGTAGGGTCCATCCCTGATGGATTTCCACATTCCGTACTCCTGATAACAGAAGAAGCTTTCCATGCGATTCTTCCACATGTCGTAGTCTTCCCCAGATACCAACCTTGGTGGTCGGTTGATGTTGCCGATGTCTTCAAATCCATTACTCTGTGCCATCTTTGTTTTGTGATTTTGGGTGACTTGATCAAAGAGAAACTTTAGAATAGAACCAGAAGTGATTAAACAAGTGTGAGTTTGTTTAATCTGAGCCAAAGCTCTGATACCACTTGTAGGATCGTGAAAGTACAAGATGGTTCTGTTCTTAGTTGAAATTGGCGGAAACAATAGCAACTACACAAGTATAATCGAGTAAACAGAAAGAATACTTATAAGAACAGTGTTGTATTAAGCTTTTGTGAATAAACGATTACAAATGAAAACTCTATCAAGAAGCACACTTACAATGAAGTGTTTACACAGTATTTATACTAACTTAGAATCAAGACAGACCATTGATTCTAAGGATCAGATCTAACACAGACCGTTGATCTTTTGTACAAAGCTAATAATACAAGTTTAGTCTAAACTAGCTAACTTTATTAAAGCGTCTTCTTTATGCATCATTACTTGCATGTTTGGAGAAGAGCATTGTTGTCCGTTATTGGTTGCACCATTGAGGTTCCTCCTTATTTGAGTGTGTCAGTAGCTTTTGCAGAAAGTTGTCAGTGACGCTTGGCATGGATAGTCAGCTGCAACGATTTATCTTCAAGGCACAAGGCTGTCAGCAGCAAGGATGAGGATCAGCATCAAGACTGATCTGTTGAACGCTGCTGATAAGCCTATCAGTAGCAATAAGTGTTGAATGCTGCTGATAAGCCTATCAGCAGCAACAAGTGTTGAATGTTGCTGATAAGCCTATCAGCAGCAACAAGTGTTGAATGTTGCTGATAAGCCTATCAGCAGCAACAAGTGTTGAATGCTGCTGATAAGCCTATCAGCAGCAACAAGTATTAAGCGCTGCTTATAAGCCTATCAACAGCAACAAGTGTTGAATGCTGCTTATAAGCCTATCAGCAGCAACAAGTGTTGAATGCTGCTGATAAGCCTATCAGCAGCATTTGTACTTAGAAGAATTTTGTTGCAATCAGTCTTTGGTTCTACAGATACAAACATCTACAAATCAAACAAACAATCAGAAGACTCTCAACCTAACAACCGGGAACTCTAAGACTCGATTTAAGCATGAAACCCTAGAAGATGACGAGACAAAACTGATGAAGATAGGATGAAGATGACGATGTGAGAGAGGTTGTGACTTGGGGAATACGATTAGGGTTTGTGAGTGTAGGAAGAAACCCGTTCCATTCTTTGAATAGTCTGCAACTGATAATCTGCAACACGCTACAACAAACCTTCAACTTTGCTCTTGTGCATCTTTAACCCATGAACTTCCAGATTCTTCATTTTACACTACAAAATAAAACAACTAATCAACACCCTAAGAACCATATATTTAGTAATTGAATTGACAAAGATATATATTTTTAACAGGTTAACTTGGGTGACTTCAAATTAGTCAACGGGTTAATTTGGGTCATCTTAAATTAGTCAACGGGTCAATTTGGGTCACCTCAAATATTCAATGGGTTAATTTGGGTCACGTTAAATAAGTCAACGGGTCATAATAATCAAGTATTATAAAACTTTGTTAACTTAAAAATAATGCATATGGGTCCCCCCAATTTTGTCACCCCACCCGTCGTCGCCCCGCTCCGCCGCTACCCCCGCCTGCCGCAAACATCAGGTTTCGTTCACATGTAACACATTTGATACCTGACGTTTGATATTTTAACACATTGTGTCCCAGGTCCTTAACTCCGTTATATTTTAGGGGCCCATTTTTACTAGTCGCACAGGGCATCCGAAATAGCAGGGATGACCCTGATGATACATGTGTGTGATAAACCTTACCCGACCCGAACAATCGAACCGAACCGAAATCTTTTTATACCATGCCCTATGAAATTGTTGCATCTAAAAACAGTTAATCCCCTAAAAATATTTCTAGATCCGCCACTATACATAATTAAGCATATAACTAAAAAGTGACTAAGCAATATACTAGATTTTGACTCGAACCAAATTGACATCCGTTTTTACCCGGACTAATTTTGCTCCAAACAATTTTTAACCCGAACCCGTTATGACCCGTGAGCAGAACCTACTCAACCCACTAATTTTTTTATTGTTTATTTTTATTATTATTATTATTATTATTTTTAACGTGGACGACATGGGGAACAAGGTCTCCGAACCATTTTTAAGTTATTGATTTATATTTTGAGTTATGATTTTTTTTTACCTTTAATAAGTAGTTTTTTTGTTTTCTCATGAATATTGTGTTTTCTTATGATCATTACCCTATATATATATATATATATATATATATATATATATATATATATATATATATATATATATATATATATATATGGTTGAGTTCATGAGAGAACTCATTTTAATGAGAGAACTAGATAACTCCATATTAAAGGGTAAAAAAAACATAACTCACAATATAAATCAAAAACTAAAAAAATGGTTCAGAGACTATGTTTCCCACGTCGTCCTCGTTCAAAAAATAAATAAATAACCTAACACCACCCCACACGTAATACTGCATATGTGTAGTACCACCCAAAAAACCTAACCCATCCCCAAAAACCTAAACCCCCACCCCACCTTCACCCAAAAACCTAACCCCACCCCACCCCACCCCTAAAAAACCTAAACCCCCCACCCACCCACCCACCCACCCCCTCCAAAAACCTAACCTAAAAACTAAACTAAACTAAACCCAAAAAAGTAAACCCTAAAGCTAAACCGACTATTTTTTCGAGTTTCTTTTTTTTGAACGAGGACGACGTGGGAAAAAAGGTCTTCAAACCACTTCTTTAGTTTTTTATTTATATTTTGAGTTATGATTTTTTTATTATTTTTTTGTCTTTAATGAGGAAAAAAACTCGAAAAAATAGTCGGTTTAGCTTTAGGGTTTAGTTTTTTGTGTTTAGTTTAGCTTTTAGGTTATGTTTTTGGGGGGGTGTGGGTGGGGAGTTTAGGTTTTTGGGGGTGGGGTGAGGTTAGGTTTTTGGGTGAGGGTGGGGTGGGGGGTTTAGGTTTTTGGAAAATAAGATTATTAAAAATAATCATAATGAAAGCATAACATATAAAATAGTTGGATAAAAGGAACAAAAATAATGCATATAATATTTTGAATGTACCTCGGTGCCTCTCGATCTTAAGAAAAGGTTAAAAAACTAATACGTTTTTGTTTACTACCTTAAAACTATTTTATTTGTGACACCCACATCCTGCGTAATACCTGTCAAAATTTGGGCCTAAATATACAAGAAACAAAACAACAAAGGTTGGTTCTACAATTAGCCTGAAGGTCAAGGGTAGCTTGGCGGTCCGCTACGTAGCCACCAAGGAAACAACCGGGTGTTGCCACGTGGCTGATGACTAATGGATGAAAATTCTGACACGTGTCACGGGTAGCGGACCACTACCCCAATCTTAGAGGTCCACTAAGCCACAATATAGTGGAGGTCCACTAAGAGGCTGATGCGTGTTAGGACTGACGCAAGGGATAATGGTGGCAAGCGGTAGCGGACCACTACTCCTTTCCTTGCGGTCTGCGTCAGCCGACCCCGGAGAAGCCACCATGTGGCATGGCTGACTCGCAAAGACTGAGGCGGTAGCGGACCATTACCCCTCAGCCTAGCGATCTAGTACGGGTCTAGATTTCAGCCTATAAATAGCTTTCAAAGGCACGCCAATTTGAATCATCCAAACATAAAAAAACCTCTCCTATTTTCTTGGAATTCGAACCCAACAAACTTTTAACGAGCTGTACTCTCATCAATTATATGATACTCATTTAAAAACCGCGCTCTTAGATAAACGCTCTTCCGCTTAAGACAATGCCCTCAACCAAACCTGTTCAACCAATCCCTCAACAACCAAACCCGTTCAAAAACAAGGATAAATACCATATATGGACCCAATGTTATTTGGTATGTCCCACCCAAACAACCCCGACCCTAACATTCCTGAAACACAAGAAATGCCCGAATTTATTGAGAGTACGCAAGCAACACCAAGAAAACGGTCCCACATGAGGAAAACGAAAAAAGTGGGTGTCGACCTAGGAGTTGAACTTGACAAAGGCGTTTGTCAACGTGTAAGAGGATCCCGTAATCGTTATTTACTTTTAATTTATTAGTTAATTATTTGAATTTTATTTGACTAATTGATCGGAGCGTGAATTTGGAGAAACAAAAAATAAAATTTGGAGCGCGTTTGTGACGGCTCGGTTAAACATAAATTATAAAACAAATCGTGATGGTATACATAGACTTAAAAGGATAAAAGTAATAAAAGATTTACTAAAGAAAAGATAAAAATAGATCCGAATTAAAAAAAAAATAAAGAAACAGTAAACAAAAGAGGCAAAAAAATTGCATGGCAGAGGAAGGTAAGATTGAACACGAGGCAATGAGTTTTGCTAGTGTGGGTTTTAAGCATCCCAACTATTGTAAATTTTGTTTAATTCTTAGCATAAAACATATACATACACAAAATTGTTTTGCAAAACCAAAAAGAAAATGTATCTACTGCCAAGACCACGTGCCAACATGTTGGGGAAGTGAGCAATGCAATAAGATATTGTATTGCAATAAGATATTGTACCTTGTGCTTGAACATTTTTGTAATTTGCCTTTTGTAGTATGTTGAATAAATATAGATACAAAGCATGGAGAATAAATTATTTTGGTTATTTCATTACTTTTGTGACGAGATTTGTTTTTATTAATTAGTAGGTTAAAACATATTTATTACACGGGTTAAATAAATCTAACATATTGAAAAGCAGTAATTTATGTAAAAATTTGTATGTTGTAAGTAATCAGTCATTGTTGAAATAATAAATAATGAAGATTTAACAATTATAAAATTATATTTTAAAATAAAATATAACTGAAATGTTCTTATGATTTAGTAAGTTTTAATAAACTATTAGAATAAACTTTAGATATTTAAGCATTTAAAATCATTAGTATTTAATATGAGAGAGAGTCTATTGGTTCGATATTTGTTTATTACCTAAATTATATTACGTTACGATATGTACACTTGTCTATTATGTGTGTTTTAAGTTTAAGTATTTATCGTTTTATAAATTAAAAACTTGATCTCGTGAAACATTTTCTAAAACAAATATATATTTATATACATATATATATATATATATTTTTCTATTATAAAACACGACACATCACCTACCTATTCTTGAGACTGACCATGTAATTGAATTAGCCTGACACCTCCTACCCATTGTTTGTTGAGTTTAGATTACGCGACCGTATGAGTCTAGCTTTTCTAACGAGGTGTTAGTGTTCTTAGGATCTATTTGCTTCCTTCACATCTGATTGTATTTTGCTCTGGGGTTGTGGATCACAATCTTTCACAACATTAAGAATGGTGAGATCGACCGGAAAACCCTTTTTGACATTTTGGCTTAACTTATCCCGACCTTCACACGAGTCTTCTGGTTTTCTCAGGGAGTAGCAACATATCTGGTTAGCCTTAAACTTGTATCTTTAGAGATAGTCATATGATCATTACTATAGTCATTACATGTGGACAGGATTCCTACTTAGGTGGTTGTCTTAGTTCCTTGACTTTTACCCGAGTTTTCCCATCCTTGTTGGTTTGCTTACTTGCTGCATTGTCATCGTTTAGAGTCTTTAAGTTATTTGCATTAATTTCATGTTTTTAGGTTTTTAGTTAAATCACATCTTAATTGTATCATTAGGCTAGGACCCGATAAAGGTTTTCTATCGAGGGCCATCTTAGATGTGTCCACAGATTAATATCCGGATTTACCTATACTTGCTACATATGTGTAACGAACAAAAATCCGGGTTTCGTTTTAAAAAAATAAATATTTCTAATTAATATTATGGTGGAAATAATGTTTTAGAAATAAGTTAAAACAAGTGGGTTTCAAGTTATTGATGGGGTAATATTGGTTTTTAACTAATTTTGACATGAAAATGGATGAAATAGAAGTTGAGGGGCTAAATGTGTAAATATGACAAATCTGCCATATTTGACTAGTGAAAGTCAAAATTTAGTCTCATATGGTTGTGTGGGTCGATGCTTGCAAGAGAGAAAAAGGGTGAAAGTGAAATTGAAGCAAAATCGTGCATTTGAAGCTTGAATTGTGAAGGTTTTGGCTCACACATCACCTTCCTAACATCAAGTAAGTGATAATCTTCCATTTGATTTCACCATTGATGAGTTAGTAGGTGGGTTTTGTAGAAATCCGAAAATTTGATGACGCATGTTGTTAATTAGTGTTAGATTGTTGATAATCTAGCTAAACTAAAGGTAAAGAATGGTGAATATGAGAAGTTAGGGTTCATATGGAGAAAATTGGGGGGTTTTTGGATTATGATGATAAGATGAATGATTAGTGATGATTAAGTGTTTATATGATATTAGACACTTGAATGAACACCAAATTAACCTAATGTTAAAGATTTAATGAAAAATTAGTGTTAAGGAAATGGTAATGAAACTCAAGTAGGTGAGTTTGGATGGATATGAGTATAACCCAAAGGGGTCAGTTTGGGTTGGGAACCCAATTAAATTGTAATTTTGATGTATAATAGATTACTAAACTAGGTGTATATGTTTAGGTAATCAAATTGTCAATCGAGAAGGTGGAACGGGATCTTCGAATCCAAAAGGTAAGTGCTTTTGCACTTACTTAGTAATGTTGATAAATGGTGATAGATGTAATATGTTTGCATATTATGTTATGTGTTATGAATGTGAATTGAGGTGAATGAATATAGTTATAGTTATAATACTATAATGGAAATGTGGTGATGAAGTTATGGTCAAAGTACCATAATGAAAATGTGATGAAAATGCGTTTTGTTTTCATACCATGTGGTGTGTTATGAATGTGTATGAATGAGTATAAATTGTATGTGCAAATAAATGAATGTAGTTATAGTTGTAAAACTATAATGGAAATGTGGATATGAGGTTATGGTTTAAATATCATAACGTAAATGTGGTGATGAAGTTATGGTTTAAATACCATAATGGAAATGGGTGATGAAGTGATGATCTAAGAATCATAATGGAAATGTGGTGATGAAGTTATGGCCTATGTGCTATAATGAAAATGGAAATATGTTAATTATGAATGTTAAATGAAAAGAATGAAACTTGTAAGGTGTTATGCAAGTAATATGAAGCCTAATGACTAATTGGGTGGAAACGGGTCAAATGGGTGAATGGGTGAAAACAAGTAGATTTTACTTGTTGATATGTTTTATTCTCATTACTAATAGTGAAATGTTTATGTGGTTATGTAGGAAAAGCTTCGATGTAGTCAAAGCCAAGTCCAAGGCGTTGGCGGGTTCTCGTATGCGAAATGGGTGTTTTTGGGGTGTAAATAGAAATCCTTAAATGTATGTTATTGATACAAGATATATGTAGTTTTGATGTTAAGAATGATGTATGGATGTCTTTAAACAAAACCCAAGTGTTGGGAAATTTTTATGTAAAGTTGAAATGTTAAATGGTGGAAATTTGGCTAAGTGTTGGAACTGGGCAAAAACTAACATCAGGGGGAGGTTCTTCGCGCCACGCGAAGAACCTGGTTTCTCGGATTGGTGATTTGGGACTCCCTCGCGACACGCCATACGGTTTGGCGTGTGACAAACCAAGATCTCAGTCATTAGTTACATCAAACGACGCTATATGGGACTTAAAATGTCATAACATGAAAGTTCAGAGATAAATGCGGAAGCGGTTTATGTCCAATAGTTACTTCGCAAAACAAACGTGCCTAAGTTTAGTTTAATAAAAGTAAGTGAATCGTTTTAAATGTTTGCATAAGAATGCAATGACAGTAGGACTCCATGCATGTCCTAAGTGTGCAACCTGTGCCAAAGCGACTTGATAAACATGTAAGAAAAAGTGTCAACATGAGGTTGGTGAGTTCACAGGTTTGTATGTAAATAAACTGTTTGAGTGTTGCTTGATCCACATACGTAAATCACACCTATTGCTAGCTAGACAATGTACAAGTTACTCTAAGTGTTCGCAACTGAAGCTGACTGTTTATGTTTGAGATGCCTTCCGCCATTGCTAACATCCACAATGGCAAGTGTTTAAGACAATTTACACCCGTTAGACCTCCAATCAAGTTAGCGCGACTAACCCAGGTGGGGTTTGTCAAACCCAGTAGTACTACTGAAATTTCCTCGCTATACTCCATATATTAACGGTCCGAGTGTGTAAGGACTTTGCATGTTATGTTTGCACTTAGGTACACAAGTGGTAATGAAATACTATGTGATCCATTTCCATGTGTATGTCTTTCCCTGGCTGGGAGACAAGTAACGGATGCCGGTTCATATGCATGTTTCTCCCTAACGGGGAAACAAGTAAAATACATTTTGTGTGTATGCATGTTTCTCCCCAACGGGAAAACAAGTAAAATACTGTTTGTGTGTATGCATGTTTCTCCCCAACAGGAAAACAAGTAAAATAATGTTTATGTGTAAGCATGTTTCTCCCCCAATAGTAAAACAAGTAAAAAGGGGCCGTGAAACTCACCTGAGTTGTGTACGAGTAGATATCACCACACAAGGATGCAATTGGGACCACAAGTTCTCCAACCAGCTACCAAAGAGCTCAGTCATTTCTAATTCATAGGTTTTGAGCATGCCAAAGAGCTCAGTCATCTGAAGAGTCTTCAGATTCTCTGTTCTTCTGATGGACACTGTATATAATGTCCAGCAACTAGGAATAGATCTTATGAACTTCTTGATAATGTCTTCATTCTCCAGATTTACCTTGGAGCACTGCAGTTCTCCAACCAGGTACGTGTACCTGTTATATAAAACTGTTAGTGACTCACCTTCCTTCCAGACGAAGTTTTCATACTGTTGCTTGAGAATGTCACGTCTGTTCTCCTTGACCTCCTCAGATCCAGCAAACATCTTTTCCAAGGCTCCCCATAACTCCTTTGCAGTTTTGTAAGCCTTGAAGTTGTGAAAAACTTCATTTGGAAGGCACATTTGGATAGCTCCTAATGCCTTGAAGTCCACCTCCATTTTCTTTATGTCTTCTTCAGAATACTTGGAGAGTTCCTTCGGAACTAGTGGTCCTCCGGAGTCAGCAGAGGCCACCATGGGAACATAAGGTCCATCTCTTATGGATTTCCACATTCCGTTTCATGGTAGCAGAAGAAGCTTTCCATACGGTTCTTCCACATATCATAATCCTCCCCAGACACCAACCTCGGTGGTCGGTTGATACTGCCGATGTCTTCAGATCCATGACTTTGTGCCATTTTGTATTGTGTGACTTGATCAAGAATAGAGTTTTGAATAGAATCAGAAAGTGATTAAACAAATGTTAGTTTGTTTAATCTTGAGCCAAAGCTCTGATACCACTTGTAGGATCGTAAGATTACAAGGTGATTCTGTTCTAGTTGATATTGGCGGAAACAATAGCAACCAACAAAGTAAACAAGTAAACAGCAAGAATACTGATAAATGCACTGTTGTATTAGACTTCTGAGATTACAAGTTTACAAGTAAAACACTATCAAGAAGCACTATCAAGGCACACAAGCACTAGTAACCACACCTTGTTTGAAGTGTTTACAAGATATATATAGTAACTTAGAATCAAGACAGACCCTTGATTCTAAGGATCAGATCTAACACAAACCGTTGATCTTGTTTATTAATCTAAATTACACGCAAACGCTAATCTAGATAACTTTACTGAAACGTCTTCTTAGGCATCATTGTTTGCATGCTTGGAGACGCGCGACATTGTCCTTTATTGGTTGCACCACTGAGGTTCCTTCTGCTTGGAGTGTGGCAGTTGCTTTTACAGAAAGGTGTCAGAGGCGCTTCACATGGATAGTCAGCTGCAACGTTTGGTCTTCAGTGAATAAGGCTATCAGCAGCAGAGATGAGAATAATACTGCTGATAAGCCCATCAGCAGCACCGTGTGTTGAACGCTGCTGATAAGCCTATCAGCAGCAACAAGTGTTGAATGCTGCTGATAAGCCTATCAGCAGCAATATGTGATGAATGCTGCTGATAAGCCTATCAGCAGCATTTATACTTAGAATAATTTGGTAGCAATCAGTCTTTGGTTCTACAAGATAGAGACAATATTATACCATAGCGTTTTACAGTGTATTTCATTGGCAAACTTGTTATTATGTACTATTAGTAGTCAAATAACATCCTAATAGTATTTAGAAAAACAAAGAGAAAGTTTTAAAATCTCATAATAATGCTAAATGAAAAGGATTTTGCAGTATTATAAAAGTTAAGGGATACATGTAAACCTTAAAAGCTTAATCAATAACTTTAACGATTTTTCAAAAAACACATTACTTCAAATAGGTTGTATAGCATTTGAATATCCGGCCTATCAAACTTTCTGTTAGTAAGGTATACAAAATCTTTATTTTCTTGTAGTTTGACCTCTAGATCTATAGTTTGAAGACCCCCCCCCCCACCCCGATAGGAAATAAAAATCCCGCCCCCTGCGTTTTTTTTTTTCAATCTTCGCCACCGCATATAGCATCACTTTCTGTTTTGACATTCGAGAACCCGTTATCAGCAGTATTGTAACTTATTATAGAAATTGAGGATCACCTATCAGTTACACACTTACAATCTTTTAAAAACATGACCATATATTTCATCCATCTAGCAACTATTAAAGTGTAGGATTTTATGGACCGACCCGATGGACAACGCGGCTGATTGAGCTATGACCCGTAGGAGTTACACCTAGGGCAACGAACATTAAATCCACTTAACCTGCTTAACTGGTAATTACGAACTGTTAGCGAGACGATATATTTTATATATATTCGTTAGACGGGAATTATTATTTATACTGGTTTATAAATAATAATTACATATATTGTTTTAATCTTTCATTAAAATATTAAAACGGGTTCAGACTTTTACATCTCGTATTAGACTATGGGCCCGGAAACAAATAGTAGGATTTATTATTATTATATAATAATAAACCTAAAATACGTTTTAAAACCTACAACAACAAAAGCAGCCGTATGAGATCTTTTTTTGTTTTTTCGAAGAAAGCAAAAACAAAAAAAAGGCTTCTGCCCTTTTTGATCTTTCCGGCTAACCGCGTCTACTCGTCTCTCGTGTTGTCAGTTCGTGATCTAGCATCGGTTCGTTGTACCTAGGTGTCTCAACCGGTTAATCATTAACCACTAAGGTATAATTAATCTCATCAGCAGATTAATTGTTTTTTTTGTGTTTGCGTGTTCATAACCAGATCCTGTTCGGTTTGTCAGTGCTGTTAAATAGGTTATGATTTTATTTTCCGCTGCGTATTTATTAATTAACTGAATTAATTAATTTTTCTGTCAAAACCCGTTTTTACAAAAGTCAAACTAATCACCACTGAATCCCAACAGTGGTATCAGAGCCTGGGTTATAACACACAAATCGAAACCGGTCTGGTTTTACCCGTTAGATTAATCACAAACTTTAACTATCTTAAAGTTTCTGATCTGATCTGTTTTTTGAGGCAATTTTTTTATTTAATAATTTGGTCGATTTTTATTTTATTTGACCAAATATATTGCCCGTATGTGATTGTGTTGAATATGTAAATCTGGCCCGACCCATGTGATTGAGTTGTTTGTGTTTATTATTCAGTTTTTGGTTTTATGGTTTTGGCCCACTTTTGATGGCTCAAAGTTGTAATAAAATAGGTTTTTTTTTATTTTATGTAATGTAATAAAAACCCGAAGACAAATCTGAAGTCGCACAGGAATCATGGAGTCAGTGAGAGTCATCCGAGACGACCAGATGCACGGAAGTCCATCCTTGTGGTTGTTTTAATTTTGTGGACCCCGTGACTCGTTTGGTCTTGCTAACTGGCTCTAGCAAGATCAAACAAACTTGACCCTATAAGATTTACATATTTATTTGCTTTATGGTTGCTTTTAATTTTTTATAACTTAAAATTATTATAAACCAACCAAACACCAAACGTTTTAAAAGGAGTTTTAAAATGTCACAATCTGTCACCACAAGTTCTGATTTTACGACTTGTAGAAATTTATAAAAAAAATAACAACTGGCTTGTTTTTTATAAAATAAATAACCGCTAAAGTTTTGCAATTTAAACTAAATTTAATTTCAAAACTTGTAACTTAATAGTTTTCAACTATTAACTGGTTATTTAAGTCGCGACAAACTTAGTTTTAATAGGTTATTTAAAATTAAGTGTCATGAGAGATGAAAGGGTTCATCAAATTTGTCATGACTTTAAATAGTAAAACTAGCTTTTACAATACAAGTATGATTTAATCATTCGTTGTGTTTGACCCTATTCGGTAAACACTAAAATTGGAACCCATATTTAAAACCAATGGTCTATGCCATCTTATTATAAGGAACACTTGGAGCATAAAACGAAACATCGGTGTTTGGAGCCATAGCACCGCACTGGATGCATAGTTTATCCTTCCAAGGCGCAAGGGTTTCGTTGACACATCCGACCCTTCTGCAAGTATCTATTTTAGGACGACTATTACTTTTCTCTCTTGTTACATGCCCCAGCTGTCAAGAGATTAAAAGTGGGCATAAATGAGGCTAAACGTATCAATGCATAGACATGTCTTGTCTTAGCGGCCTCATACACGAGAATTGTGCATCTTTCCACAATTGACACTAATTGTCAGTCTAGTTACCCACTTACTAATGTTGTATGCCACAGCTACCATTAGTGACTGATTTAGCTAGATTCTCACTCCTTATTCTAATTTCTGTAATTGGGTCATAAATTAATAAGAATTTTTCACTTTCTTTATACTAATTTATTTTCTTTGCTTATCTTGACAGATATCTACTGAAAATAATAATACTAATAACTCTTTCACTCTCAAGTCTATCCTTGAGAATGAAAAGCTGGATAACACCAACTTTCTCTCGTGGCAGTGTAATCTGAGAATAGTTCTCAAGATGGCCAAGAAGCTCTATGTTCTCGATGCACCAGTCCCTGAGGCACCCGATGATAACACGGCTGCCGCTCGTAAGGCCTGGGAAAAACAAAGAGATGATGTCACTTAGGTAGCCTGCCTTATGCTAGCCTGCATGTCCCGTGAGCTCCAAAAGAGCATGGAGGACTTGGATGTCTTTGACATGATTGAGCAACTTAACGGCATGTTCCTGAAACAAGCCCGACAAGAACGCTATGAAACCATGTCTCAGCTCATTCGTTGCACGATGCAAGAGGGCATGCCTGTTAGTGCTCATGTACTTAAGATGAAAGGGTACATCGACCAGATGAACAAACTTGGATATCCCATGAAGGATGACATGGCTACTGATTTCATCTTAAACTCTCTCCCAAGCTCCTATGCTCAATTCGTAATGAATTTCAACATGAATGGCTTGGAGAAGACAGTGGCCGAACTACATGGTATGCTCAAAACGGCCGAGATGAATATCCAAGGAAAGAAAAATCAAGTTCTGATGGTCAGATCTGCTGGTGTTAAAGAACCTAACCCCAAGAAAAGAGGTTATAATAGCAAAGGCAAGAAGAAGGTTAATGTTGCTGCCAAGCCTGCCACCAACAATAACAAGAAAGCTTCAAAAGCACCCCCTCCTGAGGAGCGCCAATGCTTTGAATGCAACAAAATGGGGCACTGGAAACGTAACTGTCCTGAATATCTAGCTAAGCTGAAGCTGCAGAGGGTCAGTGGTGAGGGCACCTCTTCAGGTATTCTCATTTATGTTATTGAAATTTTTACTGTTTCTAGCAACACATGGGTATTTGATACCGGATGTGGATACCACATCATTAATGTCTTGTAGGAGCCTAAAAGTTGGAGGAAGCTGAAACAAGGCGACATGGAGCTCATCGTTGGTGATGGGAAAAGAGTACCAGTTCTTGCAACTGGAACATATCATCTCTCATGTCCTTCTGGCCTTGTGGTTGTTTTGAACAATTATTTGTTTGCACCTGGTTTAACCAGAAACATTATTTCAGTTTCTTTATTGTTTGAACAAGGATTTAAGTACGTTTTTAATGGTATTGCTATTATTTTGAGGCTAAACCTCAAAACGGTATTTATGAGATTGACGTTCAAACTGACAATAACATATATAATCTTTCTAAACGTATCAAATCTGGCATTAATGATACTTTTCTATGGCATTGTCGACTTGGCCATATAAGCAAGGCACGCATTAAAAGACTCTAATCCGAGGGAATTCTTGAACCTACCGAACATGACTCATTTGATAATTACGAGTCTTGTTTAGCTGGCAAACTCACAAAGGACCCCTTCACCCATGTTGGTGAACGAGTCAAGGATCTGCTAGGCCTTATACACACTGATGTGTGTGGCCCTTTCAGAACCATGTCTAGAAATCATGAAAGATACTTCATTTCATTTATTGACGATTATAGTCGATATGCTTATGTCTATCTTATGAAACATAAGCATGAAACATTTGAAAAGTTCAAAGAGTTTCAAAACGAAGTAGAGAAACAACTCGATAAATCTATCAAGACACTTCGATCAGATCGAGGTGGCGAGTATCTCAGCTTAGAATTTCTTAATCATCTGAAGGAGCACAGAATTATTTCTCTGCCCACTCCTCCTGGCACACCCCAACTTAATGGCGTGAGCGAGAGGAGAAATTGAACGCTACTTAATATGGTTCGATCGATGATGTGTAGAACTAACTTGCCTCACTCCTTCTGGAGTTATGCTCTTATAACCGCCGCCCGCCTTGTAAATCTGACACCGACTAAGAAGGTGTACAAAACCCCATATGAGATATGGCACGGGTCTAAACCCAATTTGTCTTACCTTAGAGTATGGGGATGTGATGCATATGTCACCAGCGATTCTGATGACAAGCTCGATCCCAGAGGCGAAAAAGTTGTTTTCGTCGGTTACTACAACAAAAGCGGATATTATTTCTATCATCCTGATGCAAACATTGTTTCCATCAAAAGGAAAGGACGCTTTCCCTTCCCGAGGAAGATCTTCTAAATCGAGGAACCGGAAATAATATTATGGATCTTGAAGAAATTCGAGAAACACAAACAACCGCCGAGGAATTCGGAGCGTCTGATCAACAAGAAGTTGTTGCTGATGAATCAGACATAAACACAAGCGTTCGCAGAAGTAGCAGGTCTCGTAAAGAACCTAATAGATACCTATGGCATCTTGAAGCTTCTAAAGTCCTGTTAGTAGCTGAGTCAAATGACGAACCTACAAACTACAAATCTGCTATCTCAGATCCTGAATCCGAGAAATGGCTTGAAGCCATGAACGCCGAGATGCAATCTATGCGTGATAATCAGGTCTGGGACTTGATTGAGCTACCCCCCGGTTCTCGGGCAATAGGGAGCAAATGGATTTTCAAAAGAAAAACCGACATGCATGGTAATATACAAACCTATAAAGTACGGCTAGTTGCAAAGGGTTTCATTCAAACTCAAGGTATTGACTATGATGAAACTTTCTCACCCGTTGCTATGATCAAATCGATCAGGATACTGCTTGCCATAGCCGCGTACCATGATTACGAGATATGGCAAATGGACAATGTTTTGAAACCCGGACCGGACCGGCTGGTCGGACCGGGAACCGGTGGTCTGACCGGTCCGGTTACATGTGTTGAACCGTTTCTGCAGCGAACCGGTGGTCGGACCGGTTGAACCGGCGGTCGGACCGGAAACCGGGTGGTCGGACCGGTTGAACCGCTTGACTATTTTTTTTTTTTAATCTTTTTTAAGTCTCTTGGCTTCTTATTTCGTAGGTAATTGTTAGTTTAAAATTATTGGAATTGACTTGTTGGTGGTTTTTTAAAGGATTAAAAACTATTTAGACTGATATATTTTTATAATATTTATGACGTCGTCCGGTTCTTAAATCCGGTCCGACCGGTCGGACCGGTTAGACCAGTGGACCGGTAAGGAGACCGGTTCGACGTCCGGTCCGGTTCTGAAAACATTGCAAATGGATGTCAAAGCCGCTTTTCTTAATGGACATCTCTCTGAAGATGTCTATATGGTTCAGCCTGATGGTTTTGTTGATCCAAAGTATCCTAGTAGGGTCTGCAAACTGAATAAGTCCATTTATGGACTTAAACAGGCATCTCGAAGCTGGAATCTTCATTTCGATCAGAAAATCAAAGAATTTGGTTTTGTCAAGAATGAAGATGAGCCTTGTGTTTACAGAAAGGCTAGTGGGAGCACTATATCATTTCTCATCTTGTATGTGGATGATATACTGATCATTGGAAACAACATCCCTATGCTTGACAAAGTTAAACAATGGTTAGGATCTTGTTTTGCAATGAAGGATCTTGGAGAAGCTGCTTACATTCTAGGAATCAAGATCTACAGGGATAGATCTAAGCGGCTTCTAGGGCTAAGTCAGAGTACTTACATAGACAAAATGAGCGTAGTGGCGGATTCAACCACCGAATCTGAGTATATAGCCGTATCAGATGCTGCTAAGGAATCTGCTTGGATGAAGAAATTCATTACTGACCTCGATGTGGTTCCGAGTATTCGCCAACCAATCGAGATACTTTGTGATAACACATGTGCTATAGCTCAAGCCAAAGAGCCCAGATCTCATCACAAAGCCAAGCACATTCAAAGGAAGTTCCACTATATACGGAAAATTGTGGAACGTGGAGACGTCGTGATAAGCAAAGTAGACACAGATCAAAACCTAGCGGACCCGTTCACTAAGCCGATGACTCAGGAAAAGCATGATCAGCACAGAAATGCTATCGGTCTTAGATTTGCTAGTGATATGTTTTGATTTAGTATTTTGAATGTGCGAACATTTAAACAGTTGTACTTTTGAATTCTTTTGGTTTACTGATTTAAATGCAATTCTGAATTCTTATAACTGTGTTCGATTTTAATACGTTTAATCCATGAATCTTATATTCTTAATCATACGTAGTCGATCAAAATCATGGGAACGACTCTGAATTAAGACTATTCTGAACTTCGGCTCAAGGAATTGACTCCGAACTTCACAGGCCTCAATATAAATGACGTTGGATGTAACTCGCATCAAATCATCTTCATGGATCTTTGTCATAAGATGTTTTGCTATTGGTATACTCATTAGTATCCTCTGACCTGAGATACGTACTAGAACTGTCGTTTACCAAGAACCATTCTTTAATCACTGTCAAACGCTGTCACATAACTGCCAGTCATAAAGACTTTGATTAGGAATAGTTTTGAAGTTCAGTGGGAGTTGTATGTAGTCAATAAGGGATTCTGTACTCTTGCATTATTTGTAACAGATAAGCATCGTGGCGCCCTCGTTGATTCAAACTGGTGAAGTGTAAGGCCTTACCCAAACTTACTGTGTATTTGATTGGACCATTTTGATACTTGATCGAGAATAATAATAATTGAACGCCATATGAGAATGAACTAAATCCATGTCTCATTGATTCAATTGATGTTTTATACGGAAAGGATGAATGACAACCATTGCCATAAGTCTATTGTCTTGTTTTAGTTAGCTGTTACTAACACCGAAATATTTGGTCAATGACTTTAAAGCGTCATACCTTGTTAGAGACAGCCATATGCAGCTAGAGCGCCGCTGACTGTTTGCGTTGATTTATCGTGGATCGTCCAAGTGGGAGATTGTTGGATTTTATGGACCGACCCGATGGACAACGCGGCTGACCGAGCTATGACCCGTAAGAGTTACACCTAGGGCAACGAACATTAAATCCACTTAACCTGCTTAACTGGTAATTACGAACTGTTAGCGAGACGATATATTTTATATATATTCGTTAGACGGGAATTATTATTTATACTGGTTTATAAATAATAATTATATATATTGTTTTAATCTTTCATTAAAACATTAAAACGGGTTCAGGCTTTTACATCTCGTATTAGACTATGGGTCCGAAAACAATTAGTAGGGTTTATTATTATTATTATTATATAATAATAAACCTAAAATACGTTTTAAAACCTACAACAACAAAAGCAGCCGTATGAGATCTTTTTTTGTTTTTTCGAAGATAGCAAAACAAAAAAAAGGCTTATGCCCTTTTTGATCTTTCCGGCTAACCGCGCCTACTCGTCTCTCGTGTTGTCAGTTCGTGATCTAGCATCGGTTCGTTGTACCTAGGTGTCTCAACCAGTTAATCATTAACCACTAAAGTATAATTAATTCCATCAGTAGATTAATTGTTTTTTTTTGTGTTTGCATGTTTATAACCAGATCCTGTTCGGTTTGTCAGTGCTGTTAAATAGGTTATGATTTTATTTTCCACCGCGTATTTATTAATTAACTGAATTAATTAATTTCTCTGCCAAAACCCGTTTTTACAAAAGTCAAACTAATCACCACTAAATCCCGACATAAAGAACATCTCAAATAGGAATTCAACCTATCAACATATACATATAAACAGTTATTGTATATGTCTATGCATACATACATATGAATGTATATGTATATGACTTTATCCACAGATGTATTTACCTCCATCTAGACAGAAATCCTCCTCTGAGGAAAGTAGACAAAGGATTCCTGTCGCGAACCCTTTTGCTTCTTTTACCCTTTTGTATATTCCCCCAGCTGCCAATGCATTTTTTAGTTTCCACACGCGTATGCTTTTCCTTCGCTGCTTTCACGCATTTGCCAAGCTGACTTGGCATCTGCACCTGCTGACCTGGCTTCCGTGCCACTCGTGCCCTTTTTTGGAGAAATACCAAGTCATCATCATGTTTGACATAAGTTGCTATGTTGGCAAACCAATGTAATAACATGGAAGCCAACACCTCAGCTGCTGACATGGCATGGTCTACTTCGTCTGCCATGGGCTGGTTCATGGTTTCAGGAGCCATGGGTTCATCTGTATCCAGGCTAACCTGAACATTAACGATAGTGAGCCTGTTAGACGGTTCATTGGATTGCCCTATTACTGTTGCCAAAAGTTCTTCCAATAATTCTTCTTTTGTTCTATAAATAAATCATTTTTGTCACATGGGTTTTCGGCTTCCTTATATTTTCAGCCACGATGCGCGTAAACTAGCAAGAATGTATAGATTAACTTATGGCAAGTCATAATCCTGCACTTTTAGTTGTGTGAAAAACCAAGTATTAAAGTGTATACCTGATGCTTGAACTCGGACTCATGGTTGACCATGGTCACTCTTGTGGATTCCTTCCACGACTTCAGAGACGAGTGCACGCCATGTGGTGTAGTCGCTTGATGAGGGTTGCGTGCAGCAGTCATTTTGTGATAATATGACCTTCAATATTAGAAGTTTACCATTTTAGTAAACACACACAAAAAACTTATATTTGAAGTACAAAGTAAGTAAAATACATGATATTTGGTTTTTTATGAACTAAAGCTCCAAGAATACATGAATAAACACATTTCAAGTACAATTAAGATAAAAATCAATCAGTAAATAAACTATATTGTGTCAAATAAGCATAAATCAAAACTAACTTAACATAATCTATTAGATATGGATACGTATGAAATTATGAATGCACGCTATTATGACTTAAATGTAACGATTCACGCATATACAGGATTCCATATATATCTAACTTAAATGTTGACAAATTCCAAAACAATATCAATGTTTAGATTCCTGGTTTTGGATTGTTTTCTTCGCTTCTTATTTATAAAATTTCCCATGCTTTGCGCTTAATCCAAAAAAATGCATGAGACACGCTCTTGTCGTATGATTTAAACTTGAACTCCCTATTTATAAAGTAGCATGACGAATGCATTGACATGTACGTTATTATATCACTAGGGCGTTAAGTCTACATCATGCAAAATGTGACACATGTGGAAGTTTAATCGACACAATTTGAATATTGCAGAATATTTTTCAAGAAACTATTTTTTGAATAACCATAAGAATCCATTACCAGAAAACTCACACGCCCGCCAACACACTGCTAACCAACAGGGCAGTTGGCCTTCAAAAGGTTATGGCATCAAACCATATATTTTGATCTTTAAAAATATATTATGTGATGGATTAAACATGAAATAATGCATCATATATATGTAAAAGATGTAGAAACACTATCCTAGTACAAGAACCAAATATCCATCATTGCAAAAATAGTTTCCATGGTGCAATAATTTGGATACCAGAAAAACTATTTCAAATCAATAATTGAACAAGTTTCAATAACATATATTAAGTATAACTTAAATATAATCAAGCAGAGGTTATCATAATTTAATTCATCACAAGTTAGAACATTAATACACATACAATTTCATAAATACAGAAATTAGGGCATTCATCACAAGTTTAAAAAATGTTGATCCAACACAAAATCTATACGATTAAAACAGCAATTCCGTCCGAATCAAACGAAAATGACACATGCAGATACACAATTCAACCAACATTACAATAACAAATTCAGTAAACAGGATCAATTTGGATGAACTAAAAGGGCGAAATTAGACAAGGAAACTCACCAGCTTGGGAGTCAGCAAAGAATGTGGATTAGATGATGGTTGATTTTAAGCAGGAATTGAAAGAGAAACGTGAGAAATTTGTGATGAGATTGAAAGGGGGATGATCTGTGAAAATGGATTTTGGTGAAGATTGCAGGGGATTATGAAATCAATCAGAATATTTCTGCTGCAAGTGCAAGTGCAAGTGCAAGGTCTCCTAGTACGGCTAGTGGAGACTTGAAGGAAATCTTAATTTAGTATATGTATATTTGATTACTTTTATTGGAGTTGGTTTTGTTCGAGCATTTAAGTCCATCAACGAAGCTAGGGGATTTACTCGCCTCGCGTTGCGGCGGCGTCGTCGAAACGTACAACAACTCGAACCGTCCCACGTTGCGGCGCGTCGAAACATATAGTAACTCGAACCACCCCGCATTACGGCGCCGCGTCGAAACGTACAACAATTCGAACCGCCCCGCGTTACGACGGAGTTTGGTCGAGTTTGGTCGTTTTTCTCCGCGTAATGCAGACCATTCACTCATAACCTGACGTCCGCTATAGCCAACGATACAAAATAAAAACTCTATTTAACTCCGTTTAAAAAAAATCCCAATATTAATACCGGCTCCGATAATACGAATACCATTTAGATAATAAAACGGGTTAAAAACGTATATTATACAAAGTATGAGGGTGAAAAAGAAATTTAGACAAAAATTAAAAAAAATAATAAAAAATTTTTACTGTTCAAATCACTTGGTCTATCAATATAAGGGATCAATATTGCATAAATATTCAGTCAAACTATAATTTAATTTTCTAGTTTACAAATTTCTTTAAATCTTCTGGTGGAGTGGTAGACTCATGACTTATGAGTTTGAGTCTTGCTTCAAACAAATTGTTTCAGGTTGAGTTAAGAGTTTTTCCAGTTATGAGTTTCCTCTTAGATGGATCTCGGGTTTACAACCCATTGGGAAAGATATGTATAACTCACAAAAGCACCTGGTCTGCTCTTAAAGGGAGTAGGGTTTAAGAAAGTCGCCTTTTAAAAAAAATCTAATGACCTCTCTAAACCTTAGTGTTTTAAAAGAGTTTGTCTCTATTATTGAGTCACCAACCCCAATAGAACATATGTTTATTTTTATTACGGGTTAAATAAATATAATGTTATATAATTAGTAAATAAAAAATTACGTTTTTAAAAACCCGTGTTTTACATGTGTTAAATAAATATAATGTAATCGTTTAACACATACACTCGACAAAATATGTCTACTTTAACGTGACAGTTATAAATTATATTAAGTTAATTTTTAAAACATTTTTTTTACTTGGTATTTTTTTATGTAATTAATAAATGGTAATCTGTATTAAATTCATTTGTTTAATGGTATAATAGCAATCCATAATTAAATAACAAAATTTCTATAATTAGATTGATATTAAATATTTAAAAATATATTTTTTTCAATATAATATTAAATATGAGAGAGAGACGAAAATCAAAATTAAGATTGAACCACAAGCTGACAAGTGTCCCTTTTTTACTTGTTTATTAATATAGATAGATTTTTCCGTCATAACAACAAACTTTTTAAATGGGTTATGCTAAGCATACCCTTTCCTAATTTTTATTGTTTTACTCTCTTCTTTAAATCTAAAGTGTTAATTCATATAGTCTCAACCTTTTATTGTTTTTGTTTATTTTGTTCTTTAGCATAAAAAATATATATTTTTTAAAATGTAACATGTTTTTTCAAACTTTTTTTAAAATATGTTTTTAATCTATAATGTTTTTTTATATATAAGTTTTTGGTTTAGAAAAAATATTTTTCTTTATTTAAAAAAATATTTGTTTATTTATCGTCTAGTAAAAGTGTTTTTTTTTACTTTAAAAAAAATAATGTATGTTATAAATTTTTAATGTATTTTATAAAAAAACAAATATTTTTCCAAGGAGAGAAACATGAAAAGTGTCGATGTGATTTTTCTATGAGGTATAACAAGTAATAAAGTACGTTTAGTCTAACCTTTTTTCAATATGTTATTCTAAAACTTAAATAATAATAATACTACTAATATTACAATTATATTTTTTTTTTCATTTTAGTGAAATTTTTTAACGATTCACGACTAGGGATGACAAATGAACCTGGATTTGACGGGTAATTCTGAAAGACATAGGACGGGTATTCAGGTACGTAACCTGGTATGTTATTAGGTATATTCAACCCGGTTACTTGAAACATGCATACTCATTTATCTTAACCATACACGAAAAAAATTTTATTTTTAATTTTATTTCGTTTGTCCTAAGTTAAAAAAGTAATATACTAAGCAACCTGCTTCTTAGTTTTTACTATTCTAATTCTTTAGGTAATAAAATTATATAAAAATTGAAAGGATATGCACCTAAGAATCTCAACGGGTATTTTTTAACAAACTAACGAGTATACCTGATATTCGTTGGTATATCTGATACCCGATCGCTATGGGACTAAGATAGCAAATGGTAATTAATAATTGGGTACTCAACCCGTATAGAACACAATTCTTCAACCGGGTATAAGATTAGGATTAATAACACCCGTCTTATTGATATCGTTGTACTACTGTGAAACATTATGATAAATATATTATCAGAAATTAGAATTTATTCGGTCCATCTTTAAGTGCTTTGCATGAATCTCATACAATAACAAACTCAAAAGATGTAAATATCATGGTTCTAAAAACCAATTGCTAAACACATGTATCTCGTTTGGATAAGGGTGAGAAAAAACCGAATTAACCGAAAAAATCGACCCAAACTAAAAATCAACGGTTTGGTTTTGTATATTTTGAAAACCGAAAATTATGGTCATGTTTCGGTTTTGTACTTTTTGAATACCAAAAACAACGAACCGAACGTATACATATATAATTTTTTTTAAATATATCGTGTCCGCATATATGTGTTAAACACATTTGCATTATTGTTTTTTACTATAATGTTTATATTTGAATATTAAGTATTTTATAAGAACCTAATAAATTATGAAGCTAAAATATTATAGGTCTAAATATGTAATAATCAATTAATCATTAATAAAAAAAATGTATTCTAAAAAAATAAAGTCGAATTGGTAAAATCGAAACCAAACGGTTTAAAAAAAAATCAAAAACCAAACTTTCAGTTTTTGGTTCAATTTTACTCTAACATCAAACTAAACCGACCCGTACATACCCCTAGGTTTATTGATAATCTTTTTTCAATAATTAGACATGATAGGGTAATTTTATATGTAAATTAAAATAGTTATTTAATCTTGCCTTACGAAAAATTGATATGTGAATTTAGAAGCTTTGTGTATTTTGAATATTTTTTTACGGTTTGACCTTGTATCAATGCTTAACCGTCCAAAATTAATGTGTATACAACAATGAATTATTATAACAATATTACAAAAATATTATATGCATCACTTCCACAACATGAGAAATGATGGTTAACTAGAAATTATACCCTGCGTTTCGTTGTGAAAACCGGACCTTAAACGGTTAAGTGGTGACATTAACGCGACAAAGTACAAAATAAAACGTGGTTAAATAAATTTTGTTCTGCGCTCCGTAGCGGGAGGCGGACCTTAAACAGTTGAGGCACGTGGCTAAGTACAAAAAGAAATGTATGAAATTACGGTGACTTGGTTGTGAAGGACAAAACATAGATAAAAGATAGTTAGCTAAAGATACTGATATTTTTCAGTCGCTTTGTAATATCCCAATTTTTATAAAACGAAAAGGACTAGAATGGAAAATAGCCTAAACTCCAGTTACAGGTTACTTCTTGATAATAACGAATATCAAACCAACAGCAAGGACGACTCATCAGGCTCAACATTCGAGGAACCCGATGTAATATCCCGAAATAACGACAAAACAATAAAGGCAGTTACGAGAGCGATTAAAGAAAAGAATAATAATGGATCACGGGCTTGTGGGCTCGGGTCGTGGGCTAAGCATAGGAGGCGTAAAGGAGGGGAGTAAAATCCTTGCCTTCCGGCTGTTTCTCCTCACTTCATCATCATCATCTTCACCATTTGCTACTTGTAGAGAGAGAAAGCTTGAGAGGGATATACAGAGAGAAAGTCGTGATTCGAGTGGAGGAGCTCAAGAATCGACCGTTATCATTTGTTGAGGCTGAGAACCGAAGTAGCAAATGAATCTAGGTAAAAAACTCGTCTGAATCTGAGATTTTGTTGAGAAATGGGTTTTTAGGTTTTTAACATAAGGATCGGATTTTTACGTGTTAAAAGTGATATAAAGTTTAGATCTAGCTTCATTGAAGCGAGATAAATGTTTTGGATTTTGAATTGAAAACGAACCTGAACATGAAGTTTATTCAAGTGGCGACACTATTTATTCATACGACACTAATCGGAGACGAGGATACACATCTCCCGAAAGTCGAAAATATTTTCTAGCTTTTCTTGCACCTTCTTTTTGGTCCCGGTTTCCTTCTCCATTACCTTTGTTTCTTCACTCGTACGTGCAAATCCAACATATAACTCAATCAATATCAAAATCCATTGAATTTTCAACAAAATCTGATAAAAATGTGGTAGAGCACGCGTAATAAACATATGTGTTATGCAACTCATCAACTAACAACTATAGAGAAGTTAGTTATATTATTTATGCCAACCTGACATTCTAGAAGAGTCTAGAAACATATGTATAGATCAATTTGTATTTTGTCTATAAAAAGGTAGTTTGAGTTTGGTATTTGTTAACTATCTTTATCAATTTCTCACTTGTACAAACAACTGGCCTTTGATTTACATTGTGTTCTTATCTGTTTGTGTTGATTTGATTATCAAGTTGTGTAATTTAATCACATAATCAAGTTCTTGAGTGATAATCGATCCTACATGATACTTCATGAGATTGTTTATATGGCTACTTATCCTTTCATCGTTTCCTTGCTTATTGGTAGTTTTCGGTCCATATATTTGTTGTGTTGTTCGTTTGTATGGTATCTAATTTGGAGCCGATGATCTCTCCGGAAGCAGCCTCTCTATCCTTAGGGGTAGAGGTAAGGTTTGTCGACGTCCCACCCTCCCCATACCCTACCAATAGCCTTGATATTGATGAGATTTTACTCGGTATAGTTGTTGTAATGATCTCAACAAATGATAAGTGATATGTGCAAAAAAAGAGATCAATACTACTAGACACACATACGAAGTATAGATGTAGATATAATATATATTTTATATTGAATATTTAATTATGTTACAATGAAGACCAAGTCAATAAAACTCTAATATATATCTAGAATACTCAACAGAACAAATCGAAGTATTTGGATGGGTAGTCCACACACTTGGTTTGCTGAAGTCGAATGAATTTGAATTAAATAGGCGGACCATTTTGGTCAAGTTGATGATAAACGGTTTCATGAAGTGGTTAAGTCCAGTGGTCTAATTGTTGATCTGACATATCTTATCTTCTTAATATTCCCTGATGCAAACAACCTGGTTGCATATATTCTCTGTTAGAGTTTTCTAGAACGACCATATGACATTTAGTGATTTATGAAAGAAAAAAACACATATGTGATAAATAAGTGTGGTTGCTAAGAAGTGAATTGGTGGGAGGTGTAAATTCTAAGAGATCTCGTAAAACCAGACTAGTGTATAGGACCACCAACAACATGACAATGAGGGGATGAGTCACGCCAAGAAGCGGTGTGAATGTGTGAATTGGTGGGAGGTGTAAATTCTAAGAGATCTCGTAAAACCAGACTAGTGTATAGGACCACCAACAACATGACAATGAGGGGATGAGTCACGCCAAGAAGCGGTGTGAATGTGTATTGTCATCTACCTTAAGCAATAGTTAGTTAAAGGACATCAACCCCACTAATAGTTTGAAGACTAAGTACATTTTTACAAAGGAAGGCCTCAAAGATAACATCTACCTATCCTATGTAAGATTCAACCGTTAAGGTTTCATTGGGAATGTCGTGTGTTCTCTATCGATCTCATTCATGTTTGGGATTGCTGGAAAAATTAGTTGAAAAGAGATGATTTTTCACTAACGTTGGACACACATAATTATATTTTTATACAACAAAAACAACAATCATACCCAGTAAAATCCCATAAATAGTAAAGTTATTGGTAGGATCTAGGGAGAATACGATTTAGGTACACCATAACTCTATCTCAGAAGACAGAGAGGTTGCTTCCAGGAAGACCCCAACTCCACAAACCAAGACAGAACCTGAAGAGTAAATTAGAACCACAAAGTTCTTTATATAATTATATTTTTATACATGTTATATAATTAAGAATTGAGTAAATTACACAGATTGTCCTTTAATTATCCTAGAAATTACACTATTTGTTCTATGATTTCAATAAGTACACCACAAGTCCTTTTTTATATATTTGCACACTCTATGTCCTTTACACTAACTGATGTTAAGTTTTTCTGTTAAGTTTTAATATGTGCCCTACACATGAGGGTATAATGATCTTTTTACTCGTTAAAGAACAATTTATGTAATTTGTAAAAAAGTTTCCCTCTCCATTATTCTAATTCTTGATCGTCAAATAGTCACAGCAAACTCTGACCCCTAATTTTCTGTTCACAGATTCAAAAGAGACCATATGCATCATCATCATCATCATCATCATCATCATCATCATCATCATCATCATCAAACACCCATTTGATTCTATTTTGCACCACCAGTTCCTCGAAAAAATTCACTCGATCTTAACTATCTCAAAAGTATTCTGATTACAAGAGTAGTTGAATTTAGTTTCATCAATTCGGTTCATTACTGATTACTTCACAATTGTTCATCCGGTTCCGGTTATCCGTACAATTTGACCGCCGTTGTAGTTACTTCGGCAAATCCTAATCCTCATTTATATTCTTAACTTTCTTGCACACCCAAATTCCGTACGATTTCTCTTTGCTCAAATTTGGTGGCTATGCTTAGAGTTGAAGTTTGACCTTTTATTTTCTTCATCAACCAAACCAGAGCTGAGTTCATCTTCCAGGCAGATTGTGTGAATATGTGTAATTTGTAAAACAAATTTGGTTAAAATGGGTAAAAAGATAATATTTTCTATTACAGAAAGAATTCATGGCATGCTGAAGAATTTGTAAATAGAACTACTCTGCATTTGCTCAGTTCTTCAAATCATTTTTAAAATTTTTTTTTATAATTTTTATGGGTTGTGCAAAATCAAAGATTCTTGGATCTGGGTTTTAACGACGATCTGCTGCCTCGTCGTCGTGACTTCAGCCGCTGGATTTTGGCGGGGTTTGAACGAGGATTGTAGCACACATAGGTCAAGGGTTGTAGGGGAGGATGACCACCGTCGCCTGGTGGTGGTGGTCGTTGTCAGTGGCGGATCAAAGAAAAAAATCCAGGGGTATCTGTCTATTCGTTCAGGGGTATCTGGATACATAAAACGGTGAAAAAAACAAAAAATCCCACTGCGCGTCGAAAGTTGAGGGGTACCGACAGGTACCCCTGCCCCTATGCTAAATCCGCCACTGGTCGTTGTGGTTTCCACCACCGTAGCTGCCAGAAGGAAGGTGGGGAAGGGTCGCCAAAGTGGTGGCGCGGGGGAGACAGAGGGGGAGGTAGTGGTGCGGTGGTTGTGGGCGGCGCCGGCAGGGAGGTTGCCGGAGAAGAACAAGTTGTCGTCGTCGTCCCTCACCTGTTGCACTTGTCGTCTCAAGCCTAGGATGGGGAATCTTTTTTACAAATTACATAAATTTTCCTTTAATAAGTAGAAAGACCATTATATCCTCGTGTGCAAAACACATGTCAAAACTTAACGAAAAAACTTAACATCAGTTAGTGTAAAGGACATAGAGTGTGCAAAAGTATATAAAAAAAGACTTGTGGTGTACTTACTGAAATCAAAGAACATAGAGTGTAATTTCTAGGATAATTAAGGGACAATATGTGTAATCTACTCTTAAGAATTTATAGGTTTATATTCTCCTTGCCAAAACAAAGCTAAAGTAAATGAGATATCGATGGTTAAAGTAGTTAGTTTGATAAGAAATTTGAAAGGATGAAATTGATAAAAACTTATCACACATTTATGCTATCTAATAAATAAATATTTTTTCATTCCACGTGTCAATTCTATATTCATTCTTATCATTTTTTCCCGTCTTTTTCTCTCTTTTATTAAATACACATCTATTTTTAATAATAATATATTTTTATGAAAAATACTAATTATACTAATAAAACACATTTATTTTAAATTACCCCTTATTATAAAAAAAATTAAAATTAGAACTCAAACTTTAATGAGGAGTTTTTAAATTGGATTGTTTAATGAAGCAAGTTTATGAACACTATATATACATCATATAGAATGAGACCAGTGAAGTCCAAAAATCTAAATAGTGAATTAGAACTGATGGAATAAAATAGACGGTTCGGTTTAATTGAAACAAAAAAAAACTACAAACTAAAATAGTGAATTAGAACTAATGGAATAAAATAGAGAATTGGCCCAAACCTCATAGACTAAAACCGTAGTTTACTCTAAAATAAATTATGACAAAAAAATACATAAAGTTAAAATTATAAATCACATTAAACTATAAATGAATAAAAGCATATAATAAAATAACAAACAAAATAGTAGAAAAAGAAAAGGTAAAGCCATGTATGTTTTCTTATATTAAACTAATAAGTAATAAAAAGGAAAAAAAATTAAGATAATGAATCTTCTAACATAAACAGTTCATTTTTGACCGATGCGATGATTTCTCATTATCACTTGTTCCTCAAGTGTAGGATTCCACCATGTATCCTCCAAGAATTAGCACAGTAAGATGAGTTTTGTAAACAAATCAAGAAACAAATAAAATTAAATGGAAAAGTTAAAAAAAGATAAAGAAATTTGCATATGAAAAGAGAAAGGAAACTAATTTAGCCATTTGTTTGAATAAGGATTCAAGAGTAGTTGAATAGGTCTAGCTCATAAACTTAAATAAATATAAATATGAAACGGGTCAAGTGAATGTAACTTGAAATAAAACATGTAACATCATATCCGTCCTCCTAAAACATGTAGCAGTATTCTTATGTTAATCACCCCAGATAAAACAACAAAAGGAGAATGGTTTACCTGCCCTTTAGATTATACTTGAAATGTGACATTAGGACAGAAGATATAAGCTCCAGAGGCCTTAAAAAAATAATAAAAATTCAGGTAACTAATGAAATGAAACAACTTTATTTAAAAACCTACTTAGCTAATTTTCTTCAACCTTGCCAAGAAAGATGTTAATGCAATTACAATAGTATGTTTACAATTTTAATTCTTTTTTTATGCTTTGTAGATATTGAAACAATAACTTGAAACTTTAAAGAAAGGTCTCGCTTGAGTTAATAGGCAAAGATGTACTACTTTAAGGAGATTAGATCCCTCGTGGAGTCCTAGGCGTTTATCCTATTCATTAGGCTTGGAAAACGGTGCAGCTGCTGAGTCAATACCAACTCTCTCAGTTGGAATCAGACCCTAAATCCAAAAATTACAACTTTCCAAAAATGAAAAAGTAAACAATATGCATGCACTAAAAGTGATCAAAACCAACTAATTTATTTATTTTTACCATCTAACTCTATACACATTTGCTGCAAAAGAGATAAATGGATTCAAACACTAATCTAAGGATTAAAACACTGATTTAACACTTCGAGATGTTGTAATTAACATTCAGAACAACCCCATTGATCATACTACCATATGATTCTTTTATAAGGTTGTGCAAGTTGATTTGAATGCGAATCATCTATTCAAAGTGGTTTGCAAATGCAACAACATGTAAAATTAGTAGAAATAATTACATCAGAGTTGTCACAAATTAGTTGCTTAAAACCATAATATCATATATTTTGCATAATATGGCCTTCCGATTAAACTTGCCAAATGTATTAGCATTTTGCATAGACCTTAGAAATATTTTCAGTAACAAAACATTGTAAAATTTTATTAAAATATTAATCAATCCAAAGTTTCATAATATCATTTGTAAAAGTTTCATGATGACAACATGGTGGACTTTCTTTTTTATTAGACCAATCACTTGAAGAACATTTGTTATATCATATATTCGCCTCTTCTGCACCTGATATCATCTATTCATCACAACTTGTTAACCTGTACCTTACTACCATATGCAAAATTAATATAAGATACACTTAAAGTATAATAAAATCAGAGTACCTCCAAGATAGAAGAGTGATTTTAAATTCTTTTGAAACATGACACCAAACAAACACAGAACATGAACTAAATCACCAAGTAAAAACGTATTCAAATCCACTACTATTTGGCTATTCGCCAATCGAATTCCGATTTGCAGAACATGAACTAAATCACCAACTGAAAATGTATTCAAATCCACTACTATTTGGCTAATCGCCAATCGAATTCCGATTTGCAGAACATGAATGAAATCAGATAGAAACAATTATGACTACTGCTTGGGTTTTTAAATCTATTACATATAGTTTTAAATCACTTTAAACAATCAAGCCATACATGGTTAAATCAATCGTTTTCAAGTAGAAACTAAACAATAGATACTTCTAACAAACTAAACCCTACAAATCTATACTTCTAACAAACTGAACCCTACTAACCTTTAGATGATGGTTAGGTTTTTGAATTAGGGTTTGTGGCACCACAGATTTTGAAAGATCATTTAAGATTTTACATACCTATTGAGAATGAAGAACAAAGGGTCGATCAATTTTAGGATTTTCCACAGAGAGTTCTATAACAACTTCGCTCAATTTTAGGGCTTCGCAAAGAGAAATGAACGGAGAGGAAGGGGAGGTCAGCGTGAAAATCCTCAAATTTCTTCGTGATTTTCAAATATCTAGGGTTAGGAATTACTTACTATTGATGATGGGAATCGTTGTTTACCACAAATGAAAAGATGCTTACGGTTTCCCTTCTTGAATCCTCAACCTTCTTGAAAAGAAAAGGGTTGAGTAATCGTGTATAAGGGGGTGTTTGGGATTACTTATTTGAGCTACTTATTACTTTTCCAAAAGTCATTTCCAAAAGTAAGAATTTCTTACTTTTGGATTTTGACTTCTCCTTCTCACATCTTCCATCTTATTTTGAATTTACCAAACAAACTTATAACTTATTACCTTATTTCAAAAGATAATAAGTTAATAAGTTGTTTTGAAAAGTAATCCCAAACACCCCCTAAATTGATAAAATTTTGACTTCCGATTGCATAACAAAAGTAAAAAAAAAATATACATAAAGAAGTAAGGGGGTGTTTGGATTACTTATTAACTTCTACTTATGACTTCTTGAAAAAGTAAGAATTTATAACTTTTGAAAAACAACTTTTCATCCTTTATAAAATTGACTTTTTTCCCATTTATCCAAACAAACTTTTAACTTATTACCTTTTTAAAAAAGGTAATAAGTTAATAAGTAGTTTGAAAAGTAATCCCAAACACCCCCTAAATAGATCGATTGTACGTGGACTTCCCTGCCGTTTGACGTCCTAGCTATGGAGGTTGGTTCCATCGATTTAGGGTTTGCAGAAAGGAAGATGTCGTTATCGAGAACCCGAGAAACTGTCTCCTGATTCCCATCGATGCGAGCTCTTAACAGAGGGTACGGGGCTGGAAACGTATGAGGATTCAATCCCATTAAAGCATGCCACTTCAAGTGACGGAACAAAGGGAAGGGCCTTTCAATCGACGGCTAGACTCCGATGTTGTTAAATTACCAAACTATAAGTCCAGGTGCGTGAGATTTGATTAGAGGCTTTTACCTATATTTAAGATAATTTATTTGAGTTTGTAAAAAGACATATATATGCATTGAATATCATTTAGCTAAGGTTTAATGAAATAAGTTAAATGGTAATTAATAAGCTTTAATTATAAATAAGGGTTATAAGATAATTATACCCATTTGAAGCTTTATGAATATGTACATCATGCAATAACAATGATACAAGGTGTCTTAATTTTTTTTTGAAAATTACATTCATATCCTCCTAATCTACCCTAATAAATCATTATCTCACAAGACACGTGTCATCTCTACAGGAGTACTTTGACTACTTTTTCCCGCCTAATTTGAATAGCCTTATTTTGTTTTCTTTTTCTAAAACAAAAATCAATATCGGGTAGAATTTATCTTCTGCATTCAAAAACCAATCCCGTCATTTTAGGGGTTAGGTCAACAACTCTCAAAGTAACTCTTACCAAATTGAATGTGTATCCTATAATTGTCATGAATGAAGCATAACTCACCATGATATTTAGCATTGTCAAATTCTTTCCTGGTGAATTAGTTTATAGAATGAATTAGGATTCTCTTAAAGTCACCATGATTGTGTGGATGGGTCCAGGTCAAAACGTGAATTCAAGTTTTTTGCCAGCACACATGGAGTCATTGGGTTCCACATTTTCAGATGGAGCCAACTTTGTTGTGGTTGGGTCTTGATCCCTTTGCTTTAAATGTTCAGGTTATGCAGTTCCTTCATTTTAAGTTCAGGTCCTATGTTCTTCTTGTTGGGTTTTCTCAGTGGTGATCAGTTATATTAGTTATCAAAAGCTGTTGATAAATAATTATAGATTAATAATAATTATTTAGTAATTATTAATACGCAGCGGAACGAAACCGATTCAACACAAAATAAAAACCCGACATGATCTGGGTTACAAAACATACGAATACGGAATAAATATTTAATCTAACTACCATTGAGATTAATTATACCTTCGTGGTTAATGATTATCCGGTTGAGATACCGAAATACAATGAACCGATGCTAGATCGCGAACCGAACACGAGAGAACGGGAATCGCCGGGGTTCGCCGAAACTTGGAAAGGCAGGAGCAATCCCTGCTAGCTGCTTCACGAATTTGCCAAAGAAGGAAAAATCGATTTCTTGTTTGGCGGCTCACAAAAAAAAAGTTTTCTTCTCTTGTTTTATTGCCATTCAAGAAGAATTTTATAGATATATTTATATTTTAGAATCAAACCCTAAAATATAATATAACCCTATTAAATCACTACCGGGTTTAAAACCCAATAGTTAATGACAAGCCAGAAATCATTTAATTTGTTTTAATAAAATATTAAAACAAATAAATATAAATTATTATTTATAAACATGTATAAATAATAAATCCCGTGTAACGAATATATATAAAATATATCGTCTCGCTAATAGTTCGTAATTATCAGTTAAACACTTTAAGTGGATTGAATATTCGTTGCCCTAGGTGTAACTCTTACGAGTCACAACTCAGTTAGTAGCGTTAAATAATCAGGACCGGGCATATATATTTTCAACAGTCTCCCACTTGGACGATCTTCGATTAAGTTATTTAACGTAGACAACCAGTGGTGTTCTAACTAAACATGGTTGCCCCTAACAAAGTATGACACTTTAAAGTCATTAACCAAAACATCTTGCTATTGCAAGACAATAGACTTATGGTAATAATCGTCATTTATTCTTTTTGTAAAAGACATCAATTGAAACAATGAGACATGGATTAGATTCATTCTCATACAGCGTTCAATCATTATTGTTCTCGTTCAAGATTCATAGTGGTCCAATCAAACACACAGTCAGTTTGGGTAAGGCCTTACACTTCACCAGTTTGAATCACGAGGGCGTCACGATGTCTAACTGTTACATATCATGTAAGAGTACAGAATCCTTATCGACTACATACAGCTCCCATAGAACTTCAGATCTGGTCCTAACCAATGCTTTTATGACTTACAGTTAAGCGACAACGGTTGACAGTGATTAAAAAACAGTCCTTGGTAAACGTAAGTTCTAGTATGCATCTCAAGTCAGAGGATACTAAATGAGTATACCAATATCAAAAACATCTTATGATTAAAATCCATGAAGATGATTTGAAGCAAGTTACATCCAACATCATACAATATGAGGTCTGTGAAATTGGAAGTCAACTACTTGAGTCCAAGTTGAGAATAGTCTTAATTCAGAGTCGTTCCCACGATTTTGATCGACTACGGATAATTAAGAATACAACATTCATGGATTAAACGTATTAAAATCAAACACAATTATAAGATTCAAAGTTGCATTTAAGATCAACAAAACCATGAGGTTGTACCATATAGACATCTTCAGAGAGATGCCTATTAAGGAAAGCGGTTTTGACATCCATTTTCCATATCTCGTAGTCATCGTACGTGGCTATGGCAAGCAATATCCTGACCGATTTGATCATAGCAACGGGCGAGAAGGTTTCATCATAGTCAATGCCTTGAGTTTGAGTAAAACCTTTCGCAACTAGCCGTACTTTATAGGTGTGTATATTTCCATGCATGTCGGTTTTTCTCTTGAAAATCCATTTGCTCCCTACTGCCCGAGATTCGGGGGGTAGCTCAACCAAGTCCCAGACTTGATTGTCACGTATAGATTGCATCTTGGCGTTCATGGCATCCAACCATTTTGCAGATTCTGGATCTGAAATAGCAGATTTGTAGTTAGTAGATTCGTCATTAGACTCGGCTACTAATAGGACTTCGGTACCCTCAAGATGCCATAGGTATCTGCAGGTTCTTTGCGAGCCCTTACACTTCTGCGAACGCTTGTGTTTATGTCTGATTCACCAGTAACAATTTCTTGTTGTTCAGACGTTCCGACTTCATCAGCGGTTGCTTGTGGTTCTCGAATTTCTTCAAGATCCACTAAATTATCTCCAGTTCCTCGTTCAAGAATTTCTTTCTCGAGGAAGTGTCCCTTCCTTTTGATGGAAATAACATTTGCATCAGGATGGTAGAAATAATATCCGCTTTTATTATAGTATCCGACGAAAACAAACTTTTCGCCTCTAGGATCGAGTTTGTCATCAGAATCGCTGGTGACATAGGCATCACATCCCCATACTTTAAGGTAAGATAGATTGGGTTTAGACCCATGGCATATCTCATATGGAGTCTTGTTTACCTTCTTATTCGGTGCCATATTGAAAATACGGGCGACAGTCATAGGAGCATAACTCCAGAAGGAGTGAGGCAAGTTTGTTCTACACATCATCGATCGAACCATATTAAGTAGGGTTTGATTTCTCCTCTCGCTCACGCCATTAAGTTGGGGTGTACAAGGTGAAGTGGGTTGTGAAACTATTCCACGCTCCTTGAGATGATTGATGAACTTGGTGCTGATATATTCACCACCTCGATCTGATCGAAGTGTCTTTATCGTTTTACCGAGTTGGTTTTTCACTTCGTTTTGAAACTCTTTGAACTTTTCAAAAGTTTCATGCTTGTGCTTCATAAGATAGACATAAGCATATCGACTGTAATCGTCGATGAATGAAACGAAGTATCTTTCATGATTTCTAGACATGGTTCTGAAAGGGCCACATACATCAGTGTGTATGAGTCCTAGCAGATCCTTGGCTCGTTCACCAATGCCGGTGAAGGATCCTTTAGTGAGTTTGCCAGCTAAGCAAGACTTGCAGTCTTCAAAGGAGTCATGCCCGGTGGATTCAAGGATCCCTTCGGATTAGAGCCTTTTCATGCGGGCCTTGTGTCACACCCCCAAATTTATTTACTTAATAAATAAATACAGATTGCAACGATTGGTTCATTACACGATAGCGGAAGCTGTAATAGTGATTTCTAAGACTTGATTACATCTACATTTATTAAGTCTAAATAAATACAATGATCTAAGTTCCTCTAGATCAATTGTTTACTTGAGACTTGATAATCTAAGTCCGTCCGGCTACTAGGAATTGTTCCCACCTAGATAGCCTATTCCAACCGCGCCATTGCTAAGGGTTACCTGAGAAACATACTTGAAAGTGTCAACACAAAGGTTGGTGACTTCACAGAGTTTGTTATTTTAGTGCAGTTAGTTTTCCCCGAAAACATATACATGACTTAACCGTCATAGGAATAAGTAGTTTTCCTTTGAAAACATATAAATGACTTAACCGTCATAAAGATAAGTAGTTTTCCATTGAAAACATATACATGACTTAACCATCATAAAATTAAGTAGTTTTTCTTTGAAAATATATACATGACTTTACGGTCATAAAATAAGTAGTTTTCCTTTGAAAACATATACATGACTTTACTGTCATAAAATAAGTAGTTTTCATTTGAAAACATATACATGACTTTACTGTCATAAAATAAGTAGTTTTCCCCTGAAAACATATACATGATATTACCGTCATAAATAAGTAGTTTTAACCGAAAACATGCCTAGTATTTTACCGTCATGAAATAAGTACAAATAATTTTTATACCCATATGATAACAATTGTTATTGTTTCATTTGTAAGCTAGCTAGTCTTACAAATACCTATGTTCATACATGAAACCGTAACCAAACCCTGACAAATGAATGTCCCTCCCTCGCTAAACCACGAGAATAAGATAATATGCAGTCACTCGGCCATGTGGACCCCCGGTTAGCGCGACTAACCATGGCCGGAGGCGTCACCCCCAATAGTACTATTCATAGAATCTCAGGCTAAGACCATAGCTAATGGTTACAAAATGTGTGTTAATCCGGGGACTTTAAGCGCTATATTGTTCACCATGTATGACATAGTGTTAGTGTCTTGTTATCATATAAAAATATTTGCAATGTTTTCCTAATTGTATAAAACAACAATGTTTTCAAATGCATTGAACAATAATGTAATACATAATATGTAAGTATGTTTCTCCCCCGCTGATTACAAAACATTAAAAAGCGAAAAGGGGGTCGTGAACTCACCTTGTGTTCGATGAAATCCTAGCAAATAATAGTGTGCTAATAGTTCCTGTCTATCCGTACCCTAATCACACAAAGGTAGTTAATATGTTAAGACTACTCGTCTTAAATGCAAGTTGTTCACCCGACTTAACGAATCCCGTTAAGTACGCATTTGTTTAGTAAATCAATTTTTTCATATTACGGCTCATTGGTGATTATTATTCCAGTCTAGACGCTTATGTATTTTCCAAGAAAATATTATATTCCCATATTGATGACTTATTAAATGTACCAAAAATAAATATTATTTTTGTAACAACTTATAATATATTCATATTATAGTCACGTATAAACATATAATTATTTCTTACCAATAATTATATAACAATCACAAATATCGTTCAAGTATATCCATGCATGTTAATTATCGTATGTACGCACAATCCACGTTATGTTCTTCATGCAAATACTTATATTCCGAACAATATTTATTACTTAGTTACGTTCATCATGCATACATGTTTATTTATTTTTATCCAATGTATGTATACATGTATCTCTACATATGTTCACGTACGTTTCACGATGTCGTGTGATTATTTATTTTTAACCGAATCTGTTCATATATTTCATGCACATACACTTTCATATGCTTATACTATCACATGTGTACTTGTCATGATTATACATGTTCATGGATCAACAAGTACATATACTTTATATATATTCATACACCTATTATTTGGGTTTTCCTAACTCGTATATATATTTCACCATCTTTATGTTAGTTAGTCATAAACTTTTTTTATGAACCTACATCTTTATAATGCATATATCATCATTTATTTTCGATCACATGTACACACATTCACTGTTCATGTTGTGATACTAACCTTTATTTCATAACACATTTCCATGATTATTAAGCATAACCCATACACATACTCATGCATTACGCTTTACATATATATGAATACACTTTGACAATTTCTTGTTGACTGTAGGTCCCGGGAGCCTCTTCACGTAGCGAAAATACACGGATCTGTTCTGCGATTTGTGTGGGAACCGTGAAGAACAAGATAGAGAAAACATGAACAAAGACGAAAGATAATGAAACGATACGTAATCCATAACATAGAAATCATCCCGTATTACAGACGACATACAGAAGGAGCACACATCTATCATCTAACCGCCCGGACACCTCTCAACCTAGTTCCACAGTTCCATCTACAAATGAAGACAAGTCTTCTATTTATAGGGGCAGGAACATTACCTGCGTACTTGTGTAAGTACGCAGGGGATTGGTCATGCATACTTGACAAGTACGCAAGGCAGCCTTGCGTACTTACTAAGTACGCGGGACCAATATGGTATACGAGCTAAATACTCAGGAACACCATCCTGCGTACTACACGTACACCGATACATATAATTTTATCTATAGTTACAAAAACATGCTTCTACAGACTCCCTCTTAACTATAACATCAAATTCTATCTATCACTAACACTGATAAACATCAGTTTACAAAGAATGTCCTAACAGACTCCCTCTAAACTAATGACATCAAGTGTCTTCTGACGAGACTTGATCTTCTGGCGTTCCACTTGAGATCTTCAAATCTTCAAACTTCAATCTTCAGGTGCCGAGTGACGACAAACACGACTCCCTCTTAACTGTAGCTTTCAATGTAGACCAAACCAAGTCCTTCAATAGGAACCAACTAACCCAACACACTTCATTGTAGTTCATGCTCTCAGCAGTAATTTGCTCCACCCTGACTTAGAATTCCTCCCAATCAGCTGGCATAAGATAGAGAGTTTGAGTTTCAAATAACCTGCATCATACTAATAAGCTCCCATAGAAATTCCAGTAAGATAAACTTAAGTCTTCAACCAGATGTGTCCAACTCTATCTTGTATCTTCATGAGTTAACCAAATTCCCGAATATGTTCATTTCTAATATCCCCTTTCAGTTTAAGCTCCATCTGTGTAACATCCCAAAAATCCATACACTTGTGGTTCAGGTTAGTGGATGACCCGAACACGTCCTTGACGTAACGAGAGCAAGGTTGGTTGTGCTTGAGACGTTGTAACGACATTAAATGACACAGTTAGTCGTTGTAATAACCTGAGATCGAAGCAAGCATAACGGAATTGGAGGGACCCGAATGTAAAATGGAAGGGTTTAAAACCCACCTTATGAAGGAACCCTAGGTCGCTAATCGACCTAGGGGATTTGCGGCAGAGAATAATGCGACGGGAAAGAGAGAGGGAGGGGATCAGATGAGAAAAAGGAGGCAACAACGAGGCGGTACTGATCGGGAGGTCATGCGTCTTGTTACAGTAATCCACTTTATGATTTCATCATGTTTATCTGATCGTTTTTCTTGGTTTAGTAGAGACTAGGGTTTCATTGGTTGGTTATGGGAGAGATAATTGTCGAGGTGAGGGCCGTCCGGTAGTGGCCATAGGTGGTGCTCGGCGGCAGTGAAAGCAAGCGAACAACAGCCATGGTCGCGGCTGCGGTGACGGGACGAGGAGCCGACGACGATCTGGGTTAGCCGGGACGATGCGACGGTGTGCATGGTGGCTGCCGGTGAGGAACTTGGAGACATGATGAGAAGGAGTAGGTGGCTGGTGGAGTCATAATGGTGGTGCACGGTAGGAGAGGGACACCACTGTTACGGCAGGAGCCGATGGCAACCATGGCTACAGGGACAACGCGAGCAGGGATGCAGCGGCCTGCGGACAACGCTCGGTGGTTGTCGGGTGGGCTAAGGTTGTGGGGTTCGACGGTGGCGCGAGGTGGAGTCCTTCGGGGAATGGCTGGGGAGGTGTTGCCCGGCTAGCACGTTACCGACAGGGAAGACGGTGGTGACTCGGATGGGATGCACGGCTATGGAAACGGGAGACGACGGGGTGGCCGGTTAAGGTTCGTATGATGCGCATACACGTGTGGAAAGGAAACCAGATCGGATAACACGTACTTTCACAGGATTAGGGTTTAAATGGCATGGGTCACATGCATGCATGGAGCCAGTTTAGTGTGTTCGGTTTCTAAACATGTCAAAGATGAGCGAATACGCGTGCCCGTGAATTTTCGAGTTCGGCACGTCGGCGTGACGTGAAGTCAACTCGGGGGGCGGGATTAACTTATAATTGTGCATGTTCAGCATGTGTCTAGTTCATATCTTGATCACGAGATCATATGTCTTACATGTTTGAGTTCGAGTGTGAATGGACGAGCGGTAGAGCAAGAGCTGAGACTCAGCATAACCAGTGAGTTTCTAATCCCCCTCTTTTAAACGTTTTTTACTGTTTTGGGGCTATCGTACATACATTCACGTGGTGTTAATATAATTAATCGTGTTAAGGGTTCGGGTTCTAACCCAATATGCCTTGAGTATAAAATGCTTATTTAAGAGTCGTAGGGTTTATGGTGTGTTGATAGAAATGTGTGAGCTAGAGAGATGAGTTAGTAATGTGTGACGTGTTAAGGGTTGGTTAGGGAAAGTCAGTCTTAAAGTTAAATGGTTATGATTACATATGGGATATGTTGTTCTAGTGTTGTGTGTGAGGTGTAGGTGTAGTCAATGAGTCTTGTATATGATATGTGATATTATGTGTTTATATTGATGTGTCGGGTTTGCCTCGTTGTCGTTATGACACGGCAAACGGGATTGTGAAGGATGAGGTCCTTCGGGAAGTCACCAAAGGTGACATTTATTTAACATGTTAATGATGAGCTCGGGGTGTGTTGAACGCCCTAACGAGGGTGCAGTGATAAGGTATGTGTTTGCATGCGTATATATGTGTTAATTTGCTTGCTAGTAATGAGTTATATTTATTGTGTGTGAGATACTGTTAATGTGATTTGTTGATGATATTATTGTGGTATATAGAGTAGATTGACCATTGTGTCAGGATTGTGACGCGACGTATATGATTGTCGTGTCAGTTAATTGTGAGAGTCTTGGTTAAGGCCGGTTGTGTTAATGTCTAGGGTATGTTGTGTTAATTAAGGGCCGAGTTAATGTTTGTTCTTGAGTATGAGTTATCAATATAGTATGTGAGTCCATGTCAAAGTGATGGTAAGGTTATTATTATTATTATTGGTAGTACGGGCTGAGTCCCGGGTGATGAACGGGTATGGGATGCCGTGGGATTTCTTAGGGTTAACTATTAATTAATAAATCGTAATATGATTTTATAAGGACTGGAGGGTCCTGAGTGGAATAAACTAATGAATATGACATGATGGTTTTTGTTTAAATTAAACTATTAGAACTCACTCAGCGTAGCTGACTTTGTGTGTACGTTAGATGGTTTTGCAGGTAAGCGTAGGGCTGGCGTATCTTGGCTTGGGAGCGATGTTACTCGGATTGGTGTGCAGGCATTCGTAAGGTAAACATAATAACGTTAAATGGTAATAAATGAGTTTTGAAAGACTTCCGCTGTAGTTTCAATCGCAATAAATGCATTTTTAATGTAAATGACCCGTTATGAGAACCAACTGTAGGATGCCCGTGTTGGGGTCTTACAATCTGACTAGACCAGAAACAAAGGAATGTTTTCTATCCCGTTAACCAATGATAAAAGGTTCCATCTTCAACTAATAATCCAACGGATATCCAGCTTCATCTTGAAAACACATTATAGAATCTAACACAAAATCATGCTCAGCAGTGATCATCATATATCCAAAGTATAACATTCTTCAATTAGATATTCTTTCCTGGTTCACACCTTCTAATTTTTATACGTTCACAGTGTTGAAGTTCCATAACTAGGTTGTCTATCTGGCATTCCGCCCAGATCCCAAATGAGAAATCCCATCATAATTGAATCACATCAAATCTTGAACCCAGGCTAGACCAATGAGCACGAAAAATATAGTTTACACGAGAAATCATAGTTGATGTTACAGTTTTATCCCCCTCATTTCTCTGTAAACTATGACCAGCTTCATTACCACTTCACTCAAATCCTCAAAAAGTACAACTAGCCAACTCCATGATTTTATTCTTTTATTCATTTGCAAAGATCCAAAACAGCAAATCATTGGGTTCAAGTTGTTCCAGTATTCATCCCCTATTAAAAAAGTATCCCGGATACTCGTAGCCTACATATTCAGGTTTGAATACCTAAACAAGAAGATTCTTTTTTCAAAAGACCCAAAGCAGCAACATCTTCACAAATAGAACGAGTCCTTTAGCCGATGATGACCCAATTGCTCCCATTAGTTCAGCATTCACACCTTATTAAATAAGTATCCCGGATACTCGTTGCCCACATTTTCAGGTTTGAACACTTAATCAATGTATGACAAGTGGTATCATCCAACAAAAATCTCGTCCTTGTTTCGCCAATCCACATCGTATACAATTTTGGTCTGAAAAAACCAAAACTGCTATCTTCTCAAAAGTGGCCCGAAACAAGCGTACAAACGATCCCTAAAAAATTTGGCCAAGAAAAGTTTTCCGCCAAAAAACTTAGTAAATCCGCACATAAAGGGTGTTCATGCGTATTTAGTAAATACGCAAAGCCAAGTACCCATGCGTACTTGTTAAGTGCGCAGAGAAATGCTCTTGCGTACTTAGCTAAGTACGTAGGTCACTTCTCATGCGTACTTAGGAAGTACGCAGAAAAGGTGATTCTGCGTACTTATTCAGTACATCAGTGTTTTTGACGGATCTTGAGGAGAATGCTCGAAAAGTGTTGGATCTGAGAAATTGATGCTTCCAAAAGCTTAGAAAGCATCATCTAACAAACCCTTAGCCTTCCAAACACCAAATGAAGTGATAACAAACTCAGATTTAAGGATTTCTGATAGAAAAAGTAAGAACTCGTATGAACTCAGATCTGCTCCAAGAAAACCCAAAACCCGAAACTGGAACACAAATCAACGAACACCGAGGCTCTGATACAACTTGTAGATCACCGGGTGTCTCAGATCGTTAAGTGCGAGTGTGTGACTACATTAGGAATACCCGTGACTAGTTGGAGTATCAAGAAACACAAAGTAAACCGCTAAGATTGATGCCTGCTCACTTAACAAGTGTGCATGGCTTTGTTCTTGCGTACTTAACAAGTACACAGACAATTGTTCTTGCGTACTTGTTAAGTACGCAAGTTATAAAACCTGCGCACTTACTAAGTGGGCACAACACTTAGACAGAGACAACTAAGTACAAGCACATACATACATGTTTACAACTCAATAAACAAATACATACAAGTACAAAATACAAGTACAAATACAGAAAGTAAAGATACAAAAGCATAAGAAAGTATCCAGAGTGTCTATCACACAAACGTGCTCCAACAAACTCCCCATTGACAACAACTCTGGATTGTCTTCGGTCTTCAGCCTCCTCTATCTCTAACTTCCCATCTTCAATTTGTAGTCAAGACAGAACTTGACTAGCTTGTCATATCTTGATGCTTGAAGCTTGTCCACTCATCCGTGTAGATGCAGTATTTCTCGTTGAGAACCATCAGGTCTTTCATAGAGAAATTGATGAAATTGATTTCATCAAAAACCCTGATCAGCTCCTTAGGTTCCAAGCTTCCACTTGCGGACCTAACTCTTCAAATCACCACCGCCTCGCCCGTCTTTGGGTCCACGTACCAGTACCATATGTTACCAAGGATATCCTGAGATAACTTGCTCAGGGGAATCTTGGTTTCACACAACACTGTCTTGTAAACCAGCTTCTTTAGACTCCGGTTAGTCACGAGATGTTTGACACTCTTATCCCGGACTCTCTTGGGCATTTAAGGCTTGAAAACCTCAAAGTTTCCTGATCTCCTCTCTCGTTGTAGTGTTCCTCACAAACCCTTTGCTACTGCATGACTTGTGTCACCCAGCAGCTCACGATTTGCAAGGTTCACCAAATCGTACTTCGGCAAGGAGTTGAACGCCTCGCTGGTAGGTTTCAAGTATTGAACCCCACCAGCTCGTTTGATGGCGAACAACTTCTTGTTGTCGTCGAACTTGACAGACAAGATCATACATGTAGCTCAGTGTTTGTCTATGATAGATGTCTTTTGCCAGACAGGAGTTTGATCCTTAGTAAACCATCCACAAGGATATTTACTCTTCCATGCTTCAGGATCAACAGGTTTGGGATCGGTGGGAGAGGCTTCAATCTAGGTTGCTGCACAACTAGCCTCAGCAACAATCTCAGGCTCGACTGAACCTATGTTGAAAGTAGCTTCAAAGGCTGGAGCTTCAAAGATCTCTCCATCCTCAAGCTCGTAAACTCCTTCATCGTCCCCTTTTGGAAACTCCACCACAACGTCTTCATATTCCACATCCCATTCGTCATCAGACTCGATCTCTCTTTCTTCTAGATCGCCGAGAGCATTGATCTGAGCTTCTTTGGAATAGTCTGGCTCAAACAGTAGAATGACCTCATCAGATAGGTCGTGAAGAACATCAACAGTAGAATGACCTCATCAGATAGGTCGTGAAGAACATCAACCACATACTTTCCTTTACCACCTCCACTACCAGAAACATCACCTTCATGTTGAGTAGACTCCCCCTCATCCATAGGCACAATAGAAATAGGAACAATCGCTAACGCTTGTTGCTCACTTCCATTAGGACCGACTTCAGGATCCTTGTCTGTGTCGTGATCCTTAGTCAGGTCGACTAGGTGACAAGCCTTATCACTACTTGGCTTCGTAGGCTTCTCCTTTTCCTTCAGAAACTCCTGAATCTTCTCCCCCTGAGCAGCAAGCATTTTGGTCATATCACAGACCAACTTAACCATCATTTCATGCTCTTTGCGCTGTAACTCATCTACAGTATGTTGTTCCCTTAAAGCGGCTACTTCATCAACCAAAGAAGTAATCTGACCTTGTTGCTTCTCAGACTCTGCCCTTGAATTTTGTACCGTCTCAAGTAAACCGACTACTTGAGTCTCTAGAGTAGCAATCCTTGCATCACATGGATCAGGATCCCTAGACATAGAGGCTTCGGCTGTATAAGTGGGAAAGGTGAAGATCTCATCAATGTCGAACCCGTGGGTGGAATCACCATATGAAAAGGGTTCACTGATGGGTTGAAGGGTGGTAGTGGGAATGGTGGTTGGGATTGTGATGGTTTCAATGGTTGTTGGGGTGATAGTAATCGACTCCGTTTGAATTGGACTCATCACCGTCACCTATTGGATATAATGAAACGAGAGGGATACTATCACAGGAACCTCCTCTGTGACAGTAGTGGCAGCCACACCAGCAGTAACCTGTGGCTGCCTCCTCCTTTGATATAGCTGGGTTGAGGTTGAGGTAGAGGTTGAGGCAGTGCTCACGGCCTCAGTGATTGGTTGCCGTGAAGCACGAGCTTCAACTTCTCTAAGGATAGCCGCAAATGGCCTATCCCCCTTCTGCTTTACTCTTCTCTCTCTCTTCTGCCTTTGTACCTCAGTATCCGACTCAGGATCATACTCATTGTCGGTACTGTCTTGTCTTTGTATTTGTATTTTAGAGGATGACTCGGGAAGGGAAACCTTCGTCATCCTTCTAGGGTGTGATTGATCTGGTGCATCATCAGAGTCAGATGAATCAGATTCAGTAGCTTCAGAATCCAACTCTTCAGCACCATCTCCTCCTGATTGTTCTTCATCACCGCCATCTTCATAATCATCACTCTCAGAACCTTCATCTCCTTCTTCTTCCTCCTCTACTTGTTCATCTGAATGTTCACTTAGTTCAGGCTCAGACTCAGCACTAAACCATATGAGATCTGGAGGGGCCATATATGCTTCATTGAAAAGATGGCCAAAGAGAGGAGCGTGCACATGGGTAGGTTCTACACTGCCTGGCGTTAGAAATTGTGAAAACACTCTCTTGTCCACCGTGTTGACTTGTAGTCGTTCTCCAATTGCCGGAAGATTTGGCAAAACATCATTGATCAGCAGCTGAACAAATCGTGGGTACAACAGGAATCTAAACTTCTCCGCCGTATTGATCTTATCGGTTATAGCTTTGTAGATATATTTGGAGAAGTTGTAGCCCTTGTTGAGAGACAACCCAACCATTGCAGCTGCCAGGTCGTGACCCATGGCATCCTTTCCTGCTTTCCTTGAAGAGATGCACATGATCATGTCGTGTGCAAAGTAACGCCATTGGTCTAGTAACCACATCTTCTTATATGAGGCATAATCCCTTGCACCTACATAGCCCATTCTCTGTCTCCAGCATCCATAACGAAGTAGTCAGGATAAGAAACCGGGTCAGTGACTAGATCCCTAAACTGCAACACTCGTCTAATGGTGTCTTCAGAAATAGCAATATCATGACCCGCTACAGTAGCCCTAATGACGTTTGGGGTTACCATACAGTCATGATCAGCTGTTTCCTAGAACTGTTCCAGGTATGGTCTTGAGACGATTGGATCAGTAGAAATGGCATAGCTGATCTTCGAACGATTTAGAAAATCAACTATCTCTGTATTGTAGTGCAACACCCTTCCATTTTGGATGCGTGAGAGCTAGAAGATTGAACTCGCTGGTAAAAGCACGAGCCATCACTGCAGGAACACACAATGAACATTATAAGAACAAATAGACTCATTGGAATTGAACAGACATGACAAGGCATAGCACATTCACATAGACTGAATTTTCGGACTTAGAAAAATTTCAAGTTTACCCTTCCTGCGTACTTGACAAGTACACAGGGTTTATGTCTTGCGTATTTAGCAAGTACGTAGGAGTTATCTCTTGCGTACTTACAATGTGCGCAAGTCTTAACACTTGTTCAACTTAGACAAATTTCCAGAATCCATGAATTAGAGATTTTGATGTGGGTTTGAGTTTCCACATGGTCAAAAAACAAATGCAAGACCTATGGGACCAATACCAACATCACTAACTTGCTAACCCTCGGTCATATTGACCAAGCCCTGGTTCGACGCAAACCTACGGTCACCAAAGGGGTCAAAATCAAAACCAATGCATGTTAAGGACTAATTTGAGGTACTTGAGCTTAGGTTAATGAGCTTAAACAGGTTTTAGGTCATAATTTGGGTTCCAAACACCTAAAATCGGTCGAAACATCATAATCAAAACCCTAGCTCTTGAAACTGTAATATCCCAAAAATAAAACGACAGTTAAAATGATGAAATGAATGAACGAGGCATGATGGGCTGGGCCGGGCGGGCCGACGGGCCAGAAGGGGCGAACATAGGGGAGCCTCCCCTATAAATAGCTTAGATCTCCATCATTTCTCTCATTTGCAAGTTCTAGAGAGAAACCGTAGTGAGAGAAAGTTGGCGGATCGACCCGAGATTTCAGCAAAGTGTTGCTCCATAGCTCGTGAGAAGAACCTCCGGATCAGAAACTCGATTCAGGTAACGATCGGGCCTAAATCTGAGTTTTTGTTTGTTTTTAGGTTTTTCGGGTTTTGGGTGAAAAGGTAACGTTTTCACGGATAAAACTGAAAGATAAACATATATTTGAGTTCCTCAATGGAAATCAAACGTTTTGAAGTAAACAAGTTCAGGATCTTGACGTGATCAGACCCGAAGGCGAAAGTTAGGGTTTTTGCGAAGAAGAAGCAGTTCGTGCGTACTTATCAAGTACGCATGAAGATGATACTGCGTACTTACCAAGTACGCAAGAGGAGGATCCTGCGTACTTATCAAGTACGCATGAAGAGGGTCATGCGTACTTATCAAGTACGCATGAAGAAGGTACTGCGTATTTATCAAGTACGCATGAAACAAAGTCTGCGTACTTATTAAGTACGCAAGAACAAGTCCCTGCGCACTTGCTAAGTGCGCAGGCATCAAGTTGGTTAAGTAAAGTTAGTATGTTTAGAATGGTTAAACCGTTAGAGTCGGTATTGGTCTGATGTGTATTTAACTAATCAATTCAGATCGGAAGTGACGTTGTTGGACCTTGTTTAGGACAACCCAAATTAGCTTATCAGGTGAGTTCTAGAAACCCTCTTTTAAATGTTTTAATAATGTTTTTGGGCTGGTGTGCATACGTAACGATGTGACTATTTTATAAAACGATGTTTATGAGTGTTGTATGTGACGTTTTATAAAATGATGTTTATGAACGATGTTTTGGAAGGAAGGGTTATGAAAGAAGTGTTTATGAAATATTTTGCCAAAAGAAGTTATGAAGTGTTTATGAATGAAGGAATGATTTTTAATAAAACGTACGAATGCTTTAACTGAAGTTTTGAAATAAAAAAAGTGAATGTTTATGAAAGTCACAAACGAACGAATCTGCCAATATTCCTTAGGGAATGAAGGTTATGGGTATGGGAAGTATGTTATGGGCCTTTACCTTTTAGGGGCCTTTGTGGCTGGCCAACTGTTGTACAACTGGGGCGATGACGGTCGCAAAGGGGATTATCGTGATCCATGAAGTTTGGTACGATTTACCTTACGGGGTAGTCGTGCTTGAAGTTTGGTACTTGTGCCCTACGGGGCGCAGTGCTTGAAGTTTGGTACGTGTCATCCTTGTGATGCCGTGCTTGAAGTAGTGTTGAATAACCTAAGTATCGGGCCCTAGGAGTTCTTAACCCAAAGGACAGTACGGTGATTGATGGGCCTAGTGGTGGTGATCTTTAGGTTATTCAACCAGTATGTGACGTTTGGATTTGACGGTTATGAGAAGGCGCATATTCGATATGTTCGCTGACTCATGTTTATGAAGTGTTATGTTTTGTTATTGCATTATTTTACGTACGCTTTTTATTAAATGAAGTGTGAAGTTATGTTTTTGGCAAATTATTTGAAGTTAAAGTTTTATGTTAAAACTAGAACTCACCAGCGTAGCTGACTTTTTAGTATGCACATTCAGGTTAAGGCAGGTTACGATGATGGAAGGTGATGCTGGGTGGCTTGATGAGTTACCCGGATGACATGAAGACTGGCATCCCGTTATGATTAGATTATGTTATGTTTATGTAATAGACTATGTTACGCTTCCGCATGTTGAACAATGTAATGGTTATGTTTTAATGAAGTATTTTCAGCTGCGTTATTTTGATATTCAAGTTTAAGAACTGTTTGTAAATGAGTAAATCCAACAAGTGAGGCCTCCCGGGTTTGGGGCCTTACAAAAGCCAAGAAATCGGTCTAAAACTGTCGATTTTGTGGATGAAAACGTCTGGGAATCTCACCAAATGTGTTAAGGTGAAGATGGAACTAAGATCGCGACGAAAAACGAGTTTAGTAAACACAATTTTTTGAGGAAAAATGAGCACAAGGTAATAACACAGTGTACGTTCGTTTGAATGAGATGAAACCTTAAAAATTTTCTAACACCTGTATTTATACCCTTCACATATGGGTCTTGCGTACTTAGTAAGTGCGCAAGACTTAACTCCTGCGTACTGTACTTAACAAGTACGCATGACTTAAGTCTTGCGTACTTATAAGTACGCAAGGTTTAATTCCTGCGTACATGCTAAGTACGCAGAAACCCTTGTGATCTCAAATTTCAACTCAATTTATGAAGAATGTCAAGTCAAATAGCAAACCGGATATGAACATTCAATCTAGAGGTTTCAAAAACAATTCAAGGAAGTTAAACCCAAATATTTTTAGCTTTTCTTAACTTTTTGATAAACTATACAGAAAATTAAACTATTCATAAACACAAAATCTTTTTGATCTTTTTCTGAATGAAGATATACAAGGATATACACACAAGCTATTTTTTGTCAAAGTCATGAGCAGAGGATCATATCAGACTGTTAAAAGCAAAAATGATACAATATAAACATCAAAGAATATGGTATCATGTCTTGGATTATTACTTATTCATACATAATAAGCAATATAAACAAGTAATTAAATTTGCAATATTATAAGATTTGAAAATATAAGCATCTTTGTATCACGTTCTTGTGTATTAATCTATTCATTATAAGTATACAACGTGTACCCCACTGTTATGCTACCTTAATTTAAAGTTGCACTATCTCAAGGCATCTAAGATTTTCCCAATAATTTTCAAAATTTTCAAAATGAAGTTACATAAATTAACACAGAAAAAACAAGCAGAATCCATAAGGATTATTAGGAATCATAAGATTTAGAATCGAGTGATTCATATGTCTTGGTTTCATAGGATTTCTTCTATGAATATCAGTATGATGATTCAGAATAATGAATATGGTGTCTGAGGATTTAGGTGAGGGGATCCAACTTTTATCTGGATTTGATTTCAATTAATCAGTAATGATTCAAGGGTGAATATATGTTTGACGGTTAATGTCAAGACATATCTTGGTTCAATCTCTCATTGTATACTTGTGAGTATAGGCAGTGAGATGAACCAAAATAATTGTGCTAACGACCCAACCCGAAACTGGTCTAATAAGAAAACACTTGCCAAAATCTTATATCCTATATCTGATAGTGATCTTTTGCATTCTTTTACAAAAACACTAGCAAACATGGGTTCAAATCACAGTTGTAGTATTGATTAAGTTTCCACACTACTAATGATTCAAAGACGCTTACAGCCTACCGACAATTCAAATTACTTGCAAATATTCAGATTAACTGATCAAATAATTTAAACAATCAAGTAAGCATGACGCAATCATTTCTCATATGTGCAATCTAAGACGTTTAGATCATTACTGATGTGCTATAATTTCCTCTTTTCTTCAAATTACTTTGAAATTTTCTTGGTTTTCTATTTTGTTTCGATTTTCTGAAATAATTTGAAAGATAAGCAAACTTTTAAAAATTAAAAAGAAATAAAATTTAACTTCCAAGAAAATGTTTTTGATTTGATAAACAAGTTTTCACTCCGGATTGAACATTCTTATCATGTTGACGAGATGCTCAAAACGAGTACGATCAAACGCCTTAGTGAAAAGGTCAGAAAAGTTGTCATTCGTGTGAACTTTTACAAGTTCAATTAAGTGCTTTTCAGCACAATCACGGATGAAGTGGTGACGAATCTCAATGTGTTTAGTTTTGGAATGTTTCACCGGTTTATTTGTGATGTACATGGTTGTATTGTTGTCAGTGAACAAGGGGGTTCCGGTGTAGTTTAAGCCATAGTCTCTCAACTGTTGTTGGATCCACAATATCTGAGAACAACAGCTTGCGGCAGCAATGTACTCTTCTTCACATGTTGAGATAGAAACCGTTGAATGCTTCTTGCACTGCCAGAAGACCAGCCTGTCTCCCAAGAATTGACATCCACCCGAGGTTGTTTTTCTATTGAGATTACAACCGCCATAATCAGAATCGGTGTAAGCTTCGAATTCAAACGACTGCTACTTGGAGTACCAAAGACCCAATCGGGGTTTCCCTTTCACGTATCTGAAGATTCTCTTCACAACGATCATATGAGATTACTTTGGTTGTGACTGAAACCTCGAGCATAAGCAGACGGTAAAAATTATGTCGGGCCTAGAAGCTGTGAGATACATAGGATATCTGATCATCCCATGGTACAATTTACAGTCAACATCCTTTCCATCTTTATCCGGATGCAAACCGTGATTAACTGGGATTGGTGTGCCATAAGTACTACAATCATTCATTTTGTATTTTGACAAAATGTCTTGTACATACTTAGTTTGATGTAGATAAATGCCATCCTCCCTTTGACTGACTTGCAGACCTAAGAAAAATGACATTTCACCAATGTTACTCATTTCAAACTTGGACTTCATCACCCTTTGGAATTCCCTACACACCTCTTCATTGGTAGACCCAAAGATAATATTGTCGACATACACTTGCACAAGTAGAATATCACCTCCTGCTTTCCGTATGAAGAGGGTTGAGTCAATTTGTCCACGATCGAAACCATTGAACAATAAATGCTTTGATAGAGTTTCATACAATGCCCGAGGTGCTTGATGAAGACCATAAAGTGCTTTATCCGGTTTATACACTTTATCAATATTATGCGGATCTTCAAAACCTGATGGTTGAGTGACATAGACCTCTTCATGAACTTTTCCGTAAAGGAAAGCACTTTTCACATCAAGTTGATAGACCTTGAAACCGACAAATGAGGCATAAGCCAGAAACAGTCAAATGGCTTCAAGTCTAGCAACTGGGGCATATACTTCAGTGTAATCCAGACCCTCTTGCTGATAAAAACCCTGAACAACCAACCTTGCTTTATTCTTCACTACAACATGTCGATCGTCCGTTTTGCATTCGAACACCCATCTGGTTCCAACTGGATGCATACCTTTCGGAATGTCAACCAAATCCCACACATACAACTTTTGGAATTGAGACAACTCGTCTTGCACAGCCTCAATCCAACAATTGTCAGTGAGAGCATCTTTCACATTCTTTGGCTCCAATTGGGATATGAATGCAGCATACAAACATGTTTCCATGATACCACTGTCAAGTATCTCAGCATATAAACTTGTGTTCTCGGCAATGGTCCTATGACGAGTTTGAACATCGGCATTAGGATCACCAATAATGTTGTCCATTGGATGATTCTTATGCACTCTCGTCTCTGGTACATGCGGTTCCTGGATATTTGTGTCAAGATTCGTACTTAACTTCCTGGATATCCTAAGAAGATGCCTTCTACCGCTTTTTCATGAAATTTGGATTTCTGATCCTTGTACTGTAACAATAAGGAATAGGGACTACCAAAGGGGACTAGGTAGTCAAGATTTGGAGGTCGATTGTTGATCAGCTCATAACAAGTTTTGTTGTGTCTTTTAACCACCAAAACTCTGTTCAAAACGTGACAAGCTGTATTTACTGCTTCTGCCCAGAAAGTTACAGGAAGCTTGGCATCTGACAGCATTGTCCTTGCAGTCTCGATCAAAGTTATGTTCTTCCTTTATGCAACTCCATTCTGCTAAGGTGTGTACGGTGCACTAAATTCATGACGAATACCCTTCTTGAGACAGAAAAGCTCCATCATGTTATTCTTGAACTCCGTTCCGTTATCACTCCTTATTCTTCTAACCTTCAGCTTGCATAAAGATTCCAGGCTCAAGATCAGGTATTGAAGAATCTCAGCATTCTCGTCCTTTGTACCTAAGAAATGCACCCAAGAAAAACGTGAGAAATCATCAGTTACAACTAGACAGTATGACTTACATCCAATACTCCTGATACTTATGGGTCCAAACAAATCCATGTGTAGGAGTTCCGAAGGGGTATTAATGGAGTTTTGGAGCTTGGTCTTGTGAGATTTCCGTTACTGTTTGCCCTTTTTACAAGGCGTATAGTCATCTGTAATGGCAAATCTCAGCTTAGAAATCCCGGTTACCGTTTCGGACAAGATGATTCATTTTACGATAAGAAATGTGTCCGGGTTTCCTATGCCACAAAATTGAGTCAAGCTCTATCACTTTTGTAAGCAAACAAGTAGCAACTGATGAGGTGGTTGTCGCCACGCTCATATCGATCTGATAGGTGTCATTTGTTCTTGGTGCTCTCATCAGAATCCACTCAGCAGGAACCTCAAAACCAGGCTTGAGAATCAAGCATTCAGACTTTTCAAACATAACCGAGTACTCTTTGTCGCACATATGAGAAACACTCAACAGGTTATGCTTCAGCTGCTCGCAGTAGTTGACGTTGTCGAAGCTAATACATCCATTCGTAACCACGCATTGACAAGTGATACTGCCACCTTCTCTCCTGCGAAGGCCACATAGCTGCCTCTGAATGGTTTAACATCTTGAAGCAGGGCCATGTTTCCTGTCATGTGTTAGGAGCATCCACTATTCATATACCAACGGTTATAGATAGTTCCCTTCGGATGTCCCTGCACGAGTCACAAGCAAATTAGTTAGATTTGGAGACCCAAGCCATAGTGGTCTTGGGTCGTCCGTCTTTCTCAAAGTATACAACCTCGATTAATTCGCAATCATGACTGTTAAAAATGGGTGAATCTTTAGAATACTTAGGATCAGAAGGTTGAGAACTTTTGGTTTTCTTGTTCCAGGACCTTTTCTTCTTAGCCTTCTGAACATCAGGCTTGCTAGTCTCAACTTTGGGTGAACTTGTGGAAGCTTCACTGTGTTGACTACCAGCTAGTTGTTGTTCAAGTTTTCTAAACCTTTTGTTCCTTCCTCTTCTTTGTGGCTTAAAAAAGTTTCACCACAGGCTTCTCACCAGTCCATATACTACCAGAGGTAGATACACTGGGTTTAGCAGGTTGCTTCTCCCTTTTTGGAACAAATGATTTAGCCTTAGACTTTGCTGGTGGCTTAATCATAGGTTTCATTGGTGGCTTCACCACTTCTGATTTAGGGTTCTTGGGTTGCTTCACTGAAGGTGTCCTAGGGAAAGCGGCTTGTTGTGGAAACATTGGCCTTTTCCCTTGGTTCTTATCGGGGCAGTTCACCAGAATGTGACCGACCGTACCGCAGTGAAAGCATGTCCTTTTATCTTTGTAAACCCTCTTGTAAGGCTCTACTTTTGGATGCAGATGACTCAGCTTTAGGAGTGCCAATGGTTGTTTGGTGAACATAATAAGGAACATGTGCTTGACTTGACTTGGATTTATCACCTTGAGCATAATATTTGTCAATGTTTTTCTGGTAATTTCTACTCAAGTGATTTGCAAAAGTTTCTTTATTGGTTTGCTTAATGGTTTTGAAACTTCCATAAAGCATTAACTTCAGTTTATCATTTGATTCAACAGTGTCAGGTTCAGTTAAAATACAATTATCACGATTAGTGACAATGTTTTTCACAATATTTTGTTCACCAATCAACTCCTCTGAGACAACACCCTCAAGATTAGTGTTCTCAGAGCCTTCATTCGAGAAGAACTCCTCATCGGATGCTGAGCTAACCTTACATGAGGACTCATCCTTGGTTGAGGAATCATCCTTGATTGACGAATGATCCTGACTTGAGGATTCATCAAGACATGACAAATCAATGTCAACCAACCCGTTGACAAACTTCCCGCTTACCGGTCGAGGAATAACATTAGTACCTAAACCCAATCCATTCACTTGCCTCACTACAGATTCGTAGTGTTCCACCACAAAACGAGAGTTTCTCAACTTCTCAATCTTGCCACTTAACTGCAGGATCTCATTTTGCAGTTTGGCAATTTCCACGTTCTTTTTCTCTAACCCCTTGTATGCAACGTCCAAATGAAACTGTTGTTCACTGATTTTAATTGAAAAATCATGTCTTTCTTTCTTAAGAGTTTCAATTGAATCTTTATAACGTTTTTCATTTTCTTTGTAGTTTAAAGCTGCAATCCGAAAGGGTTCAACTTTGTCTTGAAGTCGAACATTTTCTTCCTTTAAGCCTAAACATTTAGAACATGAAATAACAACAAAAGAATTGGAATCTACCTCAGTTGACTTGCTGGATGCCTCTTCAATAGCCATGAGGGCAAATGCAAATGTAGATTCTCTTTGGTTAGCTACAGAAGCTTCCCTTTCTTCTGCTTCCATCATCTCATCAATCTTCGCCAAGAGACCCATTTGAGTCTGAGTAAGAATGGCATTTCTAAATGAACACCCCAATCAAAGTTGTCGTCCTGCTGAACCACTAGAGCACTTGACGTTCCACCTTGACTTTGATTGCGGTTGTTCTAATTGCTGAACCCTTGGTTGTTTCCTTGGCTGCTTCCCTAGCTTGGTCTGGTGAAACCCGAAGCTGGTGCTTTGTCCTTTTGACATTCCCTTGCAAAATGCCCAAAGTTATTACATGTAGAAGCATGTTTTGGTAACTATAGATAAAATTCTATGTATCGGTGTACGTGGCTAGTACGCAGACGCAAGGCCTTTGCCTTGCGTACTTGTCAAGTACGCATGACCAAACCTTGCGTACTTAGACAAGTACGTAGGTATTTTTCCATCCCCTATAAATAGAGGACTTGTCTTCATTTGTAGGTGAAATTCTGGAACTAGGTTGAGAGGTGTCCGGGTCGGGACGAGCTCTCCCGACCCCTGGACCGTGAGCTTAGATGAGAGATGTGTGCTCCTTCGGTATGTAGTCTGTAATACGGGATGACTTCTATGTTATGGATTACGTATTGTTGATTCTTCTCTTATTTATGTTCATGTTTCTCTGTCTCGTTTCTTGGTTCCCACAAAAATCACAGAATAGATCCATGTATTTCCGCTGCGAGACGAGGCTCTCGGGACCTACATTACATTTGTAGCACTTAGCCTTGGATTTATCAAATCCAACCTTGGCATTGGAATGACCACCAATAAACTTCCTGCCAGTTCTGTTCAGGAAACACTTAGCCCTTCTCAAGATCATGGCCATATTCCACTGAATATCCATGTCCTCTGGATCCACCAGATTGAAGTCTTCCTCAATGGTCTCAGGATCCGTTAGCTTCCTAACAATGAAGTTCTCGTAGGCAAGCATACATGATGAGAACAATGCCACATGATCTTCAGCAATCTTGGCAATAACAATCTGATTGGCTAAAGAGGTAGTGTTTCTTGAGGAGGATTGGTTTTGATGGTGTTGACTAGATCCTGATACAGTAAAACATGTGTGATTACCACCACCATTTGAGTTTTCCTCTTCCTGAGGACTCCCAAGGTATAAGGCAATTCCAGTACTAGACGATTTTGCAATATAATTTACCCCAAAAGTACATAGAGGGATCTTGAATTTGGGGTCGTCCGGAACTTTCCTTCTTTCTTAGGTTCATATTGTGTGCCTGAACCTTGCCTATCGCTTCCTCAACAGTCATCTCATAGAATTTTGGGTTTTCTCTCAATAGAGTAGTATACATATCAAACATAGGTGGTAAGGCATCCAGAAATTTTTCAACCAACTCATCATCAGGATACTTGAGCTCATAAGACTTCAACTCAGTCTGCAAATGATAGAATCTTGAGATAAGTTCATATGTAGATTCATTCTCCATATACCTGAAGCACTCATACTACTTCCTCAACAGTTCTCTCTTGCTCTTTTTGACATCACTATTCCCTTCAAACCTCTTCTTCAGGGCCTTCCATAGATCTTTAGAGTTATCATACCCCCTGAAGCTATGAAAAAGATCTCTAGACAATGCCATAGTAATAGACCCATGAGCCTTCTTTTGACGGTCATATACTTTCTTTTCTTCTTCGTCTAGCTTGCAGATAGGCTTGGGAACAGTCTCTTCAAGAAATACATATGTTGGATGTTTATATCCCTCAAGGATAAGTATCCACAATGAGGAATCAGTGTATGAGATGTACTCCTCAAAGCGTGCTTTCCAATTTGAATAATCATTAGTATTAAGCAACTTTGGTGGTTTCTGAGGAGTCCCTATCTCATTATCATAGTTAAACAAGCTACCTAAGTTCTAAAGATTTGCCATAGTGAAACACTTAGTCAAAAATCAGAAAAATCAGCACAACTTGCACACTTAAGAAATGGCCTTGCGCACTTAATATTTGCTCTTGCGTACTTAGCAAGTACGCATGAGTAAAAGATAAGTACGCAGGAAGAAAAACTAAGTACGCAGCAAGAATGGTCTTGCGTACTTAACAAGTACGGAGGAAGACTGTACTTTTTGCCAAAAATGGTAAGTACGCAGTTCACTTTATCCACCTGCTCTACCAACTTTTTCCGATCGCCGGAAAATGCTCTAATCTTCAAAAATTAAAGTTTTGAATAGATTGATCAACCCAAAAGGTTAAAAACTTATTTCTAACAAATCCTTGATGATCAAAACACTCAAATAAACAACAAGAAGGTCAAATTTTGAGAGATTTTGCCTCTAAAATAGCACTCTTAGAGCTACCTCTGTTTTATCACAAAATACCCCAAAATCGGTCACTTTTTGTGTTCAAACGACTGTCACTAGTGTCGAAAATGCTCTTAACACACTCACAACACTCGAAATCAAGAGCAAATGCTCTGATACCACTTGTAGATCCCGGGAGCCTCGTCGCGCAGCGGAAATACACGGATCTGTTCTGCGATTTGTGTGGGAACCGTGAAGAACAAGACAGAGAAAACATGAACAAAAACGAAAGATAATGAAATAATACGTAATCCATAACATAGAAATCATCACGTATTACAGACGACATACCGAAGGAGCACAAATCTATCATCTAAGCTCACGGTCCAGGGGCGGGAGAGCTCGTCCCGCCCAGATACCTCTCAACCTAGTTCTAGAGTTCCATCTATTTATAGAGGCAGGAACAATACCTGCTTACTTGTGTAAGTACGCAGGGGATTGGTCATGCGTACTTGACAAGTACGCAGGGCCTAAGCCTTGCGTACTTACTAAGTACGCGGGACCAATCTGGTATACGGGCTAAGTACTCAGGAACACCCTCCTGCGTACTAGCCACGTACACCGATACATAGAATTTTATCTATAGTTACAAAAACATGTTTCTACATTGACAAATGCAATTATATGCACACACACACACATATATATAAATATATATCATGATTCTCTTACATGTATACATATACTTGATTATTTCCATGTTAATAACTATAATCATATATATGTATATCACGATTTCCTTATATATATATACATTCTTATACTTAACAAGTTTTCCAAGTCACCAAACTTTAATCATACACATGTATATATATATATATATACATATATATATATATATATACACTTCACTTAATCAAGTATTAGCCATCCTTTTTAGATTATAAATCATGCTTTTCACTTAATACCTAAATCTTATCATCAAATAATCAAAACAACAAATTATGCATATAAACATACCATTTTTGGCCCTATTTATATATTTATACAAAATCATAGTTTTTAAACCTAATGGAGTTAAACTTTATAAAAACTCTTTAATCTTTTAAACCCTTTGTTTTCTTGGTGAACAACGAGCCTTGAACTAAAAATAAAGATGAAAATAAAGTGTGGTGTCGGTTTCATACCGCTAGACAAAGCTAGGTGAAGAACAACAGTTAGAAGGTGATGATGACTTGATTCACAAAACCAACTCCCAAACCTCCAAGACTCCTTGAATCTCCAAGCTTTTTAGCTAACTTTCTAGAGAACTTTGTTCTTGATTTTCAAAAGTGTGAAGTGTGTGTGTATGTGCGACATATGTAGATGGAGAAAGAGGAAAAGAGTTTGAGTGTTGGTTCTACCAACATTATTTCAAGTTATGGTTGAAAAAATGAGATTTGACACTTGCTTGAGCTTCTAATTGAATGGGCATGGAGCTTATGACACAACTGATGGAACCATGGAATATTTTGTGGTGAAGGTGGGTGGCCCCATATTCTTGGCTGAAGTTGGTCATGGGGGTGGGGGTAGGGCCTTGTTCCACTTGTTAGTTGTATTCTAAGTATTAGTTAGGTAGTTTTTAGGTAGTGTAAACCCGGTAGGTGATCACGTGATCTAATACCCGGTGTAGAACTTTTAACGGTCAATTAACTTTATATATTTTTGTTGTTGTTTGACCAGCCTCAATAGTTTACTAGTTAAACCCGACATAGTTATTACTTTAACTATATTATACATTTTTACACATAAAAATATTCTTAGAGCCATGAAATAACCATTTTTATGTCAACTTTTAAAGTTTACCCAACGATATATATGTTTTTATATTAAAGTGTGTCTCTAAACTTTACTGGAATAAAATCTTGTTAATCACCAATGATCGTACACTACGAATAATAAATGTTTTTGACCTAGTAATTCTTAAAATTACTAAAATATGACACGTGTTTCTTTGTTAGACTACTTGTCAATACTTTGTCAAAGTACTGATCAAGGAACTATGACGTATGAACATGCTAAAATGAATATGGCTTTTGACCTGAAATGTTGGGTGTCACACCTTGCTTATGTGACCAAGTCTACAGTGCCATAGAAATGTATCATTAATGCTAGATTTGATACGTTTAGAAAGATTGTATATGTTATTATTAGTTTGAACATCAACCTCATAAATACCATTTCGAGGTTTAGCCTCAAAATAGAAAATATCATTTAAGTAAGCAGAAATAAAAATTTCATTGAAAACGTACTTAAAACCTTGTTCAAACAATAAGGAAACTGAAATAATGTTTCTGATTAAACCATGTAACATCCAAGATTTTCTTGTAATAATTTTTTTTTTAAATTTATACAATAAGGACACTTCATTCCAACCTCACACTTGTTCAAACACAATATAGCACGTTATTTAATAACGGGAATAATCACAAAATTTTCAAACTTTCAATTACATATTATTTCCTTATTATATATAAAACATGTGGCAATATTTAAATATTTTTTTTACCAAAACAAAACATGTGAGTTTTAAACCATGATTTTACATCTCTTAAATGTATACACATATTTATATACAAATATAAATGTAAATATGTACATTTGATTTTTATTACAATTTATAATTCCAAAAAAAAGAACTTTTATTAAAGGAATCAAAATGAAACAAAGAGTGTTTAAGGTTTCATAAATTTTATAAATACAATTATCTACAAATTATTTGTTTTGAACTAGTTGAACCCTTGAACTCCAATTTGAACCCCCGTCCTTAAATTTGAACCCTTTGACTTCAATTTTGACCCCCATTCATTACACTTGACTCTTGAATAGTCAACAGCCCCAATTCTTTGAATTTCAAAGCTGAAATCGATCAAATTCGAGTGTTAAAAAACTTTCCATGTTTGCATAATCAAACATCGGCCATTCCTAAATCGTTTAGCAATTCAAATCCAACTTGTTACGCGCTTTCATTCGAAATTCAAATGCGTTTGACTTTCAGAGTCAAATCCGAGCCCAAATCACTTCCTAATCATGAAATTGAAACGCGTTCAATCTCGCAAATCCTGCACTGATTGACCACGCATGTATCCAACCCTGAAACATGACTCGATTCATTACCAATTATCGATTTAATGCATGGATTATTGTCGACTTCCTATCAATCCGGTACGAATCGAACAGGTTAAGTGAAATTGATCCATTTGAATTACCCACACACCTTCGCACACCCATTTACAAACTCTCTCGCCCCCAAATCGATTGGAATTACACTTCTAGAGCTCTGTCAAGCATCAAGAACAACCGGAGTTTCATTCCATTCATTCTCCCCCGAACCTTCACCAAAACACGTAAGATTTGTCTCGTTTGATTCGTAATTGGGTCCCGGTCAATAGCCCCTTATCAATTCATGTTAATAAAACCCACCGAACTCAAATCGATTTAGGGTTCTTAACCTATTTTTTTACGGATTCAAAATTTGGGGATATTGATCGTTTACCCTATTTATCTTTTTGTGATCCTTACTTAACCAGCGAAACCACCCGATCCGACTGGTTAAGTACTTGCACCATCGGACCCGGTCATGTGGGTTCGAAACCCACATATCCAACCATTTTGCGCGCTTCCCTTAACCAGACCCGACCCTTGTTGTAGCCATGTTATTACCCTAACAAACTGGATCTGTACACGGACTAGTTCCTTGGCCTAGCGGTTAGAGTCGTAGTCTCTCACAGCAGCCACCCGGGTTCGAACCGGATGGACTACTTTATTTTTTTAAAATCATTTTTCTTACACAAATTTAATTTTTAAAATTATTTTATAAAACCCAACAACATTAGGATGTGATTTGGACAATATTGAACATATTTCTAATGAAAACAATTATTTTACATTTTCATATGGTTTTACAATTCCATAAAAAATAATTAAAAGTTTATTTTTATTAGTTTTTAAATTAAAGCATATCAAATGCCCACTTTATAAAATAGTGTAAAGGTTTTATAAAATACATAAACATTTTATAGAAATATTAAACATCATTTTTGTTATCATTTAATTATTTAATTAGCATATAATTTGTAATTACACGAATAAAACTTTTGCTAATATAAATACATTTACATTCTTTATTTTTAAAACATATTACTTTAAAAATAAATAAACAAATAAATTTATTACTTTATACATTAACAAATTCACCTACGATTTTTTTAACTTGTATTATTATATTTTGACACATTGTCATAAATAAATAAATAAATAGATTTATTTGTTTTTAATATATAGAATCACATTACTTTTAACAAAACTTATTATTTTAAATAATGAATAAAAGAAATTTTATTTATTTAAATATGAACCCCAAAAGACAAATATTATTTTCATACCTTAAACTTACAACTTTATATCAAACTTTTGCCAACTTATATCTTTCTTCGTGAAATGACACAACCCTTATACAAATCCACACATATCAAGACCCGATGAACATTAGACCTAGCCTTAGATCTTTTGCATGTTATTAATTCAAGTTCATACTTTTCACACTAGGTTAACTTGTGATTTGAGAATCACTTGTGCTTCCTTTTTGCTCGTGTTATCCACACAATACAAGTGAGTTTACATAGCCCCTTTTTCCTTTTGTACATTGTTTTTGGGGTGAAACATGATTACTCAACAAACACTATTTGCAATTACACACGTACAATTCTATAATATGATCATATGTGTTTATTTGTGCTTTGTGTTTGAATGCTATTTGTTAAGGCTACATATACATGACATACTCGTGAAATCATTAACACATTACATCAGGATAACATTTGTTGTTATGCCCTACATTTACATCCGGATAACATGTATTGTTATGCCCTACATTTACATCAGGATAACATGTGTTGTTATGCCCTACATTACATCAGGATAACATGTGTTGTTATGCCCTATATTAGGATAACATGAGTTGTTATGCCCTTCAGTTACAAGGTTTCATTTGTGCAACTAGCTTAATATAGATTCTCCATAAATGCTTTATAAACCATGTATCATATGAATTGTACACAAAAAAATTGAACTTTACTTGTGGTGTCAAAACCTATGTATGCTCATCAACTACTTATAGTTGACCCTCTCATTTTATCATGTTTCAGGTACGGATATTTGAGTTAGATTCAAGTTGCTTCACTTAGGATTGAGGATCTAGTATTTAAATCAAATAATTTATTGATGTAATTTTCATTTCTGTATTGTTGAAATCTTGATCTATGAAATGAAATTTGATGTTTTAAAAATTACAACTTTAGTAAACCATGAGCTTATGAATAGTCTACATGTCCCGCCCCGACGTTTCCGTCGTCGGTTGGGGTGTGACAAACCAGGTGCAAACAAACAGTTATTTAAGATAACTACAAGGCCAGAAGGACGTGAAAGATGAAATGTTCCAGCTGCAAGAACTGAAACTCTCTTCCCATCACCAACGATGAGTTCCATGTCGCCTTGTTTCAGCTTCTTCCACTTTCAGGCTCCTGCAAATACATTAACGATGTGATAAGCACATCCGGTATCAAATACCCGTGTGTCGCTAAAGACAGTAAAAAGTTCAATAACATAAATAGAAATACCTGAAGAGGTGCCTTCACCATTGGCACTCTTCGATCTCAGCTTAGCCAGATATTCAGGACAGTTACATTTCTAGTGCCCCATCTTGTTGCATTCAAAGCACTGACGCTCCTCAGGAGGGGGTGGTTTGGGTTTTGCAACTTGCTTGTTATTGTTGGTGGTAGGCTTGGCAGCAACATTAACTTTCTTCTTACCTTTGTTGTTATTAACCCTTCTCATGGGTTTGGGCTTGCTAACACCACCAGATCTGACCATTAACACTTGATTAGTGTTGCTATGAACATTCATCTCGGCTATTTTTAACATACCATGAATCTCAGGAACAGTCATAACCCATCCGGTCATAACCCTAAGCTATTACAACTTTGAGCCATCAAATTGAATCAAAACATAAAAGCTAACCTATTTCAACTTTGAGCCATCAAATGAGCCAAAACCATAAACCAAGAATATAAAAAAACACAAGACAGGGTCGAGCCAGATTTACATATTTAACATAATTAAATAACCAGACAATCCTTTTGGTCAAATAAAATAAATAAAAACTTTGACCAAAGTAAATAAATAAAATTTCCCTAAAACTGATATAGATCAGAAACTTTAAACAAGTTAAAGTTTGTGATCTATAACCGGTTAAAAGACCGGATCCGATTCGTATGTCGTAATCAAGGCTCTAATACCACTGTTGGATTTTCTCAATGGTGATCAGTTGGATTAATTATCAAAAGCGATTGATAAATAATTATAGATTAATAATAATTATTTAGTAATTATTAATACGCAGCGGAACGAAACCGATTCAACACTAAATAAAAACCCGACAGGATCTGAGTTACAAAACATACGAACA